>BSBK01003612.1:455000-1137500 GCA_027943335.1 Chamaecyparis obtusa | reverse complement strand
AATATTTTGGAGGGCTTACGCGCAGTGCTCCGCAAGCAAAGGAATGTAGGCACTCAAGGAGGGAAATTCATGGATCTCATTTTGGCCTTTGTCCATCTTGTTGGTTGGATAGTTCAAATTGTACATAAATCTTTTTTAACTTGTTCGTTTCAATAAAAATTATTGTTAAAATTTAAATCCCAAATGAAGTTTGATGTAAATCTCAGTATTATTTAACTATTTGGAGCCATAACTTATTTAGTAGCATTAAATAAATTATTCAAATATCAAACAAGATAATTACGGTCGGATGAAAGGGTTGAAAATAGATTTTAAAATGGTAACCTTCAGTCCTTTTTGTTAACATTATTGGTTTTAGATTGTTTATATTTGACAAAAAAATATGACTATAATAAAAATATATCCGGTTAATGATCATTAAGAAATGAATTAAGTATATAATTAACTAAACACATTTTAGACTATGTTTTCTTTATATTTTACATTTTCCAAAGAAATATATTTTTAAGTATTAATTAAATAATATGTAATTAAAAAACAATGATATTTTCTACATACTTTATATTTTAATAAAATTTAGATAGTAATGAATTATGTTAAGCTTTTGATGAATTTCTATTGAAAAATTAAATGTTATTTTCCATATACTTTATGTTTTAGAAAAATTGAAGACCATTATGAATTTTATTAGATTTTATTTATATTTAGTTCTTGTTAATATTTTATATTTTTCAAATTATGTTTATAGCTGAAAAATCCTTGTTGTTCCACTATATATAAAATATGTCCTAACTATATACTGAAATAATGGTTTTGTTTGTCTTCATATTTCCTATACTCTATTCTTTATTAAATGCTAGATTTTTTTTAATCTAATATTAGGTCTTATGTTTTCTGGCTTATATAAAAATTTTAAATTTTATATGTTGCAACTAAATATGCATTTCATATTTTATGTTTTTTTTTTCATTTTACTATCTACTCATTAATATTACATCTAAGTTTGCATAATAAACATAAGAAACAATCAGGCTAAAGTCACAACATATTATAAAAAGAGGAATGGATCTTTGTAGGACTTGCATGCTAGATATAGAGAGAGACGGGCAACAACCTTTCTCGCCTTTCAATCATCATAAGAATTATGTCCATTCATGGGATAGATATGATCAAATCCGTCAGATTTGTAATTGTCCACTTGTCCTCTCTGTTCCGCTCTGACTGCCAAAATTTTCTAAGAGGGACAAGATGGAAATAATTTTTTTAGAAGAAATGTTTTAAAATAAAATAAAATAAAATAATATAACAAAAAATAGCCTATCAACATTGAGAAAAAAATAGTGAAATCTAGGCAAGTGGCATAGGTATCTCAAGATTTAGCAAAAAAAAAAGTGTGGATGAGAAATAATGGGTAACGTTTGAATAATAATACAAGACCTTGTCAAAATAAAAATCCAAATAGGATATTGGGGGTTCAAGGGTTTGACATTATGTAACACCCCGCCAGGGAACCCAAGAGATTAACACTAAAAGTTATGCTAAGTTATGCAACCAATTTTATTTTTTTGTTTACTAATGTTAACAAGCACATTGAATAAAGCATCACATTGCTCTACATACATCAGTTTGAACAATCACATCATTCCTTTTTCATTCTCAAGGGTCCCTGACGTAGCGTTACACATTAAACATTTTCATTTAGTGAATGAAAATATTAGTTGTGAGTGCAAGATAACTTTTTGGGTCAAAATACTAACAAAAAATTACCTTTATCGGCGACCAAGAAAAATTTCAAATTTTATGATGCCTCTCAAATTTGCAACAATGATGATTAAAATAAAATCCTAAATGAAACTGTGAAATAAATTTAAATTTGTACTAGATAAGGTGAAATCATCATCTCTAATGGAGGGAACTTATACAAACAACCACATTAGAGGTTCAAGTGCCAAGGTTTAGGAATATATGAAAAAGAGAAAGCATCCGCAGATCTAAAAATGAAGAGGCAAATGATTTGGATGTGAATCAAACTCATGAAGAGGAGATTCAAGAGGTTTGTAGAGTTAATAATGGATTCATGGAGGAAAATGAGCAGGACAATGGTGGTTTTTATTGCGGTTTGGTTTCTCTTGTTCATGTTTCAATGTCTACACATATAAACTGTCAGAGGCAATGCTCTTTGGAAGCGGTGCCAAAAGCCTTTTCAACAATTTCGTAGCAAGCCACAAAAAGTATGCCAAAGTGAACTGCCAACATGATAAATTACATTCCATGGAAGGGTTTTTAAGAAAAAATAGCCTATCAACTATATAATTCATCAAAACAATAAAAATAAATATAAACATAAATCAACAATACAAAAATTGTATCTGTTAAAGTAAAATCAAACTTTAAAATTTAAAATTAAATATTTTTTTACATAATGTGTGGAAACGAATGTTCAAAGAGCTTATGACTTTGAGAAATTGAGCAGTACCTATCTCAGACCTTTTGCTTCATCCCCAACTTTACTAAGTAGTGAATTTCCAAACAACTTGGTTATATAAGATGACCATGTACTTTGAACGAGCACACTTACACAATACTTCATGCCGATGGGGAAATGTCCTAAAAACTCCATTGAAGGGAGCATAATGATTAGCACTATGTCATCATTGTTATGCTAGAAGTGAACTCCCATAAAGTTGCAAATAAATCCTAGAATGGTGTTTCGAAAACAACACACGAGGAGAGACTGAATTGGATCAATCAGTTATACTTTACTCTCATTTAAGCATCGTATGTCATCTTCTAGAAATTGTGGGGCACCTCATCTGAGAATTGATGTTTCGATTAGAGAGGCCAAAATTCCACTTCTCCTTCTACTTCCTTCCATTCGAGATGAGAAGACAAAGTTTCCCGAGCATTCACGGCTTGCTCTAGTTATCAATAGATTATTGAACAACTTCAAAATGTTTCCACTGCTAGGTGAGAAGAAGATCGATGTGAGTGAAAAGGAAGGTTATTTCAATCTTCATATCACTTGCCACTCTATCATATGCTTCGAACCTCTCCGAGTCTCTTTCTCCCTCATCCTTGTTATTCTAGTGGATACGCTTTCCTATATTTTATGTAAACAACATTGTAAAGTAGAACAAAAGGAAATATCGTGGATGTGAAAAAACTAAATGTGTAGTTGGGATGAATTACATGGTCGTCCATGTCTCTACTAGAGTCTCAGTCGTTGATTTATAATTTTAGCTCCTCATATAGGAAATGCCTTCGACGTAATAAACAGTGTAACCAAAGTAAAATGAATTTAGATGTTTTCCTTTCCTACAAAGAGAATGCAGAAGTTATGGAATTTTCCACTTTAGTTTTTTTTAAATGGATAGTGAATGATGTGAGGGTGGAAAGATAGAGCATAGAACATTTTTCGGATTTCTAGTTAGGTAAGTACTTAAGAGTCTACAAAGTAATATTAACAATAATCTTAAGAATATTCCTAGCAACAATGCTCACAAAAAATCAAAGTATTCAAATTCATATATTATTTTGATAAAAAATAGATTTTCTTAAATGAAGAATAAAACATAAGTTGTTACTGGCTTATTGGTCATTATACCATCACCTAAACGTGACAAAATGTAATGTATTTCAATTTTGGTATGACTAAATGTAACCTAACTATAGGAAGATTTATAAAAGAATTATTATCTAGTTTTGAATCTTTCAAACACATGCATGCATTCCACATTTGGAATTGCATGTATGCCAGGTTTCATAACTGCATATTGTAGGTAAAAAGTTAGAGGGTTATAACCCACAATGAGTATAGATCAAATAATTTCTTTCAAGAATATCTTCTCGAATGAGGGTTGCTGAGTTTTTGGATTACCTTCGTCAATGACATAATGTGTTGGGATAATAATGTCTCAAGAAACTGAGAGGGGGGGGGGGTGTGAATCAGTTGTTAATAGTTTTACCAAATTCAACACCAAATATAATCTTAAGCAAAACATAATGTAAAACCACATCACATCATTGAAAATAAGTGGCACCAAGATTTTCTCTAGAGGAAAACCTTGTTAAGGGAAAAACCTCAGTGGGGATGACACCCACAAATATCTACACTATATGAATGAAACCCTGCTAGGAGTTCTGGCCCTATTAGAAGCTAATTAATACAATAGGCAGGTCCCTATTAAAGGACATACCTTGTTAGGAGTCTCAAACCCTATTAGGGATATTACAGTTGGCCACAGGCCCAAATATAATCAGAAGGTTACATCCGCCTTCAATCCTTTACTGAATATACTTTATCATACCTAAATTTCCTGTTAGGACAATCCAATCCTTGTGCTTGCCAAACACACAACCTTTTTCTCTATTAGAAGTAGATTTCATATCCTTCTAGCTTGCATATTACCATCACAATCCACACACCATCTCAAGGAATAAACCCTCCCTTATATACAAGTTACAAATAATAATTCATCTAGAGGTCGGCCATTATAGGACCTCATTACATAAAAAACAATTATATTATCCAAGGTGACGACACAAAAGTCATCCCTAATCATGTTAAAACAATTATAATTTACCCAAGGTTGACTACATCAATAATTTAATCATAAATCAATCATCTACACATTACTCTTCCTAGTTGGCTCCCAAATACTTGCACACTAGCAAACACACCATAGATGATGTTAACGATCACATGAACATGCTGCAATCACAATGTATATTCTTCATGATGTATACTAACATTTTCCAAGTGCGCATACCAAAATTCATCATCACACAATAGTTCTATTCCAAACACTGCAACTAGGTCTGTGGAAACTCTTAGTCTCCATTCCTACAACTAGTTTTTACTAAAAAAATCATATCTCTATCCAATGATCATATAAATACTTATGGTCATAGGAATAAGCTTTAGATATATCTTGGAACATGTCTCTAAGCCCACAAGATCTAATGAATCATATGATGTTCGTACCACTCTCTACAATCTATCAACCTGTAGTGTCCAACAATTCCTAGTCTCCATAATTGAATATATGTTGACATCAATGACAAAACTATTGAATGGAAACAATTACAACAATATCCCACTTTGGCATTGATGACAATATATGTGAAAAACCATCAACCCAAGAGTACCCTTCTTAATACAACCTTCTCAATATCCTCTTCAAAGCTCCCCCCAAACTAGTAGGGTTTTTCAATAATATCTCTCCCCCTTTAACATTGATGGAAAAGGGTTCTATAACAACATCTTCCTTCTTTCTATAAACCTCCAACTAGCAGGTGCAAAATCACCCCTTGTAATACCCCAAAAATGGGCTATAAGTTCATTAACCTCCTACATAGACAAATCGAACAAAATCGACATCAAAGTCCTAATCTAAGGCACATCTAAACATCATCGAATCATAATTGATTATCTTAAATTCTGCATTGGGGAATATTCCTAGTAATATTCCTAATCATCTTAATTATCTTTAATTTAATGATTATTTGGCAATAAATCACATTTATCCTAAGTTTGATTAATTGAATATTTTCATATTTAATTAATTAGATTTAATATTTGCCACTTAATTGTTTAATTAAATTTAATTCTATCTATTATTAATTATATTATTTAATTTTCACAATAGATCAAAATTCCTATCTTTAATTGATTAAATTCTTATTTAATTAATTAAAACATGTTGTCATTATTTAATAATATAATTTTTAATAAAAGTTTGGTAAAATAGTTAATTAACCCATAAATTAATTGTTTTATTTCAAAAATCAGTTGAGTTGAGGATAAATCACTTTATTTATTTATTTAATTCTTAATTATTATGCATATTCAAAAGAAACAGTTAAACTCCCAATCAGAAAATCAATGCAAGTTATTGACTTTTTGGAACTCAACATCTTTTTGGAGTTCAAAAAATTTGATCTAAACTCTAATTTGGGTTAAAAAGCTATTTTTGCATGATTTTGAGAATTAACTATCTTTCATGATCAGATAACTCAAAAATCAAGATGAGTTAATTTGAGTGATTTATGGCTTTTTCCCATGCACCTCCAAAGCCCTGGATTTCTATAAATTAAGGCTTTAGCTCTTCACAAATCATCTCATATTTTGCACAATCACGCTGGAGAATTGGAATTGAAGAATCAAAGCTCTTGCGAATCGACATCTTTGTGAGATCAATCTTATTTTTTTTGCATTCATTTAGATTCATATTTCATATCATTTCTAGATTAGCATAGCATATCAGTTTTCAATAGCATAGATTCATATCAAGTTTTTATCATTCTTATTGCATAGAAAAATCCAAAAAAATAGAATAATTGCATTCAATCTCATATCTAGATCAATTGCATTCAAATCCTTCATTTAGGTGTCGTCTAGGTCACTGATCTCGATAATAATCTGAGAACATTAATCTCGCACCTACTAGAAGGCAGTAAATCGCTTGTTATGTTTTCAGGATCGATTGCAAATGTAATGGCATTATCATATTGTCTTCTATGTTTTCCAAATGCATCGATCTCTTGGTTTTATACAAGGCAAAGACAAGAAGACATGTCTATTCATTTCAAGGGACATGTCTATTAGTTACTATAAGATTAATATAACTTATATATTCATTTGAATAGTAATTATTATTAATATACATAATTATTATTATATGTCTCATAATAATAATTAATATCAACTTATATTAATAATAATGAATTTATATTCTCATATTATTAATTATATGTATATATCACAATATGATAATAATCTACTTATATAAATTATATGGATATATATATAATAATTATAATACATATTATTATTATTACATATATATCAATGTGTACTTGATAATTCAATAACAATGATTTTATCTGAACGAAGCTACATTCCTTAACACTCCCTCTTAGTTAGAGAAGATAAAATCAGTATATGTTTTATATTAACTCAATAATATCAATAATTGTGATTTGATTCAACATCACATAATGTCTATCACAATATGAGAAAATGGTGATCTGTTTCAACATCGTAGGATGTATATCACCTTCAGTTGCCTATCACTTTTAATAACTGTGATCTGTTTCAGCATCCTCATGATGACTATCACAGTATGAAATTAATCCACCACGCAAGAATTCTTTATCATGATCTGTTTCAGCGATCGCATGGTCTATCATGATTAATAATTGTGATCTGTTTCAGCGTCACATGACGACTATCACAATATAAGTACCGGTGATCTGTTTCAGTGTCACACGACGACTATCACCTTCAATATTTGTGATCTGTTTCAGCGTCACATGACGACTATCACAATAGCTAGGTACCGGTGATCTATTTCAGCGTCACATGACGACTATCACCTTTAGTACTGTGATCTGTTTCAGCATCACATGATGACTATCACAGTACGAGATCATGGTCATTTTAAGGAACTCAATCCACCATGTAATAATTCATTTATCATGATCTGTTTCAGCCTTCTCATAAGGTCTATCATGATAAAAGAAAGTTATTGTAAGATCGTCACCTCACAATAACATAAAAAATACAAGTGATAATCACTTGGAAGTCGTCACTTCCTTATGATTTACACAGGGCCCATATGGCATCATTAGTATAATAAACAATTATATAAAGTTTACCTCAGAGGTGTTCCACCTTCATTAGTGAACTCCCTCTCAATCACAAAATGACCGAGATTATCAAAAGTTGACTGAATCATATCATTTATCTTCTCCCTCTAAAGCTCAAGTTCATCAACCTCTTGACCTCCTTTTAATTCTCATACTCCCTCTGAAAAAAGTCTTTATGCTTTCCTCCTGAAGGTATGTCAAAGATGAATAGTTCATAAAGTTAAACTATCTCAAAAAGAAATACCATTGATAGAACCATACAACATTTATCATTCAATGTTATAGAATTACGAATTCAAAATTCATATGCATTAATAAAACATAGAGTACTTATCTTTTAGTTTCAAATATTTCCTTTAGTTAGGTGAGCCCATATAGGAAATATCACTCATGAAATTACTCTCATCCTTCATTCAATCCATCGTTGTTCGGTTGTTTTCTCCAACACAATCTAAATATAACTATATTGGATTTGTATTCAAGAGTGACTTCTCACCACCCCAATTCTAACAAATGTATTGAACTTACGAACACCACATTTGGAGATAACAATAATGGGAAATCCTATTATATGAAAATTCAAATCCAATTTTTCTACTCGTGGTTCACAACCAATGTCTCTGTGAATAGGAAGTCTTTCGCACTTTTCATTACTCTCCAACTTCGTTATTCTTCGAGGCTCGAATCACATTATTGTTCACCCTCAAACAAATACGTGAATCTCGAACTCTTATTCTCGGCTGTGAATGAGAGCCTTCATGTTTCGACAGTCCTCTTAGATGCGAAACTTGTTCACCACCTTGTGAACAGATTGGCTTCCCATTGCTTTATCTCTAAACTCAACACATATCGGTTCAAATTATCTGGTGTCAAGTTAAGGGTCGGTTTGTTCCAAAATTCACAAGCAGCTTATATAAAAGGATGTTAGATCATTGTATCAAATATACAATATCTATGAATTCGGTCTGCTCTTGTGCGAACATTTTCATAATCAATTACTGATTCATGTGTGCGAACTACTGCTACCTATCAGCGAACTGTATTATCAGTCACATAACTGCTGTTGTATACTTGAAAGACAGGTGTTTGTGATTTGCCTTTATTAAAGCGGACAGATTATAAAGCTGGCAGATGCTATTAAGGTCATCACATTAATATATACATCTAGATTGTACGTTGTGCACATTCAAGTTGCTTCAGTAATTGTGACTTCATCACGACTGCTCCTGTGATATGCGTCTCTGCTATTAAGTGTCTGGCACATGCATCACGAATATATGGATTACATTTATAACCTGGCTCTGATACCATGTTATGTTTTCAGGATCGATTGCAAATGTAATGGCATTATCATATTGTCTTCTATGTTTTCCAAATGCATCGATCTCTTGGTTTTATACAAGGCAAAGACAAGAAGACATGTCTATTCATTTCAAGGGACATGTCTATTAGTTACTATAAGATTAATATAACTTATATATTCATTTGAATAGTAATTATTATTAATATACATAATTATTATTATATGTCTCATAATAATAATTAATATCAACTTATATTAATAATAATGAATTTATATTCTCATATTATTAATTATATGTATATATCACAATATGATAATAATCTACTTATATAAATTATATGGATATATATATAATAATTATAATACATATTATTATTATTACATATATATCAATGTGTACTTGATAATTCAATAACAATGATTTTATCTGAACGAAGCTACATTCTTTAACATCGCTTGGTTAGATTAGATTTCAATTTTGCACGATTTTGATTTTTGCTAACCTCTAATGTTTTACTGAGTGTTGTGTCTACAGATCAGGTACAATTTTCACACACACATTTCTGGTGCCCATCGTGGGGCAACCCACCTTTGCATGCTGGTTTTGATTTTTTTTGGGAGCTAAAACTCCAAAGTTTCAAAGATTTAATTTTATCTCCCAAACGGCTTGGAATTTTGGTTTGAAATTTTTTTCGCAGGTTGGTGACATGTCAAGGAAGCTACAGTAAAAAATTTAGAATTTTCTAAGATTTTTTGAATTTTTAATAATTTTTTCTTGAAATTCAAGAAAAAATTAATATCTGACGCAAATCAGCATATTTTTTAGAAATTTTTATATTTTCAGAAAGCTCTTTAAATTTTACAGGGGGTCCATTCTTTGTGTTTTAAATTTGAACATGATATCATAGCTCAAATAGTCAATTTGCAAAAACTGGTCTATTTTGATAAAATGGGTCTCTAGGGCACAAATGAAGAGATTTTTCTAAAATTTTTGCATTTTTGGAAAGCTCTCTATTTTTTAGCAGGGGTCTTTATTCTAAATTTCTATTTTTATGGCCAAAATCATATCAAAAAAAATTAGATCTGGTTGACTAGGTCAAATGCAGCAAAAAAAATAAAGTTTTGTGATGGGTATGCACTTATTTTTTTTACATGGTTCAATGAATGATATGAGTTGTCATTTGGGTTGATTGCTGGTTATTGTTACTGATAATAATTTATTTTTAGAGCTAACCCTATGGTTTTCATAAGTTGAATATATTTTGCATATCTTGTTTGTTTGTTTGCTTGTTGGAGAGTTCGTCACTTGCTTGCATGGAAAAGCTCAACAAAAATTGCTAAAAATCAAGTAAAATCTACTAAGCGCGTTGCAAGGATGCCAGGTATTCTCCTTCATCTAATAATATTTTTATTTGGGACTTAAAATAAATCTCTTATGTGTCAAGCTTGTGTGCATCTTTTCATGCTTTTGATCTATTTCTACACACTTGCATAATTGATATTAGGTTCTGAACCCTTAAGGATTCATTAAGTAGTCTTAGAATACTTGTGATTGATCTTGATTGCTATCTTTGGTTATTGGACTCGCTAATCCACCGGCCCCTCATTTCCGCCCCGTGGTTGCAATCTCAGCGCCATAAAGGGGAGGAGTCAATAGGACAGAAGCGTTAAATGTTCCACTTGGCAACCCTTTTGTGCTTTTAGGAACTCACTTGTTTTCTAAGTTGGGGACTCATTTTCAGCTTGTGTGAGGTGTTAACTGTTCCACCTTATGGACTCATCTCATATTCACTTTAAGCGTTAAGTGTTCCTCTTTCTACTTTTTGGGTACTTTTGGTAGATTTACTTTCGGGAATATATCTGTGCTCACATAGTAATTAGGCCCTATGAACACTATTCGTGATTCTTGAAAGATTGGATTCCCAGCAAAATCCTTCTTGACGATAGAATCCTTGTAGGTAGGGAGGATACTTAGTGCGTTTCACATTCAACTTGGTTAGTGCATCCTCTCTTATTGATCGACACATTCTCTCTCCGGAGAGGTTGATAGATCACGTAGGGTTGATATCACGAGCTTTGGTGAATCAAAATTGGTTAGTGTGTCTTCTCTTATTGATTGATACATTCTCTCCCCAGAGAGGTTGATAGATCACGTGGAGTTGATATCACAAACCTTGGTGGAACAAAACTTTGTCTTAGCGTGTCGGATTAATCTGCTTGTTTTGTTTGGGTTAAAAGTGAAGAGGTGTCAAAATCTTGAATCTAGAGCCAAGTCCCCTTGTGGTATAAATCTGTGAGTCATCTTTAGAGAGGGTTAACTGTAGCAGACAATCCCTTCATAGGGCAAACTACGTTGACGGAACCTCAAGCGGTCATAGCCATTTTCGCCGTGGTAGTGACAGCCACTATATAAATGTCCTTGTGGAAGAAATCTCCACGGGTATGGTTCATTGTTGGGTTGTTAGATCTCCCTAGCAGCTCTTGAAGATTAAGTTCTCGGACTGTGTCAAAACCCTGGTGCACCGGGATTGGAGTTCACCCCTTTGAATCATAAAACTTACAGAGTCAAACCATTACTAAAAACCCTAGAGAGGCCAATTTTTCATTCTCAGGTATATGTGTGTTATTGCAAAACTTTTTAGAACATACACAATTAGTACTCTCAGGGATTAGCACAATTTGGTCACTTGATTGTTCATGCGCAAGGTTGCTTTTTCCCTTGTTCATTATTTTCAGACGTGCTTGGAATCACTTGCTTGCTATTCTGCATGCTTATTTATCTACTTGGCTATTAAAAATGATCAAATCTGGTATAACCTTCAAAATCTGGATAGTACAATTTGCAAACAATCCAAAACTGAAGACCTTAAATTTTGAAAAAATTGACGTAAAATCTTTTCTGGAGTCAAAAGTCATTTCAGGAAGTCAAAAGTCGTACGAGTTTTGTGAAGTGTCATTTCAGTATTACCCAACTATCATATGAGTTTAGCAACTATTGTTTCATAGACTACCTATTGTCGTATGAGTCTGCAGAGTGTCATTTGGAAAAATTTGAGAGAGTTGCTAGAAATTGTCAAATTGCAAGATATCCAATGTTTCCAGCCTAGTTCCAGAATTTGTCAAAAATATCATTGTGTCAGGAATAGAGCAATAGCTATTGAGAATCAGTACACATGTCTCAAAGAATTAGTACACAAGAGGAAGAAGCTATAATCACCGCTATGATGAAGCAGCTGCAAGCTATGCAAGTCCAACTTGACAAACTTGAGAAAGAGAAGGAATCTAAAAAGTTCTCCATGGAATCTCTATACTCTTTTTCATTTGATAAAGACTTGTACATGTCACCATGCCCCCGGAAAAAAATTGAGCAATATACCTCTTCCACGGAGAGTGACACATCTAGCTTTGGAGACTCTGATGACTATGACGACAGACAATGTAATGATACCTATGACACCTCTGTTCCTAAGAGTCCTCCTCATCATTCATTCCTGCTTACTACAAATGGGCCATCACATTGGATAGATCATGAGGGTGATCCATATGATTCTGATTATGAAAGAGACTTTGACAATTTCTATGCACAATACCTAGATGACACATCTACTTCACTTGAGGTAGAGAAAGTTTTTCATGCTGATTACAAAAGTAAATACTACAAGGATCTTTCCTCTAAGAACTCTCAAGCTGAAAATAAAGATTACACTCTCAAGGAAGATCATGTTAATGTTGGACCTTTGTCTTGTGATGGTTCCCTTCCATCCCCTACTTCCTCCAATACCCGTACATTTCTTAAAGCTTCCGAGTCTTTCAAATCTTTCACAGAACCTTCATCTGACACAAGCCCTGATACTTTTCATGTGGTTCCCTATAGTTATCCCCCAGGGCTACCTCTTAAAGAAACTCAAGCTAACCTTCACTTGGCTGCAAAGACTTTCAATAATGATAAATCTAAAGAGCCTAAGCCTTCATATGCTATAATCCCTACTTCAGCTAGTCCTCCACCATCTCTTCCAAAGTCATCCATACAATCCCAACATGCTTCCTTGTCCTTAGAAGTGGCTCCATGTCAAGAGGACTCTAAAAATGATGAAGAAAAGAACATAAAGAAAGATCAAGATCAAAAACCCTCCATGTCATCCACTCCTTTTCCCGATGTCTCTTATCCGCTTCATGGTTCTTTTGATCCTATACACCCTTTTTCATGCATTCCACCATGTCTTAAGTCTTCTCTTAAGCAAGATCAGGCTACTACTTACACTAATGAGCTTATTGACAATCAAAATGACCTTACTACGCTTGCACTTTCCAAAGATGATACTTCCATTAAGGTTGGTAAAAATGGTGTTCCTTCCAATGTTAAGCCTATTGAAAAACAAGAGAAAAATTATGCGCTTATGCTATCCGAAGATCCTTGTCAAGATCAAAGTCTTTCATCTTCTTGTTCTACCACTCCATGTTCACTTCCACTTTCTACTCTTCCTAAGTCTTCGCAAGCTTTGAACAATCCTATCAAAGAAGGTGCTCATATTCAAGATGTCCATGATTCTATTGAAGATCCTAATGCTCACTCTAAAGATGCTGATATCCTTGGTTGTCATATAGATGCTGATGAACTTATTGATTATCCTTTTGCGTCTTCCACTTCCATCCTTGGACCTCTTCCACCACTACTAAGGGCTTCACACCTTCCTTCCATCTTGGGTCCTTATGTCCCTTCACTTTCCTCTCCTAACTCTCCTAATTCACCATCCATCTTGGGTCCTTACATCCCTCCATCTCCCATCTTTCCTCAAGATCAACATTGATGCATGCCCTTGAATCCTTTCCATCCACCCACCCATCTAAACCAGTCATATCCTCCTCCTTCCACAAGTCCCAAGTCCTTTGGAAGTAACTTGAATGTTCAATACAAGAAAAAAAAGCAATACAAGAATCCATCAAAAAAAGAAGATCACCATGTCTCCTCTAATAGACATGGAAACATAAAGTCAAAAGAAATATCTAAGAAAAAAACTACAAGACAAGTATGGGTTCCAAAATCCATCATTCAAGATATTATCTCTAAATCATCAAAAGAAAATAAAAAGCCTACGACTATATGGATTCCAAAGTCTCTCTTGAAAGAGTCTGGTGTTGAACAAAAAGTGAAATTGACATTCAAGCTTCCAAAGCCTTCCATTACATCTCCTTCCAAAAATATTCTTCCATTTCATGCGCCCAAACCTCAACCTCTGCTATCCATTCGTCATATTCCTTCACGTATTCCTTCATTCACGATTCCTCCATCCTCTCTCCACCCTTCAAGGTGTGTGTTTACATTGATCTTGCCTTCCTTTCCATCTACCCTTTCACAATCCTTCCATTCATTATCCTTCTACCTTTTATCCTTTTTCCTCATTTGCCTATTCCTCCTATCTTCCAACCTCACTCACTTTACATAAAACCTTATCCTCCATTTTTCTCTTCCATCTCCCTTTCCCTATCAACATCTTTGAGCATGTCATTTTGAATCCTTGGCATATCATGGTTTATCCTTTCAAGGAGCATTATCTAAAAAGCTTGCCTTCTTCCAAAAAATAAAAGAAAAAGAAATAAAATTGAAAATGTGCCTTGGTGAAAACTTGGAAACAGGCACCTTGGTAGCAAAAGTAAAGAGAAAAAAATTTTCATCCTAAGGTGAAAACCACTCCCTTATGGCGCCTTGGATAAGTACCATGATGAAAACCTGGAAATCAGGAATCATGCTTAGTTCTTCTACATATTTCATCCATTTCATCTTCTCTCTTTGATCTTGACAATGTTGATCTATACACGAACATTTGGCTATTTTGTGAGTTGTCTGATGATGATCTTGCTTTCAATCCCTTCCTATTTAGCCTTCATATTTATTTTCCTTCATTCATTTTCACCTGTCGCTATCCTTTTCCCCTTTGGTCTTGATCTAAGAAAGAAAGAATAAAACATGGTGCTATGAAGCCTCTTGACATGTCTTCTCCTTCGGATTGCATTCTTTCCTGCTCTTGCACTACGCTTTTGTGACTTATCCTATACTAGCCTTTCCCTACTTGTCCAAATATGCTTTACATGATGATTTTTCCCTAGCTTGAGTATTCTTGAGGAGTTTTCCCTTGAGGATTTCTTCCCTTCATTCTCCTTCATTCTCTTATCTTCCATCTCTTCCACCAGCTTGCTAATCCCTCTTGTTCTCCACCTTGCTAGACATTGGGACTGCATAATATGATCTTGCTTGGGAGTTTGCAAATGGAAAAAGATGCTATCAAGTATACCAAGTATCAGAATAAGTATCAGAATCAGTGTCAGAACATGTATCAGAACAAGTATCAGAACTAGTATCAGAACCAGTATCAGAACTAGTATCAGAATCAGTATCAGAACATGTATCAGAACAAGTATCAGAACCAGTATCAGAACCAGTATCAGAACCAATATCAGAACAAGTATTAGAATAAGTATTAGAATCAGTATTAGAACAAGTATCAGAACACCTATTGGGGCTACACCTTTCACTTTAGTTTATGGGCCTGAAGCAGTACTACCTATTAAGGTTGAAATCCCATCACTCAGAATCAAAATGCATGGACTTGTCACTGATGAAGACTACAGAGTGTCTAGGTTACAAGAACTTGAATTACTAGATGAACGCAGGCAAGCAGCGTATGATCATCTCAGAGTGTATCAGAAAAGAATGTCTAGAGGCTACAACAAGAAAGTCAGACATAGAGAATTTCAAGTTGGCGATCTAGTGTTGAGAGAAAATCCTAAAAATCAATCACATCGAGAACGCAAGGGGAAGTTCGAACCCAATTGGTTGGGTCCCTTTGTTATCACTGCTACTTTTGGCTCTGGTGCCTATCAACTCTCAATGACTGAAGGAGAACAGCTCCGAGAACCAATCAATGTTCTCCATCTGAAGAAATTCTACGCCTAAGGCATTCAGTGCTTGGTAAATGTCCTGAAAAAAATCTTAAAAATCAGAAAAAGTCCTGAAAAAATGAACATCTTGGTGAAAACCTAGCAATAGGCACCTTGATGATTCACAAAAAAATCAAAAAATATCAAAAGTACAAAAAAATTGAAAAAATGAAAAATACAAAAAAATGAAAAAAGAAAGAAAAAGTGCCTTGGTGAAAACCTAGAAACAGGCGCCTTGGTAGCAAAAATAGAATCTCTACCAAGATGGTGAAAACCTGGCAAACAGGTGCCACTTGTTCCAAAATGCTCCATCTATCAGCACAATCTTGGTCTTTCCCAGCTTTCAGTCTTGCTTTAGTTTGTATATATCTCCCGGTTTGTTTCTGCATATCCTGGTTTCAATAAGTCGGTCTGTACACCAATCAGCTCAAGCGTCTGTATCCTATCAATGTTCAAATTTGGGGGCAATCAATGTCATATCCTATGGTCTCCCATGTATCTTAGACATTTCCTATCCAGTCAGAGTCCTTTGAAGCTTCCTGTTGAGTCAGTTAGTCAGTCTCGTCTCTAGAAAGGATTTTGCATCTACAACAATCAAACATCAAAACTCAACTGAAAACAATTTGTGCTTTTCATGCTTTTATCTCCTGGTAGGCTTACTGATTCACATTGAGATTTTTGCGTATTGTGTCCCTTCGAGCTCTTCGATGATGTCCTTTATAGGATTTAGAGAGTGATGACTGGGGGCATAATCTTTTCTTTGTCTTCTGCTTGTATGTGAAAATCTAACATCTTTGGAACTTCTGGATTGAAATGGTGTCCGACTGTAAGAGCCTCTATCTCGAATTGGATGGCCATGCGTACCTCAACCATTGATACCCAAACAATTCAAGGAAGTTTGATCTAACTATTATCTTTTTGAGTAAGTTCTTTCTCCTACTGTGGAACACAATCTTGCCTAAGGATGTGAACGATAAAGGGTCACTACGGGTAATTCACATTGGATTTAGAATGATCTCTTGACTGTTTGATGTGTTTGTAATGCAAGGTGTACTCGGGTCATCACAACGTTTATGTTTTGATGCTTGTACAAATTGCTATATCAAAATGGACATGATGTTCAGGTCATCCTGGCGCTTGTGCCTTGGTGCTTATATCTAATCCGACATTTTGAAAACAAAATCAATATTCATATATCCATGGTTGTTGACCAGTGGGTGTTGTATTGATTCTTGCGCATACAAATCGATATTCATATGTCTATGGTTTCATGGCTAGTGGGCATTGTATTGATTTATCCGGTTACCTAAAAGTTCAATGATGATAACAAATCGACATATGATCAGTGACTAGGTCCTAGGTCTTAGGTTGCATTTTATTTTGCATGTCTCTTTGCATTTTGCATGTTTGCAAGATCTCACAATGACTAAACGAACTTCAAAGCTTAAACAATTCTTCATATCAATTCTTCAAATCTAATAAGAGCTGAATCTCACACGAAGGTTCCTCCAACGAAGCAGCAAGTAGAATCCTTTTTCGGGATCAAAATTCAAATCTGAGATCATTCATATTATTAACTACTTGCATAATCAACCTTCAATCATCACAGAAATCCAATATTCAACTTAACTGATTATCTTCCATCAAACTATCAAAATTTCAACTTGGTCAACCATGGTCAACTCATGGTCAAACCTAGTCAAACTTAGTCTTTTGGGACCTTCCAACGATGCAGAATGTGTTCTTGAATGTGTTTCACCACACTTCTCAAATCAATTAACATGCTTCGAAACTATAACGCTGACTTTTCTTGTCAGATTTCAATTTTAATCCCGAAGGGGGCATGGTATTGCACATCATTCAAAGTCTATAAATCAAATTCTATCGATCAAATCTATCAATATCTTTCATCAATGATCAAGACAAAAATCACGTCTAGTCGCTGATTCATCAAAAGTCCTCATCGCTCGGGGCAAATCTATCATCACTTGGGGCATATCAGATTCATCGATCCATATCAATCTGGTATTCTCCTAATCTTGTAAACTGTATTAGTTTTTGCAACCATCAGATCATAGTGTTCTTTCCTTGGTTCTTCGGCAACTAAAGGATTCAGATGTGATACCTGCTAGTTCTGCTAAGACAATCAAGTCTAGAACGGGTCACTCACTTCTTATCAATCCTAAGGTTCAGAATCAGGTGTTTTGACACTTTTTCGCAATCATAGGTTTATTTTCTGCTACAGTGAACATTATCTTTGGTCATTCAGGACCTCCTATCTCAATATCTCTCAATTGGTTTCTATCTTGAGATCGGTTTATCTTTTGAATCAGTTTCATATCTCTATCAAACACAGACTATCTTTGAACCACTGCGCTTCGCACAGTAATTCAAAGAGGGGCAAAATGTAATACCCCAAAAATGGGCTATAAGTTCATTAACCTCCTACATCGACAAATCGAACAAAATCGACATCAAAGTCCTAATCTAAGGCACATCTAAACATCATCGAATCATAATTGATTATCTTAAATTCTGCATTGGGGAATATTCCTAGTAATATTCCTAATCATCTTAATTATCTTTAATTTAATGATTATTTGGCAATAAATCACATTTATCCTAAGTTTGATTAATTGAATATTTTCATATTTAATTAATTAGATTTAATATTTGCCACTTAATTGTTTAATTAAATTTAATTCTATCTATTATTAATTGTATTATTTAATTTTCACAATAGATCAAAATTTCTATCTTTAATTGATTAAATTCTTATTTAATTAATTAAAACATGTTGTCATTATTTAATAATATAATTTTTAATAAAAGTTTGGTAAAATAGTTAATTAACCCATAAATTAATTGTTTTATTTCAAAAATCAGTTGAGTTGAGGATAAATCACTTTATTTATTTATTTAATTCTTAATTATTATGCATATTCAAAAGAAACAGTTAAACTCCCAATCAGAAAATCAATGCAAGTTATTGAATTTTTGGAACTCAACATCTTTTTGGAGTTCAAAAAATTTGATCTAAACTCTAATTTGGGTTAAAAAGCTATTTTTGCATGATTTTGAGAATTAACTATCTTTCATGATCAGATAACTCAAAAATCAAGATGAGTTAATTTGAGTGATTTATGGCTTTTTCCCATGCACCTCCAAAGCCCTGGATTTCTATAAATTAAGGCTTTAGCTCTTCACAAATCATCTCATATTTTGCACAATCACGCTGGAGAATTGGAATTGAAGAATCAAAGCTCTTGCGAATCGACATCTTTGTGAGATCAATCTTATTTTTTTTGCATTCATTTAGATTCATATTTCATATCATTTCTAGATTAGCATAGCATATCAGTTTTCAATAGCATAGATTCATATCAAGTTTTTATCATTCTTATTGCATAGAAAAATCCAAAAAAATAGAATAATTGCATTCAATCTCATATCTAGATCAATTGCATTCAAATCCTTCATTTAGGTGTCGTCTAGGTCACTGATCTCGATAATAATCTGAGAACATTAATCTCGCACCTACTAGAAGGCAGTAAATCACTTGGTTAGATTAGATTTCAATTTTGCACGATTTTGATTTTTGCTAACCTCTAATGTTTTACTGAGTGTTGTGTCTATAGATCAGGTACAATTTTCACACATACACCCCTATCTGATCGGTTATGCTCTGCTAACTACTCCCCCTGAGGAGTATATTTTTGTAACAAGTCCATAAATGAAAATTCTATGATAGTTGATGGAATTATGCACTTATTCACTTCCTTAGTTACCTCCTCATGGGGATCTGAACCCAAGCTTACCTCTAAGATATTCAAAGGTATCTTTACTCAATGGTTTGGTGAAGATATCTACTATCTACTCCTTTGTACTGATGTACTCAAGCTTCACCACTTATCTGTCACTTTATCTCTCAAAAAATGATACTTGATTGCAATATGATTACTCTTTGAATGCATCACTAGGTTTTTTGACATGTTTACTGCACTTGTGTTATCACAATGTATGATAATAGTTTCTCTTGAATTCACACTGATGTCCTTCAACATTTTCTTCATCCAAATGACTCGAGTACAATCTATTACTATTGCAACATACTCTAATTCTGTTGTTCACTATGATACACAATCCTACTTATTGATAATCCAAGAGATCAACCTCTTCCCAAGGAAAAATGCTCCTCCACTAGTGCTTTTCCTATCATCTACACATCCCGCCCAATTTGCATTAGTGTAAACATTCAATGTAAAGTTATCTAATCTATCATACTACAATCCTAGGTCAATTGTACCCTTGGGGTATCTAAATATCCTTTTTACTAATGCTAAGTGTGTCTCCTTTGGATCTTCCTAGAATCTAACAACAATTTCAACTACATCAACAATATCAGGCCTAATATGTGTTAGATATTGAAGCCCTCCAATCATTGATCTATACTGTGTATGAGGTACATTTTTTTCCTCATATGAATTGGATAACTTACTCCCTATCACCATAGGAGTTCCAACTAGTTTACTTTTATTCATGCCAAAAAATTTCAACAATTCTTTTAGATACTTTATTTGTGATATAAAAATCCCATCTTTGCTCTAATTTATTTGCAATCCTAGGAAGAATTACATCTCCCCTATTATTGACATCTCAAACTCACCTTTCATTTCTTCTGCAAACTTGTTACCCATAGCATCATTACCACCAAATATAATGTCATCAACAAACACTTCTATTATCAAAGCACCTTCATTATTGCATCTTAGATACAAATTATTATATGCACTACCCTTTTTGAAACCAAGATGTAGTAAATACTTGTCCAACCTTTCATACCAATCTCTTGGAGCTTGCTTCAATCCATACAATGCTTCCTTCAATCTGTAAACCATATTTTTATCACATGTCAAAGGAAAACCATTCGGTTGCTCAATGTAAACTTCTTCTTCCAAATCACCATTTAGGAATGTGGACTTGACATCCATCTGATACACATTAAAATATTTGTGTGCAACATAGGCCAATAATAACCTAATTACCTCTATCCTCACAACTAGTGCAAAGGTCTCCTCAAAATCAATTCCTTCTTGCTGTGAATATCCCTTATACACTAATATGAATTTATTCCTAATCACAACCCCATCTTCATTCATTTTGTTTCTAAAAACCTAATTTGTGCCAATGACATTCTTGTCTTTAGACCTTGGGACCAGTTCCCAAGTATTTTTTTTCTCAATTTCATCCAATTCTTCTCTCATTGCCTTAATCTAATACTCATCACTGCAAGCTTCATCAGGTGTAGTTGGCTCAAACTGCAAGATCAAACAAACTACATTTATGAATTTCCACCTTGTCCTAGTACCTTTACTTTTGTCTCCAATGATCTAATCATGTGGACGATTCTTCACAACATACTTAGGTGTCTTGAACATTTCTGGTTTACCTAGATTTATATCTATGTCACATCTTGGTAACAAACCCTCTTGTAGTTGTTCTTATACTTCTTCCAGACCTTTCCCTATATGAAGTTGATTTTGATTTCTCTAAAAAGTTTCCTTTTCAAACCTTTCCCAATCTGGATCATAAGGATTTCATTCACATTTTCTTTCTTGTACCTGAAACCTTTCATCAATTCTGACATTCACACTCTCAATAATTTTCTTAGTTCTCAAATTGTAACATCTATATGCTTTTATTTTTGAGGAATACCCAAGGAAGATTCCTTCATCACTCCTAGCATCAATTATTTCTATGCCATCATCTCTTTTGATAAAACACTTGCTACCAAAAATTTTGAAATAGCTAATAGTACGAGTTTCACCATACCATAATTCGTAGGGAGTCTTACTTGTTCCTACTCTGACCTATAGTTTGTTCATTGTGTATACTACAATGTTCATTAATTCTCTCTTGTGTATGTGTTCTACTTTCCCTTTAATCAAAATTGTCATTGTAGCATCAAGGATTGACCCATTTCTTCTTTCAGCAACAACATTTTGTTGTGGTGTTCTAGGTGCAGATGTTTTTCTTAGAATTAAATGTTCATCACATAAAGTATTGAATTCAACTGATGTGAACTCACCACCTCTATCTTATCTCAAGAATTTAGCTTTAATTTGGTCTCATTCTCTACCTTTTCCTTAAAGTATTTGAATTTCTCAAAAGCTTATGATTTTTCTCTAAGAAAACCAACCCACGTCATTTTAGAGTAATCATCAATGAAAAGTATAAAGCAACTATCTCCAAAGTAAGACCTAGTCTGAGTAGGTCCACAAAGATCCATATGAACAAGATCCAACTTATTCCTTGTTGAAAATGCTCTTCTCTGAAAGTTGCTCCTTATTTTATTTCCCATCACACATTCTCTAAATGTAGTGTTGCAAACTTCACAATTCTAGGTAGTGATGCAACACAGGGCTAGAGAATCCAATTAAGGATAGTCCAAACAAGCAACCAAACACCCACAACAAAAGAATGATTCAACAAAATTTCCATTACCATGCCCAGCTGTAAGGCCTTCCAGGTTAGGGCCAAATACAATCAAAAGTATTTATGCAACCTCTCAGCTAGTCTAGCTTTGAAATGAATCAACAAGTGATAGAAACCCTAAGGCATATATGAACTTGAGCTCACAAGCCTCCAAGAAATCTCCTTGTCTCCAAGAAAACAACCACTAGCTCTATTATTAAAACTATTAGATGACAATCTTATCTTCAAGATCTCGCAGGATCTAAGTCTACCAGATCAATCTTAATATGCTTTTCTACTACCTAAACATCTACCCAAGCACTCCTTAAATATATTTTCTCAACCATAAGTTGGCTAGAAGAAACAATTAACTCCTAATCCAAGTCAACTTCTACTACAAACAAATATTAAATGCAACAACAGTCGGCTCTCAAACAACCTTACAATTATTTAATTCTCCATGTCAGCCTCTAGATCTACCTAGGAGAATACAACAAAAGATACCAACAATAAATGCACCAAGTTGGCCAATCAAACCTTCAAGAACTCCAGTCGGTAAGCCAGAACTACCGAGCACCAGAGAAACAACCAAGCACCAGTGAAACAACCAACTACACCAAGCATCACTGAGCACCACAAGCAGCACCGAGTACAAGAGGTTTCACCAAGCACAAGAGGTTTCACCAAGTTCCTTTAGCGACCAAGCTCCCTTCAATAACTGAGACCGTCAGTTAAAGCTACAATCGAGTAACACAGAACCAAAACAACACACCACAATGCAAATTTGCTAAGGACCCAAGAATTCCCTTGCATCAAACACCCCAAGTTTGAAAAGATGTTCTCATAGGATGGAAGAACATCTTCCGGGATTCAGCACATAAACCCCGAACTGGTTCTTCACACACAAGCCATTCAACTTTTCACTTTGCACACTCTTCCACTTCTGCTTTCTCTATCTTTTCAAGTCCTTCCTTGATAACAAACATGTTTGTTCTCCATACTGATCATCCATTCCCTCAGGATCTGACAACTCAACTCGACTACCAATACTCAGACTTCTCCTACCGAGTGTTGTATCCAACAAAGGCATTAGGGAAAACTTCATGTCATCCTTCTCAACAGTAAACACATTCTTCACACAATCATACATAGCTCTACAATCATATTGCCAAGGTCTACCAAGCAATATATGACAACTATTCATCTCCACAATATTAAACAACACTAGATCCTTATAATGGCCAATCTAAACATCAACAAAGCACTGTTCCCTCACTTCCAGAGCATGATCATCTTGTAACTAGCCAATCCTATAAGGATAAGGATGCTTCATTCTCTTCAAACCAAGTTTTTGAACCATGTCCTCAGCAACAAGGTTATCAGTACTACCACTATCAACAATAACATCACAAAGTTTACCTCTAGACTTACACTGAGTTCTGAACAAGTTACTCCTCTGACAAGGTTCCACCTTTGCACCGAGCAATGTTCTTTGAACCAACAAGTTCTCAGATTTAGGTTCATTTTGATTACTCTCATTCACCACAACATTCCTTTGATCACCAAACTTCTTCTATGTACACTCAAAAGAATGGTGTCCTTCTTCACCACAATTATAACAAGTACCTTTAAAGATAATCCTACCTATCTTTTTCTATGGTTCAATAGTTTTCAATTCATCTTCTGCAGTCGGTTTATCCTTCACCAAGTGATCAATCTTTTCCTTCCCTCAAGGATTACTATGTTGTTTTCTTTTCAACTTATCTTCTACCTTCAGAGCATACTGATAAGCATCTTCAACAAAATCAATCTTCAGCATACCAATCTCATCTTGAATATTGAATCTCAAACCATTCACATACCAAACTACCTTTTCCTTACCAAGTTCTCTGTGTCCAGACCAAATAGTAAGTTTGTAGAAATCCTCGGTATAGTCTTCAACAATCAAATCTTTTTGCTTCAGATTATGCAACTTCTTAAACAAGTCAAGATCATAGTCGGTAGGTATGAACTTATTTTTCAATTTAGTCACCATCAATCTCCACCAATTGATCTTCATTACACCTTCATCTTCTCTATCTCTTTGTAATTCCTTCCACCAAAGAGCAGCATGTCCTTTCAACTTAGTCTGTGCCAACCTCACTCTAAGAGGATCTTCAATTTCTTCAAGCTCAAATAAGTCTTCTAATTCACCAATCTAATCAATCAAATTCTCAAGTTTCAAAGTACCAGAGAAATTAGAAACTTCCATTTGATAACTAGTACTTAACCAAGCTCCAGATCTCTACAACTGACTAGTTTTGTCTTCACCAAATCTATCCCTCTGATCAGCTCTATCATCACCACTAGATCCAACAACTTCAAAGTCTTTATCAACTTCCTTAAAACCATCATTAGTACCAAGATTCTGAGGTACACCAGTCATAGCCCTCATGATCTCAGTGATCATGTCATTCTTCATCAACTCCATCTCCAATCTAAAATCAGATTTCACCTTCTCTGTAATCCTAGATTCCATAGTATCACAGAGATCTACAATCACCCTAGGGTCCAATCTTCTCGAAGGCATCCTCACAAATAAGAAACCCTCTGCAATAAAACTGTACACTGACCACCTTGTGACAACCTCCAAGTTGTATGCAAGTTAGATCATTTTGCCACCTTGCATGAATAACTAGGTCAAGATTTCACAAGTTCAGTGCCACAGATCTGCAACTCAGATCATACGATCTCTTCACCAACTTCCTTCCAACAAGATCAACTTCACAGATCAACTCACACAAGATCAACCTTTGCTCAAGATCAACCTCGCTTTGATACCACCTAACGCAACACAGGTCTAGAGAATCCAATTAAGGACAGTCTGAACAAGCAGCCAAACACCCACAATGGAAAAACACAACAAAAGAATGATTCAAAAGAATTTTCATTAACATGCCCGACTATAAGGCCTTTTGAGTTAGGGGAAAATACAATCAAAAGTATTTTTCAAACCTCTCAGCTAGTCCAGCTCTGAAACAAATTAGCAATTGATAGAAACCCTAAGGAAGATCTGAACTTGAGCTCGCAAGTCTCCAAGAAATCTCCTTGTCTCCAAGAAAACAACCACTAGCTCTGCTATTACAACTATTAGATGAGAATCTGATCTTCAAGATCTCACAGGATCCAAGTCTATCAGATCAATCTTAATCTACTTTTCTACTACCTAAACATCTACCCAAGCACTCCTTAAGTATATTTTCTCAACCACAAGTCAGCTGGAAGAAATAATTAACGCCTAAGCCAAGTTGGCTTCTACTACAAAAAAATATTAAATGTAACAATAGTCAGCTCTCAAACACCCTTACAATTATTTAATTCTCCATGTCGGCCTCTAGATATACCTAGGAGAATACAATAAAAGATACCAACAATAAATGCACCAAGTCGGCCAATCAAATCTTCAAGAACTCCAGTCGATAAGCCAAAACTACCGAGTGCTAGAGAAACAACCGAGCACCAGTGAAACAATTGACCACACCAAGCATCACTGAGCACCATAGGCATCACCGAGAAAGCATGTCGACTAAGCACCATAGGCATTGCCGAGTATAAGAGGTTTCATCGAGCACAAGAGGTTTCACCGAGTTCCTTCAGCGACCAAGCTCCCTTCAATAACTGAGACCATCGGTTAAAGCTGTAACTGAGTAACACAAAACCAAAATAACACACCACCATGTAGATTTTCCAAGGAGCCAAGAATGCCCTTGCATTAGGTAGGGATTTGATGGAATTAATGTTACTTTCCCTTACAATGTTATCAAATTTGACATGAAAAATATCCTATGCCATAGCCAACTATCATCAACCTTTGAAACAAAACAACTTACTTCACTTGAGCTCAGATGAAATACATTACCTCTTGTCTAAATTCTAGTAGCAATCATATCTCCTTTATCACTTGTGATTGATCACTTTCCATCCTTTAATTCCAATTGATAACCCTTTTTCACAAACTAACCAACACTTAACAAATTATGCATTAAACCATCAACAAGGCATACATCATTAGTATTAGTTTTACCATCCAAAGTAATGGATCCAATCCCAACAATAGGTCTAGGATTATTGTCACCTAGTCTAACAACTCCACCATTATACATATTCAACTTTACAAATCTATTCTTATCTCCTATCATGTGTTGTGAACAACCATTGTTTATGATCCAATCAACCCTTTTGTTAACATGAGACACTAATGATTTTTCTTCTATGATAGGTTTATCTTCTTTAATTGCTACATATCCAAGTAACTCATTTATCTCATCATCATCATCAGATGCACCATCATTAGAATAATAGCATTCTTTATCCTTGACGTATTTCCCATATTTAGGCTTATGCTTAGGAACTCTAATTGGACATCTAGAAGCAAAATGACCAACTTGACTACAATTAAAAAATTTTATGGGTAACTTTCCTTCAAACTAACCTTGGCTCTTTCTTTCTCTTCCTACGATCAAGGCTAAAACCTTCTCATCTACACTATTTTCAAGCCTTTCAATCTCTTCCCATTCATCAACATAATCTTCCAACTCTTCGCTATACTTACTTGATTTTCTAGTACCTACAAGATTTGTTCTTGCATCTTTGTTTTTGTGCATAGTTGCCTTGAAAGTTGTCTCCACCTTAAGTAAGGCATCTTTAATCTCCATGATCTCAAATGTAGTTAGTTTGGATACTAACATTTCCCTTGTGAAACCTTCAGTCAATGGTATGATCTCCTCTATGACATACACTTTAGTTTTGTAAGTTGGTGTCAAAGATCTCAAAATATTTGAAATGAACTCATCCTTAGTGTAGGTTCCTCCATTGTTCATGATTCCTGTTACACATTCTATAACCCTTTGAGCAAACATCCTTATTATTTCATCTTCTTTCATCTGAAGTGTCTCCATCCCCACTCTCCAATTCTGAAGTTTGGCTCCTTTAGTGTATGTATCTCCTTCATATAGTGTTGACAATCTTTCCCATATATCATGTTCTTTGTACAAATCTTTGATCTCAGAGAATTCACCATCAGATAATGCACTTATCAATGCTTCTCTGGCTATCATGTTGTATTGAAACATCTTCTTTTCTTCACCATTTGTGACAGGGTCTTCCAACTTATCTTCAGTTTAGAGTGTTGCATCTTTCTTGGTTACCATCAAATAATCCAAGCCAAAAGAGAACAAATGAGTCTTCATCTTGTCCTTCCATGCATCAAATTTTTTTGCATCAAACTTGGGACTTTCTTTCTTGAAGTAAGACATCCTGGATCTTTTCCTCAATTGGTCAAGCTTTCACTCTAAGGACCAATAGCTCTGATACCAATTTTTAGGATAACAATGTCTCAAGAAACTAAGAGGGGGGGGGGGGGGGTGGGGGTGAATAAGTTGTTAACAATGTTACCAAACTCAACACAAACTATAATCTTATGCAAAACATAATGTAAAATAGTTGGCATTGGGCCAACATCCCTTGCAGGGTTCACAACATGGCTTAACTACCTCCTATGTCTTCTATAAGTCTAGTGGTTGTATTGGGCATTAATAGGTTGATCTTTTGGTACAATGAAAACCACTAATTATAACAAGTGGTATTAGAGCTTGCTCATAGGTTTGAATCCATGTAGGCCATGACAAGTGACACTAGGAGGGGGATTGTTGGCAGTGGGCCAGCGTCCCTTGTAGGGTTCGTGACATGGCTTAACCACCTCTTGTGTCTTCTATAAGTCTAGTGGTTGTATTAGGCATTAATAGGTCAATCTTTTGGTGCAACAAAAACTACTACTTGTAACAAAAACTACATCACATCATTGAACACAAGTGAAACCAAGATTTTTTCTTGAGGAAAACCCTGTTAAGGGAAAAATCCCAGTGGGGATGACACCCAAAAATATCTAAACTATATGAATGAAACCCTGTTAGGCATTCTAGCCCTATTAGGAGTTGATTAATACAATAGGTAGGTCCCTATTAAAGGACATACCCTATTAGGGGTCTCAAACCTTGTTAGGGGTATTACAACTTGCCACGGGCCCAAATATAATCAGAAGGTTACATCCATCTTCAATCCTTTATTGAATATACTTTATCATACCTAAATTTCCTATTAGAATAATGAAATCCTTGTGCCCAGATGAAAAAAATTCTTCTCTATTAGAAGCATACCTCACAACCTTCTAGCTCACATATTATCATCACAATCCACACACCATCTCAAGGAAGAAACCCTCCCTTATATACAAGTTACAAATAATAATTAATTTAGAGGTCAACCATTATAAGACCTCATTACATAACAAAAAATTACATTATCCAAGGTGATGACACATGAGTCATCCTTGATCATGTTACAATAATTATAATTCACCCAAGGTCTACTCCATCAATAATTCAATCATATACCAATCATCTACACGTTACTCTTCCTGGTCGGCTTCCAAATACTTCCATGCTAGAAAAAGTGTCATAGATGATGTCAAAAATCACATGAACATTCTATGATCACAATATATCTTCTTCATGATGTATTCTAACATTTACCAAGTGTGCATATCAAAATTTATCATTGCACAATAGTTCTGTTCCAAACACTGCAACTAGGTTTGTGGAAACTCTCAGTCTTTGTTCCTACAACCACTATTTACTAAACCAAGCACATCTCTATCCAATGATCATATAAATGTGTGTGGTCATAGGAATAAGCTTTAGATACATCCTGGATTATATCTCCAATCCCACAAGAGCTAATGAATTGTACAACATTTGTACCACTCTCTACAATCTTCCTGTTTGTATTGTCCAACAATTCCTAGTCTCCATAACTGAATATATGTTGACTGCTTGGCCAAATAAATGTCTTAGAAAATTAAAGAATAAAATCCATTCATTCAATATTAGAAATCCTAAAAAACAACTAATTGACTCATTTAGATCATTTGTAGTATCAACTAGGGACATAAACTTGAAATAGTGTCTGCAAAGTATATGCTCCAAACTATCTTAATTGCCACTTTTCTAAACTATGGAATTTTAAATACTTGAAAGATTGAAAGGCTAAGCTAGGACAAAGAATTTTTTTTTATTCTATTGAAAGCAATAATCACAGATAGGTACTTATCTATCTTCCTTTGCTGTAGGAACAACCCATTACTTTTGCTACCAACGGCTGCAGGAACAACATAGTTCTTTATAATTATAAGAAAGCATGAATTATATCCTAACTAATAATGGGATTCACTCACCAAGTGGGCCCCATTTGATGAGTGAATAGGATACAATCAAGATAAAAACATGGAACTTGTAAAGTGCATTCTATTAATTCATTTGAAAAGTACACTTGGAGTAAAATAGAAAAGAACTCTATTTGTTGTTGCAAGATTACAATAACTTTCCTAGCTTGAATCTCTTTTGAAAGTTAAGTCAACAAATTATTCATAAGTGTATCATCTTAAAATGGAATCACTTCCATGATAAGAGCATTTAGCTCTCCGAGTAAGTGGTTCGGGGTCATGTTAAGCACCTTGATCGGGTCTTTGCATGTATTTGGCTTTTCCTCCTGCTCTGCTTCCCTCTGCACTTATTTTCCACTTCCTATCTGCATTTCCTAGCATTCTAGGCTGGGGTCTTGAGGTTTTTGACCTCAAGGTCAAAGTCAACCTTGACTTTGACCTAGGGAAAAGTCAACTTCGTCCTTGACCCCCAGTTCAAATTTCAAGTTTTTCTATTTTTTGGGTATCAGGTTTCGAAAAGATTCTTTTTCTCACCTCTGGGTTAGCCATTTCGGGTTTTAGAATGGTAAATCCTTAAATTGATTTTAATATGGGTCCATTTCTAGGGGTTAAGGTTAATTGGGATTTAATTCCCTAATGTTGGCCTTCTCTAGAGGTTTGTGCCCTAGCTCACTATAAAAGGAGGCCTTCCTCTCTCATTTTGACATCCATAATTTCATGAGCAAGCTCTCAAGTGCAAGCAAGTAAATTCAAACATTCAAGCAAACCTTCAAGCATTTAAGTGTTTAAGCATTTAAGTGTTCAAGCATTCATCCATCAAGGAGATCTATTGTTAGCCATTGAAGGATTCAATATCTTTGGAGCCCCCTTGAAGATCCATCCTTCTAAATTCATCCAAGCCTCCTCATATGCAAAGATCTATTCAAGATTGGTGTTGAAGATCAAATTCCATTTATTTGAGACATCCCACATTCATTCAAAACATCCATTGGAGCTTCCCTACTTGTGGATTTGAGGATTCAAATCCTCTACAAGGACTTCAACATAAGCAAGGTGAATTGTTTCATTTGCTTTGTTTATGCACATTACAATTCAATTCAATTTCAAGGTTAATTCCTAAATTGGGGTTTGACCAAGGCAAACCCCCCATAAAAACAACAAAACCCCCTTTTTCTTGCAGGTACAGGTGCAAAACTTCAGATCTGAGATTGGATTTGGATACCCTTTTCAAAAAACTTTCAAGATCTATGAACAAAGTCAAAGTCAACCTTCAAAATAAGAATGTATCTTTGACCTTTTATGAGGGTCAAAGACTACTTGCTGTTAGAAGAATAAAAGTTTTCTGGGTTTTCTTCGTCTTGGTGTTTCCAGTTTGAAACAGGTTGTAGAATTGCTCGAAACTACACACAAACATGAGAAATTGGCATTTTCTAGATTTTCCCTATTTTGAGGTTAGTGTTTGCATTTCAATTATTTCAGATTTCAAACACAATTCCATTATAGGGAAATATAAGGTTTTCTTCCTCTTTCATATTCTCCATATATTGATTCGATTGTGCATTAACCTTTTGGTTGATCAATTTGGATCTCTCCTTTGGGAATTTGGATTTAGAAGAAAATCTCATATTTCCCCCATACATACACTCAATTAGGTGATTCCATTTTACCTCTATTCATTTTGGTGAACCCGACATACTTACTCTCCTTTCTTTTGTGGAATTGGATGCCCTATTGTGTTTTGTGGTGTTAAATTTCCTTTTATCTTGTTGGTATTAGATTTCTCTTTTGTGTTAAATCTTGCATGCTAATTAGATTTCAAAAATACAAAAATATTCATGCTTTATGTGTTCTTAGTTTAGTTCATTTGCATTACATTGGTTTATGAGCTTTACTACTACTAGTCCTACTTATAACATTCCAGTTAGAAGAACGTAGACTCATGGGTGCCTTTGATCCTGAATCTTCCTCTCCTTTCCTTAGGATCCCAAATGATAATTTGATTCTTCATGATTCCAATCCTACAATGGAGAAAAACTCTTCTCACTCATCTCATGATGAGGATGACGCTTTAAGAGTTCCTCTTGAACAAGTCCAAAAACTTTCAGCTGAACTTGATAAAATGGGTAATTGGCTTATTCAAGAGAACCATAATCAAGATTCTATTTGAGCTATAGAGGCTCTTAAGAAAGTTCTTCGTGATAGTGATCAAGGTGTTAACCTCTTGCATGGTATTACTCACCTCATGCATTCAAATGTTAAACCTTTAGCTCAAGAAGCTCAAGATTTAGGGTTGATTCCTCCTATCACTAGTGTTGAACCCTCTTCTAATCCTTTACCTAGTATTCCTACCTATACTCCTTCTTTGGTGATTGTGATGGTTCCCTCTGTTCCTATGAGTGTTCCTCCTGTGTCCCTTCCTACATCACAAACTTCATATCATAATGTTCCTTTTACTTATTCCAATCCACTTCCAACTATAGTTCCTAGTGTTCCTCCAGTTGTGTCTTCTATTCCTACAACTTCTTACACTTTACTCCTATTTCCTCTAATGATTCAAAAATCATCAGTTTGGCTCAAACTATGTCATCCTTACAACAACAACTTGCTTCCCTAACTCAAAACAAGTTTAGTATTCCTACATGTGACATGGGAAGTCCTTTGTCCTTGGATATTATTTGTACTCCTGCTCCTTAGCAAGTTGATATGCCTCATCTTGAGAATTATAATGGAAAAGGAGATCCTATTCATCATGTTAAAACATTCCAAATCCTTTGTAGTGATTATGCTCATGACCATAGGATTTTAACCAAGCTATTTGCTAGAACCTTCCATGACAAGGCCTTATAATGGTATTGTTCCTTGCCTCCTTATTCTATTGATTCCTTTCCAAAACTTGCAAATGCCTTTATTCAACAATTTCAAAACAACATTGGCCCATAAGTGTCTTTGACTGATTTGATGCATTGTAAACAAAGTGCTAAAGAAAAATTAACTGAATTTATTGGTAGATTTAAGCATTTGCATGCTTAGATTTCCTATCCTATTCCTGATATTGATATTCAACGTATGTTTATTTCAAATTTGCAAAAGGATATTAGAGATAAGATTCTGCTTATTGAATTTACCTCTTTTCAACAACTTTGTGTAGCGCTTCATCATTATCAATTACAAGTGAGTCAATTTGAGAGCAACACTCTAATGGCTCCTGTTCCAGTTGATAAGAGTGATGCTGCTCCTAATCCAAACAAATTAAAAAAATTCAACAACTATGTCAAGATAAACAAACAAGCGAATGCAATTGTTGATCAAGTTGTTGTTGCATCTCACAATGCCACTTCTGCATCCACTGCTTTTCAATTAAATCATACATTTACTCCTCTTTTTGAATCTTTACATGTTATTATGAATAGGTTGTTAACTACTAATATGATTACTTTACCTCCTATTCGATCTCTTTTACCTGCTACGATTGCATATAAATCTTTTGATCAAAATGCTTTTTGTCAATATCATCATCATAATGGTCATGATACTGAGAAGTGTTATTCTTTAAAACATAAGGTTCAAGACTTAATTGACTCTAATGCCTTATCTATTGATAATCTTGATGGTAGTGGTAACAAATTGATTTCTCCTCCTAATCAAAACCTTCAAATCTATATGAATCCTTTACCTATGCATGATACTAATACCATTGCTTAGCATCTGCTATGGAAATTATGTATGATTCAAAGATGGATGATCTCAATCATGTTGTTAATCAAGTAGAGCATGTTGGTCAATCTGTATCTCCACCTCAACCTCAACCTCAACCTCATATTCAACCTCAAGTTCAATCTCAATCTCGACCAAAACCTAAGCCTAAATTGAAAACTCAACCTAAATCTCGACAACAACCTAAGAATAAAAGACCTCGGGAACTTTTGATTACCTTTGATGAATCTGAGACTATTAAAGCTCTTGATGGTCCCCTTTACATTTATGCTAGTATTTATTAGAAGCCTACTCATGGTTGTTTTTGAAGTTGATGAAAAACAACCCACAACTCCCAAGACCACCTGCATGCAAACACCTGTCACAGAAAGAGAGAGCAACAAACAACTATGGAGGCCTAAACGCATTGTTCCACCAGAGAGGAGAAATCCTTGATGTACAAAAATAAAAGTTGCAATCAATAATGAAATGTTAGAAAAGGTTACAAAGTGTTATGAGATTGATCCTTATAAAAGGAGATCAGAAACCCTAAAAAGGTAAAACCCTAGGTTGCATAATAATAATTAATAAAGCAATTAATTATTATATACCTAAAGTTTAGCTTAAGTAGAAAGAGGTGATAAGTGACAGAATAATTAAATCAATATGATTCAATTAATCAGTAAACACTTTATTACTCTAACACCCCCCCTTAAGATAAACTTTGGGAGAAGCTAAAAACCTAGAAAGAACTACTGAAAGCAAATGGGTCCCGGCAACAAAGGCCTGATCAGGTACCCAAGTGCAAAAGAGAGTCTCTACAAAATAGAGAAATAGAGAAAACCACATGGGGAAAACTATACTCCAAAAAGAGACAAAGACTAGTCTGAAGGACTGAAGAAGCCTCCAAAACTAGGAATATTCCAGAAAATAGGAACAAAGATGAACATGTACAACATCACTGAAGCATGAAACTGCAAACTCTATCAAGAAGAAACTGATGATCTGAAGATCCTCCATAGAAATATGACCAGGTAGAGAAGACTGTAATCTGCATGAGTGCCCTCAAATGACACTACTCAAATCAGGAGGCAAACAAAGGCAAACAACTGAACTTGAAGATACAGATGGCATAAACACCAAAAGCTTGAAGAGCTGATCAATCAAAGCTAGAAGAGTGCATCCAAAAATAGGAAAGAAAAGAGTGTCCATATGGTAAATGATCCATCTCACCAGAATGCATAGGTACCTAGCCACTGCAACCGCCTAGTACATAGGATCAAATACTAAATACATAGCTCACACTATCGAACCAAGGAAGTAGTAGAACCAATAGTAGAAACCCCCCCATACTGCTGACAAGGGAGTAATGATAGGTACACTGAAAAGATCATCTAATATGAACTGCATGATGAAGATGAATCTGAAACATCGAATGTGCAGAGAGAGTGCAAACACAAATAAAGATACTTGAGGCTAATGTCATTGGAGGAATGCTCACATGACAAAAGAAGATGGCAAACAAAGGCAAACATCAAACCCCCCTGGCGCTTTATAATGGAGTGTGAGTACATAAAGCACGAACATGTGCAAGATCCCATACATGCAATAAAATGACACTTTATCTCAGTGTGTGTGCATAAAAGAATACTACAAAAGTGAAGTATACACTTCTCAAAGAAGATCAAAGGCTGCTGAAACAAAAGAACAACCTAAGATGAGCCATCCCTCAAAGGAAAGAGATCCCAGGACCTGAAACAACCAAGATATCCACTAGACTACAAAAAATCAAGAATCTGAATAAAATGAACCTAGAGAAGAATCTAGAAAAATTACTCACAACACTAAAAAACCCTCTGAACAAGCTTTCCAATGATATATCATTTTCTGAAAACAGAGTTTGGATGCGCAAGATAGAGCTCCCAGAGTGCAAAACTAAAGATCTAGCTTTGACAGAGAAAAACACCATCATAAAAATAAAACCAAAAATAATAACCTCTAAATTTGGAAAGAGCTCAGAATCATCTTTCCGACGATATCACGTTTGCCAAATTTTGACACCATTTGCTCAAGATATGAGCAAAAAACCAACAGCTGCACTAGAGGGCCCAAAGAAGGTGTTTGGAAGGATCTGAGGATGGGTGACATTAGAAAAGGATATAATCACACATGAAACCATTAGATCTAATAAAATCTTAGAAAGAGTTTTCCGTCAATATCTAGTTTGCTAAAAAAGGAGCTTGGATGCAAGAGAAACGGATCCCAGAATGCAGGAGGTCTGAAATGCCACGATCATAGAGAACAGATGACTTTGACAAAAAAAATAGCATCAAAATGAAAAAATCACAAAACCATACTATAAAATTTGGATTGGGCTCAAAAATATCTTTTCAACGGTATATCGCTTGAAGAAAACGGAGCCCGGATGAGAAAGGTAGAAGCCAATAACTAACAGGCAGTGCCGGAGGGAAGGCAAAACAAAAGTCCTAACTTTGAATGACTAGTGAAAAAATTAGAGGATAAAAATCCAAAATATGAAATTCTAGAAAGATGTGACTCTGAACTAGCTTTCCAACGGTATCTCATTTGCTGAAAAATGATACTGTATGCCCGAGATATGCCCAAAACAGTGTAGGAGGGCTGAGATGCAAGAGCACAGAAAAACCTCTACCTTTGACTACAATAAATGTAGTATAAATGGATAAATCATTTAATCACACTAGAAAAAACATGTCCACCTTAGAATGACCTTTTCGACGATATCTCGTTCTCCCAATTCTGATCCCGAATGCTCGAAAAACTACTTGCTTGTCTGAATTGCCTCTAAAACCAAGCAAAAGGCCAAAAAAAATTAGTGGTTAAGGTAACCGCTAGCAGTTATCACCGGTGGTGGTTACCTTGGGCCATCAGCGGTAACACTGGTGGTGATCACAGCTTAACCGTAGGCTATCGGTGGTAACACCAGCGGTTACCATGGCTTAACCGTGGGTCATCGACGGTAACATCAATGGTTACCATGGCTTAACCGCAGGCCGTCGACAGTCTATTGGTGGAGCCGTCGTAGTGGTGCCTGGGTGGCTGCATGGCAGCGCCCGATGGAAGATTTTTTTAAATTTGTTTTTGAAAATCATGCACAATGTGCTGCCTCAGAGTGCATGCTAGGCCGTACAGTTTGGTGGGCAAATTGCTTTTTTGCCTCAGAAGCCAACTTGTCCAAAATTGACAAGTTTTATATGACTATCTCAGGCCTTCCAGACACAACCGTGAGGTCCGTTTGGGCCATAAGTGCTCCAAAAAATAGTGATCACCTTGGGATCTGTGCTGGGGCCAATTGCAAATTTTTTTTCTCACAGATTCCAACTTTGTCCAAATTGGACAAAATTTATATGGATCTTGGGGTTCTTGGATGCTCTAAATGCAACCGTGAGGTTCGTTTGAAGCCAAGATGACCAGAGAAATAGGTCCCCCCATATCTAACAAGAAACCCTCTCTGGAAAATGTAGATCTAACAAACACGACTGAATCTCTCAGGAAGAGGACAGGGGCAAGCATATTTGAAGCTCTGATACCATGTTGAAGTTGATAAAAACAACCCATAGCTCCCAAGAACACCTACACGCAAACACCTGTCACAGAAAAAGAGAGCAACAAATAGCTATGGAGGCTTGAACACATTGATCCATGAGAGAGGAGAAATCCTTGATGTGCATAAATAAAAGTTGCAATCAATAATGAGATGTCAGAAAAGGTTACAAAGTGTTATGAGATCAATCCTTATAAAAGGAGATCAGCAACCCTAAAAAGGTAAAACCCTAGGTTGCATAATAATAATTAATAAAGCAATTAATTATTATATGCCTAAAGTTTAGCTTAAGTAGAAAGAGGTAATAAGTGACTGAATAATTAAATCAATATGATTCAATTAATCAGTAAACACTTTATTACTCTAATAGTTGTCTTGTTGATCCTACATCCGTAGTCAATGTTATTAATGAAGAAAATATTTTTATGAAAAGCTTACAACGTGATTCTTATGATACATTAGATGTGTGGATTCAAACTTGCAATGGTTTTCTTTATCCATCATTTGGTTCTATTACTTTACCGGTTGAACTCTGTGGAAAAATTATGAACACTACCTTTGTTGTTGTTCTTACTTCTGATCAATTTCAAGTTAAGCTAGGTTTTCCTTGGTTGAATGCCATGCATGCTATTTCTTCACCTATCCATAAGTGTCTTAAATTCATTCATGATGAAGAAGTGAAGATGGTTAATCATAGTTTATATCAACCTTCTAGGCCTAGAGATTGTGTTTCTCTTGATTTCTTTTGACCTTCATGACCTAATTCATATCCTCCTCGACTTGATAATCTTTTTCATTCATATCAAGCTTATAAACATTGTAAGATTCTTGAATTAATCATACCTCCTATGGATCTTAATCGTGGTCTTTTGCCCACACCTTCTATACCTCCTATCAATCTTCCTAAAGAACCTGTGAAAAATCCTGTGATAGTTCCTCCTATTGCTGATAATCCTATTGATCTTCCTAAAGAACCTGTGAAGGATCCTATGATTGTTTCTCCTAGTTCTCAACCTATTTCAAATAAATCAAAATGTAATCGATTTGCCAATGAATGTCATAAAAAGTGTCGTGCTCATGCTAAAGCTTGTAACTCTATTCTTCAAAGATCTCTATCTTCTTCGGATAAATCTATGCCTGATGCGTTAGAAGAAGTTGTTACTAATAATGATGTTAACATGCATGATTATGATGATTCTATTCGTATCTTAGATCCTATTTTGATTAATTTGGATGAAGAAGATACTCTTGATGATATTGATGATGTTAATGATGAATATGAGACTATTGACATTGACATTGATTTACCTAATATGCTTTCATCACAATTAACTCTTACACCTAGTGTCAAACATTGTGATTCTCAAGAGGATCTTTGTTTGGAACTGGCTATCATTCCTACTGTGTTGGATATAGTCCCTCCGCGAGTTACCCACCTTCCCTAAATGATATACAACAAGATGGGGAGAGTAGGTGGCATGCTTGATCGGCTTGTCCTTCATGGTAGCTTTGTTGTGTGTTTGCCTGTTGTACTGTGCTTCTCCTGTAATGTGTTTGCTAAATGTTGTTAGATTATTTTATACGATCCTTGTTATTTAGTTGGTACAAGGTGATAAAGGAATTGAAAATGTCATTCAAACTCCTCTATATGTATCTCTATTCTTCTATGTGTTGTTTAATGTTATGTTGTAATTGTGCTATTGTTCATAAATGTTTCCTTGTGTAATCTGCTCAAATTTGAGACGTGGTAGCACTAAATTATTTTTGGTCTCCATGTCATGGTCTAAAAAGATTCTCCTTTGTATATCTTATGTGATATTTCCTTCTTTGTGATCATAGTTCTACTTTCTTTGGGGATTGATGTCAATTCATTTGCAATAATATCATATATATATTATCTTATGATCATACTGACCCCATGGTAGGTAGATCCATTATGTGTTTTCTATATGTTTCTATGACATTTCCCTTGATTTGTCTTCATCTTGGGGCATCTCGACATGGAAACGTAATCAGTGGAGTTGTTTATGTTTTCGTTAAAGCCACTGCTCTTGTTAAAGTGTTAGCAATGACTTTAACGTGGGGGCATACGCTCTGCTCACCTATTGCACACACACACTTTTTTTTGATACGCACATATTTTTCAAGATACCTTTTTTTTCCCTTTTTGGATTAGTGACTAATCCTTAAAGCATGGATTTATATTTTAGGATCTCTTGATCCCTCCAGTTTCAAATATACATATATATATTTTTTGATCCCTTAAGGTTGGAGGTGTCCTTAAGACTGGATCTCTTTTGTTTTAGTTTTATTCTTATGGAATAGAATATTTCTAAGGATAAATCCTTGATGGGTTGACTAGTGAGTAGCCACATTCACTAGGCGGTTCAATTCCATCTTTCCAATTGCGTCATTTCCTTGTGTGATTCACAATGGGACATAAGTTCTCATTGGGCGAGATAATCACACCCTTTCTTTCTCTCTGTAGAGAAGTCTCTCTTATTGTGATCTAGAAGTCAATGAAGACTTGAGTCCCTGGGGGCTTAAGGTTTCTCTTTGTCCCTTGGATTACGATAAGATTATCTTTTCATTCTGATCTCTTTTACCAAGAGTTTGCATCGAATCCATACTCTTGCTAAAGTGGGGGCTTAATGTATCATCTTAAAATGGAAGCACTTCCATGATAAGAGCTTTTAGCCCTTCGATTAAGTGGTCTGGGGTCATGTTAAGTGCCTTGATCAGGTCTTTGCATGTATTTGGCTTTTCCCCCTATTCTGCTTCCCTCTGCACTTATTTTCCACTTCCTATCTACATTTCCTAGCATTCTAGGCTGGGGTCCTGAGGTTTTTGACCTCAAGGTCAAAGTTGACCTTGAGGGTCAAAGTTGACCTCAACTCTAACCTAGGTCAGGGTCAACCTCGACTCTGACCTAGGGCAGAGTCGACCTCATCCTTGACCCCCAGTTCAAATTTCAAGTTTTTCTAATTTCTGGGTATCAGGTTTCAGAAAGATTCTTTTTCCCGCCTCCGAGTCGGCCATTTCGGGTTTCAGAATGGTAAATCCTTAAATTTCATTTAATATGGGTCCATTTCTAAGGGTTAAGGTTAATTGGGATTTAATTCCCCAATGTTGGCCTTCTCTAGAGGTTTGTGCCCTAGTTCACTATAAAAGGAGGCCTTCCTCTCTCATTTTGACATCCACAATTTCATGAGCAAGCTCTCAAGTGAAAGCAAGTGAATTCAAGCATTCAAGTGTTCAAGCATTCATCCATCAAGGAGATCCATTGTTAGCCATTGAAGGATTCAATATCTTTGGAGCCCCCTTGAAGATCCATCCTTCTACATTCATCCAAGCCTCCTCATATGCAAAGATCTATTCAAGATTGGTGTTAAAGATCAAATGCCATTGATTTGAGACATCCCACATTCATTCAAAACATCCATTGGAGCTTCCCTACTTGTGGATTTGAGGATTTGAATCCTCTACAAGGACTTCAACATAAGCAAGGTGAGTTGTTTCGTTTGCTTTGTTTATGCACATTAAAATTCAATTCAATTTCAAGGTTAATTCATAAATTGGTGTTTGACCAAGGCAAACCCCCTATATAAACAATAAAACCCCCTTTTTCTTGTAGGTATAGGTGCAGAACTTTGAATCTGAGATTGGATTTGGATACCCTTTTTGGTGAACTTCCGAGATCTGCAAACAAAGTCAAAGTCAACCTTCAGAATAAGAATGTAGCCTTTGACCTTTTATGAGGGTCAAAGACTACCTGCTGTCAAAAAGATAAATTTTTTTTGGGTTTTCTTCATCTCGGCATTTCTAGTCTGAAATAGGTTGTAGAATTGCCCAAAACTACACACAGACATCATAAATTGGCATTTTCCAGATTTTCCCTATTTTGAGGTTAGTGTTTACATTTCAATTATTTCAGATTTCAAGCACAATTCCATTATAGGGAAATATAAGGTTTTCTTCCTCTTTCATATTCTCCATAGATTGATTTGATTGTGCATTAACCTTTTGGTTGATCAATTTGGATCTCCTTTGGGAATTTGGATTTAGAAGTGGATCTCATATTTACCCCATACATACATTCAATTAGGTGATTCCATTTTCCTCTATTCAATAAGAAAACACTGAAAAATAACTCCAATAATTATGTCACTCCAACAATGAGGATCAATAAGATTCATAATGTCATACAAAAAAATTAACAAATTTTGAGAACAAGTCTTCCATAGATGTAGCAGGCTGTGCTTCTAAATATGTGCTTAGGTATGGTGCCAACCATGTGACCGCTCCAAGGAAGAGTGATGCATGGTTATGTCTTTATTGCTTTAGCTGTAGAGTTGATCTTGTCAATTCTACCATTCTACTCAATGAATATGCCATTGACTTGTTCCTGCATGGAGTTAGTAACACATGCCAAACTTGAAACATATATTTGCATCATTAAATCAGAAAAGACATTATCTCATTAACTAACTCTTGCATGATATGTGACTATAGGAATCCTAACCAAAAACAACATAGGAGAGATAAACATTAAATAACATACACATATATTTAATATTTCATCTATGATATTATATCCATAAGTTCCAACTTATACCACATATCATGTTGATCCATAAAGTATTTAAAGTATTGCTCATGTACTTATACATATATAAAATATATATATATATATAATACCATCAAAGTCTACATAAAACCATACAAAAATACCCTACTAAACTATAGAAAAAGCATCATAAAATATGCCATTGATTTGGCCCATCATTCCCCCCAGCTTAAGGTCTTGCTGGTCCTCATGCAAGCATGAAGTCTTTAATCCTGGCCTTCATTCACAAATCATCTGCAATCTATTGTCCAGATGCTCCCTCCTTGTAATTTAGGTAGCCCTTGTCCACTTCTAACTTGTTCCACCTATTCACCTCAGCTGCCATGTCATGATCATCTGCATCTTTGTTCATTCCTAACAAAGGGTGCATAAGAATTGGTGGTTGAAATTTTAAGGGAAACAAGTAACTAGTTTTGGTTCTACCCAACATAATATACCAAGGAGCTCTACAACTTGCCAAGGTCAAATTTTATGGTGAATGGGGCTCTTTAACCCTTAAATCTTTAGGCATCCTAACCCATCTATGGGTGCTAGCTGTAATGGCTGCAGGGATCTCTGTAGCAATAAATTTTTCATAATCTTTATAATCCCTCTTGCTTAGGGGATAATTTTTTTGTTTTCCATTATCAGTCAATGTAACATTCACCTAGTCATAGAATGTTTTGCTAGCCTCCTTGGTCTCAGGTCTAACATAGAGTGGCATCTCCATCTCATCACTCCTGTAAGGTCTAGCTTGGTGCTTCCTACTGATTTCATTTTGAACCTAAGACATAAAGCCCTTGAGTTGGATATCTCCCACATACATGAGTGAGTTCCAATCTATGTCATTAGGGACTGCTAGATTATGTAGGTATAGTTCACATAAAAAATTCTTAATGTGCATTGGGTAGGAATGAAATGCATTATAAAATTCATGTGGTGTGCAATTGAAGGACTAAGTTCTTGGACTATTCTAGTCAATTGAAAATTCATAAATTGTTCTTTTAGGAATAGTGCATATACCTATGAGGGTGACCTGCACTTCATTAGTTCTAGAACAAGTTTTGTAATTTGTGTGACTTTCTCCTTCAATACCACAATTTTTTCTAATTGCTGCTCAATTTGATGAGTTTGTTCATCAATAACCCATTTCAACTTTCTCTTCTCCAATTGCCATTGTGCTCTTTCTAACAACATCCGCTGATACAAACTTAACCCAACTATTAATGGAGTAGATAGGTCTAGAGGCAACATTGGACCTTAATTATTAATGTTAGTCCATCCTAGGGCTAAATTAGGAATTTATTTTTCCTTGTTACCTGTAGAATTTTTATCCACCCATAAAACAATGACCCGCTAAGGGTTCTTTTCTACACATTGCTCAGCTACTTGGGTAAGGGTATCCAAGGCATCATGCCTTAACTTTTCAAAAACAACATTGACAATATCTATGTTAATCTCAAGAAATTCTTTAGAGGGTAAATCCTATGATGCTAAGGAACATCTTGACCACATGGGAAGTCTTCTCCATAGGAGTTATCATCAATGTCCATAGATCGGGGAAATCGGGGAGATTCCAAGTTTGCATGTTACGTATAGCACTATCTATTGTTTCAAAATTGCCAAGAAAGATTCTATACGCAACATATTCACCCTTCCTCTAGCCCCTTCCCCTTCCCATTCAAATATAGGGGGTAGGGGTAGGGCTATAGTAGGACTAATAAAGAAAGGGGCCCACCCACCCCTACAATTCAGCTGGTAGGCCCCCATCTTTATTATTGTGGGAGGAAGATAGGGAATGGAGTCATAAATGGATGCTCCAAAAGGTGGCACATTCTTACCAACATTTAACGATTGATCCCTTATAGATAGTAGGGCAGGGCCCTGCGGGGTGGAGGGAGGCCCTTTATTCCATTCCCAAAACTATGAATGGGAAAAGGTTTTGATCGTACCTAGCTTAGCAGCTAAAGGGCTTTAGTGGCACTTCCCTTTATTCTCTTGGCATGAGGGATGAATGCAGTTTTCTCCACCCTACTATTCTAAGGCAACTTTCATGAACGGGTGGGCATAAGTTCCATTGTTTTGTTTCCTGGCCTAAGCGAGCAGGATACTTTGTAGGTAGAACTCTTTAAGTCGTATCCACATCTTATATACATATTAATGATCATTGATTCATAAGTGCTGGTTGCCCTACTATTCTAATGGGGCCCCCTACTATTCAATGGCATTGCCTTCCTTCTGAGAAATGGAGAGGAGAGGGAATAGATAGACACTTAAGAGTGGATCGAGTGGTTCGAAGAACCAAGAGGGGAGAATGTAGGTTCGACTTTAAGTCTCATTCCAATGGCTGGATCCTAATAAGAATTAGATTAGCAACATCATGCTTTCTTGAAGAGGGAAAACTATCACTGTTTAACCAATCATCACTTGCATTTCCCATAGTCTTTGCTGATGGAGTTTCTATAGATTCTAAGGAATCTAGATTAACTACAGGAGGCTTAGATATATTGGCCTAGGGTAAATCAGGAGCAAACTGAACACTTCTCCTGACAGGAGTATCAAACGAGTGTTTAGGGGTTTTCCTTCTCCTTTTACTAGAGGATGCTCCTTCAACAAAAGCTGAAGGAGGTTCTTTTGGCACTCTCTTTCTCCTTGGTGAAGGGGTTTTATCAGTCTTTTCATCACTTCCTTCCTTAGTAGGCCAAGATTATGGAGTTAATTCCTCAGTTTCAAGGGTTTTTCCTTTTTCTTTTCTGTTGGAAGACCTAGTCTTTATGGAAGATTGGGGATTTTTCAAAGAAACAAACTCCATATCTCTCTCGGATTGAGAAGTAGTGGGAACGGGTTCAACGATTTCATTTTTGGAAGGCCTAGGGCTAAAGGTAGAGGCTTTAGAAGTAGTTTCCAACCTTTCAACTATCTTAACAATACCTTAGGCTATTTTCTCCTTTCTACCCAATCCTTGACCTCTAGGGCCAACCGTTCTAGGTATTATTTCATCAGTGTCTAGAAATTATTTCCATGTCCCTAGTGACTACTTGTTCAATTCCCTTTCTACCATCAATTTTATTAAACAATGATGTGACATGGATTGAGGATTACATATTTGCACACTCACAGTTTGCTTTTTTAAAATGTTGAACAAGAAATTAGGAAGATTTACTAGTATGTTAGCATGGCGTAAGTTGCTGAGAATCTTAAAGTGTAGCCCATGCATCCAAGTTTAGCGACCTTCATAGGTGAAGTATTTCATTATATGCAATGCTGGCTATATATACTCATTTGGAAAATAAAGTCTTAATGTCCCTTATTTTCTATCAATGACCAACCTGGGGTCTCCATGCAGCATAAACTGTGCCCTAGCTGAGTGAGGGTCTAGGTCATTCTCGTAATTTTCTCCTATCTGCGGCAAAACAAATAATTTTGCAATAATTTCTTCACTACATTCAACTCGGAGACCTTTAACAATTTCAATTCCATCCTCCAAAGTGTTCAAAAACTGAAAGGCTACATCATCATCAAAGGCATTAAGCCTTTAGCAATAGTCCAACCAGCCTTTCCGCTCAAACATTTGTCGGCTAGGAAGATCATCTAGAAACACTGTATCATTAGTCAGCTCATGTATCACTAATTCACCACCCATGATACCACACTTCACAAACAAATAACCTCAAAAATTGTAGACAAAGAGATAAAATTTTTATGCAATTTAGACACACAAAAACTAGTAGTTCAAACTTCAAGAAATGCATAACTCTTTTCTCAAAATATGACCAGTTCAACGGATTTATTTTTCATCAAAGAAAAAGGTTGCCGTAATATTTTTTAATTACCTTCACACATGGCTAAGTCTGCCACCTTCAGCACATTGTGAAGGTACTTAATGAATTAATTATGACATGACACCTTAATCATGATTTAATTATGACATGACAACTTAATCAGCCTTTTGTAATCATTATCAAGATATGGCGAGATTAATGACATGTAACATAAGATTTTGTAAAAAGATTTTGAAAAGATAGGAAAAAGTTTAAATATACATGTGATTAAATATCCCCTCTCCCTAGTTAAGTGTATGCATGGGTCCCACCAGGACACATATGCAAGAGTAGTAAATAAATAAATGTATCTTATCTAAAATAAATAAATAAAATAATATGTACAATAGCATATGCTACTAACCTAGTATTGATGAAGGAGAATTGCTGCTATGTGAACATCTGTTGCTAAATTAATATGATGAAATGGTAAGGTGATATAGATAGAAGATGAGATGAATATTTATTATGGAGAAATAATTTCACATAATGTGAAATTTTATTATGAAATCTCTGATGAAAATAATAGATTAGTGGCAATATGGGTCCAAAAGACCTAAATTATTCTACTATAGAACCATTTGATTCTTCAAGGAAGGTGAAATGTTGTAGGAAATCATCTCTAATTTGTGGTTTATGGTAGAGCTTGAGTCTGTGACGATTGAAAAGAAGCTTGAGTTGAATCAGATCAATAGTTGACAACTATATGACTCCATTTGTAAAAAAACAAAAACAATTTCATACAGACCCAACCACCATGCTTGAAAATTACCTGGTGTGTGATGATAATGAGAATCATATAACAAGGCCCGGTCACCAACATAGAACTTTTTATCCTTAATAAATTTGTCATGCCATTTCTTCCACTTCTGCAGAATGATCTTTGTGTTATGTAATACATAATTTTTGATTTCATCCAAGCCATTTAGTTGTAGAATCATTTCTTATCGAGCCTTGGTAAGATCAATATCCAACTCAAGTGTTTTCCTAAGGGTTTTATGCTGGAACTCAATGGGCATGGCAATAGATTTTCCATAAACTAGCTCAAATGGTGAAAAACCAGTGGCAGTTTTCCATGTTGTCCTATAGGCCCAAATAGCTTCAGGAAGTTGAGTGGCCCAATCCTTTTTGTGAACAACTACATTTTTGTTAGAATGGTTTCTATTTCCCTATTTGTGATTTCAGCTTGACCATTAGCTTGCAGATGATAAGGTGAGGATTTACCATGCTTGATTGTGTATTCATTCATGAAGGCAGTTATGAGATTTGAGGTAAAGTGAGCACCTTGGTCTATGACTAGCTCTCTAGGTACCACCAAACCTAGTAAATATGGATTCATAGAAAAATTCAGCCACCTTATTGTCCCTAGCATGCTTCATAGCCTTGGCTTCTATCCATTTGGTTGCATAATCAATACAAACTAAGATATCAGACTTACCATGAGAGGAAGGCTCTATAGGACCTAAAAAATCAATGCTCCACTTGTCAAATGGTGTTACAATTACCTATGGCTACAAGGGCATTTCATCTGATTTAGTCAGGCATCCCATTCTTTGACATATGTCACAGTGCCTTGTATATTTAGCAACATCCTTGTGTAGGGTAGGCTAGTAATAACCAGTGGTTAGAATCTTGAATGATGTACACTTTGCTGTAAAGTACCCTCCACATGGTTCATCATGACATGCATGAAATATTTCATAGGTCTCATCTTCTTGAACACATCTTCTGGTGACTTGATCTGGACCTGTGTAGAACATAAATCTAGCAATCCTTGAAAAGTTAAAACTCTTCTCAACTAAGATTCTGCACTCCTTAGGAGAGAAGTGTAGTGGGGTACTTCCTATAGCAAGGTAGTTTTCTATATCTACATACCATCATTATGAGTAATGATAAAGAACAAATGTTCATCAAGAAAAATCTCATCAATAGTTGTAGGATCATCAGGAACTTGCAATCTTGATAGAAAATCAGCTATCACATTAGCTTTCCCTAGTTTATCAATGACTTTGATATCAAATTCCTACATGAGGAGCAACCATCTAGTCAATCGACCTGAAATAGCAAGTTTGCTCACTAGGTACTTGATTACTGAGTGATCTGTATGCACAAATACCTCATAACTAGTAATGTAGTGTCTGAATTTATTAAGTGCATAGATAACTGCTAATAGTTCCTTCTTAGTGATAGTGTAATGTAGTTCAACACCTTATAGATTCTTGCTAATGTAATATATGGCATGCTCAACTATTCCTTCTTTCTATCCTAGCACTGCTCCTATGGCATAATCTGAGGCATTTGTATGAATTTGAAATGGAAAATTCCAATTAGGTCCTCTCAAGATAGGTGTTTTAGTCAAGACATCCTTCAACTACTGGAATGATTGCTCATAGTCCTCAGTCCATTCAAATTTTGCTTCTTTCTTTAAGAGATTATACAATGGAGCTACAATTTGAATAAAATGTTTGATGAACCTCTTGTAGTAACCAACATGGCCTAGAAAACTTCTAACCTCCTTCTGCTTTGTTGGAGTTGGAAGTGTATTTATGACTTCTATCTTGGTAGGATCAACTTGAATACCAAATGATGAAAGGTAGTGCCCTAAAACAACTCCTTCCTCCATCATCATATAGAACTTCTCACTATTAAGAGAGAGATATTGTGTTCTTGGCATCTTTTAAGAACTTTGTCTAAGTTGGCATGAGCCTCCTCAAACATGGATCTATATGTAGTAAAGTCATCCATGCAGATTTCAACACAACCAATAGATATGTTAGAAAAGATACTGATAACTACTCTTTGAAATGTAGTAGGTGCATTACACAATCCAAAAGGTAAGACAAAATAGGAAAAGGTTCCCCATGGGCATGTAAATGTGGTCTTGTCTTGGTCCTCAGGTGCTATTTGAATTTGGTTGTATCCATTGAACCCATCTAGAAATGAAAAGTCCTTCTTACCAACTAGGCTGTCAAGGACTTGGTCAATAAAAGGCAAGGGAAAGTGGTCCTTCTTAGTTGTTGTATTTAGTTCCCTATAATCCACACACACCCTCCATTTTACTCCCTTCTTTGGAACTATGACCAAAGGGGAGACCCAATGACTATAAAAAATGGGGTAGATAAAACCAACATCAAACAATTTTTGCAATTCAATCTTTACTATATCTCTTAGTGCCAGGTTGATTCTTCTTTGAGGTTGTCTGATTGGTTTACAATCAAGATTGATGTAAATTCAGTGGGTACAAATCCTTGGATCCAACCCTTTCATATCTTTGTAATCCCAAGAAAAGGCTTGCTGGCTTTCTTATAGGAGCTTAAGAATGCTTGATGAGTGTTCATGAGTAAGGTTCTTGTTAACATTCAACTCCATGCCTGGAGCAATTTCTACTTTGACTACCTTATCTAACATGATGAATTCTACAAGTGAAGGTGACTTAATCTCATGCGACAATAATGTGTGAAGGTAATAAGTTGCTACAAGAAGCTGAGGTGAACTTTGCGGAGGCAGTATGGTTTGTAGAGAGAAATTAGGAACAATAAAGGAAAATGGTTCAACATAATATTTGTTGGTAAGGATTAAAATAAGTATGTCATTTTCTTCTTGGGATACCATGAATGGATTCCTCTTTATAACCATTAACTGATGTATTGAATTTACCTCTATCTCAATGTCACCTAAGTCAGGCCAAACAACTTGATCAAGATCAATCTAAGGTTTAGCAGGAGAATATAAGTTCAACTTCTTAGTGTTGATTCCATCAGATATAGTCATCTTTCTAGAGCTACATGCTATATAGGCATCTGCAGTGGCCAACCAAGGTCTTCCTAGGATTAATGGATAACCAACTAGAGTAGCCTTGGGAGATAAGATCACAAAGTCTGAGGGATAGTCTAATGAATCAAGTGTCACAATTATGTCCTCTATCATGCCACTAGGCCTCACAGTAGAATTGTTAGCTAACTGAAGGATTGTAGGAGTCTCTCTCAATCCAATGGTATTAAGCCTTTACAATACTTCCCTTGTCATTACATTAATGGATTCTCCTAAGTCAATCAAAACATTTTGGATCTAAATGCCATTAATATAGATAGTAACAACATGGCTACCTAGATCAAAATATTTTGGTATGATGACATTGCTCAACATAAGATCAAAGTGTTGTCCAAGGACATGAATAGTATTAGGGTCTTTCTTCTTCCTAATAGGTTGTTTAATACAAGCCTCTTTGATATCCTTATTATAAATTGGAACTTCCCTGAGGGCATCCAACAAAGGAATTTGCACAATCATTTGCTTTAGTTGTTAACCAGATCGGTTGCAAATGGAATTTCTTTTGGGGGTGTAGACTGGGTGAGCCTTTGAGGAAATGGTGGATCATTAGCTACTACAATAGGATGTCGAATGGTAGCAGGATCTTTTTCAACGATATCATTCTCAACAGTAACTTCAGTTATGACAAGACCTTTTGGTGCAGGTAATGTAGCTCCTGACCTTAAGTGGATATTATTTACCTTAATGTAACAAGTCTGTTGCTAATTAGGCTACCTATTATTAGGATTTGGTGAAGGTTGAGCAGGCAGATGAGTTTGCTTTTGAGGGTTGGCATTGGATGTAGGAGGTGGAGTCATTATAGCTTGCTACTATGGAGGTGGCATAATGGCTTGGTGATTACGCTGACTGGGCTGATTGGGACCCCACTGAGGTGACTGTTTCCAGTTATCTTGCTGAGGCTTCCATTGATTATTTTGTTGCCAATTTTGATTGGGCTTCTACCATGGATTAGGGGGGGGTTTTTATTGCCAATGTTGGTTACTCCATTGGGGTGGAGACTGATAGGACCAATTGTTATTCTGGTTTTGCCCTTGGGGGCCAAAATTCAGAGAATTTTAGTTTTTCCATTGATTATTATTAAGACCAAAATTTTGCAAAGGGTCTTGAGGCATACCTTGTCTCTGGGCCCATGGCCTTCATTGATCAACATAAAAGATCTCCCCATTCTCATCAATAGCCTTGAATTCAGTTAGCATTGACTAAGTCTCCAGACATGAAACTATTTTGCATTTACAGTTCCTTTTCTTCTCCCTACAATGGGAAGATAATTCAGCTAACATGGCCTTTGCTTCTTCATGCTTCTTCTTAGCTTGCATAGTATCTAGCTGGGTGGCTACATTATTGATGATGTCTTACTTGAAATTAGACAAGAGGTTAGATATCTCCATCTTTGAAACACCAACACCATTAGTTTTGTTGCTTGATTGTGTGATCCCTCTTCCTTTCTTTACTATAGCTCTAGATTAATTAAGACATATCCTCTTAATTTCATTCTAGGTGCTTTGAGTGATGTCTCCTCCAACCATCAAGTGAAGAGCCTCCATACAAGACTCATTAACACCTCTTAAAAAGAAATGTTTCATAGATTCTTAATTCAAAGTATGCTGAGTATTCTTTTAGAGGTTAAACAAGAATCTTGAAACATAATCCTCAAGTGTTTCCTCATCCTTTTGTGTCATCTTGAAAATACCATCACCTTTCATATCACTAGCCAACAATAATCTTTATATTTTTCTAAGAATGCATTCTTCATTGCTTCCCAATCTCCTACAACATTGGCTCCTAGACCCATGAACCACCTCAGTGCCACCTCCTTCAAAGTAGATGGAAACAACTTCAACCTATGGGCATCTGTTGTATAGTCATAGCTTCTACAAAGGATGTCAAACTTTAAAGGAAGGTCTCATGGTATTCAATAATTAAGCCATAGAACTTTGGAAGGACTGAAGAGGGAATATTCTTGAGGTTGTTATTATCATGCAGGTCAACAATAGGAAAGGGAAAGGTAGGACATGCCATCCTTGGAGGATTTGGAGCTATAGGTTTTCCTTTGAAAATAACAATGGCCCAGGGATTATCCTAGTATTCACATTCAACAAAGAGATCATTTAAGTCAAAGTTATATTTTGTAGGTGGTGGTGTTGTGATTGCTTGATGTAGGTCAGCAAATGGATTCTCAAATGGTTGATTCTCTTCATGGTCAACTTCTTGGGGATTTTCCTGCTCAGGGGGTAAGATTTCTTCTAAAACTAATGAAATATTCCAAGGGATAAATCTTCCAAGATGGTCTCTTCTCCTATGCATAAAAATGATTTATTAAAACTAAGACCTATATTATGAAAGATTTGGGGAAAATGACGCTTAGGATAAGTTTAGATTGACACCATCCCTGACAACGATGCTAAAAATGCTTGGACAAATAAATGTCTTAGAAACTTAGAGCATAACACTCATTGATTCAAGATTGGAAATCCTAAATAGCAACTAATTGACTCATTTAGCTCATTTGTAGTATCAACTAGGGACGTAAACTTGAAATAGTGTCTACAAAGTATATGCTCCAAACTATCTTAATTGCCACTTGTCTAAACTATGGAATTTAAAATACTTGAAATCTTGAAAGGATAAGCTAGGAAAAAGAAACAAGGTTATTCTATTGAAAGCAATAATCACAGATAAGTACTACTCTATCTGCCTTTGTTGTAGGAACAACCTGTTAGTTTTGCTACCAACACCTGCAGGAACAAACAAATTCTTTCTAATTCTAAGAAAGCATGAAATAGATCCTAACTAATAATGAGATTCACTCACCAAGTGGGCCCCCTTGGATGAGTGAATAGGACACAATCAAGATAAAAATATAGAACTTGTAAATTCTATTCATTCATTTGAAAAATACACTTGGAGTAAAACAAAACTAAATTCTATTTGTTGTTGCAAGATTACAATAACTTTCCTAGGTAAAATATCTTTTGAAAGTTAAGTCAACAGATTATTTATAAGAAAACATTGAAAACTAACTCATATAACTACAATCAATCCAATAATGAGGATCAAAAAGATTCATAATGTCATACAACAAAATTAACAAATTTTGAGAACAAGTCTTCCATAGATGTAGCAGATCATGCTTCTAAATCTGTGCTCAGGTATGATGACAACCGTTTGACCACTCCAAGGAAGAGTGATGCGCAATTATGTCTTTATTGCTTTGGATGCAGAGTTGATCTTGTTAATTCTACCACGCTGCTCAATGAATATGCCATTGACTTGTTCCTACATGGAGTTAGTAACACATGCCAAACTTGAAATATATATTTACATCATTAAACCAAAAAAGGCATTATCTCATTAACTAACTCTTGCATGATATGTTGCTACAAGAATCCTAACCCAAAACAACTTAGGAGAGATGAACATTAAATAACACACACCTATATTTACTAATTCATCTGTCATATTATATCCATAAGTTCCAACTTATACCACATATCCTTCTAATCCATAAAGTATCTAAAGTATTGCTCATGCACTTATACATATAAAATTTATACATATAATATCATCAAAGTCTGCATAAAACCATACAAAACACCCTACTGAACTATAGAAAAAGCATCATAAAATATGCCATTAATTTGGCCCATCATTGACATCAATGAAAAAACTATTAAATGAAAATAATTCAAACATAATGTCGGGTATGTAACACCAACAAACCATGCTTCGTAAAGGCCGAATGGTTTGGTTTCTATAAATTTAAAGAAAATCTCTCTACTAACCTACAAATAGTTTATGTGTCTACTTCATGATGAGACATTGTGCATATAAGTGCCAAGAAAGAGGAAAAGAATGCATCATGCTATAACATATATTGAAGGAGACAACTACTATGGAGCCAAAGATACCATAACTGTGTGGGAGAGCCTAAGATTCAACTTTCAAATAATTTCAGTTTGTTTCATATGTGGATTTTGGCTGGTTCTTTTGATGGGGATTTAAATAGTATTCAAGCAGTATGATAGGTAAAGATGGAGCTGACATCCTCTTATAAGCATATTTGAAACAATTCTCAAAAGGTGGTTTTGAATTTCATTATAAATTAAACTTCTCACCTCATTATTATGCAGGTTAGTCTAGATATATATATGGAGAAAACAATACAAGGTTGTCTACTACATATTTAGGAGTACGTTTCCAAGCTATGTGCTCCTCTAAGTTGTATTAGGATACCCTTCATGGCATTAAGGAGGGAGAATATGATTTCAAACATTTTGATAACATTATGAGACTAACATAAAATGTTTATAATATAGAGTGATTCTTATCAAGCTAGTGGATGCTGCAACTTTCTTTGAAGATTTATACAAATAAGTAGTACTATTACAATATTTACAAAGATAATTTTAAATCATTGTTTATTTTCTTCTCTAAAATAAATAAATATGTATTAATTTGTGGTATCCGAATAGGTAAGAGAGTGATGCATAAAGAAGCAAGAACTTAAATAAGCATATTTCATTGCAAAGACAAATAATAAATCAAGTATGAAAATTTGCAGAGTCTAATAGTCTAGTAATTACCTATTTTATAACAAGTGTGGAAAAAACCCTCAAAGTTAGAGTGCAAAGATGGAAGGAGTTCAAACTGATGCGTACAAAGTTCTGGATCTTCTAGCCTTTCTACTTGGGTTTGCATAAGCTACTGCAAAATAGTAAGTGTTTTGTGATACAATCTTTATATAAACTATGAAGGCAACTAACAAATTCTAAGGCCAATAGAATGATGAGGAGGCAATTGTGCAGTATTAAAGGAATTGAACAATCACCTATTATGCATTAGATGGTGGAACTCAGTCGGTGAATAGTAGATGACAAAATAATATCTACAGTTAATGTTAAATCTCTGAGCTTTGTGTGTTTTCTCTCACAATGTGGGATGGATCCCCCAACATATATAAACACATAAGACTAAGACTATAAATGCAATATTAAATGGTGTTGAATCAATTGTAACATATCCAAGGTATGGTATAAGTGAATAACATGCTTTTGAATTGAATGCCAATCAAATCTCATTAACAGGAAACCTTTACCACATTATGGATTTGTCAAATTGGATGGGCAGTGGTTCAAGTTGTTGAGAAGATGTCCATTGAGGATGCGGATTTCAAAAGGAGAACATTCTAATGGGACTGGAGTTAGTAAATATGATCTGAATTATTTTGTCAATTTAGAGGACAATACCGAAAGAAGAAACATTGGTATTGTAAATACACAATAAACAAATTTTAAAAATTTTCTTCATTCATAATTCTAAGAATCTGGTACAATTTTTGGACAATCTCGTAAGTGAGATGGATGCTCGTTAATCGATCTGCTTGGACAAACTCGTAGATGAGTTGTATGTCGAGTTCATAGAAGTTGGGCTATCCTGTGAATGAGATGTATGCCCATGAACTCCATAAGATCTGATAGCAATCTCAGCAAACAAGATGTGTCTCCATTTCTTTCTGCTCTTGAATTTGGCTTCAACCTCTTTATAAATCTTCATTTGAAGTTGAAAGGTCATTACATTTGCATTCCCGTTAGAAGTTGAACGGACAACCTAAACTTGAAAGTTCATTATAATTAAAAAATCTCATTTAATGAGATGTCGAATCATTTTCTGATCATTCCTCCTTCCTTAGAAGGCAATGGGCCCCATTGCCCTACCATCTTCCAAATGAAGCAACGATTTTCCAAAATCATAATTCTTTCATGAAATTTTTTTTTCTTTTAGAGCGCTCCTCTGTATTGGGTAGCTGAAATTGCAAATGAGTGTGTGAATTTTTCATTGCAAGAAGAGGAGCATAACCTCTGACTGCACCACAAAACCCAGTTGAGATGGGGATTCACAGGCACATAACCAGAACAATCTGTAGAGGAACAAGAAATTGCAGAGCTCTTATGCAAGACTGTCAGACACAAAAGTGAACTTTCAGATATGTTGGTGTCCTGTTCTAACTTGATGGTTCTAAATCTGCAACCACTTAATCATCTCGGCTTCCTTTATAAACATTGATTTCAGAGATCCATATTCCTTTGATATCTTTGGGGTCTTCTATGGATTAAGATTGAAAACACCATCTCTCGGCAATACCCCAAACACGAAATAACTCTGATTCGAAGTCACCAACAACCATTTTTACACTTACCATGGACTGAGAATATAATTCATTACCATACGGGTCTGTCACAGTACGTACATGCACGTAATACATATTTGCCACCTTTTCCTTGCTGCAAGACTAAATACCCAACATGATAGTCTTCGGCTGTTATGAATGAATGATCTTTAATATCATTTGGTCACTCCAACTATGAATAATCTATAGAATCAGAACTTTCTTGGGCCCTCTTTTCAATAACCGTAGACCCATATTCTCTTAGCGCTACTCGGTATAGTTAGAATGAATAACCTGTCCCGATAATAAAATTAAACCAATACCATAATGTGGTAACGGTTCTTGACAAAACTATTTCTTCTTAAATTCAATCTACAATGAATGCTCAGACTTTAAAAATCAATTCTCTGCTACATGAGAAACCGCCATCATCCCAAATCAGCCCTATCATGGGAACCGATTCTAATTACTATCAAACTGTCAAAACTCGATTTCCATCACTGTTATAAAACTGAACATAGGCTAAATCAAACTAATGATATCAGTTGACAATCTTTCAAACAGAATAATCATAACCCAATAATGAAGAACATGAGTATCCCAAAAATTAGGACTGTTACAATAACCTGAAATAATACACCGCCAAATCAAATGGAAATTAAGAAACCGAATTGCAGGAGACCCAATGCTAATTTTTGAGGGAGAAGATTAGCAAACCTTCATTTTGGGCTAAATCTGATTGTAGACACATTTAAAGTGATTGAACTTGGCTCTGATACCACTAATCTGAATTATTTTATCAATTCAGAGGACAATACCGAAAGAAGAAACATTGGTATTGTAAATACACAATAAACAAATTTAAAAAATTTTCTTCATTCATAATTCTAAGAATCTGGTACAATTTTTGGACAATCTCGTAAGTGAGATGGATGCTCGTTAATCGATCTGCTTGGACAAACTCGTAGATGAGTTGTATGTCGAGTTCATAGAAGTTGGGCTATCCTGTGAATGAGATGTATGCCCATGAACTTCATAAGATCTGATAGCAATCTCAGAAAACAAGATGTGTCTCCATTTCTTTCTGCTCTTGAATTTGGCTTCAGCCTCTTTATAAATCTTCATTTGAAGTTGAAAGGTCATTACATTTGCATTCCCATTAGAAGTTGAACGGACAACCTAAACTTGAAAGTTCATTATAATTAAAAAATCTCATTTAATAAGATGTCGAATCATTTTCTAATCAAAATAGGAGCTTGAGAAATGTTTTGAGGAGTTTGGTTGGAGAGAAGACTAGAAATTTGGATTTAGTCCTATCTCAAGAAGGGTTTGCAAATAATAATTTAGTGAATAGGAGTACAAGGAAGATACCTTTTGAGATAGTTACTAGGATGAATCCTAAAGGAGTATCAAATTTGAGGGATATCAATCAAGAGGTTAAGAAGAGTGCAAAAGAAGATGAATTTGAAGAGGTTATGAAGTCATTCCATGATGAAGTCAAACAACATTTGGAGAGAATGAATCAAAAGTATAAAGAAAGAGAAAATGTGAGGAGGAGACATAAGGAATTCCATGTATGAGATGACGTGATGGTATACTTGAAGAAGGGTAGATTTCCTATTAGAACATACAATAAGCTACAGATGAGGAATTTTTGACTGTGTAATATCTTAAGGAGATCTGATTCAGGGAATGCATATGAAGTTTGGTTCTCAGATGACAATGACATATAACCTATATTTAATGTTGCATATTTGTATGAGTATCATAAGGTATATTTTAGTGAACCTAAGAAATTAGGTGTTGAAAAATAGTATCCTAAGAAGAATAAGGATGAGATAGAAGAGATCTTGGTTATCATAATTTCTAGAAGTACTATAGGTAAGCTGTATAAAGAATATCTTGTCAAATAGAAGGATAGACCAGTGGAAGATTCCTCATGAATTTATCAGGCTAAGGTGAATCATCTTGGTTTTCCTATAGCCCCCCAAAAGTGAGAGGCTCACTTTTTAATAACCTTGGGTGTCTGATGCATGAGCATCTTGGATTCTTGGAAATCTTGCATTAACCAAAAAAATTATTTATTTCCTATTTTCTTGTTAGCTTAGTCTCAGAGTTTCTTTTAGTGTTTCTTTAGTTTGGATCAGTTACTATTGTGAACCTCATGGAGTGTTCCTGGAATCATGTTCCATGTTCACCTAGGTTTTCACCTCGATTTGTTTCTTTACACATGAGATATCTTAGATCTCTGGTGAGACTTTACTATTCTTCACATTTCATGACCAGTTTGTGTTTTCTGATCTCGTGAAGAATTTTCCTGATTGACAAAGATTCGTGACTCAATGATCGATATTACTACACCTGTGGATGACCTACTTGTGGGATTTCATGTCATGTTTCATTTATTTGAGGGAGATCCTTATGATTTGGGTCCTAACCTATATTTGTAACACATTTTCCCATTGTTGGAGAATGCAATCTTTCTTAGGTTGACTTGATGCTTGTGAAGGCTTTATAAGCTTTTGTAATTGATACTTAGAGGGAGCTCAGTTTTAGTAAGAACAAGATAACCTCTTGAAGTTTAGAATATATGATTTATTTATATAATTGGAATTGTATGCCTGCAATGTAAGTCTGCAAGTTGCAGAACATTTTTAATGATATTTTGTTAATGCAAAGGCTGATCTAACATGTATCTCAATTTTTATTTGTTGTTTCTATTGTGTGAATCTTGCTGCAAGGATTGGACATACTTCCTTGAGGTCTCTCCATCCTTTTCTGCACCATTTTTCCCATCTTTGGTTTCCACATAAATTCTAGTGTTTATGGTGTTTAATGTTTTGTGCTTTCATGTTCATATCTATTATAATTTTATGATTGATTTAAGTATTCACCAGATTAATAAAGGTTAAGGAAATTATTTTATTATAACTAATTCACCCCCCTCTCAATTATTCGGCCTTTTCAACACCATTATTTAAAATTAACCATGATTGTGTGCCACTGAAGACATAAATTAGAATATATATTTGGAATGAGTTGGTGGAGAGGCATCATTTACTTCATCCAAAACTTTGAATGTTGGATAATTTTGGTCCTCTTTCCATTGTTTAACCCACCAAGAAGATTTCATGGGATTCTCTAGTCGCATGTGAAGAGTTAATAAAATAGCTTGTGCATCCTTCAATTATATCTTGAGGGCTTCTATAATTTTATCATCTATATATATTGAATTGTATTCTAATAATACATTATCATTTTGTATCCTTTCTTGGTTCAATCTATTCCGAAACAATCTCAACATCAAAAATACAAAGTGGAAAGAAATTTTCACATCTTGATATGCCTCTTTGTTGATGAAATTTAAGTTGACATTAATATTAGATTATTTTCATAGCCAACATAACCATAATGTGAATAAATGATGAACTCGTGAAGCATTTTTCACTCTTTCCCAAAGAGTCAAACTCTGGGACATAAAAATGTCAATGTAGCCAACAAAAATTATTAGATATGTCTCTATGCCTAGTGCCCTCTCTACCCTTCTATTGGATTTACTTCTCATCTCTTTCAAACACCACTAAATAAGATTTGAAGCAATTTGATGTGTTGAACCCCAATTTTGTCAATATATCCTCTCCATATATTAACTTTTGAGCTTGTGATCATCCACTTTGTAAACTATCCTAAAATGATTAAAACTTATCATCTCTTCTCCTAAAATCAAATATCAATGATCACTAAATAAAGGATTCACTAGCTTTTTTCCATTATGGATGTATTCATAGTCATTCAATCTTGTTACATTGCTACCATTGTACAACCTACTTAGTCTCCACCCTTCCCAAGGAATTTGATATCCAATACCTTGTGTTGAACAATAGTCCATCAACATAATTTTTTTTATTCCACTATCCTCATATTAGGAATGACCAAAAATAGGTCCCGAATTATTTTTCATGTGTCTCTTCCACAAAAAAATAATTTTTCCCATTATCGTGAACAAAATTTTCATTGAACTTGTTGCATGTTGGATGAGCAACCATAACTGAATAAGGAATATTTTCATGTAAAGGGATTTTAATAATAACATGTGCATAGTAGCCATTAACATTGTTCTTAAAAATAATCTACTATGATGTCATAGTCTGGAACTCTGATCTCACCAACTATCACCAAGAAATGTTATTGACATTGATTTTCTTCTTTATTACCACAAAACCTCACCAATGTATCATTTTTGTACTCACATAACATACTTTTTCACTATAGTTTCATCTTCAAAAACTTACACATGAATTGAACCATCTATACCATGTTTCATCTTATAATAAACATACACTTTTCCTACTACCTAACAAATGTAGTCATGCTCCCCCAAGATGTATGCCAATGACTTTCTTACTTACCTCAAAGTTGTAGAAATTGAAGGACCATCCAAATTCAAGCTAATAAAGCTATGTAATCTAGGACCTCCCCATAAATTGATTATCTCATAGAAGGATTTAGTGGATGTACTATACCTTTTCCCTTCCTTTGGATATAGTTGTGAAAGATATCCTTGACAAAATCCCAAACTGCATATTTGCCTTGTAATTTTCCTTTTTATGCGCCTTACACACATCCTTGAAAAATTGAAAGACATCCTTCCTTTCCATCAATTCAAATAGCTTCTCCTTTAGCGATCTCACTCTAATATAGAGTGTAGAAACCTTTGTCTTTTCCCACCAAAGAGTTAGCATTATTGATTTTTGGCTAGTATTTGAAACCCCAACATCTATTTTGAGTTCATTTTGAGTCAAATAGTCCAGTCTTCTCCTTCTTCCTATATCCCTTTTATGTATTTTATTGATACACCTAGATTTGCGATATAAACTCATCCTAAAGTCAACACATTCTACAATCATCTTGCAAAGGTTACATGTTAATGATTCAAATGAGGTCCTTGTCTTAGAAGCCCTCTTGTAATGAATATTCATATATGTGTCATTTATACAATATTCATTACCCTCATAACATAGCATCATATGGATATGCTTCTCTATCGCCCATAATTTTCCACCCCTTTGATCATCCATCAGGACCCTTGTGTCTAATCTCTCCCCATTTCTATTAATATGGGAATACTAGTACCCCCAACATTGCAACATCAATAGAAATGAATGAGCATTAATAAGATGATAAAATAAATAATTAATCTTATAATATTTTCTCTCTTTATATGTTCTTTTTCATCCTAATAATGGTTCATAGAGTGTAATTTAAAACATTCATGCAATTTTTTTTGCATAGTTTAATGCAAAAAACAAGCAAGAAAAAAAAATAATGTACAAATTCCAATAGATCATTTTCAAAATAAATTTAAAAATTTGTAGTTAACACATCTAAAGTAAAAGGATTTGTACTTCTAGAACCCCCATGTAATACAAATGGTGATGATGGGACTAATAACCTAGTCAAAATTTGTTGGAACTTATCATTGGTTGGATTCTTGGGTCCACCGATTGTTCCACTCCAGGTTAAAATGATTGTATCATGTGAAGCCTCATCTATAGTAGTGATGTGCTTCTTTGATTTCATGTGTTCATTTAGAGAAGTGAAAATATTTCCACTTGTTGGCACCAAACAAAACCATTTGTTGCATCATGTACATTTCACTCTTTCTTTTTTCTTATCCTCATCGTTGACAAGTGTTGCTTCCATCGCCTTGAACAAATTAGGCTCGCGTGTCTTGTTGAAATCATCTAAAATTTTAATTATTTGATCAATCTCAAATCAATCTATAACCATTTTTGTTTGTTTCTCTATGTCACTTGAATGATTTTCACCATTTTCTTCCGTTAAAATGTGACATTTATGGGACATTATTTTCATATGATTATTTTTGAAGCTACGCATTGTTTGCACTACCATGGATACTTCCCCTGCTCCATAATCAATGCCACAAATTTTACAACGGATCTTTATTTTAGGTTATCCCTTTTCTGAATATACTTTGAGAGTAAGTTTCTCCTCAAAAAATTCTTCCATTAAACTATTCACTTTTATATTCTAAGAATCCAATACATTAGGGTTAATAATAATGCTTTGCCCCATTAACTCAAACCCATCTCCAACTCTTGGTTGTTTACACATACCTTTCTCCACACACTCTCTATTGCTTTGAGGGATTGGTGTACTTTCCACTATATTTGACTCCACCATTTCAACATTCATTATGCCATATTTCCTCTTAATGCCTATAAATTCTGTTGGAACTTTCTTTTTGTGTTCTTTCCGTATATTTAAAGGATGCTCAAGCCCACTGATAAAATTGAATGGATATTCAATGAGTTCATCATCCACAATTTCTGTTGGAAATAGAGTTTTGTTGGGACTTGGATGTACTAATTTTATGTTGTATTAGTGGAAAGTTTTGTCATTGATGACAAAATTATATGCTTATGTGTTCATGACAGACACATATTCTATACATTGCAGATAGTTATTAGGATAGTGAAGTCACAGGTTGATGTATCTTGGTATGTGAGCTTAGTTTTTTATGCATGGATGAGTATAGATATCATATCTATGCTCAGTGGATCTTATATTCCATTTTGGATGAGTTATGATTCATTTGGTGAAGACTGGTAGTAGATCAGTGAACACGAATTGTTAGCAGTGATAGTCTATGGCATATTTTCTATATCTTATTAGCGAAGTGGAATTAGCGTCTATGAGCTTGGATCATCATAGAAGAAGTGTTAGTGCACCTATGTTTGTAATAGCAAGGCATTTGGATTATTCTGGAATAGTCGATGTTGTGTAACGTACAACATATATTATTGGCAGACGACTATGTTGAGGAAGTGTTCTAGTTTTTTTTAATTGTAAAATGTAATATATGTATTGTAATGTGTGGGAACCATAATGTAACATTTTTAATAATTCTTAAGAAGGTGTGCATGCCTTATCATGGTCCTATGTAATTAAATGATCATTGGGGAAGCTTTAACAAGATGACCCAATTAGTATTTCTATATTAGGTATAAATAAAAGTTGTTTGGTATGTATGGTAGGTATAAGGCAATGCATGGATATGTGAGATAGTGTAGAGAGGAGAAGAGACATTGCTGAATCTAGTTGTGGACTTTAAAGGAACTATTATGGAAAATTAAGTTGCAGGTTCAGTTAGTTCACCCTTTTGGATATGTTATCCTGAAAGATCAACCTATCATCTTTGCTGGAACATTTGGACAATGAGTCTACTTTTTTACTTTCAACCTTTAATAGGGTTAGAACTTCTAACAAGGGTTCAAGGTCTCTTAACAAGGATTTGTCCTTTAACATGGAATGTTGTACTAAATGAACTTCATTTGACTCCTAATAGGGTCACATCCTTTCACAATGAATCTATATGTTAGTACACTATCTTGTGGGTTCCATCCCCATCGGGGTTTTCCCTCTAATTAAGGGTTTCCTCAAGAATAAATCCTTGTGTTATGGTGCATGATTAATTGTTTTGTTTACTATTTTTATTATTGTCAATAATATGCATTATAAGTTTTGGATTTAATTTGATTTGGTCACAACTAATTCACTCCCCCCTCTCATTTATATGTGGAATATACTTCTTAACAATTGGTATAAGAGCATCAGGTCCTCTTTGAGAAGGAATATTAGCAGCTTGAGGATATCTTCAATGGCCTAAAAAAGGAGAGTTTTAAGTTTGATGGAGATAACTATGACTCTTGGAATAACAAGATGAGAATGCACTTGATCTGTGTGGGATTAGATTATTGGCTGATTACCAAGACACAAACTCAAGTCAAAGTTAAGAGTGATCTAGGAACATGCACTAATGATGAGAAGAAGTTATTTCATCACAACATGATTGAAAGGAAAGCACTGATAAGTGTCCTATCAGAAGTTGAATTCATTAAGGTAAAAGAACTTGATCTTGCAAATGGTATTTGGGTTAAATTAGAAACGTTATATGAAGGTGATGAATATACAAAAAGGGCTAAGTTGCAGAATTTGAAAACAAGATTTGAAGAAGCTAAAATGCAGGAAGATGAAACCATCAGGTCATATGTTCAAAGGATCACTGAGTTTGTCATAGCAATAAGGAGCGCATGAGGTATTATGCTTGAAGATGAAATTGTTGGAAAGATTCTCAAATCTCTTACACACCTTATGATACCGAGGAAAATGCTATTAAAGAAGTCATTCCAATCATGACTGGATTTAATAGGAAAATTTTGATTGGTAAGTTATAAGATTTTGAATCTATAAAATTAAAAGATAATTTACCTAGAGTTGAAACAACATTTAGAGCTAGTGTGCAAAAGGATAAAAATGTACTAACCAAAAGTGCGAGTTCAAGCAATAGAAATATTGGAGAGTGATGCATTCAAGCTGGATGGAGGATCTAAAAATGGATAGTCCAAACCTTGCAACCAACATCAACAGAGTGGAAAATACACAACACAAGAGATAATTAAAAAAAACTTATATTCCTTAAATATCGAGCATTACACGCAACATGTCGAGCTGTAAGGCCTTCTCGATTATGGCCAATTACATTAGAAAATATAATCAAGATCCTGTAGGATCCAACTATCACCTAGATAGCCTAGATCTTCACAACCAAAAGAACTAGTAGAAACACCAAGAAAGATCTAAACTTGTGCTCGCAAGCCACCAAGAAATCTCCTTGTCTCCTAATCCAAAACACTTAGCTACTAGCTCTACTTTTACATTCAGACTTTCAGATCAATCCTTAATCATCTACTGATCATCCCTCATCTAATCTTTGATCTTATCTAAACAACTACCCATACCCTCCTTATATACTACTCATCCACAAGTCGACTTTACAACAAGAATTAAATTACAAACATCAGTCAGCTCCAAGAAACATTAAATAAATACATCTTTCTGCAAGTCATCCTGCAACGGTCACCAAATCCGCATAGGAGAATGCAACATGCCATATTTAGGTCCACACACATCTAATGGTCAATCCATAACATGAGGAATGTGACCCAAATTAAAAGCACCAGTTGGCCAAGATGATTCATCCAGAGAAACCAATCAGTGAGCCAGAGCACCGAGCAACCAATATGAGTCGGTCAAAGAACACTGAGACCCCTTTGGAAATAATCAAGCACCAAACTCATCCACTAAGTTCCCAACACACTAAGTCACCAAGATCCTTCGATGAAGCCAAACAAACTTCCAACTGAGAACTAACACAAAGAGACCGATAATTTCAGGTCTCCAACTGAGATTACTGTGTGAACTAAAACTGATCACACTACTATGAATCCTTGCATCCAAGAATACTCAATAATGAGCTCTCAGATATCGATCCAAAACTCTCTATCTATGGAGTGCATGGCTATCTATAAGGCCCTCAGTTTGAACCCATGCAAGTACACCACAGAATGAGAGATTCAAGGAGGAGAAGCAAGAATGCTAATCTCCATTGAATCGAGTTCTTGCATGCAAATGAAACTAATCTATATGATTGCAAATGCAAGAAAATAAACTAATTTATTGAAATGAAGATTAAACTATATGATTGCAAGAAATAAACTATTTTATTGAAATTAATCTATATGCAATACAAGAAATAAACTACTTCACTAATTAATTTATATGAAAATTAAACTAAATGTGCAATCTAAAATGATGATTTCTAAAGCTCTAATGTTGTCAAGAAAATCTTCAGCATAATGATAATATGAAAATTCTAGATTTTTAATTGAGAAGGAGAGGGCTCCTTATATAAGAAACTGATGAAAAGAATGCATCTCCAAGATCAATGTGGGATTAATGCAAAAGGAGGAAAGAAATCCCATTTTTAGAAAGTGTGGAGAGAAAAGGAAATCTCTTTATTTTATTTATTTTTATTTCACTTATTTCCTTTTTTCATCACAAAAGATCTTTTGAGAGGATTTTATTTATTTTAAAAGAATAATTCTCTTTTAATTAAATAAAATAAGGTTATTTAATTAAAAGATGAATATTAATAAAATAAAATAAAATCATTTAATTAAAAAGGGTTTTAATTAAATAAATTTATTTTACTTAAGAGATATTACTTTCAATTAAATAAAGTTATTTTATTTATTTAAAAGAGATTATTTCTTTTAATTAAATAAAATTATTGATGACATGATTAAACCTTAGGAGATTATTGAAATGATTGAAATAGTTATGATTTGATCAAGGAAATTGATTTGAATATATTGTAAAGCATTGATTCAGAAAATTGATATTTGACAAATTGAATAAATGGGGCCCAAAGTCTAGGTGACCATTTTAGGGTGCATACATTTTCCCCTCTTTGACTAATGTGAGGTCGACTCAGGATCACATGCAATCAAAGAATGGAATTGAAGTGTGAGATCAATTTGGGATCACAAAATAACCCAGATGTGTGTTCGACGGATGGGAACACATCAGGACATAGATAAGCAGACTAAAAAAGACAAGGCCAACACCTATGAATAAGTAATTGTCAAGTCTCAAATAAGAGATAAGAATCTCAAGCAAGGTTGCCCCAAGAGAAGCAATTGATAAATTTGATAAAGCTGAATCAAGCATTGAAGTTTGGTAGGTACTGCCCCCTCGTGAGCGAAATCGAAATGAGATAGAGGAGAAACAGTAAATTGATAAATTTGATCAAATCGAACTAAAGATAAGGTTCTTGATGTAAGATGAAAGATATAAGAATCATAGAACTAAGGTAGCTTACCGAGAAAGATTATGCCCCAAGGTTGAATTAGAAGAAAAGAAGTGGGGTGAAAGTGAATGGAAGATAGAAGTTTGGAAGAAATGGAAAGAAATGGAGAGAAGAAAGAGAATTTGCCTCCAGAAAGAAGATGCCCCAAAATCAATCAACTATTTAAGATAGGGAATTTCGATTGAGATCACGAAAGAAGATAAGAAAATGAAGATCAAAACATGACCATAGTTGACTAAAAGTCCATAAGAAAGATGAAGGAAACCCTCTCAAACTCATAATGCAGCCTAAAAGTGCAAACTTAACATGAAGTCTAAATAATGCAAGCTACATGGAAATGCAAAGGTGTACTTGCAATAGGGTAACATAGGATTTTTGTGTTCATCATTCATTAGAGAATGTAAGAGAACTTATTTTCATCATAGGGCCATTATTACTGGACATCAGATGATCACATAATCATCACTAGTAAAAAATGCGACTATGAAGATATGAATGTGATTTATATCAGATTGGAATGTAGAAAGATTCTAACATGAGCATCAAAGACATAAAGGTCAAGATGATTGCAATGTTAGCTTACCCAATTTAATGTAGCAAAACCATGCTTGCGTCAAGGCATAAATGCCTCGATGACCATGAGAATGGTTGTGCAAAAATAGTCAAGGATGATGCCTTAAATCTCCTAAGTGTGTCAAGGAGACAACAAGAGACACTGAAGAGGTTCAAGACAACACCCACAAGAAGAAAGAAAATAAAAACATGCCCCATGCCCCAAGTCTTCTAGCGATGCATCATGGAGAGACTTATTAGACAAGGACATTCAATGAAAATCAATAACAGTCAGCACACAAAAAAATCATAACATATCTCAAGAACTAAGTGTTGCATTTAAAAATTTTAAGTGTGTAAACTGATACTGAGTTCCGAGGGTAAGGATTGAATGCTTGCAAGCAGGTAAGATCACATGACCAAACTGGATAAGACCAAACTGATAAGTGTTGAAAAACACTCAATTTTAGGGGTTGTGTTGAAAAACACAGTTGGGTTGGTGTTGAAAAACACCGTTTGTGAGGTGTCCTAAAGACAAGCATATCCAAGAGACCAAAGCTAACATAGTGATGCCCCCTAGACAAAGACAAAGACCAATTCCAAACCAAGGAAACAAGGACAAGACATGATGGAGAAAGGCTAAGTGTCAAGGACACATGCTAAGAAATAAGGGTGCGAAGGCCTCAAGTAGCGCCTGTTTCCAGGTTTTCACCACTTGGAAGAATTTTTTCAGGACTTTTTATAATTTTTTTGTATTTTTTTGCTACCAAGGTGCCTGTTTCTAGGTTTTCACCAAGGCACTCTTTCTATTTTTAAAATTTTTTTTGCATTTTTTGCATTTTTTATATTTTTTCAGGACTTTTTATGCTTTTTAGGATTTTTTCAACATCATATATCAATTTTTTTAGTATTTTTTCAGGATCATAAAATATGTACAAAGGATGCCCCCAGACAGAATGGACATCAAACTCCCAAGCAAGATCACATCGTGTAGTCTCAGTCTCTAGCAAGGTGGGGAACAAGAGGGATTAGCAAGCTGGTGAATGAGATGGAGGAAAGGAGAATGAAGGAAAATGGAGGGAAGAAATCCTCAAGGTCAAACTCCTCAAGAGTACCCAAGCTAGGGAAAAATTATCATGCAAAGCACATTTGGATAAGTAATGAAAGGCTAGCATAGGATAAGTCACAAAAGCATAATGCAAAAGAAGGAAAGGATGCAGTCCAAAGAGGGTAGACATGTCAAGAGACTTCACAGCATCGTATTTTACTCTTTTTATTAGATCAAGACCAAGGGGGAAAAGGATAGCGAAAGGCTAGAATGAATGGAGGAAAATAAATATGAAGGCTAAACATGAATGGAATGAAAGAAAGATCATCGTAAGATAGCTCACAAGATAGCCAAATGTTCATGTATAGTTCAACATTGTCAAGATCAAAGATGGAATGGAATGGATAAAACATGTAGAAGAACTACGCATGATGCCTGATTACCAGGTTTTCATCACGGTACTTATCCAAGGTGTCACAAGGGAGTGGTTTTCACCATAGGATGAATTTATTTCTCTTTACTTTTGCTACCAAGGCATCTATTTCCAGGTTTTCACCAAGGCACATTTTTAATTTTTTCATCATTTTTTTTGTTTTCTTTTTGAATTTTTCTATTTTTTGAATTTTTTGAATTTTTTTTTTTTTTTGGAAGAAGGCAAGCTTTTTAGATAATGCTCCTTGAAAGGATAAATCATGATATGTCAAGGATTCAAAATGATATGCTCAATGATGCTGATAGGGAAAGGAAGATGGAAGAGAAAAATGGAGGATAAGGTTTTATGTAAAGCGAGTGAGGTTGGAAGATAGGAGGAATAGACAAATGAGGAAAAATGATAGAAGGTAGAAGGATAATGAATGGAAGGATTGTGAAAGGGTAGATGGAAAGGAAGGCAAGATCAACATCAACACACACCTTGAAGGGTGGTGAGAGGGTGGAGGAAATGTGAATGAAAGAATACGAGAAGGAATATGATGAATGTTTAGCAGAGGTTGCAGTTTAGGCGCATGGAATGGAAGAATGTTTTTGGAAGAAGATGAAGTGGAAGCCTTTGGAAGCTTGAATGTCAACTTCACTTGTTGTTCAACATAAGACTCTCTTAAGAGAGACTTTGGAATCCATATAGCCATAGGCTTTTCATTTCTTTTTGATGATTTAGAGAGAATATCTTCAATGATGGATTTTGGAACCCATACTTGTCTTGTAGTTTTCTTCTTAGATATCTCTTTTGACTTTATGCTTCCATGTTGATTAGAGTAGACATGGTGATCTTCTTTTTTTGATGGAGTCTTGTATTGCTTCTTTTTCTTGTATTGAACATTCAAGTTACTTCCAAAAGAATTGGGACTTGTGGAAGAAGAAGGAGGATATGATTGGTTTAGATGGGTAGGTGGATGAAAAGGATTCAAGGGTATGTATCTATGTTGATCTTGAGGAAAGATAGGAGATGGAGGGATGTAAGGACCCTAAATTGATGATGAATTAGGAGGGAAAAGTGAACGGACATAAGGACCCAATATGGAAGGAAGACGTGAAGCTCTTGGTAGTCATGGAAGAGGTCCAAGGATGGAAGTGGAAGACGCAAAAGGATAATCAATAATTTCATCAACATTTATATGACAACCAAGGACATCAACATCTTTAGAGTGAGCATTAGGATTTTCAATAGGATCATAAACATCTTGAATAGGAGAAACTTCTTTGATAGTATTTTTCAAAGCTTGCAAAGACTTAGGAAGAGTAGAAAGTGGAGGTGAACATGGAGTGGTAGAACAAGAAGATGGAAGACTTTGATCTTGACAAGGATATTTGGGTAGCATAAGCGTATCATTTTTTTTTTGATTTTCAATAGGCTTAACATTGGAAGTAACAACATTATTTTTAATAACTTTAATGGAAGTATCATCTTTGAAAAGCGCAAGTGTAGTAAGGTTATTTTGATTGTCAATAAGCTCAACAGTGTAAGTAGTAGCTTGATATTGCTTAGGAGAAGATTTAAGACATGGTGGAATAGATGAGGAAGGGTGTAAAGGATCAAAAGAACCATGAAACAAATGAGAGATATTATGAATAGGATTGGATGACATGGAGAGTTCTTGATCTTGATCTTTCTTTATGTTCTTTTCTTTATCATTTTTAGAGTCCTCTTGACATGGAGCCACTTCTAAGGACAAGGAAGCAGGTTGGGATTATATGGAAGACTTTGGAAGAGATGGTGAAGGACTAACTGAAGTAGGCATTATAATGCATGAAGACTTAGGATCTTTAGGTTTAGCATTATTGAAAGTATTCGCAGCCAAGTGAAGGTTAGCTTGAGTTTCTTTAAGAGGTAGCCCTTGAGGATAACTGTAGGAAACTACATGAAAAGTATTAGGATCTCTATTGAATGAAGGATTTGTAAGCTTTAGTAGATGTATGGGTATTGGATGAAGTAGGGGATGGAAGGGAACCATCACAAGACAAATGTTTAGCATTAACATGATCTTGCTTGAGAGTGCAATCTTTATTTTCAGCATGAGAGTTCCTAGAGGAAGGATTCTTATAATATTTATGTTTCAAATTAGCACGGTGCATTTTATATTCCTCAACAGTAGTAACTGGATTATAATCAAGGTATTGTTCACAAAACTCATCAAAATTTCTTTCAAAATTTGAATCATACGGATCACCATCACAATCTTTCCAATATGAGGACCCATTTCCAGTAAGCACAAGGACATGACTAGGAGGACTCTTAGGAATAGAGGTGTCATAGGTATCACTACATTGTCCATCATCATAGTCATCATAGTCATCATAGGTGGGTGTGTCACTCTTCATGGAAGAGGTATCATAAGGACTATCATGTTGCTCATTATGGTATGTCTTGTGAAGAGAAGTAAGACTCTTTGAAGAAGTAGAAGAAGAATGAGATCGTGAAGAAGAGGAAATTGAAGACTTAGTGTAGGAAGAGGACTTGGATAATGAGGAATTTGAATAATTTTTAGAAGAGTCATGATAAGATTTGGAAGATGAAGAATGTAAATAATGTTTAGAAGAATCATGATAAGATTTAGAATGTGAGGAATGATGAGAAGATTTAGAAGATGAAGAATATCTGGATGAGATCATAAGTATGATTCTAGCAAAGACATCTGATTTAATTGATTTTTATTTTATTTTTGTCATAAATTCATCACTCATGAGAATTTTGGAGGAACAACACTTTTCAAATATGTTAATGAGCTCAAGATCATCTATTCTTAATAAAAGTTCCAAAACTAGATAATTGAGATTCATGGTTCTAGAAGAAGAATAATCAAGCATAGGAGCAACATAAGAGATAAAATAGAAGAAAATCGACTAGATAATAAGAGGAAAAGAATCAAGAAGAAGAATTTCCCATGGGAATAGAAGACTTCAGAAGAACATGAAAAATGGAGAAGAAAGAAGAAGACTAAGATTCATCTTATGCAATTGATACCATAATGTTCATTGAGATGTTGAGAAATATGACAGCACCTAAGATCTGACCTGGACTGACCAAGGAAGACCAAGCTTCTAAGGAGAACTCACTACAGTAGGATGGAACTCAGTTTCAATATTCCAATTAGATCTTTCAAAAGATTTCACAATGATGATCAAGCACATAGAACAACAACCAGGGAGTTCAAGAAAATAGCCTTCAAGCAACGGGCAAGGGACAAAACAACCTTGCACATGAACAGAGATAGTGACTTAGTATTCTACTCCTTAAAGATTCTACTTGTGTATGTTATTGAAAATGTTTTAGTAGGCACATAGAACATAACAACACCTTAACAAGCTATCTACAAGGATACACATGGCTTTCTAAGAGGAGTCCTCAATATACGCAAGGTACATGAGGCCCAAATCTGTAGATGAGAAGAATCTGAAATCACACAGCCGGGGGGAGACGGTAACCCAAATCTCCTCCTTCACTTCTCAAAGGTATAAAGTTATTTGAGGCTTAGACAAGAGTGATATCAAACTCAATTCCCAAGAGAGGTGTCTTTCAATTCACCTCCCACTATTTATACTCCGCTGGAACATAGGAGTTAAGGTCATCCCTTGAGGTGATGAAATCCCCAAGCAGGCCTTCTAAAAATAAAAAAGTAAGTAATTCACTATCAAAAGTATTGGAAAGCACTAAAGGTGGTACATTTAACCCTTCAAGTAAATGTGAGGTGAGTCCACAAAGTGGTGCATTTAACTCCTCACACAAAGTCAAAGTGAGTCCACATCTTAGAACACTAATGAGATCAAGAAAGCACAAAATGGGAAAAACTTTGTGGAACACTTAATGCTCTTTTCAAGTAGACCCCTCCCATATGTATGAATGATGACCTTGCATCCAAAGGGTGGAAATGAGGGGTGATTAGAAATAAGCGAGTCCAACAACCCAATTTAGCTAACAAGATCAATCAAAAGTACTCTAAGATTTCTTATCAATACTACTCATAAGCGCAAGAGGGTTTGAATCATGGAGTATTTAACTTTCCAAGTAATCATGAAGTGAGTCAACAAAGTGGTGCATTTAACTCTTCAATGTAAACCAGGAATGAATCCATGCCCTAGATTACTCAATGAGATTTTTTGATATTGGAACAAAGAATTACTTAATTTTTAAACACAAGCATTCACTTAAACACAAACTTGTATGAAAGAAAATCTATGTTCATTCATTTCCCATTAAGAGCATTAATTGAAATATGTTCTATGAAAGCATGTAACACTCAATCCAAACACATGAGAGGTTCATTTTTAATCCCAAAGTCCAAATGTTGTAGAGATGTAACAAAATACCTCAAGTCCAACGCAACGCGCTTAGTAGATTTTACCTTTTTTTTTGTTTGTTTTAAGCATTTTCCATAAAAGCAAACCATGAACCTTCAAATGAACAAGAAAAGAAAACAAGAAAACAATATATGCAATGTATATCCAACTTACACAAACCCTAAGATGGTTAGATATGAAAATCAATTGTTAGGAGTTTGATTTAACATATGTAACATTGCTGTCTTCAAGACAGTCTTTAAAGATTGATTTATTTGACCCATAAAATCACAATATTAAATTTTTTGGAAAGAATAAAGTTTTTATCCAACATCAAGAACTACCATTTCCAAAAATTACAAGGTTTTATGATTCCATTTGGTTCCTCAACCAATAACTTTTTCAAATTGCAATTTTTCTGTCATAAATCAGATTTAAAACACCAAACCCTGCCTAGGGAATCACATATCTTTCTCAAAAAGAATCCAAATGAAACCAAACCAATTTTACAATAACTATTAATGAATCTTGTTTTCAAATATGTAAGCCATTTATTTTTCCCATTCATAAATCATTTTCTAAGAGCAAATCATTGCCTACAACTCCAATGCAGATTGTTAAAAACTAGTTTTCACTCAAATGCCCATAACTTTCACAAATCTGCATAAAAATGACTCAAACCAAAAGGAAATGAAAGATAATTTACATATCTTTCCAATGAATATTATTATAGGTCCTGATTCTTCACAATTTTTCTATACTAGATGTTTCAATCTGACTGTATTCAGAGAATCTCAAATCTACAAATACCCACTTTCACCAAAATGATCATAACTTATTCATTTCTTTATAAAAATGAACCAACCCAAAATCATGAGAAAGAAGATTAATCATTATATCCATCCATTACTATATTATAGGGTTTCCAGGCTGTACATGGTCGTACAAGGCCTGGAACCAGCACTAAAACTGAAAAACCAATCAAGAATGAGGCCAGAAATTGATCTTTTTTGCCCCACGGTGGGTGCCAAAATTGTGTGAACTAAAAATGATAACACTACTATGAATCCTTGCATCCAAGAATACTCAATAATGAGCTCTTGGATATCAATCCACAGCTCTCTATTTGTGGAGTGCATGGCTTTCTATGAGGCCCTCAGATTGAACCCATGCAAGTACACCACAGAATGAGAGATTCAAGGAGGAGAAGCAAAAATGCTTATCTCCATTGAATCGAGTTCTTGCATGAAAATGAAACTAATCTATATGATTGCAAATGCAAGAAAATAAACTAATTTATTGAAATGAAGATTAAACTATATGATTGCAAGAAATAAACTATTTTATTGAAATTAATCTATATGCAATACAAGAAATAAACTACTTCACTAATTAATCTATATGAAAATTAAACTAAATGTGCAATCTAAAATGATGATTTATAAAGCTCTAATGTTGTCAATAAAATCTTTAGCATAATGATAATATGAAAATTCTAGATTTTTAATTGAGAAGGAGAGGGCTCCTTATATAAGAAACTGATGAAAAGAATGCATCTCCAAGATCAATGTGGGATTAATGCAAAAGGAGGAAAGAAATCTCATTTTTAGAAAGTGTGGAGAGAAAAGGAAATCTCTTTATTTTATTTATTTTTATTTCACTTATTTCCTTTTTTCATCACAAAAGATCTTTTGAGAGGATTTTATTTATTTTAAAAGAATAATTCTCTTTTAATTAAATAAAATAAAGTTATTTAATTAAAAGATGAATATTAATAAAATAAAATAAAATCATTTAATTAAAAAGGGTTTTAATTAAATAAATTTATTTTACTTAAGAGATATTACTTTCAATTAAATAAAGTTATTTTATTTATTTAAAAGAGATTATTTCTTTTAATTAAATAAAATTATTGATGACATGATTAAACCTTAGGAGATTATTGAAATGATTGAAATAGTTATGATTTGATCAAGGAAATTGATTTGAATATATTGTAAAGCATTGATTCAAAAAATTGATATTTGACAAATTGAATAAATGGGGCCCAAAGTCTAGATGACCATTTTAGGGTGCATACAATTACAACCAAAATCCAAAACCAAACTCAAACACATTTTTGGTTGATAGAGGATTGCCAACTACCCCAGGATAATTTGAAATCAGACACCCCAAGTGTGAAAAATATGTTTTCAGCATCTCAACAAACATCTTTTAGGATTCAACACATAAATCCCAAACTGATTCTTGATATACATGCCCTCTAAGTCCTCAACCGACACACTCTTCCCTTAGATCCATTTCTATTTTCTTTTCCTTCTTATGTCTTTTCTTGGTATGATACATGTCTTTACTCCTTGATGATCTCTAACCCTTTCAGAATCCTTCAACTTAGTCCTCCTACTGAAGCTTAGGTTCACTCCACCAAGTTTTGTATCCTACAAAGGAATCAGGGAAAACTTCCTGCCATACTTCTCAACAATAAATACATTCTTGACATAATCATGTATATCCTTACAATCATACTGCTAAGGTCTACCAACCAAAGAACTCATGCCCACAATATCACACTGTTAGAGATAGGAAATACTGAGAGGGGGGGGGGGGGGGGGGTGAATAAGTATTTCACAAACTTTTACTTTTGCCCAATTATGGATATAAGAAATTAAATTGAAGATTGCATAAGAAACTAAATTAAGTAAGCTAAATAACAAGCATAAAAATATAACAAATGAACTCATAACACCATGTTTGTTCTTGAGGAAACCCTAGCCAAGGGAAAAGCCCAATGGGGATGATACCCATAACTGATCGACTAATCAAAAGTATCCAATTAAGGATGTTGACCTTGTTAGGAGTCTGTTACATACATATAGTTTCTATGTCCTGATTAAAGGACTCTAGGCCTTGTTAGAAGCCTCAACCATGTTAGGAGTTTCTATTACAAAATAGAATGTTTTCAAGATGAGCCCACTACCCAAACATGCAATATACAATGATAACTTCAGATACAAAGGTAAGATACAAAAACCTTTTTACTGTTGCCGAATAGCTTCTCTATTCTAATTTAGCTTTGTAGGCTCTTCGCTTTCATATATGGTACTTTCTTCCTTTCTTCTTACAACATACAATTTCGCATCATATATCAACTTATTACAATCTCTATATCTTACTTGCTATATCTATATCTTCCGCATTACATTATTCTTACATATATACAAGTTATTACAAAAAAAACTTCTTGTCGATTTGCAATACTCTATACTCTTCTCTAAATAAAAAATAATTATATGCTACATTAGAGTTAACATCTAGGATGTCATCCCCACATAGTTAAGTCATTATTTTGATAAACAAAATAATCCCTTAACTCAATATAACCAAACTTTGGCTTCTACTCTATTTAGGTTAGCTCAACACTGTCTCTGTAAAACATTAATATCTTCTTCCGTACATGTTGTACAGACATGCACTCTCATATGTGGCTTTGATATAAATAGAATGATCCATTTTCAAGTGCACATGTACTGAACCTTCTTCTGTGAACATCACTAATCAAAACTGTCTCTGATTAGACTGGAAAACACTGTTGTACTTAGACAAATTTCAAATGCGCTCATACAAAATTGCTTTCTCCAATCATGCTATCTTCATGCTGAGTATATGTTTCCATAATGATGACATTATGATATCCTACTTAGCCAAATTGCCAACAATCTCCCCCTTTGTCATTGGTGGCAACATATGGGAAAATTGGCTAAATCCCAAAACTTTAATTACAAAAATTGTGGCCATTACAAAATTGTGGATCTTATATGTCTATACATGTCTACTTATCTCTCCAAAAAAAATGATACTCCCCCTAAGAGTATACACATAATATTCCGGTATATCTATATCTTCTATATACATACAATTTTCATACTATACTACTCCCCCTTTGACAATAATGACAAAGGTGTCAATTCTATAAGTATGACAAAATTGATTTACCTCTTGATCTCAATATTGCAAGGTTGGAAGGCTTGCAACACAATCTGCAAAATTAGCTTTCAGATTTTCTATGTCCTTGTCCCATGTCTTATTCACTGAGTCAAAAACACTGAGTAATGCACATAGGCCAAAGGATGCAATTTCAAATGCCTTCAGATTATCATAAGAAATTTTTCCATAAGATGTCTTTGATGAAAGACATTCTTCTAGCTGAATTTCCACAATATTGATCTTTAGTGATAAATGCTCTCTAAGTAGAGTGAATCTCTTCAATTTCTTATCTTTTTCATCCTCAAGAAGTCTCATGTCATCATATATTTTTCTTGATTTCTTCTCAATTTCTATGATATTTACATTAGGACTCTGCAAATCATTCACTATCACTTGTAACTCTACTTCCTTGTCCTTCAACTTCTCTAAAATTTTTGATGTGTGGCTACGGGATTGTGTACACTGAATGTACAATGCTTTTCCTCTCTTTAAACATCTTCTTAATTATTTTATGCTCATATCCAAGTTATCCAAATCATTTTTGATATTCTAGAAAACAACTTGAAATACTTGTGCATCAAGGGCTGCTTGAGCTTTGACAAATGCAATGTCTGATAAATTTGTGAATTCCATGTCAAATACTTTTATAACTTCTTTCGCTCTAGCTTGGGGATCAACCTCACTAACTTGAGTTGATATAAATCCTTTAAGTTTATTGGTTACCTCAAGAAATTCTCCTTCCAAGCTTTTCACCTTCTTGTTCTTTCCAATTATCTTATTCAGAGATGAGATCAACTCTATTTGATCATCATTGTCAACTTCTTTTCCTAAGCTTGCAAAAACTAATTCAATAGGTGGTCTAGGTGGTACTTCTGCTGTGTCCTTTGTCTTAGAAATAATTTCTATCTGCACTTGTTGCATCACATGTTCCTCTTCTGCAATCTTAATCTGACTTTCTTCCTTTTCCTCTTCTTTCCTTGTCTCTACTAATTCTACCTTCTTTTCTGCTTCATATTTTTGCTCATCAACTTCTGTCAAATTGCCCACATCAGCTCCTTGATCATTGAATGGGTTTTCTTCTCTATCTATAGTGATATTCATGCCTTCAATGTTCATAGATTCATCAATAATGTTGATAGAGGGTGCCGAATCTGGTGATGATTTAGTCTAATGTTCTACTTCTACCACTTGATCATATTCACTAATTAACTCTCCTGGTCTAGAGGTCATTACCTTCACAACCACTTCCTTAGTTTCTTTGTTTATCTCCTCACAATTTCCTCCCATTATCAATGTTGTCCTTCTGTTCCTTCTCAAATGAGTACTTAAGTTCTTCATGATTTCTTTGAAATGATCTTCATCTTTAATCTCACAATGCTTTCTTATATATCTTTCTCTTATTCCTTTGTCTTCTTCTATAACTCTCTTCTTCTTGTTTATCAATTTATCATACAAGTTATTAGGGATCTTTCCTTTGATATATTCAAACTTTTTTTCAGCAAGGATCATATGTCTGACAACTACATTCTCAAGATTTAACTTCTCAAAATTATTATACATCTCATAGTACTTGTTCAACTTGGTGAAATCCCCTTCATTTATAATTAAAGGGTTTACTTTGTCTATTTTGGGCTTCCATTGTTTCTTTTTGCTGCTACCTGCCTCTTCATCTACTCGTGGCTTCTCTACTAGTGTCCTTACCTGAATCTTCATTTTCCAGTGGCTTCTCTACTTGTGTTGAGGTTTATTATGTTCATTGGATCTGATATTGCATCTACTTAAAGTTTAAAGTTTAATAATATTCTATACAACTGATTCACCCCCCCTCTTAGTTGTATTATGGACTATTATTCCTAACAATTGGTATCAGAGCATGTGGTCCTTAGAGAGAAATATTAACAGCTTGAGGTGATCTTGGAGATGACACTCTATAGGAAGGATGGTCCTAAATTTGATCCTGAGAACTTTGACAGTTGGAAGAACAAGATACAAACTCACTTGTTGTGTTCGGGCATAGACTATTGGATGATTACAAAGAAGAAGGTAGCCCTAAAGACTAAGAATTATTTTCCATCTACTATTGATGATGAGAAGAAGTTATTCTCATATAACATGGTCACAAGGGAAGCACTGATCAACGCACTATCTAAAGGTGAGTTCACTGAAGTTAAAGACTTAGATTCAACACATGAAATTTGGAATAGATTAGAAGCATTATATGAAGGAGACAAATATACCAAGCAAGCAAAGTTACAAAATTGGAAAAAAAAGATGGAGAAGCTACAAGTGAAGGATGATGAAAGCATTAGAGCTTATGTTCAAAGGGTTACAAAATTTGTGGTTGGAATCAGAAATTGTGGAGGCACTTTTGATGAAGAGGAAGTTTTTGTGAAGATCCTCAGATCATTGACTCATGTATACAAGTTCAAGGCTATGTCTATTCAAGAGACTATACCCCTGACTTTGAATTTTAGCAGAGAGATGCTGCTTGCAAAACTGACTACCTTTGAAGCTGCTGAAATGGGAAATTTTGTACCAAAAGTAGAATCTGCATTCAAGGCATTTGCACACAAGAAAATGCCTTCACTTCCAGGCACCAACAGTGAAGACCTAAGAGAAGAGCTTGGTGAGTATGCTGAGGAATGGGAACAGATAATGGCAGAAGAAAGAAAGATGGATGAACTTGTTGCACTGATTGCTAGAAGACAAAAGAGAGGAAAGGGAAAATTTGAAGGCAAGTTACCCTTGAAATGTTTTTCATGCAATAAAGTAGGTCATTTTGCATCTAGATGTCCTACAAGAGTCCCTAAATACAAACCTAATTTTTCCAAGATTAGGAAGGATAAAGAATGTTATTATGCTAGTGAAGGCATCTCTAATGATGATTTAGATTATGAAGAGATTGGATTTGTTTCTATTAAAGATGAACCAGTGCATGAGGAAAAGGCTTTAGTATCTCATGTTGACAAGAAAATTGAATGGATAATAGATAGTGGTTGTTCACACCATATGATTGGTGATAAGAACAAGTTTGTCAAGTTAGTAAACTATGATGGTGGTGTTGTAAGATTTGGAGACAATATTCCCAAATCTATCATAGGTGTAGGGTCTATTACCCTGGATGGAAATAATAACACTAATAATGTGTTACATGTTGATGGACTGAAACATAATTTGTTAAGTGTTGGACAACTAATGGATAAGGAATTTCAATTGAGCTTTGTTAATGGTAAATGTTTTATCAGAAACAAAGAAGGAAAGTTGATTGCCACCGGTACAAAGTCTAGAGGTAATGTATTTGAATTAAACACATTTGGAGCCTCTTGTTTCTTTGTGAAGGTAGATGAAAGTTGGTTGTGGCATAGGAGATTTTGTCATGTTAATTTTGATAACATTGTGAAGGCAAGTATGACTAATGTAGTAAGGGATCTACCGAAGATTATGAAACTGTATCATCTTAAAATGGAAGCACTTCCATGATAAGAGCATTTATCCCTCTGAGTAAGTGGTCTGGGGTCATGTTAAGTGCCTTGATTGGGTCTTTGCATGTATCTAGCTTTTTCCCTCTGTTCTGCTTTCCTCTGCACCTAATTTTTTGGGCTAGGGTCCTGAGGTTTTTGACCTCAAGGTCAAAGTCAAACTTGAGGGTCAAAGTTGACATCGACCCTAACCTAGGTCAGGGTCAAGAGTCGACCTTGTCCTTGACCCCCAATTCAAATTTTAAGTTTTTTTGATTTTCGGGCATCGAGTTTCAAAAAGATTCTTTTTCCCGCCTCTGGGTCAGCCATTTCAGGTTTCGAAATGGTAAATCCTTAAATTGCATTTAATATGGGTCCATTTCTAGGGGTTAAGGTTAATTGGGATTAATTCCCCAATGTCGGCCTTCTCTAGAGGTTTGTGCCCTAGTTCACTATAAAATGAGGTCTTCCTCTCTCATTTTCAAATCTCATTCTCACCAAGCAATTTCATGAGCAAGCTCTCAAGCGCAAGTAAGTGAATTCAAGAATTCAAGCAAGCCTTCAAGCATTCAAGTGTTCAAGCATTCATCCATCAAGGAGATCCATTGTTAGCCATTGAATGATTCAATCTCTTTGGAGCCCCCTTGAAGATTCATCCTTCTAAATTCATCCAAGCCTCCTCATATGCAAAGATCAATTCAAGATTGGTGTTGAAGATCAAATGCCATTTATTTGAGACATCCTACATTCATTCTACATCCATTGGAGCATCCCTACTTGTGGATTTGAGGATTCAAATCCTCTACAAGGACTTCAACATAAGCGAGGTGAATTGTTTGAACTACTTTGTTTATGCACACTACATTTCAATTCAATTTCAAGGTTGATTCCTAAATTGGGGTTTGACCAAGGCAAACCCCCCATCCAAACAATAAAAAACCCCTTTTTCTTGCAGGTACAGGTGTAGAATTTTGGATCTGAGATCGGATTTGGATACCCTTTTGGCAAACTTCTGAGATTTGTGAACAAAGTCAAAATTGACCTTTAGAATAAGAATGTAGCCTTTGACCTTTTATGAGGGTCAAAGACTACTTGCTGTTAGAAAGATAAAAGATTTTTGGGTTTTCTTCATCTCAACGTTTCCAGTCCAAAAGAGATTGCAGAATTGCCCGAAAGTACACGTAAACACCAAAAATTGGCATTTTCTAGATTTTCCCTATTTTGATGTTAGTACTTGTATTTCAATTATTTTAGATTTCAAGCACAATTCTCCATAGGGAAATATAAGGTTTTCTCTCTCTTTCATGTTCTCCATAGATTGATTCGATTGTGTATTAACCTTTTGGTTGATCAAATTGGATCTCTTGTTTGGGAATTTGGATTTAGGAGTGGATCTCATATTTCCCCCATACATTACATTGAATAGAGGTGATTCCATATTTACCACTATTCGAAAACCATCTAACACTATATGCAGAGAATGTGTTATGGGAAAACATATCAGAAGCAGTCACAAAAGCAAAGCATATACATCAAAAGGAAAGTTGGATCTGGTACATACAGATCTGTGTGGTCCCACAAGAACAAAATCTTATTATAGTGAAAGGTATTTCATACTTTTTGTTGATGACTTTTCTAGGATGATGTGGGTTACTTATTTGAAAGAGAAATCAGAAGCATTTGATAAATTCAAGTTGTTTAAAGCAAAAGTAGAGAATACATTAGGCTTGAAAATAAAGTGTCTAAGATCAGAAAGAGGTGGAGAGTTTACATTAGATTTATTCAATTCATACTGCAAAGAGCATGGAATAAGGAGACAAACATCTACTCCTAGGACTCCATAGCAGAATGGGATAGCAGCACAAAGGAACATGACTATACTTGATGCTGCTAGGATAATGCTGATTAAAGGAAATGTACCACATGTACATTGGAGGGAAGTTGTTGGGACAACAGTGTACACACTAAACTAAATTCAAATAAGAGAAGGTACAAGTAAGACTCCTTATGAACTATGGTTTGATCATACTCCTACTGTGAAATATTTTAGAACATTTGGTAGTAAGTGTTACATTAAGAGAGATGATGAGTTAGGAAAGTTTGATGCTAGAAGTGATGAAGAAATTTTTCCTGGTTACTCTACCAAGAGCAAGGCTTACAAATGTTTCAATCTAAGATTGAGGAAGATGATTGAAAGTAATAATGTAAGGATAGATGAAAGGTTTTAGATTCAAGAAAGAGTGTATGATAGTAATCAGATCACAGAAACCAAATAAGTTGTTGCTCCTATAGAAGATGAAGAACTTATTGAGGATGAATGTGAAAAAGAAACTTGTGAGGCTGGCACAAGTAAAAATACTGAGGTTCCAAAGACTCCGAGGTATGTGAAGAATAATCATCCTAAAAATCAAATTATTGGTGATTCTAATCAAGGAGTAATGACTAGATCAAAACCTAGAGAAGAAATCTATTTAATTTCTGAAGATGAACCAAAGACTATAGATGAAGCATGTAAGGATGAATCATGGATAAATGCTAAGACAAAAGAATTAGATTAGATAAAGAAGAATAACACTTGGGAATTGGTTCCTAGACCTAAAAACAAAAATGTTATAGGAACTAAGTGGGTTTTCAGAAACAAAATGAATGAAGAAGGAATTGTTGTAAGAAACAAAGCAAGACTGGTATGCAAGGGATATTCATAGAAAGAAGGCATATATTTTGAAGAAACATTTGCTCCTGTTGCTAGAATAGAGGCTATGAGATTGTTCTTGGCTTATGCTGCACATAAGGACTTCAAGGTGTATCAAATGGATGTGAAATCTGCATTCTTTAATGGAGATCTTGAAGAAGTTTACATAGAACAACCAGATGGATTTCCCCTATTCGAAGATAGAGACATGGTATGCAAGTTAAAGAAGGCATTGTATGGACTAAAGCAAGCTCCAAGGGATTGGTATTCGAGGTTGGATAAATACTTACTTCGGCTTGGATTCAGAAAAGGTAATGCTGATAGTAATTTGTATTTAAGAACCAGTGAAGATGTCATCTTGATAATAGAAGTCTTTGTTGATGATATTATCTTTGGAGGCAATGATGATCTATGTAAGAAATTTTCTAAGGAAATGGAGATTGAATTTGAGATGTCCATGATTGGTGAAATGAAATTCTTTCTTGGACTGCAAATAACTCAGAATGAGAGTGAGAGTGGTATCTTTATTTCTCAGACTAAGTACCTCAAAGAAATGATAAAGAAGTTTGGAATGGAAGACTGCAAACCAGTAGGAACACCTATGGTGACTGGTAACAAGCTATCATGCAATGATGAATCTAAGTGTGTATTTTAGACTAAGTACAAATCACTGGTTGGAGGATTACAATATCTGACTCATACCATAATAGATATTGCTAATGTTGTTGGAATCGTGGCAAGATATCAAGCATAACCAAAGGAGACACACCTAGTTGCTATGAAGAGGATATTCAGATACCTAAAAGGGACAATTGAATATGGCCTATGGTATGATAGGAATGATAGTTTTGAACTTCATGCTTACACTGATGCTGATTGGGAAGGGAATATTGGTGACAAAAAAAGTACTAGTGGTGGAGCATTTTTCCTTGGGAAAAAGCCGATTTCATGGCTAAGTAAAAAGCAAGATTGTATAGCTCAATCTACTACAGAATCAGAGTATGTTTCTACTGCTGTTAATTGCACTCAAATAGTTTGGATGAAGCAAATGCTAAAGGATATTGGAATAAATTTTGATGAGCTAGTGGTTATTCATTGTGATAACACCAGTACAGTGAATATGTCAAAGAATCCGGTGATGCACTCTAAGACCAAGCATATTTCTATCAAATATCACTTTTTGAGAGAAAAGGTGGTAGAGAAGGAAATCAAGTTAGAATATATTAGCACTAAAGAGAAGATTACAAAGATCTTCACAAAACCACTGCCAAATGATACCTTTGAATATCTCTAAGGTATGCTGGGGGTCCAGACCCCTCCTAGTCAGAACTAAATGATGCAGAGATGCATCAGTCTAGAGCTATCTTAGAGCTTTATCATATTCTGGACTGATTGTAGGGATCTACTCCTCAGGAGGAGTGATCGTGAATGAGAAATGTTGGAACATAGATGATGTCTTATGGAATCCTTTTCCATTGTTGTCAAAGGGGGAGAGACATGTATGAGAAAATCCCTACTATTTAGGGAGACTATATGAAGAGATACTATGAGAGTACTGTATGGTTTCAGAACACTTTTGGATTGATTAAACCTTGGGATGGATTTTCCCATATGTTGACATCAATGCCAAAGGGGGAGATTGTTGGATATTGCTAATGCATGGAGAGGTGATTAAGACATTTAATATGTTTAATCACTATGTTACTGAATGGGCACTCATACTGTTGTCATTTGTATTTTGTCACTGATGTCAACATATGTTTATGAGAGAAGAACATGTTGGTTATCACAGTGTACAGACACTGCACAAATGTTTCAAATGCTGCAGAGTTAGATGAGAGTTCAGGTGGATGTTGTGATCTTATATCTGAAATCAAATCATTAGATGTTTCATATTAAGATAGATACAAATGATTTAATGAAGACTGGTCACTAGACTGTGACAGTGAGAATTGACAAAGTTAGTCTCTAGGTTTTTGGTATATCTTTCAAAGGATTTGGATTCCAGGCATGCAAGCTTGAAGGATGATAGATAGGGTACTGAAGGATGTTCATTGGTTAGTGAAAGGTATGAAATGATTGGTGACATCATCTATGGCGTGTGTCCTAGCGATGGTTTATTTAGAAGCCAACTTAGGAAATGAAGTGTGTGTTTTGTTTGGTGAGCTTAAATTAAGGATGCCGGTCCTTAATTATTGTAATAATTGTATACTTGTTCTAGATACTATGTGTATCTTAGCAAGGTTTTATGTAATCATTTGTAAATTAGGAAAGCCTCATAGGTCGACCTGATCATGGAGAATTGTATTAAGGTATATATGTAGAATCTTTTCTTTAGAAAAGATATGGATGGATGTATGTGATATAAAGAGGTTGTGAAAGCTGCGAGCTTGTGTCTACTGTATGTAGAGTAGAGGTTTACTGGCAGACTTCATTGGAACTGATCAAGAAAAGATAGTTGCTGGAAAATAGTTCAAAAGATTGTGTATTTCTTTATATACACCTGTGTTGCGAACAAGTGAGTTCTGAAGGTGGATTTAACCTTCTTTAGGCAGTGAGCCTTGGGCAATGAGTCCTCCCTTCTTCTTCTTGACTCCTAATAGGGTCTGTCCTCTAACAAAGACTTTGTAATGTAATGATTTAATAAGCTCCTAACAGGGCTAAATATTCTAGCAAGGATAATATACTCTCAGTACATTATTTGTGGGTGCTAATTTCCACTGGGGTTTTTACCTTTAACAGGGTTTCCTCGACACCAAAATATTGTGTTGTTGTGTTGAGGTTTATTGTGTTCATTGGATCTGATATTGCAGCTACTTAAAGTTTAAAGTTTAATAATCTTCTATACAACTGATTCACCCACCCTCTTAGTTGTATTGTGGGTTGTTATTCCTAACATGTCAGAGCTAGTGATGATTTAGTCTGATGTTCTACTTCTACTGCTTGATCAAATTCACTGATTAACTCTCCTGTGTAGAAATTGATGAAATATCAAATTCAACTCCAAGATCTAGCTGCATGCAATAAACCTGTCACAAAGAATGAAGCAAAAATATGGAAAAAGCAAAACCCTCTTCTGCTAAAAAATGTTAGAGCTCAAAATGTATTAAGAGAGAATAAACAAATAATTATAAAAGTGGCTTATAAGGATGGAAACCCTAAATCCACACAAAGCTAGGTTGAGGAATAATAATTAATATAAATATTAATTATTATTCACCTAAAAGGAGAAGCTTAAGTGAAATAGAATAATAGAGGACTTAATTAATTAAACCAAAATGATTTAATTATAAAGTCAAATATATCTATTACTCTAACACCCCCCCTTAAGCATAGCTCAGGAGGAAGCTAACCTAGCACAACTAAGAAAGCAAAAAAAAAAAGGGTCCCGGCAACAAGGCCTGAACAGGAACCTAGTACAAAGAAATCTCTATAAATCGGAGTAAAGGAGAAAACCCAATGGGAAAAAATCCTCTCCAAAAAAAGATGTAAAAGCAAGCAAAGACAAAAAGAATGACTTCAAGAGACTCTCTCAAAGCCATAAGTACAATGTGTGCTACCAACCCCCCCATGAGAGAGGGTCGAGGCTCCAAAGCCCCCCGGAATGAAAGAACCCCTGGATCAATGAACAAACCACTATGACTCCAATGTAGAGGAGTGAAAGTCACTGGACACTATAGAGGGAACCTTGAAAGTTGAGGTGTCACTGGAAGGCCGAGTTGATGCTCAAAGGAGTAGACATGAGGATCCTGAAAGGGAATCCCCAATGTAAGTGGTATGACAGGCGTGCTGACACTATCATCAAAGAGGAGATGAATGTCCTCTGTAGAATCCTCAACAATGGCACCTGGTGGATCAATGAATGGAGCTGGAGGATCAAGTAGTGCTGAAGAAGAACCCTGCTAAATAGAAAAGAGCTCAACAAGAGGTGGCATGGTAGTCACAATAGTAGTCTCAAGAACCACATAGAGGTTCAAGCGACCTGACTGTACCACATGATGCTCTCTCAAAGGAGGAGAGTCATGCTCTGGCAAAGGTGGACCAAAGTGTGAAAAGGAGTAGAGACGGGTGGAATGATCAACTGTCCCTATAGCAACAATACCTCTTGTCATACTATCCTGGATGAAAACTGAATCTGGAGTGAACTCAACTGTCTTCCCTGACCTACTATGAGTAATCTGATAAACTAAGAGAAGGTTTGCAGATAGAGATGGAACATACAACACATCATTGAATGTGCCATCCTGAATGCATACAGTGCCTTTCCCACAGACTGTCATAATAGTGTTATTCCCAATGATAATATGGGGAATAGGAGAATCTTCAAAAGAAGAGAAGATCTCCCGAGAAGATGCCATATGGTGAGAAGCACCTGAATCCAGTATCCAAGGGACCTATGAAGGGGATGCAACAGAAACCTATAATGCATGACCCTTTCCAAGATCCTCTCCAGCTATAGAATAGATAGAGGAAGACTGATAAGCAGACCCCTGTGAGCTAGAAGAGGATGGAGAGGAAAGATTGCTCTTCTGAAGAAGAGCTTGCAAATCCGCTATCTATTTCTCGTAACCATCAAACTTCTTCTAATAGCAAAGTGACTCATCATGTGTTCCCTTCTGACAATAGGAACATGTAGGGCTCTCAGTATTCTATTTCTCCTTCTTAGAAGAAGATGGTGGGCCAGTAGAGTGTTGAGAAGAGGAATTAGATATCTACTTCAGCTTCTACTTCTGAGAATCCTAAGGTGTCTTGGCAAACAATGCCTGTGACTGTGAACCTACAAGTGAATCCATCTGAGTGATCTTGGATTGCTCACGAGTCAACCTATCATAGAAAGTCTCAAAAGAGGGCATAACATGTCTGGTACCCAAAACATCCATGGTGGAGTAGAAAGTGGAAGAAAAGATCTGATACTATCCTCACAACTTTGAGAGTATCAGACAGATACACTCATCATCTGTCTTGATTTTTCCACATCCCTGCAAAACTGTACGCAGAGACTTGAACTTCATCAAGAAGTCCTTTATAGTGGGGAAATCAGAAGGAGTCAAAGAGGTCAACTTTGCATCAAGCTGAAGCTTTCAAAATTTGTTCACTGTACCAAACAAGGTTGAAAAATTTCCCCAAATAGCCCTAGGAGTGGTCAAACCTTCTAGGTGAAACAGGAGACTGTCAGAGATGTTCAGTGCAATCAAACCCATGGCTTCATCCATTTTAGTTCTATGCTAAAGAATCTCAAAGGGACGTTGCAGGAAAGGTTGGTTCTCATCCAGACATGACCATAAGCCACGTGACATAAGAAGCCTGGTCATGTGTGCTTTCTAGGTATGATAATTATGCGGTGTCAGCCAGGCCACAGAGGGATCTGACATTGAGAGAAGAAGAAGACAAAAGTAGAAGGGTCTTTTCTGAAGTAAATTACAGAAAAGGAAAACACCTCCCCATAATGTATAAATCAAACCCCCGTATAACAAATAACTGAAAGAAAAAAATATGAGGAGAAAACCTAGACTCCAGATGCAGAGAAGGAGGAAAATAGAAGCCTCAAATTTGATGCCAAAAATGAGAGTATAAATGGCTGAATCAAAAAATCAAACTAGCACCATCATGTTCAGCTCAAAAAGACCTTTTCGACGGTATATCATATGTCAATTTTTGAGTCTGTATGAGCCCTATAGGAGCAAAAATAGCTAGGTACCCCCAAAATGCAAGCTCTCTGGAAAAAACTAGTGATGGCAAAAAATTTGATGGCCGTATGACCATCACGGGCCCATCACTGACATCAGCATGATGTCATCATAGTATGGTCACTAGAAAAAATCCTTGTCACTGGAAAATTTGGAAAACCGCCAGAAAAAAGTTTACCAGCGCTGGAAAAACTTTTTGGTAGGTGGTGACGTCAGCAGTTCGGGTCAGGTGGAGCTGGGGTGGCGGCCGGGCAGGGTGGCGGTTGGTGGGTGGGCAGCACTATGGCGGTCGGTGAGCGGCTAGCTGGTGGTGGGTGGTGGCTGCCGGTGGTGTGGAGGCCGCGGGCGGCGCGCAGGCCGGGCGGCAACAGCGCCGGGGTGGCACGCTGGCGGCACTCCTGTAAGCGCCCAAAAAATGCAAAGAAAAACACTTTTTAAATTTTTTTTTCTTGAAAATCATGCTCATACGGCCCTAATAGGCCAAATTTTTTTTCTCAGATGCCCCGAAGGCCAAATAGGTCAAATTTTATATGGAAATAGGGGTTTTTGGGCCTTTTGGATGCAACCGTGAGGTCAATTTTTGTCCAAAATACTCCAAAAAATTGCAACCCCCTAGATCCAATATAAAAAATAGCAGAAGACCCCAGAAAGAAAGGGCTTGATCTACAACTTCAGCAAACTTCGAACAAGCTACAATAATATAGCTCTGATACCATGTAGAAACTGATGAAATATTAGATTCAACTCCAAGATCTAGCTGCATGCAATAAACCTGTCACAAAGAATGAAGCAAAAATATGGAAAAAGCAAAACCCTCTTGTGCTAAAAAATGTCAGAGCTCAAAATGTATTAAGAGAGAATAAATAAATAATTACAAAAGTGGCTTATAAGGATGGAAACCCTAAAGCCACACAAAGCTAGGTTGAGGAATAATAATTAATATAAATATTAATTATTATTCACCTAAAATGAGAAGCTTAAGTGAAATAGAATAATAGAGGACTTAATTAATTAAACCAAAATGATTTAATTATAAAGTCAAATACATCTATTACTCTAACATCCTGGTCTAGAGGTCATTACCTTCACAACCACTTCCTTAGTTTCTCTATTTATCTCCTCATAATTTCCTCCCATTATCAATGCTGTCCTTCTGTTCCTTCTCAGATGAGTACTTAAGTTCTTCATGATTTCTCTGAAATGATCTTCATCTTTAATCTCACAAATATTTCTTATATATCTTTCTCTTATTCCTTTGTCTTCTTCTATAGCTTTGTTCTTCCTGTTTATCAATTTCTCATACAAGTTATCAGGGATCTTGCCTTTGATATATTCAAACTTTTTGTCAGCAAGGATCATATGTTTGAAAACTATATTCTCAAGATTTAACTTCTCAAAATTATTATACATCTCATAGTACTTGTTCAACTTGGTGAAATCCCCTCCATTTATAATCAAAGGGTTTACTTTGACTATTTTGGGCTTCCATTATTTCTTCTTGTTGCTACTTGCCTCTTCATCTGCTTGTGGCTTCTCTACTAGTGTCCTTACCCTTTTCACTAGTGTAAAGATAGCCTTTTGTCTCTTACCTGGTCCACTTTCCATTTCTTTCACTCTCTTGGTCGGTGTGGTGGAGGTGGATCTTGTGGATTTCCTTACTTCTAGTACATCCAATTCTTCAATTTCTACATCAATATCCTGGATTTCTTCAGTAGGGGTTGCATGGGTTGACAAGGGTGGAACTAACAATACTTCTTTCTATCCAATATCCCTAATTGTTGTTGCTGTCTTCTTTGCAATGTCAAATTCATGCTTGGTCATGCCTGTATCCTTCAATATTTTCTTAATTGTACTATGAACTCTCTTCTTTGCCATTTTCTATACCTATAAATTTTGTGTTGAATTGAAGTTCTCTTCATGTGTTCCAAATCTAGGACTCTTTGCATCCAAATTACTCTTAAGAAACCTTCTCACATATCCTTTAATTTCTACTTTTGAAACCTCATACTCAAGAGGATCTAAAAATTCTACTCTTGGCTCAACTGCTTCAATATAGGTAAAGTCTATGTCCACTAAGAATCATATCTCATCTTTGTACTTCTCCACAATAGATGGTGGAATCCTTGATCTTTTTCTCATTTCATTCGGAAAAGTTTTTATTACTAGAGTAGCACTCTCATTCACTTTGTCAATAGGATGTCTCAAATATACTTTGTTAATCCTATCCATAGAATTCTTGTTATCATTCCAATCAACTCCTATGGTGTATGGGAATCTTCTTAACAAATGGAAAAACATGTAGGTGATCAGGGATGAGAATCTAAACTATGAATTCTTAGTCTTTATGATCTTCTCAAGATTTTTAGTCAACTGTATCCTCAATATCTCACACATATCTACTTCCACTTTGTTTACACACATAAGATAAGCTGCATGTACCATGCAAGCTACCATGTCATCTTCCCTTGAACTCGCATAGAATTTTGAAGTCAATATTTTGCATATATATCTCACATCATCCTGCTCAATTTTACTTATAGCAATTCCTCTTCCATTATATGAAGAATTAGTGTTGTCTAATACTATTTTCTTAACATTCTTTTCATTCAAAGGAATTATTCCCGACTTAGATAGTCCTGTTACCTCATAAATAAGGTTTGTGATGATGTCTATGACTCTATCATCTAACCAAAACTTTCCATTGTGAATTCTGCTCAAGATTATCTTGGTCCATTCATCATTCTAGAATTCATAGTGAAGTGTGTACTTGATAATATCTATTTGACTTAAATGCTCAAACCCTTCTTTATAGGACATGTCTTGTTTGTAAATCTTATTATACTCCATGGTTAGACTACCATCTCCTACAGTCTCCAACTTACATTTCAGATAATGTTTTACATCTTCCAAATGTAAAACTCTATCTGGAACGGTTGACAAAGCCCAACGAGGGTCTTCCTCTAGGGGTTCTATAGGTTCCTTCTTCATCTTAGGTCTAGCTGAATCTATGATGTTGTGAACTAGTGATGCATCCATGATTCTATTAAAATATAACTACTTTGATAGTGAATACTTAGTAAAATACTTTGAAATCATGATTTAGGGCTTTGCGTAGATCTGGCAAGAAATCTATCTCAAAATATTGCAAACTGCTCTCAATCTCCACTGGCTAGCTCTCTACATCTCTTGTAAACACTTGAATGATCTACTAATGCTAATCATCTAATTTTATCCTTTAAATCTTTCAAGATACTGACATCACATTAAATTTCTTAAGTGCTTCATGTCAAAAAGCTGTTCCTGGTTACCTACAAAACTTCATTCTTTTCGTGTACTTGCATACATGTTCATAAATTTATGCGCTCTTAACCATAGCTTCATTACATCATATACTAGCTCATATTAGCTTTGCAAGACTTCATTCAATTTACTCTAAATTATACACTATTCTAATGCCTTACTCTAATACATAGTTCAAGAAATAAATGCTTACATACTTTGAGATGAATTAGGAAATGACTCACACTTACTCTCAGGTACTTCACCTATCTGGTTTCCTGCTATACTAAGTGTGCTCACTTGATCTATGGCTTTAACAAACTCAACTTCTTCCAAGTTACTACAACATTCTCTCTGACTGTTGTTTGTGCTCACATTTCTCCTTGTGTAGTTTCTAGGATTAGGGTTTCTCATGTTGTTCATTCTACAAAATCTCGCTGTGTGACCAAAATTGTTGTATATTTGAAAAACTACTCCATTGTTTCCATATCTCGGTCCTGATTGATTGATTTGTGATCTGCAATTTCTGGCAATATGTCCAATTTTGTTGCATCTATAACACACAACTCCATTCCTTTTTTTCATGTCTCCAATAGGTCTCGTATCTATATGGTTAGCATCTCTAAACATTCTACTATTATTATTATCATTAGATCTAGGTTTCTTACAATCAATAGCTCTATGTCCAAAACCATAACAATTATAACAATAACTAGAGATAACTTTGAATTTCTTACTTGTACAATCTCTTTTCATATGTCCAAATGAATTTCATGAAAAACATCTACCTTTGAATTCTCTTCGCATCTCTTTAGGTGGTTCATCTTACTTAGGTGGATTAGGTACATCTTTATATTTTTTAGCTTCATCAAGCTTCTTTTCATCTTTATTCTCAGGGTGTTCCAGATCTGGTTCATTGCACTCCTCAATCTCCTTTGGGAACTTATCTTCAAGATATCCAAGACCAGTTTTATCATAAGGTGGTTTTTGATAAGTCATTTATTCATCAATATTTTCACTACCGAAATACAATTTCTCAAGATGTTGTTTAGACTGAGTTAGTTCTCCTTTCAAAATTGTATTGTACTTTTCAAGTTCAACATACTACAAATTTTTTTTCTCAAGTTCAGATGTCACTTTGGTAAGTTAAGATCTTAGATCTGCATTCTCAGATTTTAGATTTGATTCATCTTTGCTATTGTCATCTTTCAAGCTTAACTTTAGATCTACAATCTTTAGTTCATGTTTAAGGATCTCATTTTCTTTCTTTAGTTTTGAAACTTCATCATAGTCTTTGACTTGAATTGTAGGTTCTTTCTTTAATTTTAGATCTTGTATCTTTTCTTTTAGTTTCTCAATGTAGTTTTTCACATCATCATATTTCTCCTTTAGAGTATCTCTTTCTTCAGTAAGAATATCAATCTATTCAAGAGCTTCATCAAGATTCTTCTACAACTAATCCATATCCATAGAGATCTTACTCAAGTTGTTAGGGTTTCTCTAAATAACTTTTTTCTGAGTAACTAATCTCTGATACCAATTGTTAGAAATAGGAAATACTAAGAGGGGGGGGGGGGGTGAATCAATATTTCACAAACTTTTACTTTTGCCCAATTATGGATATAAGAAATTAACTTGAAGCTTGCATAAGAAACTAAACTAAGTAAGCTGAATAAAAAACATAATAATAAAACAAATGACACCATGTTTGTTCTCAAGGAAACCCTGGCCAAGGGAAAACCCCAATGGGGATGATACCCACAACTGATCCACTAATCAAAAGTATCCGGTTAAGGATGTTGACCCTGTTAGGAGTCTGTTACATACATATAGTGTCTATGTCCTGATTAAAGGACTCTAGGCCTTGTTAGAAGCCTCAACCTTGTTAGCAGTTTCTATTACAAAAAAATATATTTTCAAGATGAGCCCACTACCCAAACATGCAATATACAATGATAGCTTTAGATACAAAGGTAAGATACAAAACCCTTTTATTGTTGTTGAATAACTTCTCTATTCTCATTTAGCTTTGTAGGCTCTTCGCTTTCATATACAATACTTTCTTCCTTTCTTCTTACAACATATAATTTTTCATCATATATAAACTTATTACAATCACTATATCTTACTTGCTACATCTATATCTTTCGCATTACATTGTTCTTACATATATACAAGTTATTACAAAAATAACTTCCTGTTAGCTTACAATACTTTATACTCTTCTCTAAATACAAAACCATTATATGCTGCCTTAGGGTTAACATTTGGATGCCATCCTTACATAGTTAAGTCATTATTTTGATAAACAAAATAATCCCTTAACTCAATATAACCAAACTCTATCTTCTGCTATGTTCAGGTCGGCTCAACACTATCTCTGTAAAACATTAATATCTTCTTTCATACATGCTGTACAAACTTGCACTCTCATATGTGGCTTTGATATACATAGGATGATCCATGTTCAAGTGCGCATGCACTAAAACTTCTTCTATGAACATCGCTAATCAAAACTATCTCCGATTAGACTGTAAAACACTGTTGTACTTAGACAATTTTCAAATGCGCTCATACAAAACTGCTTTCTCCAATCATGCTATCTTCATGCTGAGTATATGTTGCCATAATGAGAACATTCTAATATCCCACTTAGCCAAATTTCCAACACACACATCACTTGATCTGTATACTATCCAATCTAAAAATGAACATAATATTGTTCCCTTACCTCCAAAGCATGTTCATTTTGTACCCAACTAATCTTATAAGGACAAAGGGAGTCTCAATCTCTTCAAACCAAGTTTCTGTACCATCTCCTCAACAACTAGGTTATAAGTTCTACCACTATCCACAATCACATTACAAAGTTTACCTCTAGACTTGCATCGAGTTCTGAACAAATTCCTTCTCTGACTAGGTTCCACCTTAGTACCGGGTAATGTTCTTCAAACCAACAAGATTTCTCCTTCCACATCAGGTGTATTTTTATTCACCAAAACATTTCTACTAGTACAAACCTTCTTATCTGCATGGGGAAACTCATATGACCAATGTCCTTCTTCTCCATAGTTATAACACGTACCTCTAAATCCACCTCTACCTGTCTTTCTCCTCGGTTCAAGAGGTTTCGGTCCATCCTCAACTACTGGTTATCCTTTCGCATGTTCTTAATTCTCCTTCCCTCAGGAGTTACCATAATTTATTCTCTTCAAATTATCTTCTGCCTTTAGGGCATACTGATAAGCATCCTCTACTGAAACAACCTTCAACATACCCATCTCATCCTAGATATTGAATCTCAAACCATTAACATATCGGGCTACCTTTTCCTTAGAAAGTTCTCTATGTCCAGACCAAATAGTCAACTTGTAGAACTCCTTGGTATAGTCTTCCACAGTCATCTCCTTCTACTTCATATTCTAAAACTTCTTAAACAAATCAAGTTTATAGTCGGTAGGTATGAACTTAGCCTTCATCTTTGCCACCATCAATCTCTACCGATTGATCTCTAATTCACCTTCTTCCACTCTATTTCTCTACAATTCCTTCCACCATAAAGCAACATGTCCTTTCAATTTAGTCTATTCCAACCTCACTCTAAGAGGATCTTCAATGTCTTCAAGCTCAAAGTAATCTTCCAACTCACTGATCCAATCAATCAGGTCCTCGGGTTTCAATGTACCTAAGAAATTAGAAACTTCCATTCGATAATATGTACTCAACCAAGCTCTAGATCTCTACAACCTACCAGTTTTGTCTTCACTAGATATCTCCATCTGATCGGCTCTATCATCTCCACTAGATCCAATAGCTTCAAAGTCTTCAACAGCTTCTTCATATCCATCATATGTCCCAAGGTTCCTCGGTAAAATAGCAATAGCCCTCATAATCTCTGATATTATCTTAGTTTTCATTGTCACCATCTCGGATGTCAGATCTTCAATTACCCTCGGGTCCAATCTTCTCAAAGACATCTCCCAAGATTCTCAGAAACCCTCTACAAAAAACCCTAACCTGACCACCTTGTGACAACCTCTGAATTATCTGCAAGTCAAATCATAACCTTCTACCTTGCACAAATAGTCAGATAGGATTCCACAAGTCCAAGAACATAGATCTGCAAACTTGGATCTCTCAACCTTTTCTCAGATCAGATCAACCTTTCGCCCAACAAGACCAACCTTTCTCTGATACCACCTAACACAATCAAGGATGGAGGATCCAATAATGGACAGTCCAAACCTTGCAACCAACATCAACATAACATAAAATACACATCACAACAAGAGATAATCAGAAATAAACTTATATTTGTGTGTGTGAGTTTAGGACCTACAAAACAACACTTCAATAGGACATTGCATCAATTGTTAGCAAGAAATTTAAACCAAATTAGAGAAACCAACAAAAGAAATCATCCTATTTCTCTCTAGTTAGCACAAGTATGAAAAGGTGTTAGTAGCTCTTAGATTCAACCCTAAATAATGACAATGTAATGCTAAAATGAGAGATTTAAAGATTGAATGTGCAAGAATGAAGCTAGAAACTAGAAAATGTATCACAATTTTCCATTAAAGCATGAATTCTTTACTATAAACCCAAATTGAGATATTTTCTAATTACCTAAGAGCATAAATGAAAGCATGAAAGCATGAATCAACAACTAAAATCAAAGAGTTAGCACTAACATCAAAGGAATTGGGACCATTTCAAGATTTGAGAAGTTTCTTTTATATAAAATTGGAGGAAATGGACGGTTATGATGCATCTTTGAAGAATGGTTGAGATGCATCTTGGCTTGATCCTTGATTCATGTGATTGCCTCTTAATGATTGAAGTGTGTTTGTTGTGTTTTTTGAATTAAGAAGGATTTATCTTTTTTATTTAATTAATTACTCTAGCCATGAATTTGGTGGGATTGAATTAATTAATTAGGCCTAGAGTTAATTGACTTCATTTTGCTTAGTACCTTGGTGGTAAATGCTTGATTCAAGATTTAAATGATTTTATTGAATTTTATAAACTATATTAATGATCGGGAATCGAATTAACATAATCAAGGTTATATGTCAAATTTAGGGCAAATAGGGCATTAGGTTCTATTATCTCAATTTTAGGTGATTACATTTGCCCCTCTTTGAATTGTTTTGTGAACATCACAGGGATTCAAAGAAATTTTGATCTAGCATGATTCAACGGACTAACAGATTCAGGAGATTTAGAGAGCATCGAGAACTACTCTGAGCTCAAGTGATTTAGAGAGCAGTGAGGGCCACTCTAATTTATGGAGATTTAGAGAGCACTGAATCTACTCTGAAAGATTTAGAGAGCCGTAACAAGAACTACTTTGAATTCGAGAATTCTGAGCTTGATCGAATGAAATCCTACTTGATTTAAAAGGTCATGAATTTGAACTTGATTGAACGAGAATTGACCATACCGATTTTGAGCTTGATTGAATGAAAACTGATAAGAGATTTTGAAAAGAATTTTCAGTTAAATTTGATTTGCAATAACTGAACATGCTGACAAATAATCAATTTGATTTGAAGCGATGAAATTGATTAATGGCGTAAAGATTAACAGTATCAACTTGATTGAAGAAACTATCATGCCCTTGGTGTTTGAAGAATTTGATTCAAAGAATGGTATTATCATGCCCCCTCGAGACCAAAATCAAAATGAATTAGAATAAAATCATTGGTTTCAAGCATTTATGAAGAATTAATCATGATTAGAATGTATCAGGATCAAGCGTAAATCGATTAGAAAGTGTTAGCAAGCAATTTTGATCGATTTTAGTGTCCAAGAAATATTGTTTGACCAAGTTTGACCAATAATTTGAGAGAGTTGACCAAGTTTGACTTGTGTATAAGCAATATCCTCGCATAAAAATTTGATGCATGAGTAAGAAAATCACTTTTTATAGCTTTTGGCAAGCTTTCTATGCATTAATTATGCTTTACGCAACTCTCGCAAAGTGTGTTTGACTAAAGTTTGACTTTTGTTGACCATTGATTTGATTGAAAATCATTACTAAATTGATTTGCCTTGCTCACAGTATCCTTTCTGCTCATTTTGCCCCTACTTGACTGTAATTTGACCATGTTTGACTTCTGTACTCTGAAAGTTGACTTGGCTTTGTAACTCTATTTTTACTACATCTAGGTGATATAAATCACCTAGTTCGATTTCGGTCCCGATATTGAGATTTTGTGATGTCTAAAAATGAATTTCCCTTAAGGCTCTAGGGCTTCCACGAGGCTTAAATTGGTCAAATTTTTTATTTTCACTATTCATTTTCACTTTTTACCCTTTCATTTTCATGGAGCTCTGAGTGATAATGGTGTTCCCAATAGAGAAGCATCGGTTTGAGATGGCTAGGTGACATGACTGACCACAACATTATGCACCACTTGTGAGTACCTGATAACGAATGCTGTCAATTTAAAAAATTTGAATTTTCATACTTTATACATTTTTATAGGCCTTTTAGTTTCCAATCACATCCCTGATGCAGGATCGCATCCTGTGAATCCCGTGTCGCACCCTGTCTTTCACCAAATTCTGGATCATTTCTGGGATTTCCCAGATCGCACTCCGTCGGGTTGCATTTGATTAAATTTAAGTAAATTCATGTGTTTTTGTCCTTAGCGATGACAGAGTCGTATCCAGTATACTGGATCGCTTCCCAGATTTCTAGGTCGCATCCAAGATTTCTTGGATCATACCTCATTTAAGGATCGTATCCCAAATTTCTTGAGTCGCACTCAGGAGTTCTGGATCATTTTTGGTTTTCTCAATTTTCGAGCCAAATGTAATTGTCTTTTTGAACTTTTTAAGCAATTTTTCGGCTAGCTGCATTTGTCTAATGCTGACATAGTGCCCCTATTTTCTATTGTGTAGATTGATTTCGAGGTTGTATCTTGTAGATCCCCTCGACTTGTCCATGTTTTAGCATTGCACAATCAGTTGAGCATGGAGGAGTAGCACATAGTCTTACATTGTAGTTTGTGGAGTTTGGTGAATTTACCTGATATTTGGGTAAATCATGGCTTACTGACAGTGTTAGACTAGTCATATTATAGCTAATAATTAATTTATTTAATTATTAGTCTATTATACTCTACACTTAAGTTAGACTTAGGCATCTCATTATTCTTTAGGGTTTCCCTTTTAGGGTTTCGTGATTCCTCTTATAAGGATTCACCTCTTTGTATTTGATAAGAGTTTTAGATTATCATAATGTAATATTGTGCATATGATGTCTCTGGCTTTTTGGCCTCCATGATTTTCTTGCTTTTTGTTCTTTGCTTCTTCCATGTGATAGGATTATGCATGTAGGTGTTCTTGGGAGATTAGTTTTTTACCTAATCTAACATGGTATCAGAGCCATCTTGCTGCTCGCTATTCATGTTTTGTTGAAGTGTTTCAAAAGCAGGACGTTATTTTTTGTTTCTTTTTTGCTTGCAAAAAAAAAATTTTTTTTTGGGGCATTTTGAGCAAAAAAAGATGCCACCATTGTGCTCAGAAGGCTCAGGAGAGTCAGAATCCATATAAAATTTGTCCATTTTGGACAACTTTTCCATCCGAGGCAAATTTTTTTTGCATACCAGGTCGTACGACTTGGCACGCAACCCGAGATGACAATTAAATTTCAAAAAATTTCTTTTGATGGGTGGCCACTTGGATGCCACCCCACGGCCTTCACAGAGCCACTGCGGCCTCAGCCCACCATGGCCACCACCGCTGCCCAGCCCCACGACCTCCATCAGCGCCACCATTGACGCCCCCTGCAACCTCTGTCAGCGCCGCCTAGCGCGCCCCCACGCCGCTATCCAAGCCGCCCACGCCGCTCTGCCCAGCGGCCCTCACCTGCTAGCCCTTGGTCGTATGGATGACCAGGGGCCTTTTTTTAAGCGCCCAGTGCTGACGTCAACATGACATCATTCTCATGCAAGTTTTTTAAACCTTTTTAATTGCATGATTTTTTAAGCATCATTTTTGGAGGTACCTGGGCCTTTTTTGCAATATCTTGAGCATATGGAGGTCTTTTTTGGACTTCTTTATATCGTTGAAAATCTCTTTTCGATTATGGAGGTTAGAGTTTTTGGCTCTACTATTTTGATAGTGTTTTTTTTGTCAAAGTCTGATGTCTTTTTCTACCTTCCGGGAGCCATATCTTGCTCATCCAGACTCTTTTTTGGGCTCACCATATATCATCAGAAAGCTAGTTCTTTGAGTTATTCAGTTGCAGGGGTCTTTTATCCAGATTCTATTCTAGGTTCTTTCTCCTCTGAGTTTTGCACTTTCGCACTCTGGCGGATTACTTGGGTTCTACAGGTCCTGGGATCTCTTCTTTTGTTCTTCTAGGTTGCTCTTCTTTCTGACTTATGAGCTTTGTATGCTTCTCTTCTGTAGCATTTTTGTTTCTATAAATGCATTGAGATAAAGTGCCTACTTTTGCATATCTAGGATCTTGTACACCTTGTGTTTGTTTATACTCACACTCAGTTATAAAGTGCCATGGGGGGTTATGACATTTTTCCTTTTGTGCTCATCCACCTTTGTCAAGTGAGCATACCTTCCATGACATTAGCCCATGCTGTGTGTCAGTGACACCGCCCTTTATCTCGTGCTTGTACTTTTGTTGCACTGTTGGTGTTCTTGATTCTTCTTCTTGTAGATGTTTCTGGCATTGCATTTTAGTGTTCCTATCACCCCTCTCCTTGTTCAGCATTATGGGGGGGGTTCACCTGTTGGTTCTATTGCTTTCTTGGTTTAGTTGAGTGATCTACGTATTCAATTTTTGTTCCTATGTACTAGGCAGATGCAGTGTTTAGGCACTTATGCATTTTGATGAGATTGTTCATCTACTATATAGACACTCGTTCATTCCTATTTTGGAGGTCACCTCTTTGATTGATCAGCTCTTCAGACTTTGTCTTCTCTACTTGATCATGCACTATTTCAGTGGGGGTTCCAGCAGTTTCTTCTGACAGTGTTTACAACTTGATGTTTCAGAGATGCTTTACACACTCTTTCTTTTTTTTTGTATTTGGGTACCTGATCAGGCCTTGTTGCTGAGACCCATTGCTCTTTCATGCATTTTTGTTTTCATGCATCTTTTAGTCCTTAGTTGTTTAGCTTCTCCCTAAGTTACACTTAAGGAAGGTGTTAGAGTAGTCATATTATAGCTAGTAATTAATTAATTTAATTATTAGTCTATTATACTCTACACTTAAGTTAGACTTAGGCATCTCATTATTCTTTAGGGTTTCCCTTTTAGGGTTTTGTGATTCCTCTTATAAGGATTCACCTCTTTGTATTTGATAAGAGTTTTAGATTATCATAATGTAATATTGTGCATATGATGTCTCTAGCTTTTTGGCCTCCATGATTTTCTTGCTTTCTATTCTTTGCTTCTTCCATGTGATAGGGTTATGCATGTAGGTGTTCTTGGGAGATTAGTTTTTCACCTAATCTAACAGACAACACTGGTGGAGTGGTGGAACTTTGAGCACAACACCTTCCACTTACCCACCATCAAGATGACTGTAACACCAGAGGATAGGTGGTGTATCCTACATGTTTATGTGATGGGCACCCAAATTGAGTACGAGCCATCCGGGCCTGCAGCAATGGTAGATGTGAGGAGATTGTTCTAGGATGACACCATTGCTAGTCATTATCTCAGCTAGGACCACATGGTGGCCCACTATGCCCCTCTTCCTATTTACCTAACTGGTTTGATTAGTGGTCTCTTGATGCCTGATCGAGGCCAACATGGCTTCATGTGCGGCTAGTCCAGGGTGATTAGTCAGATGATTTAGTCACTCGACTGCTATGCATGGGGGAGCTATATCCTTGCTCATATGTACCGTTAGCTCCATGAGATCATGTGCCAACATTCAAGGACCATGACTGTTGGTATACTTGTTCTGCAGGTCTGGGCATGGGAGCAGATCCTCGTTACACGGCCAGTAGTTGATAGGCACCGCGATGCCAACTTGCCTTATATTTTTATGTATTTAGATCTTATACAACAGCCCCATCTGGGCAAGTTAGAGTATTGGCATTGTGTCCTTGATGACATCATAGATGTTGTATGGAGGCCTTATGCAGACTGTGAGGGATGGCCTTCTGATGTCAGACAGATGCCGTACTTCTTCTAGAGTAGGTACCTAGTGGGGAGGACTTGTTATATTATTGAGAGGTCCTTGATTACACATGTATGCAGGCAGTATGGATGAGTATAGGGTATGTCTCAGGAGATAGTGGTTTATGCGCAGATTAGGGATGAGGAGCCCCATTGGGGATCGAGATTGATATATGAGACTGATGTACATGAGATCTCCTGGATGGCACATGTAGACTGGGATTACGAGGTAGATATACTTAATTTCAGGGTCACTGATAATTACCATGTGCACTATCTTTGAGATCCATACCCCAAATTCACTGCTCTAGACGAGGTGATTTTGTGTATAGAGGATGCTCTAGATTATGATCCTATCGATGATGGTGGTGGTCAAGACTGAGCTGCTAGAGGTGGAGACTGAGGTCAGGGTCAAGATGGAGGACAAGATGGAGCTCATGGAGGTGGAGGAGGTGGAGGTGGTGATGGTGGAGATGATAGGGGTGGGGGCGGTGGTGGAGGTGAGAGTAGTAGATGGTGGGCCTTAGGAGGGGATGCTAGTTAACAAAGATAGAGGAGATTGCAGGTTACCCCTCTGTAGAGGGATATAGGGCCATTTTTGCATAGGGATGAGCATGATCAGAGGGTTGCAAGAGGAGGAGAGGATCAAGCACAACAATAGTAGGCACCCATAGATCCTCCTATAGGTGATGATGGAGATAGACTGTCACATTGCGAGTAGGAGCGAGTTTCTTTGAGATTAGAGATGGCTACCCTTCAAATGCAACTATCAGAGTGAGATGCATAGTTGGTTCAGCTAAGAGGAGGAGAGATACCCAGATAGCACAACTAACAATAGAGAGGGACACATAGATATCCCAACTCAAAGTAGATAGAGATGCACAATTGGCACAGTTGAGGGCAGAGCGGGACCTATATGTTAATACAACCACTCATCAGGGACAAAGGGCCACATATTATTTCACTTTGTATTGTGCTGTAGTTCCTACTACTTAGAGAGCTCCCTTGTACTCAGTGGTAGCACAACAGTCTGAGGGTGCTATGCCTCCTCCTCCACCACCACTTGGCAAAGTAGATTCACCCCCTCCCAATCCTCCACGAGAGGACGAAGGGGCTAGTGAGGTGTAGATATTTATATTTGTATCACTGATGTATATGTACTCTTTTGATGATATCATGTACTTGTACCATTTTTTATCAATGCATTCTCTTATGTCCTATGGGATGCATACTTGTTGATACATTGTTTCACATGATACTGATATTTTGATAGTGGTTTCTTTCATGCTCTGGTACACTGATGTTGACATTCTGATTCTTTCTTATGGACATTTCTGATATTCTGTTATGGACATTTCTGATACTCTATCCTGATGATATATTGATGCTTTTGCTAATTCTATTATGGATGTTTCTTTTGATCTTATCATCTCGTTTCTATTATACTTTCTGATACTGACATCTGATGCTTTTTGATTTTTGCACATGTGGGATATCTGATATTTGTCGTATGCTTTGGATATTGATGCAATTGTCATACTTGGTCAAGATTTAGATTAGATGATGATATGATGACATCATGATATATTTCACTGATATATTCTTATGTTTTTGTATTTTCAAAGCTTTTATGAATGTACAGATGTATGAGATGTATTGCGATGCGATGTATGGACATCTCACTTTTATTTATGTATGAATAAATATGGATGCACTATGCAAATGGTTTTATGATATGAAATGGATTATGAATGTGAATATCAGTGATTTATACCCAGTCATTTCATTTCAGTTTTTTTTTTATGATTTCATGATGTACTTGGCCAAACATGGAAGTTGATTAATGTTTTCAGAATCTTTAGCCCACTTTAATGCTTTGGATAGTTGAATTCATACTGTCATGCTTATGCAAAATTAAAATGAATGCAACTATATTAAAATGAATGCAATTTTAAAATGATTTGCAATGCAACTAAAAACATGAAATGCATCTAAATGAACCTAATGTAAATTAATATGATATGCAACTAAAATGAGCACTAAATGCAATTAAATGAAATGCACCTAGACTAAGAAACCTAGGACAGTCACTGTTTATTCAAAGCGGGTTATTTGTCATCATAGAGCCTTTGTAACGGGACGTCATTAGGAAAGTAAAATTTTCACCGATAGATTTAGCAATCTTAAAATTATGAATACTTCCTTTTTATTTGTCATGTTGAAAGATAACCTAAACATTAAAACACCCAACTAGAATGTCCTGTCAGTTACTTCCCGTTTGATATAAAATTTTTCTTTCCTGATGCATAATGTGTAAATATATACCCGCAATGACCTTTCATTTTGTATTCATATCCTTGGGCATAATCCGATTTACTATGTACCTTACTAGAAAGTAGTTTTTCATTTTTGTTTAAACAGGCAAGGAAATAGATCCAACCTCACCAAGGTTTTCATAGGAAAAAGGTCAAGGTATACATGGTGTTCCAATCATGCTGGAGGCTCTTATAGTAGACACCTATTCCCCATGATCACCTTGGATCATTGGATTTATTACCACAAATAGAAGATAAAGAAAACGTCATGCCCCTAGTCTTTGCTTCTCTAGTCCGTAGACATCATTGAGTCACTCAAGGAAGCATAACAATAAAAAAATGATAATAATAAAAAAAGTTTATTATCCTTTTAAAATGATCATTATGTTTGCTTTGAAAACATATAGTTGTGATTATAGTGTTCAAAAACATTTTTTAATTTATCTTGCAAACACACACATGGAAGCTATTATCAGTCAAAGATTTTCTTTCATTCATAAGTGTTTTACCTGTTTAGTGCTTAGAAACACTCTTTTCATCATGACGTTGTGTTGAGAAACACAATTTTATCCAGTTTTTGGTATTTTAAAATACCTTTGTTCGTAGTTTATTGTTAATTGCAAACTAGAATGGTATTAAAATATACTATTGTTTGTAGTTTATTGTCAATTACGGACTCAATGTCCTGTAAACATATCTTATTTGATCAATGCCCCCTAGGGTAAGACAGTTTACCTAGGACCCTAATGTGGACAGATTCCAACCTTAGGAAGGCACATCCTTTTGATAGTTCATTTCAGGATTTGGCACGTCATGAAAGTGACTGGAAGATATGTAAAAATTGATATTTACATTGGCCAAATTTTCAAGTGTTGTCTTGATAGATAAAGTGTTGATTACAAGTAGTGCTTGTTTACTGGGTTTTCACCACTTGGCCACATTTTCTATTTTTGCTATCATGGCGCCTGTTTACCAGGTTTTCACCAAGACACTTTTTATTTTATTTTTTGTACTTTTTCTCTTTGTCTATTTTTTTTGGACTCACCAAGGCACCTATTTACTAGGTTTTCACCAAGATGGTCATTTTTTTAAGGACTTTTTCCATTGTTTTTGATTTTTTTCAAGATCCATATTTGCTATTTTTGAACCTTTTTAAGGACTCTTTTCACTGTATAGGAGCCATCTCAAGGATGTCAGGCATAAAACCTTTTCAGATGTAGAGTGTTGATTAGATCTATTAAAACATCTCCTTTAGGCGTAGATAATTGATAGGCTCATGATCCAAATATTGCTGCAATGACAAAAGGACCCAGCCAGTTGGGTTCAAACTTTCCCTTTTGTTCTCGATTATGTTGATTCTTAGGATTTTCTCTTAGGACTAGATCCCCTATCTAAAAACTTCTTGGTTTTACTTTCTTATTGTATCCTCTTATCATCCTCTGTTGATAAGCTTTAAGATGATCAAACACTTGTTTCCTGCACTCATCTAGCAATTCAAGCTCTTGTGGTCTAGAGATTCTATAGTCCTCATTAGTGACTAGATGTTTCAATGATACCCTCAGTGATGGAATCTCTACCTCTACTGGTAATACTACCTCTGATCAATAAACTAGTGCAAAAGGAGTTGCACTAGTTGGTGTTCTAATGCTTGTTCTGTAAGCCCACAATTTTGGATTGATTTGCAAATGCCAATCCCTTCTTGATTTGTTCACTATCCTATGCAAGATTTTTAGGTTGTTTTTGTTTGATGCTTCAACCTGTCTATTACCTTGAGGGTGATAGATCGAGGAACAATGCTGAGTGATTTTGAATTGAAGACATAACTCATCTATGTCTTTGTTTTTAAAGAGACCCCCATTGTCAGTCACAATCGACGAGGGTATGCCATAAAGAAAGATGATATAATTCAAGATAAACATGGAAACTTGATTTCCAGTTGCATTGGATAGTGGGACAACTTCCACCCATTTTTTAAAATACTCAATTGTGGTGATGATGTATTTATGTTCGCTTGATGAATTAGGGTAAATTTGACCAACTAAATCAAAGGCCCATTGTTGGAATGGCCAATGTGTTATGAAGGGAATCAACTCTCTAGCTAGAGCATGTATCAGATTGTCATGGATCTAGCATTTCTTACAAGTTTTTGCAAAGTGGATGGCATCTTTTTCCATAGTAGGCAAATAATACCCAACTCTTAAAATTTTCTTAGCTAATGAAAAACCATTTGAGTGTGATCCACACACACCATCATGAAATTCTTTTAATACATGATTAGACTCGTATGTTCTAAACACCTAAGAAGTGTACCATCTAGACTATGTCTAAACAAGTCATTGGCGATGATTACGTAATGCGATGATGCTCTTATGAGGGATCTCTTTTTATTTCTAGAATAGTCTTCAGGAATGATTTGGTCTTTAAGATAAGAGTAGATATGGGCATATCTGGACAACACTTGTGTTTCCAGGGTGCAAACAATTTGGAATTTAGGTGAGATGTAAGACGGGAATGGAAGTTCTTCCACCAGGAAGTCATAGAAAAATTGATGTTCCTCTAGTTGTAACATGGATGCTAAGGTAGCCATCGCATCAGCTTCTCTATTCTCTAATCTTGGAATTTGTTGAAATGTAATGAAGACAAAGTACTTTTTCAAGTCATCCACCATTATTTTGTAGGGAATTAGTTTATCATCTTTCATCTGATAATCCCCATTGACTTGATTGATAATGAGTTGTGAGTCTCCATAGATGTGTAACTCCACAATTTTCCATTCTATTGCAAGCTTAAGTCCATTCAAAAGAGCCTCATACTCTGCTATATTAGTGGTGCATGGAAAAATCATTTTGTATGCCTTGGGAATCTTATATCCTTATGGTGAGATGAATAGGTACCCAACTCCTGATCCTTGCTATGTGAAGGAGCCATCAAAATACATTTTCCAGGATGCTTCGTTAGGTGCATGATAGAGTCATTTGGGAACTCCACAAGTAATGGCTGGTCATGTAATAATGGTGTTTTTGCAAGTTGATCAATGATCACTTGTCCCTTAATAGCTTTTCTATCCACATACTCAATGTCAAATTCACTTAGAATCAGGACCCAATTAGCTAATCTTCCTATCAGCATTGCTTTGTTCAACAAGTATTTAAGTGCATCAATTTTAGCTACTAGCTTCACCTTGTGAGCCAACATGTAGTGTCTAAGTTTTTGAGATGTGAACACCACTGCTAAGCATGCCTTTTCAATCCTTGAATAATTCAACTCAAATGTCACCAAAGTTCTGCTGATGTAATATATAACTCTTTCTTTCTTAGTCTCATCCTCTTATGAAAGTGTTAGTCCCAGTTTTTGTCTTGATCCTTGGTTTTTCTTAAGCAAATGCATGTCCTCAGAATTGTCTCTGTGTCAAAGTATGCCTCTCACACACTTCCCTTTGGTCTTTGTAATCAGTTCATTCGTTGTTGTTGTCTTCTCGGTCACTTAATGTTTCAAACTTAGAATGGTCTTGAACACCCCTGAACACCGGTGAATAGTATAGAACTGTGTTCCCTTAGGTTCAAAGATGTTCATGTTTTTCTAACATTTTGATTAAGTTTGCACTTTTGCAGGTGATCAGTTGTTTTCTTTGATAACACTAGAAAGGGAATAAAACATAAGGCAATTTGAATCGTAAGAAGTTTCAACTTAATGATTTCGGGTATGGAATTTTGCCTAAAGTTTGCCGACAGTAAAAAAAGTCTTGAACAAAAAAGAACGGTTGAGAACTCCAGAGAACTTGGTTCATGTATGTTCAAGAGAGTTCAGTGACGTCAGCCAGAGCATGAGTTTCTAAAGCCAGCGATGTGTTGGGACCCACAACAAATGGAATTAAATGCTAGCACATAATGGACTTAATGAAGTACCTCCTTGGTTTGCGCAACCATAATTAGAAGTGATGGCCTCGGGACTTGTTTGAATAATGATTACGGTCTCTTGATTTAAATGTCAAATCAAATTTGCAGCATTAATGGCAAGGATTTGTAATAAATTCAGATACCCTAAAGGTATACTTAAGCTTAATTCTATGTTCATCTTATTACAAAAGCATGAGTTTTCTTCAAGAGCTGGTGCACGGAGGTAGTCTTGGCAAAGCTTTGTACTCAGGGGTGTCTGCAATTCAGAGGTGAGTTGGCTATGGTCCTTGTTCTTTTTATAAAGATTTATGATCAGCTGTGAAGGGTTGGGGGTTATTTACATTGAAAATGAAGTCAATTTTTCATTTGTTTGGGAATTCTTTCAGTCTGGTGTGTGATGGTCCTACAATTATAGACACTGATTTAGAAGGGTATAACATTGAAAACCTGCCTTCCCGGCTCTTGAATTCTTTAGATGACACACCAGCTCTAGAAATTCTACATAGTGATTTATGTTCTATAGCCACATTTCCCCCCGCTATTGCCTGTCCTGAGCTCATTTTTAAGTGTATTGAACATTATGATGCGAGGACTGAATCTATAAAGAAGAAAGATGGCTCTGTTTTGATACCCATTAAGAGAGAGTTAGTTGCTCAAGCCCTACAAATACCAAAAAAGGATTTCTCTACCTTCTCGCCAGCCCAATCTATTGTAAAATTTAATGAAAATAGAGATGCAAACCACACCTCTATGGCTAGAAACTGGTTACTGAATCCTCAGAGGGGTGGTTCCCACCTCCCAAAGAAGTTTAATAAGACCCATGTTTGTCCATACATCAGTGACCTCATAGTCATGTTACACCGGGTCAGTGGTTCTCAGGTTGCCTTTTTATTTGCTGACTGGATGTACTTTTATGTCTAGATTATCTTGGATGGGACCCAAACTCTTGATTGGGCTGAGTTAATCGCAAGATCTCTAAGGGAATAGCTTAACACATCCAAGTTAATAGGGAGTGACTTCTTTATGTCCTCGTATCTCATTTACTATCTTGCATGTAGCAGATCCCATCTCGGTCTCCCTCATGAACCCTTGGTTGCAAATATGAGTGTGTATGAATTTTATCCCCTTTTGCAGAAAAATAAAGCTATTGAAGATTATAAAAAAGTCCATGATACCTTTCTAGGTAAACTGTGTTATGAATTGGTTAGTACACCAGGTAAAAGAATCAATCATGAAGCTCAAACTTTGATAACCAAGTATGGGAGCTACTACATTCAATTCCCAAAATTTACCTATATCAGGGTTGGGGGTTTCGAAGATCAACCGTTAAGGCTTCCTAGGTACACCCTTGAATGTTTCATATTGGCTAAAATTTGCTGGCAGTTATCAACAGTTTTGAAAAGATTTTTACCTAAAGATGAATGGATAAAAGTTTTTCCTATTTCTTTAGGAAGACTATCATGTAATACCATGGCGGATGCTATTAGCATTGGGTGTGGTATCCATCATTTCGGCTTCAAATTTTATGCAGAACGGGTGGGGTTTGACAATAAGAATTATGCTAGTGGAGTCCTGGGCCTTAGGGCACATATGTTTCCCATCCCTCACCTAGAAGATTTCTGGGAGGATTGCAAAGATGAGTCACAGGTAGAAGAAAGAGAACATAGTCATTTGTGTATTTCTCAGATTCAGTCCATGAGGTTGCAGATAAATGTAGAGGGAGTCACTGATGATGGGTCAGATATGTTTGATCCTAATTACAAAAAATCTATTGAGAAAAATGAAGTGATTGTTGACTGGTCTAAAAATGAAGAAGATGACATTGAGGAGAGAAATTCACATGTGATTCACTTAACCAATGAGTGGCTATAGAGAAGAAGGAAGATCAAAGGAGTTAGAGTAGAAAAAGAAAAAGTTGCATTTTCTCCTTTAGATCCTTCTGTTTCTATTTCTAATTCACCTACACATATTGGAACTGCAGGGGCTTCTGAGAAATCTTGAGTCAGGAACTCAAAGAAGAAGATTGTAATTGATTCTCTCCCAACTGTTTTACCACAAAGGATAACAAGATCTAGAACCAAGTCAAGGAAAAAGAAAGATATGGCTCAGACAGAACCTCTGATGGTAAACTTGGATGATGATAAAATGGAAGATATCAGTTTCCATATATCAAAAAATGAACAAATAGGAAAGGACCTCTTTGACCTAGATGATGCTACATTGGAAGTGATATCCACGCCAATGAAGACACCTGAACAGTCCTTGAGTTCTGGAGTTTCACTTCCCTAGCCGTTAACTACTGTAAGTAAAAAGTGCAATTTAGTTCCTACCTCAATTCCTGTTAAAGATATTGTAAGTAAATATGTTCAAAAGACTCCAAAGACAAAAAAGGTTAAGAGCATGGCTCGCATGTTTACTGATGAGAAAACTGGAAGATGGACCGCTAAAGTTGCCACTTACAAACCTAAGGAAGGTAAGGAAGATGAACAGGAGGTTAAAGCTAAAGACTTTGAGATTACCAAAGCAGAGTTGGGAAACATGGACAGGGCTGGCAAAAATAACTTATTCAAAGAGACTGCACAACAAATGCTGAACTCTTCTTGGCAGGATGGAAAAGAAAAGAAGGAATTGAAAAAAACTATAGTGACTCTGTCACAATTTATTAACACCTTTTGTAGCTTTGATGCCACTCCCTTAGTTCAATCTCCCCAAGTCTTTGACCCAGAATCAGTTGAAAGCAAGAATTTTCTCAACCAAGTTCAAAAGGGATGTGCTCTAGCAGTTTTTGTGGAGGAGTGGATTTGTGAAATCCTTAAGAGCAGTTCTAAATACTTAAAAGAGGTGCATGAGGTTCTACATGATACAAAAGTTTTGACAGGAGAACTATAATCTCAAAGGTAGATATGGGAGAGGGATGAAGAAAAATGGTTCACCGCCATGTCAAAGTTTCTTGAAATTGAAAAGTATGGCTATGTAAAGTCAGGGTGTCAAAGAACAAGATGACTCTATCTTCTTTGTTCTTAGGAAAAATATAAGTTGGCGTTTGAGCACAGTCAGAAGTAGTATTTCTGAGAATAAGGACAGTGAGCATGAGATCAAGCAGTTACAAAAGGCTATGATCACTAAACTTAAGGTGATAAAATTTTCTCATACATATACAGCTGCTATGGGAGAACAGGAACATAAAATAGCCCTTGCTATGTTTGAAAACACCATGAAGAAACTTAAGGAAAAACTAAATCCTAAACCCTCAGACTTAACTCAGGTTGCCTGAGTTGAATCAATGCTCTATCTTGGTGTGGACCAGTTTCCTTTAACCGTCAAGAAAGTCAGGAAAGTAAAGTGGACCAAAGAAGCCGCAATGTTTAGGATCATGAACTTGAGGGTACCACACATGCCACATGCCAAGGAACTACTGCAGACACATAAGCAGCTACAGATGACAAAGCAGACTGTAGCGAAAGGAGAGAATATCGCCGGAGAAGAGGAGTGTGCCTCCGAGAAAGATGTGGAGATTGACATTTAATCTTTTCAGTTTCATGTTTTAAAACTCATGGGGCCAGGTGTCCTTTTAACTCTTTAAGCTATTTTAACTATTTAACCAAGAGGTCAGGTTTTTCGGGAGACCTCTCAGCTTTGCTCAAACTTTAAATAGCTTAGTTTTTGTAGAAGCAAGGGTTAGAAAATTTTGAAGGTAGACTTAGTATTTTTTCTTTGAAGAAGTGTTCTTTAAAATAGTACTCTAAAATTTTTTGAGTAAGCTGTATAAGTATTTATTTTCTATTGCATGTTTTGATCTATGTTATGGAAACAACAATTTGATTATATATATATACTTGTTCCGAATCTTTGCAGTTTGAATTGGATGAACATATGTCCTGTGTTTGATTGATATGTTCATTTCTGGTATATAAAATCTTATCCACCATTCTTGGGGGTTTTTGTTAATCAGTCATTAAATCATTACATTTTAGTTCTAGTAAATTATATGTTTTGGAAACGGGAAACTGTGATTTTCTGTTTGATCAAATCTTTCTCATAAAGTAGTCATTTACATGCTGAACATCTGAAGAATGTTATAGCAGCCTTATAAGCTTTTAGGTCAAAAGCTAAAACCAGAATAGTTGTTAGAAAAGAAAAACTTGAATTGCAAATTCAATTAGGGAGCTGTACCTAAGAAAGAATTCAGAGGGAAGTGGAGAACATCCAACACTTACCCAATTGTTAGTAAAAATTAGTCTTAAAAAGGGCGATAGAGAAGAATTATCAATAGATAAAATTAAGACTAAATCTGTTTACTAACAGAAAGAAATAATCCTAATGATGTATTTGTAGCTGATATGTAGAGTAATAGAGGTTTTCCATAAATTGGTGCCATTAGAATGAGAGGATTCATCAAATATTTCTTGACTTGGGCAAAAATTTCTTCACATTGCTCGTCCTAGGTAAATGTAATTCCCTTATGCATCAACTTTGTGAAAGCTTGTGCTTTGTCCACCAGTTGAGATATGAATCTTCTTATGGATTACAGCTTGCCCTGTAGTGTCCTCATTTGACTAATGTTCCTTGGTGGTTACATCTCTAGAATATCTTTTACTTTTGCTTGATCCACTTCAATTCCCTTCACTAAAACTATGAACCCTAATAGTTTTCCAGATGATACACCAAATGTGCACTTCTTAGGATTAAGTCTTAATTGGAATTGTTCCATTATGTCAAAGATTTTCCTTAGATCATCTATGTGTGTAGCTCTTATCTTTGACTTAGCCAATGTGTCATTTACATAGTCCTCCATGTTCTTATGCATCGTGTCATGGAATATCATGGTCATTGCTCTTTGGTAAGTTGCACCTGCATTTTTAAGATCGAATAACATTACATTCCAGCAATAGGTACCCCAAGCACATGTGAATGTTGTTTTCTCTTGGTCTTTAGGAGAAATTGTGATATGATTATATCCCAAAAATCCATCCATTAGTGAATACATTTCATAGCTTGTTGTCAAGTCTACAATCATATCAATGTTTGGAAGTGGAAAATCATCTTTAGAGCAAGCCTTGTTGAGATCTATAAAGTCTGTGCAAACTCTGATAGATTTGTCTGCCTTGGAAATAGGGACTATATTTGAGATCCAGTCTGCATAATCAATTACTCTAATGAATCCAACCTTCAATAGTTTTTCTAATTCTACTTTCACTAGTAGTGCCACATGTGGATTCATCTTTCTTAGCTTTTTCTTTACTGGTTTTACATCAGGTGAAAGAGACAAGTGGTGCATGATCAAGTCTATGTCCAATCCAAGCATATCCAAATAAGACCAAGAAAAAATGATCTTCTTTTCTTTAAAGAAATTTGTGAATTGGATCTTTTCCTCTTCTAACAATGATTGAGCAATGTGTATGAGCTGAGGAGCCTTTGTTGTTCCCAAGTTAATGGGTTGTGTAGGTTCAATCATAACTAAAGATATTTCTTGAAAGTGATCAGGGAGGATATCAAGAATCCCATCCTTTGGTGCCTCTAGGAGGTTTTCACCATCAGATACATCTTTTTGTTTTTCTCTTTTAGGATCTGACACTGCCACTAGGTGGTTTTCACCATCAGATCTATTGTTCTTTTTCTTTTTCTTTTTGAGACTGAGAAACTTGATATCCTCCTCAGTCATGATTTCACTCCTTACGTTGGTGGAAGAAGGGAAGGGTTCACAAGCATTTAGATAACATGCTATATAATAGTCATTGTCAAAGGATAGCAAGCTTGTGGATGTGGGCTCATTCTAGTCTATTAGCTCAGGATGTAATAAGGTCAAGGATTCAACAGGTTCAAGAGATAGCACCACATTATTATCAATGTCATTAACATGCAAGATATCATCCATTAGGTTTTCTTCTAAATAAGTGTTAGGATTATTAGAGTCATGTTCATTATTATTAGAGTTCATGTTAGTGTTATGCAAATATAACTCTAGTGATCTAGCATTTGAACTTTCTCCTTCTTTAGTTAAGATTCTAGAAGCAAACTTGTGTATCACATCCACCTCTATGTCCATGGTAGCATCAAAAGGGACATCCCACTCATACTCATGTGAGTCGACTTGACTATAATGTGAAACCCCTAAGAAGTGGGCAATAGTCATGGGTCCTTTTTCTTCTTCAGGATCATGGTTTTCTTCTTCTTGCAATATTTCTTGCGGTGGTTCCTCATCAAAATGAGGTGTGTCATCAATAAGACTTTGTTGTTCTTGTTCTATTTCGGGTTCTTATGTTTGTTCTTCTTCTAGTTCCTGTTCAAGATTGGTACCAATTTTTGATAGTGGATCTCCTTGTAAGAGAAACAACCTTTCATAGGAAATAGGTTGTCCTTCTATTTCTTCCTCCTCATTTGAGTCTTTTGATCTATCAAATACTGGACCACTTTCTGCAATAGGATAAAATCTTGCTTCCTTGAAACCCAAACTAGTTTTTTCCTTAGGATTTCTGAAATCCATATGCAAAGGTTCCACAAGTCCTCTTTTTTTTTGTCCCAAGGGTCCTTTTCCTTTGTAGCCCATTTGTTTCATGATCTCATACCCCTTTCCATATGTGTTTGGAGTTATCTCTATATGCTTGACATTTACATCTTCTTCACTTTATTTATAAAGCCACTACAAGAAATTTTTTTCTTCATTTTATTCTTCAAGGGATACTTTTGCTTTGACCATTTTGGTTCCTTCATGTATAGTTAGAGCACTGCCATTGGAAGGTGTACATGTTGATGAAGGTCTTCCTTGTGTTCTAGGCGATACAAAAAGATCCGTCAAAGATATTGTTGGGTCTATCTTGTACTATCCCATGCTTGTTTCTTGGATGTTAATCTTTTTAGAAAAGCTTTTCAAAACCATTTCTTTGGGTGTTTCTTCCTTATGAGAGCTTTCATTGTTGTGAGGAACCATGCTTTCTGTTTGTTTGAGATTATTGCAAGAATATGTTGTATCTGCTGGAATAGTCACCTCCACTCCATGATGAGGAAATTTTAGACATTGATGGAAAGTAGAAGGCACAACTTGCATTGAGTGGATCCATGGTCTTCCAAGAAGAATGTTAAATGTGAGTGGTAAATCCAAAACTTGACATAGGACATCTTGATCCACTAGTACCACTCTGATAGGTAAAACAACTAATTCTTTGGATGATCTTTCTTCTTCATCATAAGCCTTGATAGTTATCTTTCTTCTAGGATCAATTTCATGTTCTGAGAATCCCAATTGTTTTACCAAGTTGTACATGCAGATGTTCAAACTAGCACCTCCATCTATCAAGACACATTTGACTCGATGTTTATGAATAAGGACTTCTAAATTTAGAGGTTGGTTATGTGGTTGGTTCAATGATTTGTCATCCTCTTCAAAAAAAAGATAGGTAATGCGGGGAATTCAAGTGACCAACCATAGCTTGGAATCTATCCACATCTAGATCTTTCGGTACATTGGTGCTAATTAGGGCCTGATCAAGAACTTCCCTATGACTAGGAGAGATTTTCAACAACTCTAGGATAGATATTTGAGTAGGTGTTATTTGTAATTGATCCACAAGGTTAAACTTTGGAGGGAATGCCACTTGCTTAGATGTTGTTGTTGTAGTAGCTGGCGTGTTAGATGTAGAAGCTCCTTTGAGAGTGAGCTTGGCTTGATTCCTTGTTACAACATTAGAGGATTCAATTTTATTTTTAACTCCTTTTAGAGTGATCATGTTGATGGAGTGTTCACATGGTTCCACCATATGAATTACATTGTCATTATCCATGTAGGTATAGTTAATTGTGTTGCTCTTGGAAGACTCCCCTTTTTCATAGTTAGGTAATGGAGTTTGAAATTCCTTATGATCATTGTTTGTGTGATGTCCATCCACCTTGACTTTACCTTCTTCAATTAGGTCTTGAATAACATGTCTCAACTTCATACATTTGTTGTCTTGTGTCCTTTGTTGTGATGGAAATCACAGTAATCGTTATCATTCCACCACTTGGCTTTTACTTCTGGTTCCCAAGGTTTGGAATCAGGAATCATGATGATTTTATTGTCCAATAGTGACTTTAAGACTACTTCCAATGTATCTCCCAATGGTGTGAATGTTCTCTTAGGTCTTGCTACCCAAGGCTCTGTCCGTGGAGGAGGTTTATTGAAATTCTTGTTAGCCGTTGGTGTCACCGTAGGATTTGAATTCTTGTTCTCTTGTAGACTTTTCGTGAGATTGAAAATTTCTAGCTTAGGTTTTGGACTAGGAGTATCAACAACTCCATCATTGACCACATTTTTTTTTGTTTCCATACTTGTATTTATCCTTGGTGGGATAATATTTGTCTTTGCTTTCCTCATTGATAGTGATTTCACCTTTCTTGATCAAGACCTCTTCAATCTTGATGGCACTATCTATCATTTTGTCAAAACTTGGTGGTCCTTGCAATTGTATTAGAAAGTTCATTTTTTGAACCAAGTTGTTAATGAAAATGTCCATTTTTTCATTTTTTAGGTATTTGCCTAGCATATCATGCAAATATTTTCCTCCATCTTTGTAGGAAATTCAAGAATGATTCTCTTGTTTTCTGCTTGGTATTGTGTGTGTGAAAATTGTACCTGATCTGTAGACACAACACTTCAGTAAAACATTAGAGGTTAGCAAAAATTGAAATCGTGCAATGAATTGAAAGCTAAACTAACCAGGCGATTTACTGCCTTCTAATAGGTGCGAGATTGATGTTCTCAGATTGTAATCGAGATCAGTGCCCTAGACGACACCTAAACGAAGGATTTGAATGCAAAATTAATATGAAATATGAATGCAATTAATCTATTATTTTTTTTTAGATTTTCTATGCAATAAGAATGATAAACTTGATATGGAATCTATGCTACTATGGAAATTGATATGCTAAAATGATCTAACAATGATATGAAAAAGAATCTAAATGAATGTAAAAAAAATAAAAATTGATCTCACAATAGCCTTGATTTGCAATAAGCTTTGATTCTCCAAATTCCAATTCTCCAACATGATTGTGCAAAAATATGAGATGATTTGGGATGAGCTGAAGCCTTGTTTTTATAGAAATCCAAGGCTTTGGAGGTGCATGGAAAAAGCCATAAATCACTCAAATAAACTCAACTTGATTTTTGAGCTATTTTTAAATAAAGATAATTTAATTCACAAAAATATGCAAATCATGCAAAAATAACATTTTAACTCAAATTAGAAGTTTAGATCAATTTTAAAACTCAAAAATGATGTTGAGTTCCAAAAAGTCAATAACTTGCATTGATATTCTGATTTGGAGTTTAACTGCTCTTTGATTGTGCACATGGATAATTATGAATTAATAAATAAATAAAGTGATTTATTCTCAACTTAACTGATTTTAAAAATAAATAATTGATTTATGGGTTAATCAATTATTTAATCAAACTTTTATTAAAAACTATATTATTAAATAATGACAACTTGCTTTAATTAATTAAATAAAAATTTAATCAATTATTCATAGGATATTAGATTTATTGTCAAAATTAAATAATACAATTAATAATAGATAGAATTAAATTTAATTACATAATTAAATGGCAAGATATTAAATCTAATTAATTAAATATGAAAATATTCAATTAATCAAACTTAGGATAAATGTGATTTATTGCCAAATAATCATTAAATTAAAGATAATTAAGATAATTAGGAATATTGCTAGGAATATTCCCCAATGCAGAATTTAAGATAATCAATTAGGATTCAATGATGTTTAGATGTGCCTTAGGTTAGGACTTTGATGTCGATTTCATTCGAATTGTTGATATAGAAGATTAATGAACTTATAGCCCATTTTTGGGGTGTAGACTAGGATTTGAGCGTGCACCTAAACCTGTTTTGAAGGCCAAAGACAAACAAACGTCATAGCATATAATCAAATCAAATTTAATGGTTAACAAACTAAAATCAAAGCCACCTCAGTTTAAGCTTAAAACGGATGCGCCCATGCACCGTTTGATATGCTTAGATATAGAGGGATGTGGGTGTGCAAACTCAAGCACTTGGAGCATGCAAATTAGGATGATTTGAGGATCAAGAAGATCCAAAATGACACAAAATAGGTATGAGGAACCTATTTTGCCTCAAAGGCCTCAAGAACACACAAATATGCAAAGCTAAAAGATGAACTAAGATTGATTAAACCAGAAATGAATCTATGTTAATCCATTTAAGCTAATTTAGATGTGATTTAAGCTTGAAAATGATCTAAAAATGATGAGTTTATGCTTATGCTAGAATGAAAATGACATTATAACTTTGCTATTGAGTTTGAGAGTTGAGAGATGATTTGCCTTAGGAAGTGAGGGTATTTATAGGATTTCTAAAGGCTTGGGGTAGGAGGAATGAATGGCCAGGATTGAAATCCTTAAGAGAGGCCAAGATTCACTCAAAGGGAAGCACATGGATTGTGCTAGTTCTCAGCCAATCAGGAGGTGACACATGTCACAAGGTGAGTGGATGAAGGGAAGGGCAAAAAGGAGTCAACAAAGGGGGCTCCAAGCTCATAACTCTCCAAATAAATGCTTGTAAGAGCAATGAATGGGCTTTAAGAGGCTTTGAAGACTTTGGGGAAGCAATAAATGCTTTGTGGTTGAGATATTTGGAAGGAAAGACTTTGCTTTGGTTTAGGAAAGTCTTAAGCTTGGTTAGGATTGCACAAAGGTTTAAGGGTAGGATTAGGATTAGAAAAAGGATTAGGATGGGTGAAGAGGGTGGATTTGAGAAGATTCTAGAAGAGTCTAGATTTCTCCTTAGTTTCATGGAATAAAAGTTATTCATTCCAAAAGCTTAAGTTTTAGGAATATTTATTAAAATATTTTCAATAAATATGAAAATTAAATATTTAACCTTAATTAAATATTTAACCTTGGGATTAGGGTTAGAAAAGATGGGATTAGCCTTTTAATCGAGATTAAGAAGGGATTAGAAGATTTTGGAAGAGGTTAGTGGCCTTAAGGAAATTGGCCAAGTTTGGGATAAAAAATAAATTAAAAATAAATTAATTTATTTTTAAAGTTTTCTGGGCAATTTATTAATTAAATAATTAATAAATTAGGGATAATGTCCAAATGACATTTTTAGGCTAGATTCCTTAATTAAAGATTTTTAATTAAGAGAGAGGGATTTAATGCCATAAAAATAAATTAATTAATTAAATAATTAATTAATTAATAAATGATGATGTCATCAAGGATTTTCAGAAAACAAAAATAATTTATTTTCTGAAGGATTTTTCGGTGTCTACATTTTGCCCCTCTTTGATGCGATGCCGCAAGTGGCATGGCGTCAAAGACAAGAAAACAAGATGCCAAGGCTAGAATCAGAAGAAGAGGGTATGACGCCCGGGTGGACTAGGAGAAAGAGAGATACATGCCCCGGTGGGACAAAATCATGGAAGATGCACCCAGTGGGACAAGGAAAAAGAGGGATGACGCCCTGGGACAGAGTGTGCCCGGTGGGACGAGGAAGGAAAGGCCTAGGAAGAAAGGGGAGATAAATAACCTCACTTCTAAGAATAAATATGGATGATATGCAAGATGAGATGGAAATGCAAGATGCAAGATGCAGCTATATGCAAAGATGCAAGATTAATCTATATGATAAATGCAAGGGACCAGATAGCTCCAAGTGCAAACGGGAGTGCACAACCTAGATTTAATATAGCTATGTTAGAGACCTGCCAAGGATACTGGGATCACGAGGCCTGTCAACAACGTCGCAGAGGACTGACGAGGACTGACGCTAAACAAACACACAGGGTTGCCCCAACATCACACATGAAGCGCAGAGGTGACATGGTGGAATCGATGCTGAAGGAACCACAAACACACAACTGACTCACAGGCAGAAGCGAAAGATCAAAAGACCTTGCCCCAGATTATCCGCACACGCAGCACACCGTGATATAATGAATCGTGGTGACCCTGGTGGAATAATGAGAAGCCAAAAAGATTAACAAGATCAAAAGGACAAAACCCAAGATCAAAATGATAACTCCAAAAAGACATCCTTTGCCAAGGAGAGAGATTAGGTTTGATTGATGGTGGGAAGATTGGTCGGACAGGAGGAACGATATATCCTCAAGGACCAGGATGGAAGATTAGGTCAGACAGGAGGAGCGATATATCCTCAAGGACCCATGGGTTGGTGAGAGAATAAGTGTAGTTGTTCGCTGGCAAAAAGCTGAAGTTCAAGGAATAATCAGGATGAGCAAGGATAAGTCATTAATTGATGTTGCTGAAGCACAAGGCCTGAGTGGGACTACAAATTTTCTGAGGCTGGGGATGGGACAAGATATTTGATCAAATGCTGCTGTAGGACGGACAAAGGACTAAGACAAAGGATGGGTCCTAAAGACACAAATGTACAAATGAGCTTAGGTGGAGACACGACTGACACTATGGTACAAGACTCAAGAATAGGATATACAAAGAACCTGGGGATGAAGCTGACAACTTCAAAGATATGCAAGATGGTGCCCTAGTTGGGTTGGAAGGCCAAGATGGACTGGCATCGGATGATGCGTCCTGAAATGACATGAATTTGGGAAGAACATATCCCAATGATGATGATTGGATCGAGATCAAGGCTTGCTACAAGACGAAGGATGTGATTTGATCGGTTGGCTTGATCTTGGGTGTTGGCTAGCTAGAAGAGATGGATAGGTTGGGAAGATTGCTAGCAAGGTGTGGATAGGGATGAATGGCATTGGATTGCAATGAGGTTAGCCTATAGCTAGATACCAATGACAAGAGAAGATACTAGGTGTCGGAAAGATGGAGGAAAATGCTGAGGATGGGGAGGATGGAACTACTAGAAGATTTGGATGGAGGAAGATTCGGGGAGATTGGATGGTGGAACTGCCAGAGGATTTGGAAGATGGAAAGCTGGAGGGAGATTACCATGTGTCAACAAAATGAGATGCTGTTTTCCCAATGGAGGATCAGTGATAGGATTGCGTCAACCTAGGATAGACTGATGATCTTCGGTTAACTGGATTCTTGTCAATACAAGCCAATCTCTTGCTCGAGATGATAAGGCTATGCAAGGACAAAGTTTTGATTTCTTTAAGACAACACGTTGTGCCAAAAAGAGGATGATTTCTGATTTAGGATAAGGGATGGAAACAACTCAAAGGGCTGGAACACGATAATGCTTGTGGATTTGGAGCTTTGGATTTTGGTGCAAAAGATGGTGAATCTGCTTTCTGTTGTGGATGGTGGATGTTGGATTCTGATAAAGGATATGGGACGCTGAGTTGGTTTGCTGGTGGATCAAGATAGAGGATGCTGGAGGAACTGCTGATGGATTAAGATAGAGGAGTGCTGGAAGGATTGGATGGTGGTTGGTTTGGATTTGGATAGAGAAATTGTTAAGGATTTTGGGAGATGGAAGATTCGGATTTGGATAGCCTCCAAGGAATACATCACCAAGGAAGAGGATGCCCCCTATTTAAGATAGTTCATGTGTTTTAAAGGCATGGTGTATGCTTGGACGGAAGATATGCCAACAAGAGGATGAGGAAGGATGGAAGCTAGGATGAAAGGATTGGATAGAGGATATGTAGCTGAAGGGTGCAATGGATGCCAAGGAGGTGCCCAAAAGCATGTACATCTGATAGTCTCTGTTTTTGTCATCAAGATCCAATGGAAAATGAAGGAAGGGATGGAGGACATGTTGGATAAGAGGTGATAGAAAGGAAGCCCCTAACTGCAGAAAGGAATTAGGGGGGGCACTACGCATGGCGCCTGTTTGCCAGGTTTTCACCATGGTACTTGTCCAAGGCGCTTGAATTGCCAAGTTTTCACCAGAGGACGAATGTTTTTCTCTTGATTTTTGCTTTGTTGATAATTTGCTCCTTTGATTTATCCAATTTTTATGGATCTTTGTGTTTTTTCCTTGACTTTGTGCTGATCTTGCTGATTTGTTGCTGAGCTTGTGCTGATATTCCACTGATTTTCTGATTTGTTGTTGATTTTGTTGCTGATATGCACTGATACTTCTGATTTTGTTTGGATGTGTTGCTGATTCGGTGCTGATATGTACTGACATTTTGATTTGTTGCTGAAGCTCTGATTTAATGTTGTCATGCTTGCTGATCAGCTGATGTCACCGTTTTGGTGCTTCCTCTTGATTAGATGGTGACCTTTTGATTTGTCACTGATATTCTGATGGTGTTGTTGATTCTTTGATTTGGATGTTCCCTTATGATTTGATGATGGCCCTGCTGTTTTTGATTTTGCACAGATATTTTGATGTTATTGCTAACTCTCTGATGTGGCGCTGAGTTTTGTGCTGATTTTGGTGCTATCATGCGATTTGATGTTGATCTTCTGAGAGATTCTTCATTGATTTTCTGATGTGGATTGCTGATTTTCTGATGTTGCCGGCTTGTCATGGGGATCCATTGCTAGATGATGGACGACAAGCTTAAGATCACACCTAGGCATGTGCATATGACCATGCACAGTTGATAATTGACTCCCCGGAGCAAGGCACTTAAGGTCATGATTCACTTTCTGTCAGGTTAACCTCCATGTAGATGAGCCACAAACATCCTTCTATACCCAAGTTGATTTAGCTTGGTTTCTGCAATGTTGATAGGAAACTATCATGTGTTGTTATCCCAGATAGGAGGAAGAGGCAAAGCTTCATCTTCTAGCGCTTGAATTACCAAGTTTTCACTAGAAGATACGCCCTTTATTTTTACTGTTTTGGAATCAGAACGTGCCCCAGAAGGGTTTTCACATAAAGACTCATGATTTTGCCTTTGCTTTTTTTCACTTTTGCGACTAAAGCTTACCTCCTCTCCAAAATATGCTTCCGTTTCAAGCTGATGGACACATGTTGATGCTGAAGCCTGATTGATTGCTGATTTTTGCTGATTTCTCTGATTGTCATTGATTTCCCTTTGCTGTTTTAGATGTGCTGACTGATCTTTGCTGACTTTCCTTACTGATTTCTTCTGATTGTGTGCCTGGATGTTGGTACAACTGTAGCAGGACGGGGGGGGATCATGCAAAGTCATGGATTAGATGGGGGAGATGGGAAAGATGGTGGTAGAAAGTGTTTGGATGGAAGGATGGAAAGTGATCAAGATAGGGGGATGTTGTCAGGATCAACATTGGCACATGTTGTGAGGAAGATGGATGATTGGATGTGGAAGATAGAGATAGATGTGATGGAGGATTTATGCTAGAGGATGGAGGAGATGGAGGGGAAGATTGAGGAGCTGGGAGATGGGCAACGTTGGATGCCATTATGGATGTTTTTGTTAGATGGATTACATCTTTTTGCTTTGGGATCCACATCATTTTTGTTTTAGCTTTAGTGTGCCTTTGCGGCCATTGGTGGGCATTAGATTGTGCTTTTTCTTTGCTAGGCCTTTGTGGCCATGTGATAGATTTTGCTTGGACTTTGCTAGGTTTTCAGAGCCATTGGGGTGCTGTAGCATGCCTGATTGGCTCTTTGCTGGGCCTTTGCGGCGCATTTGATTGCCTGATTGGAGCTTGCATTGATTGACCATGTCGATTAGACTGGACATGGTAATCGTCATTGGGCCTTTGCAACCATTGGGATGCATTAGATTTGGCATTTGCTTTGATGGGCCTTTGTGGCCAGTGGTTTGCTTTGGCTTGCTTGATCAGATTTTGCTTTGATTGTGCATGTCGATTAGGCTGGACATAACAATCTTTGGATTTTTGTGGATTTTTCCCTTTATTCATGCGCGATATGGCATCCAAGTTGCGAGGAGCATTGGGAGGAATATGAGGAGTTGTCTGGGATGGAGGAGATTTGGATGGAGAGATGGAAGGAGATTGGTAGATAGGATATGTGGACATGTGCCGTTGTTGATCTTGACTAGGGATGTTTGGATGTTGGATGAAAGGCTGAGTAGGATAAGATGGGGGATGATATTTTGGGATATAAGGTCCCAAAATGGATTTGCTGGGTAATGGAGATGCGCTGAAAGACTTTGGGACATAGGGACCCAAAATGGATGGTGAAGATGAAGGAGGAATATGATAGGTTGTCCTTGGTTGTAACGATGGAGGAGGAGGAATTGCATTGTGGGCTCTGAAAGATGTTTTGTTGGTTTTGAATGGATGTTTGAACTTTGCCTTAGCTGTACCAACATTTCTGGATGAAGTACCTTTCGCTGATGTGGAGGGAGTGTCCTCTTCTGGTGTGAAACCAATTCCACAGCCTTTCGGATGTTTCTTTCCTTGAATGGGCTGTATATTTCCCTGTTCGTGAGTGCCAAGGCCTTTGCCTTGATAGTTCCATCTTTTCAGCATTTTATCCAGACAAGGATATTTTTGACCTGGGGTGAATGACAAACAGCCATTTTCTGGTTCCCTGATGGAAGATAAGAAGCTGATGTCTTCTTTTTCAAGTGGTTTACCTTTGACAAATGTTAGTGACCCAAGAGGATAGAGTGACGGTAGCTGGATAGTTTGGTTAGGAGGATCCTCAAGAGGAGAGGATAGGATGTTGGGATTTTGACTAGGATTGGGGGATGGTATTGGATCTTTAGTTGGAGAAACTGGGATGATAGGATCTTGGATTGGAGGAATTGGGATTGTAGGATTTTGGATTGAAGGTGATGGAGGCAATAGAACATGTGATGGGGGAAGTAAAGGGTTTGGATCTTGATGTTCTTCTATAGATATTTCAACATGCTTTTGGTCCAGATCTTGACACGATGGGATTTGTTCAGATAGAGGGTTAGGGGATATATGGATGGACTCTTCAGAGGGAGTGGATAGAAGGATTGGGAACTCTGCTGCTGGGGTGTCTGGAAGAAGGAAGAACTCTTCACATGGTATGGATAAAAGGATGGAAGATTTTGCAGCTGCAATGATAGGAAGAGGGATGAACTCAGGAAGCTCATTAGGTATGCTTTGGATAATGCTAGGAGGAGATGATTCTGGGGATTGGATGGAGACTCCAGATGGAAGGGACTCAATGATGATAGGAGATGGAAGAGGATCAACGGTTGGGATGTATGGAAGATAGATAATAGATGGGAGCGCTGGATGGGCCTCATCAATGATGGCTTCACATAAAGGATTGCTTGGCTTTTCAATTTCAGGCATGGGTTTTGCTATTGGCTCTTCCTTGGGTTCTGTTATTCATTTCCTTGGAGACTTTTGTGGTGAAGAAGGTTTGGAAGGTGGAGGAGATGGGGAACTTGGATGGTCTTCGCATGAAAGTGGGGTTTGTGCTTGGGTAGATGTTTGTGAAGGAGAAGAGAAAGAAGGGAACACCCATGAAAAAGATGATTTTGAAAAGGGAGCTTTGGATTTTGCTTGAGGGGATGATGGTGCTGAAGAGGCAGGGCTAATGGCTTGAGGTACAGGTTTTGGAGTGGGTTGAGGGATGAACTCTGCTGGTGGGAAGAGACTTTTGGTAATGTGGTTTGGAAGAGAGGATGATGGTTTGGGACAGGATGGAGGATTGGGGTTTGGAGCAGAAGATGGTGGTTTGGGAAAGGATAGAGGTTTGGTGAAAAGGATGGGAGGACTAGAATCTTGGATTTCAAAATTTTTTGGAGGATGGGCAGATGGAGGCCTTAGATAGGGGAAGTAACGTGAAGTGTTTCTAAGGGATGATGGCGATGGAGAAATGACCATAGTAGAAAGTGGATGCCTGAAAGGAGCATATGGAAGAGGTGTAGGTTGAAGACAAGGATAAGTTGGGGATGGATAAGATACTGGGGTTGCTTTGCCAAGGACATGAAAAGGAGTGCTAGCCTTACCAAGGACATGAAAGGGAGTGCTAGGAGATAAGCGCAAAGGTATGGTTGGCTGGATTGGAGGAATGATGGAACGATGGGGGTTGCTTGGAGCAAACTGGCTGAAATAGGCATCATGGTCTACAAGACCTTCATCATCATTAGGATCGATTGGAGGGAGAGGAGAGATATCATAACCAAACTCATTATAGATTTGAGACATGCTAACTTTGCGAATGAGTTGGATAAGGAGGAAGGACGAAGATGGTTTGGAAGACTAAGACTCAGATTGGGATGACTGACGGAAGCAGATGGTTTTCTAGAAGAAGACAGACAAAGGGATGGGAGATGACCAAGTTTTGGGATGGCTGCTCTGATTGTCCTTCGAACCAAGTTATAGATTTGCTTGATGTTTTTCCATTTGGCAAAGGTTTTGATAAAAGCAATCTTCACAAAGGACAAAGCAACTTTGTGAGATACAAACAAGATAAAAGACTCTGATAAATGTTTTGAAAGTGTATGTTTGACAAATGTTTTCACGGGTCTTTGACTGTCAAGCACTTCAAACAGATCTACCTAAGGAAGGTGAGTATCAAAATCGCTTGCCCACAGCTTGGTATCCCCCAGAAGGGAATACAAATGGTGAGTAATCTTGAGGCGACCCGGCAAACCCCTTGGAATCGGTCCTTGCACAAGGATTTTGATACTTTCAGATGTAGATAGGGTAGCCTCTAGTTTATCAGGTTTTTAATAGTTCTGTGGTGTCTCCATACCCGGTTTTACTGATCATCCGTGACTCACTTAAGAGCCTTGCCAATTATGCTGGGGGAGAGGAATGTTTACCATCCCCAGACACGTGTTTGGCACGAACGCCCGGCGATTAGGAGATATAAGTGATTCTTTTGGACTTCACTTATTTGTATACCGGCCGGAGGGGATACCGGTTTGAGGTCGTTCTCTGAGGAGGAAGCGCTTCTCCTTGGACAGGCCTCGCTAAAAGTAGAACAGGTGAACTTTTCCAAGTTCAAATGTTCCATGTTGCTTACTCTAACAAGGTTTATGCAAGAATTTGAAAAACTCCTACATGCACATCAAGCAGATTTTGTTCATTTTCCCAAATTTGATTAAGTGATGTTTGAACTTTGAAATGAAGACACTTGTGATTAGATTTTGATTTGTTCTTTTCCTCAAAATGTAAATGCTTTGAATGTTTGCAAGTTCTTTCCTTTTGTGCATTCAAGATTTGATTAGCGAGTTGATTTAAGAACTTTGAAAAAGCTTTGTTTTATCCCTTAGATCACTCAAGATTGAATTTGTTTGCTTGCTTTGAAATCTGAAACAGATGAGGGAATAGAGTTGTTTGTTCCTTTAGTGCATTCGAGATTTGGTTTGATTTTCAAATTGACAATGACACTTAGGACCTAAGTTCATTCCTTTAGTTTCATTCGAGATTGAGTTTGACCTTTGCTGTAAAAGAAATGAAAAAAAAGTCCCCAGAACCTCAAGACAAAAAACCAAAAAGTGACACTGTCCAGCTTATAGGCGACGCTGGAAAGTTCAGAGGCGACATTTAATTCTTACAGGCGACATTCTGTACCTCAAAAAGTGACAGATAAAAAACCAGAGGCGTGATTTCTTTTGTTACAGGCGTGATTTCTTTACGTGTAGGTGACAGAAGAAGAAATATAAGATGGAACAGAAATTGTCAATCACAGGAAAATCTCAGTTATGCAGGCGTGAAAATAGAACTCATAGGCGTCATTTCTTTCCTCAAAGGCGTGATTTAATTGCATGAAGGTGTGACAGGATTCTTTGTAGGTGACATTTCTTTTGTTGAAGGTGACATTTCTTTGTTTGAAGGTGACATTTAATTGCTGTAGGCGTCATTTCTTTTCATGAAGGCGACATTTCTTTATTTCTTGCAAAATACAAGCATATAAAGTGTAATTTCATCAAAATGATTGTGGTTAGAGTCCCACCGGGCGTGCCAGAATGTAGACTAGGATTTGAGCGTGCACCTAAACCTATTTTGAAGGCCAAAGACAAACAAATGTCATAGCATATAATCAAATCAAATTTAATGGTTAACAAACTAAAATCAAAGCCACCTCAGTTTAAGCTTAAAACGGATGCGCCCATGCACCGTTTGATATGCTTAGATATAGAGGGATGTGGGTGTGCAAACTCAAGCACTTGGAGCATGCAAATTAGGATGATTTGAGGATCAAGAAGACCCAAAATGACACAAAATAGGTATGAGGAACCTATTTTGCCTCAAAGGCCTCAAGAACACACAAATATGCAAAGCTAAAAGATGAACTAAGATTGATTAAACTAGAAATGAATCTATGTTAATCCATTTAAGCTAATTTAGATGTGATTTAAGCTTGAAAATGATCTAAAAATGATGAGTTTATGCTTATGCTAGAATGAAAATGACATTATAACTTTGCTATTGAGTTTGAGAGTTGAGGGATGATTTGCCTTAGGAAGTGAGAGTATTTATAAGATTTCTAAAGGCTTGGGGTAGGAGGAATGAATGGCCAGGATTGAAATCCTTAAGAGAGGCCAAGATTCACTCAAAAGGAAGCACATGGATTGTGCTAGTTCTCAGCCAATCAGGAGGTGACACATGTCACAAGGTGAGTGGATGAAGGGAAGGGCAAAAAGGAGTCAACAAAGGGGGCTCCAAGCTCATAACTCTCCAAATAAATGCTTGTAAGAGCAATGAATGGGCTTTAAGAGGCTTTGAAGACTTTGGGGAAGCAATAAATGCTTTGTGGTTGAGATATTTGGAAGGAAAGACTTTGCTTTGGTTTAGGAAAGTCTTAAGCTTGGTTAGGATTGCACAAAGGTTTAAGGGTAGGATTAGGATTAGAAAAAGGATTAGGATGGGTGAAGAGGGTGGATTTGAGAAGATTCTAGAAGAGTCTAGATTTCTCCTTAGTTTCATGGAATAAAAGTTATTCATTCCAAAAGCTTAAGTTTTAGGAATATTTATTAAAATATTTTCAATAAATATGAAAATTAAATATTTAACCTTAATTAAATATTTAACCTTGGGATTAGGGTTAGAAAAGATGGGATTAGCCTTTTAATCGAGATTAAGAAGGGATTAGAAGATTTTGGAAGAGGTTAGTGGCCTTAAGGAAATTGGCCAAGTTTGGGATAAAAAATAAATTAAAAATAAATTAATTTATTTTTGAAGTTTTCTGGGCAATTTATTAATTAAATAATTAATAAATTAGGGATAATGTCCAAATGACATTTTTAGGCTAGATTCCTTAATTAAAGATTTTTAATTAAGAGAGAGGGATTTAATGCCATAAAAATAAATAAATTAATTAAATAATTAATTAATTAATAAATGATGATGTCATCAAGAATTTTCAGAAAACAAAAATAATTTATTTTCTGAAGGATTTTTCGGTGTCTACATGGGGTATTACATTTTGCCCCTCTTTGAATTACTGTGCGAAGCACAGTGGTTCAAAGATAGTCTGTGTTTGATAAAGATATGAAACTGATGTTTGAAATTGATAATTGATATGAGATAGAAGTTGATTGATATTGATTTGTTATGGAGATAATAGGTCTTGAATGACCAAAGATAATGTTCATTGTAGCAGCGATGAACTGAGGATTGCGAAAAAAAAGTGTCAAAATGCCTGATTCCAAACCTTATGATTGCGAAGAAGTGAGTGACCGGTTCTAGACTTGATTGTCTTAGCAGAACTAGCAGGTATCACATTCGAACCCTTCAGTTACCGAAGAACCAAGGAAAGAACACTATGATCCGATGGTTGCAAAAATTGATACAGTTTACAAGATTAGGAGAATACCAGATTGATATGGATCTTGATGAATCTGATATGCCCCAAGTGATGATAGATTTGCCCCGAGCGATGAGAACTTTTGATGAATCAGCAACTAGACATGATTGTTGTCTTGATTACTGATGAAAGATATTGATAGAATTTGATTTACAAACTTTGAATGATGTGTAATACCATGCCCCCTTCGGGATGAAAATTGAAATCTGACAAGAAAAGTCAGCGTTGATAGTTCAGAAGCATGTTAATTGATGTGAGAAGTGGTTAAACATGTTCAAGAATGCATTCTACATCGTTTAGAGGTCCAGATGACCAAGTTTGACTAGGTTTGACCATGAGTTGACCATGGTTGAAATTTTGATAGTTTGATGTAAGATAATTAGTTAAGTTGAATACTGGATTTTTGTGATGATTGAAGGTTGATTATGCAAGTAGTTAATAATATGAATGATCTCAGATTTGAATTTTGATCCCGAAAAAGGATTCTACTTGCTGTTTCGTAGGAGGAACCTTCGTGTGAGATTCAACTCTTGTTAGACTTGAAGATGCGATTTGAAGAATCGTTTAAGCATTGAAGTTCGTTTAATCATTGTGAGATCATGCAAACATGCAAAATGCAAAGAGACATGCAAAATGAAATGCAACCTAAGACCTAGGACTTAGTCACTGATCATGTGTCAATTTGTTATCATCATTGAACTTTTAGGTAACCGGATAAATCAATACAATGCCCACTAGCTATGAAACCATGGACATATGAATATCAATTTGTAATGCTCAAGAACCAATACAACATCCACTGGTCCAAAACAACCATGGACATATGAATATTGGTTTTGTTTTTAGAATGTTAGATTAGATATAAGCACCAAGGCACAAGCGCCAGGATGACCTGAATATCATGTCCATTTTGATATAGCAATTTGTATAAGCATCAAAACATGAACGTCACGATGACCTAAATACACCTTGCATGACAAACACATCAAATAGCCAAGAGATTATTCTAAATCCAATGTGAATTACCCATAGTGACCCTTTATCATTCACATCCTTAGGTAAGATCATGTTTCACAGTAGGAGAAAGAACTCACTCAAAAAGACAATAGTTAGATCAATACTTCTTTGAATCATCCGGGTATCAATGGTTGAGGTACGCATGGCCATCCAATTTGAGATAGAGGCTCTTATAGTCGGACACCATTTCAATCCAGAATTTCCAAAGTTGTTAGATTTTCACATACAAGCAGAAGATAAAGAAAAGATTAAGTCATCACTCTCTAAATCCTATAAAGGACATCATCAAAGGGCTCGAAGGGACACAATATGCAAAAATCTCAATGCAAATCAGTAAGCATACAAGGAGATAAAAACATGTGAAGCATAGATTGTTTTCAGTTTGTTGTTTGATTGCGTTGTTGTAGATGCAAAATCCTTTCTGGAGACGAGACAAACTTGACTGACTCAAATGAAGCTTCAAAGGACTCTTACTGGATATGATACGTCTAAGATATATTGGAGGCCATAGGATATAACATTGATTGCCCCCAAATGTTAAGCATTGATAGGATACAGACGCTTGAGATGAGTGGTGTACAGACCGACTTATTGAAAACTAGAAATGCAGAAACAAACTGGGAGATATGTACAAACTAAAGCAAAACTAAAAGCTGGGAAAGACCAAGATTGCACTGATCGATGGAGCATTTTGAAACAAGTGGCACCCGTTTGCTAGGTTTTCACCATCTTGGTAGAGATTCTATTTTTGCTACCAAGGCGCTTGTTTCCAGGTTTTCACCAAGGCACTTTTTCTTATTCTCGTTTATTTATTTATCTTTTTCATTTTTCCTTTTTTTTTTAATTATATTTTTGATATTTTTTGATTTTTTTGTGAATCATCAAGGCGCCTATTGCTAGGTTTTCACCAAGATGCTCATTTTTTCAAGACTTTTTCAAAATTTTAAGATTTTTTTAGGACATTTTACCATAGATTGAATGCTTTAGGTGTATAATTTCTTCAGATGGAGAACATTGATTGGTTCTCAGAGCTGTTCTCCTTCAGTTGTTGAGAGTTGATAGGCACCAGAGCTAAAAGTAGTAGTAATTACAAAGGGACCCAGCCAATTGGATTCAAACTTCCCCTTGCGTTCTCGATGTGATTGATTTTTAAGATTTTCTCTCAAGACTAGATCACCAACCTGAAATTCTCTGTGTTTGACTTTCTTGTTGTAGCCTCTAGAAATTCTCTTTTGATATACTCTGAGATGATCATATGCTACTTATCTGCACTCATCTAGTAGTTCAAGTTCTTGTAACCTAGACACTCTGTAGTCATCATCAGTTACTAGACCATGCATTCTGATTCTTAGTGATGGGATTTCGACCTCAATAGGTAGTACCGCTTCAGACCCATAAACTAAAGCAAAAAGTGTAGCCCTAGTGGAAGTTCTGATACTTGATTTGATACTTGATCTGATACTTGATCTGATACTTGTTCTGATACTTGTTCTGATATTTGTTCTGATACTTGTTCTGATATTTATTCTGATACTTGTTCTGATACTAGTTTTGATACTAGTTCTAATACTTGTTCTGATACTAGTTTTGATACTTATTCTGATACTTGGTATACTTGATAGCATCTTTTTCCATTGCAAACTCCCAAGCAAGATCATATCATGCAGTCCCAATGTCTAGCAAGGTGGAGAACAAGAGGGATTAGCAAGTTCATGGATGAGATGGAAGACAAGAGAATGAAGGAGAATGAAAGAAATAAATTCTCAAGGGAAAACTCCTCAAGAATACCCAAGCTAGGGAGAAATTTTCATGTAAAAGCACTTTTGGACAAGCAATGAAAGGCTAGCATAGGATAAATCACAAAAGTGTAATGCCAAAGAAGGATAGGATGTAGTCCAAAGGAGTAGACATGTCAAGAGGTTTCAAAGCATCGTGTTTCACTCTTTCTTTCTTTTTTTTATTAGATCAAGACCAAAGGGGAAAATGAAAGTGATAGGCAAAAATGAATGGAGGAAAATAAATATCAAGGCTAAAAAGAAAGGGAATGAAAGCAAGACCATCAAAAGATAGCTCACAAGATAGCTAAATGTTCGTGTATAGATCAACATTGTCAAGATCAAAGAGAGAAGATGGAATGGATGAAATATGTAGAAGAACTACGCATGATGCCTGATTGCCAAGTTTTTATCATGGTACTTATCCAAGGCACCACAAGGGAGTGGTTTTCACCATAGGATGAATTTATTTCTCTTTACTTTTGCTATCAAGGTGCCTATTTCCAAGTTTTCACCAAGGCACATTTTCAATTTTTTTTTTTTTTTTTGGAAGAAGGCAAGCTTTTCAGATAATGCTCCTTGAAAGGATAAATCATGATATACCAAGGATTCAAATGATATGCTCAAAGATGCTGATAGGGAAAGGGAGATGGAAGAGAAAAATGGAGGATAAGGTTTTATGTAAAGCGAGTGAGGTTGGAAGATAGGAGGAATAGGCAAATGAGGAAAAAAGATAGAAGGTAGAAGGATAATGAATGGAAGGATTGTGAAAGGGTAGATGGAAAGGAAGGAAAGCTCAACATCAACACATACCTTGAAGGGTGGTGCGAGGATGGAGGAGTTGTGAATGAAGGAATAGGTGAAGGAATATGGTGAATGGATAGCAGAGGTTGTGGTTTAGGTGCATGGAATGGAAGGATGTTTCTGGAGGAAGATGAAGTGGAAGTCTTTGGAAGCTTGAATGTCAATTTCACTTTTTGCTCAACACCAGACTCTTTCAAGAGAGGCTTTGGAATCCATATAGCCATAGGCTTTTTATTTCCTTTTGATGATCTAGAGAGAATATCTTTAATGATGGATTTTGGAACCCATACTTGTCTTGTAGTTTTTTTCTTAGACATCTCTTTTGACTTTATGTTTCCATGTCTATTAGAGGAGACATGGTGATCTTCTTTTTTTGATGGATTCTTGTATTGCTTCTTTTTCTTGTATTGAACATTCAAGTTACTTCCAAAGAACTTGGGACTTGTGGAAGAAGAAGGAGGATATGATTAGTTTAAATGGGTGGGTGGATGAAAATGATTCAAGGGTATGCATCTATGTTGATCTTGAGGAAAGATGGGAGATGGAGGGATGTAAGGACCCAAGATGGATGGTGAATTAGGAGAGTTAGGAGGATAAAGTGAAGGGACATAAGGACCCAAGATGGAAGGTAGACGTGAAGCCCTTAGTAGTGGTGGAGGAGGTCCAAGGATGGAAGTGGAAGACACAAAAGGATAATCAATAAGTTCATCAACATCTATATGACAACCAAGGATATCAGCATCTTTAGAGTGAGCGTTAGAATTTTTAATAGAATCATGGACATCTTGAATAGGAGCACCTTCTTTGATAGGATTGTTCAAAGCTTGAAAAGACTTAGGATGAGTAGAAAGTGGAAATGAACATGGAGTGGTAGAATAAGAAGATGGAAGACTTTGATCTTGACAAGGATCTTTGGATAACATAAGCACATAATTTTTCTCTTGATTTTCAATAGGCTTAACATTGGAAGTAACAACACCATTTTTAACAACCTTAATGGAAGTATCATCTTTGGAAAGCGCAAGTGTAGTAAGGTCATTTTGATTGTCAATAAGCTCAATAGTGTAAGTAGTAGCTTGATCTTGCTTAGGAGAAGACTTAAGACATGGTGGAATGCATGAAAAAGGGTGTGCAGGATCAAAAGAACTCTGAAGCAGATAAGAGACATCATGAAAAGGATTGGATGACATGGAGGTTTCTTGATCTTGATCTTTCTTTATGCTCTTTTCTTTATCATTTTTGGAGTCCTCTTGACATGGAGCCACTTCTAAGGACAAGGAAGCATGTTGGGATTGTATGGAAGACTTTGGAAGAGATGGTGGAGGACTAGCTGAAGTAGGAATTATAGCATATGAAGGCTTAGGCTCTTTAGGTTTAGCATTATTGAAAGTATTGGTAGCCAAGTGAAGGTTAGCTTGAGTTTCTTCAAGGGATAGCCCTTGATGATAACTATAGGGAATCATATGAAAAGTATCAAGACTTTCATTGGATGAAGGATTTGTGAAAGATTTGGAAGACTTGGAAGCTTTAGGAAGTGTATGGTTATTGGAGGAAGTAGGGGATGGAAGGGAACCATCACAAGACAAAGGTTCAGCATTAACATGATCTTTCTTGAGAGTGTAATCTTTATTTTCAGTCTGAGAGTTCTTAGAGGAGAGATCCTTATAATATTGATGTTTCAAATCAGCATGGTACATTTTATATTCCTCAATAGAAGTAGATGTATCATCTAGATATTGTCCACAAAAGCCATCAAAATCTCTTTCAAAATCAGAATCATATGGATCACCATCACGATCTATCCAATGTGATGGCCCATTTGTAGTAAGTAGGAACACATGACAAGGAGGACTCCTAGGAACAGAGGTGTCATAGGTATCATTACATTGTCTGTTGTCATAGTCATCATAGTCTCCAAAGCTGGATGTGTCACTCTCCATGGAAGAGGTATCATAAGGGTTATCACATTGCTCAAATTCTATCCAGAGGCATGGTGACATGTACAAGTCTTTATCAAATGGAAAAGGGCATAGAGCTTCCATGGAGAACTCTTTAGGTTCCTTTTCTTTCTCAAGTTTGTTAATCTTGACTTGCATAGCGTGCATCTGTTTCATCATGGCCCTCATCAGAGTTTCTTCTTCATGTGTACTGATTCTTTGAGACATGTGTACTAATTCTCAATAGCTACTTGTCTATTCTTGACACAGTGATTTGTTCGATAGATTATGGAATTAGGCTGAAAAAAGCTAAGTATCTGGCAATTTTGACAATTTTCTGACAACTTTTCAAAATTTTCCCAAATGACTTTCTGCAGACTCATACGATAGTGGGTATGTAATGAAATGATAGTTGAAAAACTCATACGATAGTTGCTAGAAAGATTTGACTTTTGGAATTTTGACCGGCATAAAGACTCATATGACATTGGGTACTCAATCATACGACAGATGGGCAGGAATGAAATGACACTTTGAGAAAACTCGTATGACTTTCTGACCTCCTGAGATGAATTTTGACTCCAAAAAAAGGATTTTACTTCAGATTTTGCAAATTTTGAGTTTTCACAAATGTGTATGTGAAAATTGTACCTGATCTGTAGACACAACACTTCAGTAAAACAATAGAGGTTAGCAAAAATTGAAATCATGCAATGAATTGAAAGCTAAACTAACCAGGTGATTTACTGCCCCATTTTTGGGGTATTACAGGTATTACATAGATCCAACATTGTTACTATGTGTTGGATGTTATAGGAGTATTGTTGTATAAATTTTTGCACTAGTTCATCAAATGTCTTGATTCCTATGGGTAATTTTGAGAACCAATCCATAGCTTGTCCACCTAAACTTCATGGAAATAGTCTCATTAGATATGTTGGTTCATGCATAAACTCTATAATGATTGTGTAAAATTCCCTCACATGGTCTTGAGGGTTAGAATTTCCCATGTATTTGTCATATTTTGGAATCGTGACATTTTTAGGAAATGGAATCATCTTGAGTCCCTTGTCAAAATGGAAAGGACATATGTGCTGCAAAGAGTATTGTTGTTTTGGTTTGTCCTTTGATTTCTTGAGTTCTTGAATCTCTTCTTGCATGCCAAGTAGTTGTCTTATTAGAATAGACATAGGACTAGAATCTTCTTTTTGCTTAACTTGGTTTACATCATAGTCCTTTGGTAAATTCACACCTTCAGAAGTGAGTTCTAAGAATTATTTCTCTTTGTTTTCTTTCAAAGTTCTCTCAAGAATTTTTTGGAATCATTTTCTGTTTACAGCTCTTTGGTATTCTTTTTCAGTGGGTTCTTCATCATCATCGTAATCTTGATATGTTTCATGGTATTGTGTTTCTCCTTGGTTATTTTGTGCTTGGTCATCATGTTCTTCTTGATTATCATGGTAATCATGCCTTTCATCCTAATGAAAATTTTCATCCTGGTTATTCATGTTTATTATTTCAGGTTTCACTATATGAGTAGTGCTTGGTGTAGTGTCAAATAAGGGATTGAGTCTTGAAGTCTCTCATGTTTCAAATGTGAGCAATGGTACTTCATCCGAGAATGGGTTCTTTTCAAAATGGTAAGATTTGTGTCTTGTATTGGAAGTGGGTTTGAGTGTTTTGCAATGTCTGATTGTGAATCCAAGGATGCAAGAGTGGGTTTGAAATTGTTTTATGGATCCAACGTCAAAGGGTGTCAAAGTACCCTGATAGTGAGTTGGGAACCAAAGTGTAAGTGGGTATGATAATGTGGAAGTTTCAGTGTCAAAGGGTGTCAAAGTTCCATGTTTATGAACTGGGAACTTGGTTGTAATTGATAGGATAAACTAACTCCACAATTGGATAATGCAAATTTGGACCATGCAAGGTGACAAGACATTCTCAAAGATGACTCTTTCTGGTTATCAAATGGATATGTTTTGATAATAGGAACTTACTATTGGGCCAAATGGGTATCTGGAAATGTAAAATTTTTGGTTCTAGAAAGTATGGAAATGCTCTCTGTCCTAGATGTGATCTTTTACAGGTGACTGGCAAAGTTTTTGGACCCCAGATGCGATCCAGGAAATATGGGATACGACTCAGGAAATGCAATAGTTACCAAATGTGATCTAGGAAATGGTGTGGTTACCAGATGTGATCTAGGTTTGAACATTGTGATCTAGAATACGGGATTTGATCCAAGATCCCCAGATATGATCTTATGATGCCAGGAAATTTTTTGTTTTAGTGAATTTTTGGAAAATGGGTCATTTATGTCAAATTTCAGTGACTGTCAGGTGTTTGCAAATGCTCTATTTTTGTTCATTTGGGGGGAATTATCTGAATTTGCAATAAGAACACATCAAGCAATCATTTTTAATAAGACACACCTATCCTTCCCTATGCTAGGTAGAGATTAGTACCACTTGTTCACTGACTTAGGAACACACTCAAAGACTCCTCATAATATGGTAGTCCAATAACACACAATGGATATTGGAGCCCATATTAGTCAAGTAGTAATGTTAATGAGGGCTCGATATGGTGAATGTCTTGGGGCAATTACTATTTGCCTCGCACAAGTGATAAAAACCTTTCGGGGATGATCCAGGTAGCATCTAACATAAGGTTTTTAATGAAGGCATGTATTCATAACCATCTCCCATAGTCCTGCAAGAAGGATTTAGGCTGTAAGCCCTATAGGAACCTGAAAATGTGCAGTCTCGCAAGTGAGATTTAAGCAGCTCTGCTCTACACAAGATCCAAGTCTATCATTAGGATTTCTCATCAATCTCTCAAGATAAGATAGAGTATGTCTTTCAAAGCTTTAGCCTCAATGAAGTGTCAAATTTTATAGTGGGGTGGAAGAGTCGGCTTAAGACTTGTCCCCACTTGGGTCGTTCCCAGGAGATTTTTCCTCAACCGACAGGCCCTCTAAAGGTGTACAACAAAGAAAATGGATAGATGATAATAAGCTCTAGATTTTTGATTCTCCATGAAGGAGAAGAGCATAATCTCCTAACTCACATCAAGAATCCCAAACACATCATGCAAATTAACCTCAATTACTCCAATTTGACCCCAAGTTGCAAGCTAATGTTTGAGTTTTTGATTTTCCCTCAAGGGGAAAAGAGCATAGTCCTCTAATTAGTTTGCAAATTGACCTCAAATTGTGTTAAGTTCCTAGAAAAATAGACATCAAGTTTTAGTTTCTTTCTCTTTTAGGCAACCTGCAAGACAAGCATTAGTAGTCTCTTTTGATATTTATCTTGGACAAATGACCTACAAACCACTTGTTAAGCTATTTTAAGATCAAGAAAAAACACCACATGCATTCATTAGCTTGTTGGAAATCTAAATTTTATAAGCCCTCAAAAGATAATGCTTTAAAGAAAGTAGATATGCAAATTTAAGATCTAGATTTCTGATTCTCCTTGAAGGAGGAGAGCATAATCTCCTAACTCAATTTGCAAATCCAAGATACCTTAAGAAAATTCTAGCATTCATTTCCCAATTTTAACCCCAAAATGTAATTCAATTTTTGAGTTTTTGATTTTCCCTCAAGGGGAAAAGAGCATATTCCTCTAATTGATTTACAAGATGAAATTATATTGCATTTAAGTGCCAAAAAATCAATGGTTAGTAGTTTGAGGCACTTGGGTCTCTTTCATTCATCCTACAAACTATAGTTAAGCTACTAAAAACCACATAAATCAACAATTCAATTTGTTAGGAGTCAGAAAACTCAAGAATTCAAGAAAAGTTCCTAGATGCGATCCTAAAATAAACTAGATGCAACCCTATTTCCTGAATACAACCCTATTATTGAAATGCGATCTAGATCACCAGATGTGATCCTAGATTTTATCAGAAATGATAGTTCCTCCAGATGGATCTAGGAATCCTAGATGCGATCTAGGAAATCCATGGTGCGACTATGCTTCCCGAATATGATTCTCTAGCAAAAAAGACATAGCGAAAACCAGTTTAAAAAGCTTAGAAAAATAGGAAATCAAGGGCAAGGCCCCATGGTAGGTGCCATAAATGTGTGTGTGAGTTGAGGACCTGCAACAGAACACTTCAATAGGACATTGCATCAATTGTTAGCAAGAAATTTAAACCAGATTAGAGAAACCAACAAATGAAATCATCCTATTGCTCTCTAGTTAGCACAGGTATGAAAAGGGTGCTAGTAGCTCTTAGATTCAACCCTAAACAGTGACAATGTAATGCTGAAATGAGAGATTTAAAGATTGAATGTGCAAGAATGAAGCTAGAAGCTAGAAAATGTATCCCAATTTTCCATTAAAGCATGAATTATTTACTATAAACCCAAATTAAGATATTTTCTAATTACCTAAGAGCATAAATGAAAGCATGAAAGCATGAATCAACAACTAAAATCAAAGAGTTAGCACTAACATCAAAGGAATTGGGGACCATTTCAAGATTTGAGAAGTCTCTCTTATAGAAAATTGGAGGAAATGGATGGTTAGGATGCATCTGTGAAGAATGGTTGAGATGCAGCTTGGCTTGATCCTTGATCCATGTGATTGCCTCTTAATGATTAAAGTGTGTTTTTTGTGTTTGTTGAATTAAGAGGGATTTATCTTTTTCATTTAATTAATTACTCTAGCCATGAATTTGGTGGGATTGAATTAATTAATTAGGCCTAGAGTTAATTGACTTCATTTTTCTTAGTACCTTGGTGGTAAATGCTTGATTCAAGATTTAAATGATTTTATTGAATTTTATGAACTATGTTAATGATCGAGAATCAAATTAACATAATCAAGGTTATATGTCAAATTTAGGACAAATAGGGCCTTAGGTTCTATTAGCTTGATTTTAGGTGATTACAATATTACTTAATTACTGAGCATTACATGCAACATGCCGAGCTATAAGGCCTTATAAATTACAACCAATTACATCAAAAAATACAATCAAGATCTTGCAAGATCCAACTATCACCTAGCTAGCCTAGATCTTCACAACCACAAGAACTGGTAGAAACACCAAGGAAGATCTAAACTCATGCTCACAAGCCACCAAGGAATCTCCTTGTCTCCTAAGCCCAAACACTTAGCTACTAGCTCTACTTTTACATTCAGACTTTCATATCAATCCTTAATCATCTACTGATCATCGCTCATCTGATATCTAATCTTCTCTAAACAACTACCCATACCTTCCCTATATACTACTTAGCTACAAGTTAGCTCCAAGAAACATTAAATAAATACATCTTTTGGTGAGTTGGCCTGCAATGGTCATCAAATCAACATAGGAGAATGAAACACACTAGATTTAGGCCCACACACGTCCAACAGTCAATCCATAACATGAGGAACATGACCCAAATTAAATGCACCAGTCGGCCAAGACAATTCTGTTACAAAGTAAAGTTCACCAAGATAACTGAGAGGGGAGGGAGTGAATCAGTTATCTAAATAAAACAAATTTTATTAACCTTATTAGATTTGAAACATGTAATTAACATAAACAAAAACCATAAAAAGATATCCATACACAATGACACCAGATTTGTTAACTACGGAACCTCTTGATCAAAGAGTAAACCCCGGTGGGGATGGTACCCACCAAATATGTACTAATATGAAAATTCCTTATGAGAGGATGGACCCTCTTAGGAGTCTATGAGATACATTTTGAATATATTAGTCCCTATTAGGAGACTTTTAATCTCTATGAGGAGATTCCAACGCTGTTAGGAGTTGCAGAAGACAAAAGGACCCACTGTCCAAACAACTTCAAGGGAAAGATCACCGAACACACTGTCCAAATGATCTCTATATTATCCAAATAGAATAATACCAAATATTATTGATCTCAACAACTTTTCATCTCTCCTCTAATTGTGCCTATGTCACACCAAATGCTTTCCAGATCTCAATACCAGATATGTACACTTCACATTACTTAACAATCCTTTAGATCACTTACATTATTTCACACTTCAAACCTTGTTTTTCACACCTAGAAACATCAATCAAGGAAAAAAATCCTTTATACCACGCTCAATATTTCATAATTGAGTCAGCCAATTAGGCTTTACCAATTAAAAAATATAAAACATTACACATTACATAATATTTCCATAATTATACAAAATTGTCGGCTCACAAACTTAATAAATCTTCACACGTGCAACCTTTGACTATGCTGATTTACCCAGGTCACCTTCGCAGTGTCTTCAACCTTTTTGTAACTTTTCTTGTCCAAATTACATCCCTGTTAGGAGATATAATCTAATTATCACAAAATGCTTCTTAGGAACTTTGTCAGAATATAGTTTCCACTAGATCACTTATAACCGATGCAAATAATTGAATTTCTGTACACGCTCTTAACCATGCTATCAAGACACTATAATAAACAAGTCCTTAGCTCCACATAATCTCATCTACAATTCTCTATGTGCGCTAATTCAAACTTTGTCTACTACTCTGATAATTTTCAGTATAAATAGTATGTTGACATCAATGAAAAACATAGTCATGAATGCAACATGTGACTGCTCCGGTAATGCTATAATATTCCCCCATAGGAAATATTCAACATTCATGCTATCAAATTCATCTAGAGAAACTAATCGGTGAGCCAAAGTATTGAGCAACCAATACCAGTCGGTGAAAGAACATTGAGATCCCTTCAGCAACAACCAAGTACTGAACTCATCTACTGAGTGACCAACACACTGAGTCACCAAGCTCCATCGATGAAGCCAAACAAAATTCCAACTGAGAACCAACATAAAGAGATCAAGAATCTTAGGTCTCCAACTGAGATTAAAACCGAAATCCAAAACCAAACTCAAACATATTTTTGATTGATACAAGATTGCCAACTACCCCAGGATGCTCTTGCATCAGAGAGTATGCCAGTGATTGGGCAAAAATTGAGGAAGAAGAAAAGAAGTTAGACGAGATTGAAAATTTGATTGCAAAAAGAGAACACAAAGGTAAGGGAGATTTTAAAGGTAACTTACTGATTTTTTTTTATTCATGTAAACAGGTTATCCATTTTGCATCAAGATGTCCTACAAGAGTATCTAAGATTAAGCATAAAAATTACCTAAAGAATGTTTCTATGTTAATGATGATGATGAAATTAAGCTCAAGGATATTAACCTAGAAGACAGTGTGGTGTAGGAGCACCCACAATAAACTTAACAAATAATGTTCATCAAAGTCCTAAGGACATCTAGATAGGATAGATCTTCTATCTAGGCATATAGACCAAGTTGTAAGACCTAGTTCCAAGATTGGCATAACTATAAGCCCTTGGTCAACTATGGTCAAAGGTGGCCAAAAGGCCTAGAAACTTAGGATTTTTTTAATTGTTCATATTTTTATGCTTTAGATCCATGTTGGATTAGTAGATTAGGTCTAGACCAAGTTTGGTCTCCTAGCATGCAAAAGTTGCAAAAATGTTGTAAAAGTTGCTTAGCAACTTTGACAACTTTTGCCAAAAGTTGTAACCAAAGCCCCCAATGGTCAAATGGTTTGAAATTCAGTTGTAAAAGATGGGGGACACCTTCATAAGCCCTTTCAGGTGGGTGGAAGGTAAGATGTGTAATTTTGGCAATTCAAATCAATAAAATATCAACATTTCTCTACAAATTCCAAGGAGAATTGAAGTGTATGGATGGGTACAGATAGGAGGGCATGAAATTGTGAAACCAAAAGTTGGATCCCTAAATCTAATTTCATTTTCAACTAGTCTCATGTTCTAGTCTTTCCTAGTTTGTAAGATATCTAGTTTTTAGTGATACTGCCTGGATTGAAGGCTTAAATCCAGGGTTTCAAATAGGGCTTGGTTGTTTGGATCAATTCCACCATGGGAAATTGATGCCTCTTGGTGGAATTCAACCTTTTTCAATTTATTTTCATATTCTATAGGTTAGAAGTGTGGATTTGAAGGGAAGTGGATTTGTCGTCATGCCCTAGGTGTACATCTCTATGTGTGCACCAGTCTGTGACTTAGAACAGTCACCATAACTCTCGATTGGGGATTCATCAAGGCTCCAAGATATATATTCTAAGTTCTTTTACATGTCCTCACATGATCCCACAATTGGTTCAGGCATTGGCTTGGGAGAAAGAGCACCCATAGTGCAATTGGAGTCCTAATTAGGCCTAATAGCCCGGTCTAGATTAGATGTTTCAGTGTCATTCATTGGACTTCACATCTTGATGTTTGGATATGTTTTGTAAAGCCCAAAAGGGTGTTAGAATCTCCAACCTATTACCTATCTCATATGGAAGTATTTTGACTTGTGATCAAAATTCCTTCTAGGAAAGGCTACAAGCCTAGTCCTTGGTTTGTGAAGCAACTAGTATGTATGGGTTTCTTGTAAGTGAAAGAACCATTGGAACTAAAAAAATAGGACCTAAATAGGCTAGAAAAGTGATTTTAGGCAACCCCTAGTCTTGTGAGTCATTTCATGGGGTTTGGTTGCTTATTGGGTTAAGGAAACTCCTTAGTAACCCTTGGTCATTGGTGTCTAGATCTTGTGAAACCTAGTAATTAGGTTACCCTTGGATCTTGGGGTTGTGATAACATCATTTCTTGTTCATTCTACACTTGGGATAAGTGTAGGGCACTTGACCTTCATACTTTGGTGTACTTGGTACCCAATTCTCATCAATTGCTCACCGTTTTGAGGCTTCCTACTGCCAGCTTTGCATCAAGTGGTATCAGAGCTATGTCTTCTCCTGAGGATGAAGAGATCCCTACAAGGGTCACAAAAAATGAGTTAGCAAAGATGGTGAGAGAGAAAAGGGCTGCAAACATAGCCTTAACTAAGAGGCTTCAAGAACTTGAAAAGAAGCTAGACAAGGATAAGGAAGATGGGTCTCAAAATGAAGAGGGGAGTGAAGAGGAGGAAGATGATCCTGATCAGAAAATCCCTATAGACCAAAGGCCTTTCATTGATGCCTTAAAGTCCATGGGGAGAAGAACCATGGAGGAAAAGATAGACTTGCCAGTCTTCAATGGCAAGAGGAATGTAGATTTAGCCTTGGATTGGGTAGAGGCTTTGAATACATTCTTTGAATGTGAGGACATCCCTGAAAAACAAAGGGTAAAGATAGCAAGATCCAAGTTGAAGGGAGCAGCCCTAACTTAGTGGAACTTCATCCAAACAAAAAGGGTGAAGAATGTAAAGAGCATGATCAACTCATGGAAGAAGATGATAGCATTGGTCAAGGAGACATATGTGCCTGAAGACTATGGGGTACAACTCCATAGGAGGAAGAAAAGTTTGAAGCAAAAAGACATGGATGTAGGCTCATACACCGTGGAGTTCCTAAAATTATGTATGAAGAAAAATGTGGCAGAAGATGAGGAAGAAAAACTAGCAAGATATATGAATGGTTTGAAGGTATCCATTCAAGAGGAACTAGGCCTACATTTCCCTACCACATTTAATAAGTGCTATCAAATGGCACTCAAGGTAGAGGAGAAATGGAAAAGGAAACATGAGTTTGGCAAAGGGAAGAGTAATGACAATGGGAAGAGCTTTATAGGAAAAGGAAACTCTTGGAACAAGGGACATAATGGTGGCAGTAGCAGTAGGACCCTTGACCAATGAGACAAAGAAAATAGTGACTCAAAATTTAGAGGAAACTATAAGGAAGAAGGCTCTTCAATAAAGGAAGAATAAACCCTAGAAGAGGTAATGGACCATTGAAGTGTTTCTATTGCAATCGGATGGGACATCATGCAGGAAGGTGCCCTGAGAAGAGGAATAACAACAATCAAGGTGAGAGGAGAGAACAACTTATCCAAGAAGATAAAAAAGAAGATAATGCTAACACTAGAGACTTGGAACCAGAGGAAGGAGTATGTTTGATAATGAGGCAAGTCTTCCTTCAAGTGCCACAAACCCAAGAACCTCCACAAAGGAAGAACCTCTTCAGGACAAAGATCAAATGTCATGGAAAGGTATGTAATCTACTTATAGATTCTACTTCAACTAAAAATCTTGTATCTTGTAAAATGGTTCAAAAGGTAAACCTCCCTAGGAAGCCACACCCTTGCCCCTATCATGTCTCTTGGCTAACAAAAGGCCAACAAACTCTAGTAACAGAACAAGCATGGATAGAGTTCTCAATTGTAGACTTTAAGGAAAAATTTCTTTGTGATGTGGTTGAAATGGATGCCTCACACATCCTTCTAGGCAGGCCTTGGCAATTTGATGTAGATTCCATACACCATTATAGGAAGAACACCTTCTCCATCACCAAGGATGGCAAAACTTTTACCATGAAGCCCCTGCCTGATAGCAAGTCTGAAAAAGAACCTACTGTCATCATCATGGGAGAGAAAGAAATGTTAAAAACATTGAAGGAACCTAATACTGAAGCCTTTTTCCTAATCTCCAAACCCAAAGACAACATGAAGTTTGATCAAAAGGAACCCATACCAAGGGAAGCTATGAAACTGCTGGAAAAGTACAGAGATGTCACTGTCATACCCCAAAAATGGGCTATAAGTTCATTAACCTCCTACATCTACAATTCAAATGAAATCGACATCAAAGTCCTAACCTAAGGCACATCTAAACATCATCGAATCCTAATTGATTATCTTAAATTCTGCATCGGGGAATATTCCTAGCAATATTCCTAATTATCTTAATTGTCTTTAATTTAATGATTATTTGGCGATAAATCACATTTATCCTAAAGTTTGATTAATTGAATATTTTCATATTTAATTAATTAGATTTAATATCTTGCCACTTAATTGTGTAATTAAATTTAATTCTATCTATTATTAATTGTATTATTTAATTTTGACAATAAATCCAATATCCTATGAATAATTGATTAAATTCTTATTTAATTAATTAAAGCAAGTTGTCATTATTTAATAATATAGTTTTTAATAAAAGTTTGATTAAATGATTGATTAACCCATAAATCAATTATTTATTTTAAAAAATCAGTTAAGTTGAGCATAAATCACTTTATTTATTTAATTAATTCATAATTATTATGCACATTCAAAAGAAACAGTTAAACTCCAAATTAGAAAATCAATGCAAAGTGTTACTTTTTAGAACTCAACATCCTTTTGGAGTACAAAAAGCTGATCTAAACTCTAATTTGAGTTAAAAAGCTATTTTTGCATGATTTGCATATTTTTGTGAATTAAATTATCTTTATTATCAAATAACTCAAAAATCAAGCTGAGTTAATTTGAGTGATTTATGGCTTTTTTTCCCATGCACCTCCAAAGCCCTAGATTTCTATAAAAACAAGGCTCAGCTCTTCATAATTCATCTCTCAAATCCACAGAATCTCATATTTTTGTACAATCATGCTAGAGAATTGCAATTGGGAGGACAAAGAATCAAAGCTTATTGTGAATCAAGGCTATTGTGAGATCAATTTCATTTGCATTCATATCATATTAGTTTTCATTTGTTAGATCATTTAGCATATCATTGCATAGAAAATCCAAAAAAAAGAAAGAATATTTGCATTCAATTTCATATTCAGATCAATTACATTCAAATCCTTCATTTAGGTGTCGTCTAGGTCACTGATCTCGATAGCAATCTGAGAACATCAATCTCGCACCTACTAGAAGGCAGTAAATCGCTTGGTTAAATTAGATTTCAATTTTGCACGATTTTGATTTTTGCTAACCTCTAATGTTTTACTGAAGTGTTGTGTCTACAGATCAGGTACAATTTTCACACACATTTTTGGCACCCACCGTGGGGCCCTGAAACAGGCTTCCCTTCATTTCTATCAATCTTCTATCATTTCTCTATCAGAACTCACCTACTGCTGCCTGTTCTGGTGGTATTCTCAGTAGGACGTTAAATTTTTTTTTTTTGGGCACTTTTTCTATCAAAGCTATCAGTACAACGTGATTTTTAATTTCAGTCTGTACAGTGTCGTATGATAGTTGACTGAGTATCATTTCATTAGGCACCCACTATCGTTTGGAAGCTGGATTATCATTTCATCAGACACCAAGTGTCGTACAAGTTTCCAGACTGTCGTCTGGGAGCATACCCACTGTCGTACGAGTTTCTTACTATCATCTAGTAATAGACCCACTATCATATGAGTTTAGGCATTAGATTTCAATTGTCATTTCATTTTTGCAGGCAGTTTGTCAGATTTGATTTTTGGATTTTGACTAACAGCTAATCTTAACAGTTGGAATTCTCTATTTTTGATTAACTCTTGCTGGTTTTGATTGGAAAAAGTGTAAAGTTTGCTAAAATTAGGTAAAAATCTAGTAAGCACGTTGCGAGGATCTTAGGTATTCCACTTGTGCTGATAATATTTTGATTTGGGCTTAAAATAAATCTCTCGTGTGTCTAGTTTGGGTGATTCTTTTCATGCTTTTGTTTTACACACTTGCATAATTGATACTAGGTTGTGACACCTTAAGTATTTATGAGTAGTCTTAGATTACTTGTGATTGATCTTGATTGCTATCTTGGGTTATTGGACTCGCTAATCCGTCGGCCCCTCATTCCACCCCGTGGTTGCAATCTCAGCACCATAAAGGGGAGGGGTCTACAGGAGAGAAGCATTAAGTGTTCCACTTGGCAACCCATTTGTGCTTTTAGGAACTCACTTGTTTTCTAAGTTGGGGACTCATTTTCAACTTGTGTGAGGTGTTAAGTGTTCCACCTTGTGGACTCATCTCATATTTGCTTTAAGCGTTAAGTGTTCCTCTTTCTTCTTTTTGGGTACTTTTGGTAGATTTGTTTTTGGAAACATACATCTGTGCTCACATAGTAATTAGGCCCTATGAACACTATTCATGATTCTTGAGAGATTGGATTCCCAGCAAAATCCTTCTTGATGACAAAATCCTTGTAGGTAGGGAGGATACTTAGTGCATTTCACATTCAACTCAGTTAGTGCGTCTTCTCTTATTGATCAATACATTCTCTCCTAGGAGAGGTTGATAGATGACATGGGATTGACATCACGAGCTTTGGTGAATCAAAATTGGTTAGTGCACCTTCTCTTATTGATTGATACATTCTCTCCCCGGAGAGGTTGATAGATCACGTGGAGTTGACATCATAGACCTTGGTGAAGCAAAAATCTGTCTTAGCGTGTCAAATTTATCTATCTGCTTTGTTTGGGTTAAAACTAAAAAGGTGTCAAAAACCTTGGATCTGGAGCCAAGTCCCCTTGTGGTACAATACTGTGAGTCATCTTTAGAGAGGGTTAATCGTAGCAGACATTCCCTTCACAGGGCAAACTGCATTGACAGAACCTCAAGCGGTAATAGCCATTTTCACCGTGGTAGTGACAATCGCTATATAAATGTCCTTGTGGAAGAAATCTTCACAGGTGTGGTTCATTGTTGGGTTGTCAGATCTCCCTAGCAGCTCCTGAAGATTAAGTTCTTGGACTGTGTCAAAACCCTGGTGCACCGGGATTGGAGTTCACCCCTTTGGATCATAAAAGTTGCAGAGTCAAACCATTACTAAAAACCTTAGAGAGGCCAAATTTTCATTTTATAGGTTATATGTGTGTCATTACAAAATATTTTGGAATGTACACAATTAACACTTCTGAGGATTAGAATGACTAAGTCACTTGATTGTTCATGCGCAAGGTTGCTTTTTCCCTTGTTCATTATTTTCAGACATGCTTGAAATCACTTGCTTGCTATTTTGCATGCTTGTTTATCTATTTGGTTACTGAAAATGAACAAATTTGTTACAATCCTCAAATCTAGACATTGAAATTTGCAAACAATCCGAATCTGCAAACTCAAAATTTTGCAAAAATTGATGTAAAATCCTTTTTGGAGTCAAAAATCATTTCAGGAAGTCAAAAGTCATACGAGTTTTTCCAAGTGTCATTTCATTACAACCCATCTGTCATATGATTGAGTACCCAGTGTCGTACGAGTTTCCATGCCAACAAATTCTCAAAGTCAAAATCTTGCAACTGTCATACGAGTTTTTCAATTGTCGTTTCATTGCTACCCAACTGTCATACAAGTTTTTCAACTGTTGTTTCATTGCTACCCAATTGTCGTACAAGTTTTGAAACTATCATTTCATAGCATACCCCCTATCGTACGAGTCTGCAGAGTGTCATTTGGGAAATTTTTGAAAGTTGTCAAAAAATTGTCAGAATTGCCAAATATTTAGCTTTTTCAGCCTATTTCTAGAATCTGTCGAACAAATCACTATGTCAGGAATAGAGCAGTAGCTATTGAGAATCAGTACACATGTCTCAAAAAATTAGTACACAAGAGGAAGAAGCTCTAATCACTGCTATGATGAAGCAGCTGCAAGCTATGCAAGTTGAACTTAACAATCTTAAGAAAGAAAAGGAACCTAAAGAGTTCTCCATGGAATCTCTGTACTCTTTTCCATTTGATAAAGACTTGTACATGTCACCATGCCCCCGGATAGAATTTGAGCAATGTGATAATCCTTATGATACCTCTTCCATGGATAGTGACACATCCAGCTTTGGAGACTATGATGACTATGATGACAGACAATGTAATGATACCTATGACACCTCTGTTCCTAAGAGTCCTCCTCATCGTGTGTTCCTACTTAATACAAATGGTCCGTCACATTGGATAGATCATGATGGTGATCCATATGATTCTGATTTTGAAAGAGACTTTGATGGCTTTTGTGGACAATATCTAGATGATACATCTACTTCTATTGAGGAATATAAAATGTACCGTGCTAATTTGAAACGTCAATACTATAAGGATCTCTCCTCTAAGAACTCTCAGGCTGAAAATAAAGATTACACTCTCAAGAAAGATCATGTTAATGGTGGACCTTTGTCTTGTGATGGTTCCCTTCCATCCCCTACTTCCTCCAATACTCGTACATTTCCTAAAGCTTCTAAGTCTTTCAAATCTTTCACAGAACCTTCATCTGACACAAGCCCTAATAATTTTCATGCGGTTCCCTATCGTTATCCTCCAGGGCTACCTCTTAAAGAAACTCAAGCTAACCTTCACCTGGCTGCAAATACTTTCAATGATGCTAAACCTAAAGAGCCTCAACCTTTATACGCTATAATGCCCACTTTAGCTAGTCCTTCACCATCTTTGTCAAAGTCATCCATACAATCCCAACATGCTTCCTTGTCCTTAGAAGTGGCTCCATGTCAAGAGGATTCTAAGAATGATGAAGAAAAGAACATAAAGAAAGATCAAGATCAAGAACCCTCCATGTCATCCAATCCTTTTCATGATGTCTCTTATCCGCTTCAAGGTTCTTTTGATCCTGCACATCCTTTTTCATGCATTCCACCATGTCTTAAGTCTTCTCCGAAGCAAGATCAAGCTACTACCTACACTGTTGAGCTTATTGACAATCAAAATAACCTTACTACACTTGCGCTTTCCAAAGATGATACTTCCATTAAGGTTGGTAAAAATGGTGTTGTTACTTCCAATGTTAAGCCTATTGAAAATCAAAAGAAAAATTATGTGCTTATGCTATCCAAAGATCCTTGTCAAGATCAAAGTCTTCCATCTTCTTGTTCTACCATTCCATGTTCGCTTCCACTTTCTACTCTTCCTATGTCTTTGCAAGCTTTGAAAAATCCTATCAAAGAAGGTGCTCATATTCAAGATGTCCATGATTCTATTGAAAATCCTAAAGCTCACTCTAAAAATGCTGATATCCTTGGTTGTCATATAGATGTTGATGAACTTATTGATTATCCTTTTGTATCTTCCATGTCCATCCTTGGACCTCCTCCACCACTACTAAGGGCTTCATGTTTGCCTTCCATCTTGGGTCCTTATGTTCCTTCACTTTCCCCTCCTAACTCTCCTAATTCACCATCCATCTTGGGTCCTTACATCCCTCCATCTCCCATCTTTCTTCAAGATCAACATAGATGCATACCTTTGAATCCTTTTCATCCACCCACCCATCTAAACCAGTCATATCCTCCTTCTTCTTCCACAAGTCCCAAGTCTTTTGGAAGTAACTTGAATGTTCAATACAAGAAAAAGAAGCAATACAAGAATCCATCAAAAATAGAAGATCACCATGTCTCCTCTAATAGACATGGAAACATAAAGTCAAAAGAGATATCTAAGAAAAAAAATACAAGACTAGTATGGGTTCCAAAATCCATCATTGAAGATATTCTCTCTAGATCATCAAAAGGAAATAAAAAGCCTATGGCTATATGGATTCCAAAGTCTGTCTTGAAAGAGTCTGGTGTTGAGAAAAAAGTAAAGTTGACATTCAAGCTTCCAAAGGCTTCCACTTCATCTTCTTCCAAAAATATTCTTCTATTCCATGTGCCTAAACCACAACCTCTGCTATCCATTCACCATATTCCTTCATGTATTCCTTCATTCATGATTTCTCCATCCTCTCACCACCCTTCAAGGTGTGTGTTGATGTTGATCTTGCCTTCCTTTCCACTTACCCTTTCACAATCCTTCCATTCATTATCCTTCTAACTTCTATCCTTTTTCCTCATTTGCATATTCCTCCTATCTTCCAACCTCACTCGCTTTACATAAAACCTTATCCTCCATTTTTCTCTTCCATCTCCCTTTCCCTATCAGCATCTTTGAGTGTATCATTTTGAATCCTTGGCATATCATGGTTTATCCTTTCAAGGAGCATTATCTAAAAAGCTTTCCTTCTTCCAAAAAAAGAAAAATATAAAAAATTGAAAATGTGCCTTGGTGAAAACCTGAAAATAGGCACCTTGGTAGCAAAAGTAAAGAGAAATCAATTCATCCTATGGTGAAAACCACTCCCTTGTGGCACCTTGGATAAGTACCGTGATGAAAACCTGGCAATCAGGCATCATGCGTAGTTCTTCTCCATATTTCATCCATTCCATCTTCTCTCTTTGATCTTGACAATGTTGATCTATACACAAACATTTGGCTATTTTGTGAGCTATCTTATGATGATCTTGCTTTCATTCTCTTCTTGTTTAGCCTTCATATCCATCTTCCTCCATTCATTTTCACCTATCACTATCCTTTTCCCCTTTGGTCTTGATCTAATAAAAAAAGAAAAAAGAGAGTAAAACACGGTGCTATGAAGCCTCTTGACATGTCTACTCCTTTGGATTGCATCCTTTCTTGCTCTTGCATTATGATTTTGTGACTTATCCTATGCTAGCCTTTCATTGCTTGTCCAAATGCGCTTTACATGAAAATTTTTCCCTAGCTTGAGTATTCTTGAGGAGTTTTCCCTTGAGGATTTCTTCCCTTGATTCTCCTTCATTCTCTTGTCTTCCATCTCATCCACCAACTTTCTAATCCCTCTTGTTCTCCACCTTGCTAGACATTGGGATTGCACGATATGATCTTGCTTGGGAGTTTGCAATGAAAAAAGATGCTATCAAGTATACCAGTATCAGAACAAGTATCAGAACCAGTATCAGAACAAGTATTAGAACCAGTATCAGAACAAATATCAAAACAAGTATCAGAACAAGTATCAGATCAAGTATCAGAACTCCCATTGGGGCTACACCTTTTGCTTTAGTTTATGGGTCTGAAGCGGTACTGCCTATTGAGGTTGAAATCCCATCACTCAGAATTAGAATGCATGGTCTCATAACTGATGATGACTACAAAGTGTCTAGGTTGCAAGAACTTGAACTACTAGATGAGCACAGAAAAGCAGGGTATGATCATCTCAGAGTATATCAGAAGAGAATGTCTAGAGGCTACAACAAGAAATTCAGACACAGAGAATTTCAGGTTGGCAATCTAGTTTTGAGAGAGAATCCTAAAAATCAATCACATCAAGAACGCAAGGGGAAGTTTGAACCCAACTGGCTGGGTCCCTTTGTCATCACTGCTACTTTTGGCTCTGCTGCCTATCAACTCTCAATGACTAAAGGAGAACAGCTCCGAGAACCAATCAACGTTCTCCATCTGAAGAAATTCTACGCCTAAGGCATTCAGTCTATGGTAAAATATCCTGAAAAAAATCTTAAAAATAAAAAAAAGTCCTGAAAAAATGAACATCTTGGTGAAAACCTAGCAATAGGTGCCTTGATGATTCATAAAAAAATAAAAAAATATCAAAAGTACAAAAAAAAAAGTGCCTTGGTGAAAACCTGGAAACAGGCGCCTTGGTAGAAAAAATAGAATCTCTACCAAGATGGTGAAAACTCCGCAAACGGGTGCCACTTGTTTCAAAATGCTCCATCTATCAGTGCAATCTTGGTCTTTCCCAACTTTCAGTTTTGCTTTAGTTTGTACATATCTCTCAGTTTGTTTTTGCATTTCTAATTTTCAAGTAAATCAGTCTGTACACCAATCAGCTCAAGCATCTGTATCCTATCAATGCTTAACACTTGGGGGCAATCAATGTCATATCCTATGGTCTCGCATGTATCTGAGATGTGTCATATCCAGTCAGAGTCCTTTTGAAGCTTCACGTGAGTCAGTTAGTCAGTCTTATCTCCAGAAAGGATTTTGCATCTACAACAACGCAATCAACATCAAACATCAAACTAAAAACAATCTATGCTTTTTTACATGCTTTTATCTGCTTGTATGCATATTGATTCACATTGAGATTTTTGCATATTGTGTCCCTTTGAGCTCTTCAATGATGTCCTTTATAGGATTTAGAGAGTGATGACTAGGGGCATAATCTTTTTTTTGTCTTCTGCTTGTATGTGAAAATCTAACATCTTTGGAAATTCTGGATTGAAATGGTGTCCAACTATAAGAGCCTCTATCTTGAATTGGATGGCCATGCGTACCTTGACCATTGATACCCAGAAAATTCAAGGAAGTTTGATCTAACTATTATCTTTTTGAGTGACTTCTTTCTCCTACTGTGAAACACGATCTTGCCTAAGGATGTGAACGATAAAGGGTCACTACGGGTAATTCACATTGGATTTAGAATGATCTCTTGATTGTTTGATGTGTTTGCAATGCGAGGTGTATTCAGGTCATCATGACATTTATGTTTTGATGCTTATGCAAATTGCTATATCAAAATGGACATGATATTTAGGTCATCTTGGCGTTTGTGCCTTGGTGCTTATATCTAATCCGACATTCCAAAAATAAAATCAATATTCATATATCCATGGTTGTTGACCAGTGGGTGTTGTATTGATTCTTGTGCATACAAATCGATATTCATATATCTATGGTTTCATAGCTAGTGGGCATTGTATTGATTTATCCGGTTACCTAAAAGTTCAATGATGATAACAAATCGACATATGATCACTGACTAGGTCCTAGGTCTTAGGTTGCATTTCATTTTGCATGTCTCTTTGCATTTTGCATGTTTGCATGATCTCACAATGATTAAATGAACTTCAATGCTTAAACGATTCTTCAAATTGCATCTTCAAGTCTAACAAGAGCTGAATCTCACACGAAGGTTCCTCCAACGAAACAGCAAGTAGAATCCTTTTTCGGGATCAAAATTCAAATATGAGATCATTCATATTATTAACTACTTGCATATTCGACCTTCAATCATCACAGAAGTCCATAATTCAACTTAACTGATTATCTTACATCAAACTATCAAAATTTCAAACTTTTAACTATGGTCAACTCATAGTTTAACCTAGTCAAACTTGGTCTTTTGGGACCTTCCAACGATGCAGAATGCATTCCCAGACATGTTTAACCACTTCTCAAATCAATTTACATGCTTCTAAACCATTTAACGCTGACTTCTCTTGTCAGATTTCAATTTTAATCCTGAAGGGGGCATGGTATTGCACATCATTCAAAGTTCTTTAAATCAAATTCTATCAATCTTTCCTCAGTAATCAAGACAACAACCACGTCTAGTTATTGATTCATCAAAAAACCTCATCGCTCGGGGCAAATCTATCATCACTTGGGGCATATCAGATTCATCAAGATCCATAGCAATCTGGTATTCTCCTAATCTTGTAAATTGTATCAATTTTTGCAACTATCAGATCATAGTGTTCTTTCCTTGGTTCTTCGACAACTGAAGGATTCAAATGTGATACTTGCTAGTTCTGCTAAGACAATCGAGTCTAGAACCGGTCACTCACTTCTTTGCAATCCTAAGGTTTGGAATCAGGCGTTTTGACACTTTTTCACAATCATAGGTTCATTTGCTATTATAGTGAACATTATCTTTGGTCATTCAGGACCTATTATCTCCATATCAAATCAATATCAATCAGCTTCTGTCTCATATCAATTATCAATTTCGAATCCATTTCATATCTCTATCAAACACAAACTATCTTTGAACCACTACACTTCGCACAGTAATTCAAAGAGGGGCAAAATGTAATACCCCAAAAATGGGCTATAAGTTCATTAACCTCCTACATCTACAATTCGAACGAAATCGACATCAAATTCCTAACCTAAGGCACATCTAAACATCATCGAATCCTAATTGATTATCTTAAATTCTGCATCGGGGAATATTCCTAGCAATATTCCTAATTATCTTAATTATCTTTAATTTAATGATTATTTGGCGATAAATCACATTTATCCTAAAGTTTGATTAATTGCATATTTTCATATTTAATTAATTAGATTTAATATCTTGCCACTTAATTGTGTAATTAAATTTAATTCTACGTATTATTAATTGTATTATTTAATTTTGACAATAAATCCAATATCCTATGAATAATTGATTAAATTCTTATTTAATTAATTAAAGCAAGTTGTCATTATTTAATAATATAGTTTTTAATAAAAGTTTGATTAAATGATTGATTAACCCAGAAATCAATTATTTATTTTCAAAAATTAGTTAAGTTGAGCATAAATCACTTTATTTATTTAATTAATTCATAATTATTATGCACATTCAAAAGAAACAGTTAAACTCCAAATTAGAAAATCAATGCAAAGTGTTGACTTTTTAGAACTCAACATCCTTTTGGAGTTCAAAAAGCTGATCTAAACTCTAATTTGAGTTAAAAAGCTATTTTTGCATGATTTGCATGTTTTTGTGAATTAAATTATCTTTATTATCAGATAACTCAAAAATCAAGCTGAGTTAATTTGAGTGATTTATGGCTTTTTTTCCCATGCACCTCCAAAGCCCTAGATTTCTATAAAAACAAGGCTCAGCTCTTCATAATTCATCTCTCAAATCCACAAAATCTCATATTTTTGCACAATCACGTTGGAGAATTGCAATTGGGAGGATAAAGAATCAAAGCTTATTGCGAATCAAGGCTATTGTGAGATCAATTTCATTTGCATTCATATCATATTAGTTTTCATTTGTTAGATCATTTAGCATATCATTTTTCATATCATTGCATAGAAAATCCAAAAAAAAAAAGAATATTTGCATTCAATTTCATATTCAGATCAATTACATTCAAATCCTTCATTTAGGTGTCGTCTAGGTCACTGATCTCGATAGCAATCTGAGAACATCAATCTCGCACCTACTAGAAGGCAGTAAATCACTTGGTTAAATTAGATTTCAATTTTGCACGATTTTGATTTTTGTTAACCTCTAATGTTTTACTGAAGTGTTGTGTCTACAGATCAGGTACAATTTTCACACACATAGTCACTGCTAGTGACCTACCCAGAAGCCTCCCTCCCTTAAGAGATATCAGTCACCAAATTGACTTGATAGCTGGTTCCTCTCTGCCTAATAAGGCCCCATATAAAATGACACCATTGCAGCATGCAGAGATTGCAAAGCAAGTTGGAGAACTGTTGGAAAGAGGACTCATTCAAAAGAGTCTCAGTCCATGTGCAATACCATTAGTTCTATCCCCTTAAAAGGTTGGCAAATGGAGATTATGTATTGAAAGAAGGGCCCTCAACAAGATCACCATAAGGTATAGATTCCCCATGCCAAGGATTGAGGATCTATTGGATCAACTAGGAGGTGCTTGCTACTTCACCAAGATAGACTTAAAGCCTAGTTATCATCAAATCATAATCAAACTAGGAGATGATTGGAAAACAACATTCAAGACTACTGAAGGTTTTTTTGAATGGTTAGTAATGCCCTTTGGCTTAAGCAATGCCCCTAGCACTTTTATGAGGCTTATGAATGAGATATTCATTGATTTTATTGGCAAATTTATTGTTGTTAACCTTGATGACATACTAATATTCAGTCATAGCAAGGAAGACCATCTTGATCATGTGGAATAGGTATTGAGAAGACTTCATCAACACAAGTTGGTAATCAACTTGGAGAAGTGCATGTTTATGAGGAAGGAACTTGTGTTCCTAGGATTTTTGATCTCACAAGGTACCCTCAAGATGGATCCTGAGAAGGTAGAAGCAATCATCAACTCACCTCCACCAAAGAACCAAGGTGATGTAAGAAGATTCCATGGACTTGCAACTTTCTATAGAAAGTTCATCAAAAATTTTAGTCATGTGTGTGCATCGATGCTTGAAACCATTAAAGGAGGAAAGAAAACTAAGTTTACATGGACAAAGGAAGAAAATGATGCATTCCAATACTTGAAGAATAGGGTTTCCCAATATCCTATCTTGGTCCTCCCTGATTTCAACAAAGTCTTCACTGTGGAGACAGATGCAAGCAACTTGGCTATAGGATTAGTCCTAAGTCAGGAAGGTAAAGCAATTGCCTTTTTCTCAGAGACATTAAATGAGGCCAAAAGAAAATACTCTACATATGACCTAGAGCTCTATGCCATGGTCCAAGCCCTCAAGAAATGGAGGAACTATTTGATCCTAAAGGAATTTTTGGTATACACTGATAACCATGCATTAAGCTTCCTTAATTCACAAGAAAAACTCTCTGTCAGACATCTAAAATGGGTAGAATAGTTGCAGGCCTACACCTTCAACATTAAGCATAAGAAGGGTGTAACAAACAAAGTCGTTGATGCCCTTAGCAGAAGGGCTGGTCTGATTGAAGAAATAAAACTACAAAGTGTGGGAGTTGAGTCTCTCAAGCACCTATACCCTGATGATCCTGAATTTGTAGAGATATATCAAATTTACACAAAGATGGTTGGAAGATACCATACTGAATTTTCTGAATATCTGATTTAGAATGGACTCCTATTCAAAGGAGCTCAACTATGTATACCAAAATGTTCAATGAGGACAAACATAATCAGGGAAAAGCATTGTGGTGGCCTAGGAGGTCACTTTGGCATTGATAAGACAACATACATGGTGAGGAGAAGTTATTTTTGGCCTAAAATAAACAATGATGTTAAGAAGTTCATAGAAACTTGCACAATATGCCAGCAAGCTAAAGGTGTGTCAACTAATCAAGGACTATATCAACCCTTACCAATTCCTTCTAGACCATGGGAGTCCATCTCAATGGATTTTTTAATGGGGTTGCCTAAAACAAAGCAAGGCTTTGATAGTGGTTTTGTAATAGTGGATAGGTTTAGCAAAATGGTCCATTTTGTACCATGTAAAAGCATAAATGATGCTTCCCACATTGCACATCTTTTCTTCAAAGAGGTAGTTAGGATCCATGGTCTACCTCAGACAATTGTATCTGACAGGGATGTAAAGTTCCAAGGCCATTTTTGGAGGACACTCTTCAAGAAATTGGGAACAAATCTCACCTATAGCTCTGCCTATCACCCACAAACAGATGGGAAGACTGAGGTAGTAAATAGATCCTTAGGCAATCTCCTAAGATGACTAACCAAACAATATGCTTAGAGTTGGGATACACTCCTTCCCCGGGCAGATTTTGCATTCAATGATTCCATGAATAGGTCAACTGGAAAAACTCTATTTGAAGCAGTATATGGTCTTCATCCCAAAGGATCATTAAACCTGTTAGAACTACCATCTAACTTCAAAGTCAGTGCTCAAGGCCAAGAACTGGCAGAACTCATCACAAAGGTGCAGCATGAGGTCAAAGAAGCATTGCAAAGATCTAGTTTGAAGTACAAGGAACATGCTGATAAGAGAAGAAGGGAGATCCACTTCAAAGTGGGAGACAAGGTTTGGGCATTTTTGAGGAAAGAGAGACTACCTAAGGGTAGATACTCTAAACTTCATATGAAAAAAGTAGGACCCTATAGTATACTCAATAAAATTGGTGAGAATGCTTATGAGATTTCTCTTCCCCCAACCTTGCAAATTTCTCCAATATTCAATGTTGCAAACCTCACCCCCTACAAAGCTATAGAAGGTTCAATGAATGAGCAAGGTGAGGAAACAAATACCAATAATGAAGACTATGTCACAAGCCTCCCTCAAAGAAAATTAGTAGAGTTGGAAGAAATATTGGACACCAAGTTGCTAAAGTAGACCAGAACCAAGAAGTATATGCAGTATTTAGTCAAATGGAAAGGGCTCTCCAACATAGATGCAACTTGGCTGACCGAAGACCAAATCAAACAACATGGGACTTCAGTGGAATAGTTAACCTCAATTAGGAACTTGAGTTTTAAAAATCAAGTGGAGTATGGTGCAGGAGCACCCACAATAAACTTAACAAATAATGTTCATCAAAGTCCTAAGGACATCTAGTTAGGATAGATCTTCCATCTAGGCATATAGACCAAGTTGTAAGACCTAGTTCCAAGATTGGCATAACTATAAGCCCTTGGTCAACTATGGTCAAAGGTGGCCAAAAGGCCTAGAAAATTAGGACTTTTTTTATTTTTCATATTTTTATGCTTTAGATCCATGTTGGATCAGTAGATTAGGTCTAGACCAAGTTTGGTCTCCTAGTATGCAAAAGTTGCAAAAATGTTGTAAAAGTTGCTTAGCAACTTTGACAACTTTTGCCAAAAGTTGTAACCAAAGCCCCCAATGGTCAAATGGTTTGAAATTCACTTGTAACTGATGGGGGAAACCTTCATAAGCCCTTTTAGGTGGGTGGAAGGTAAGATGTGTAATTTTGGCAATTCAAATCAATAAAATATCAACATTTCTCTACAAATTCCAAGGAGAATTGAAGTGTATGGATGGGTACAGATAGGAGGGCATGAAATTGTGAAACCAAAATTTGGATCCCTAAATCTAATTTCATTTTCAACTGGTCTCATGTTCTAGTCTTTCCTAGTTTGTAAGATATCTAGTTTTTAGTGATACTGCCTGGATTGAAGGCTTAAATCCAGGGTTTCAAATAGGGCTTGGTTGTTTGGATCAATTCCACCATGGGAAATTGATGCCCCTTGGTGGAATTCAACCTTTTTCAATTTATTTTCATATTCTATAGGTTAGAAGTGTGGATTTGAAGGGGAGTGGATTTGTCGTCATGCCCTAGGTGTACATCTCTATGTGTGCACCAGTCTGTAACTTAGAACAGTCACCATAACTCTCGGTTGGGGATTCATCAAGGCTCCAAAATATAGATTCTAAGTTCTTTTACATGTCCTCACATGATCCCACAATTGGTTTAGGCATTGACTTGGGAGAAAGAGCACCCATAGTGCAATTGGAGTCCTAATTAGGCCTAATAGCCCGGTCTAGATTAGATGTTTCAGTGTCATTCATTGGACTTCACATCTTGATGTTTGGATATGTTTTGTAAATCCCAAAAGGGTGTCAAAATATCCAGCCTATTCCCTATCTCATATGGAAGTATTTTGACTTGTGATCAAAATTCCTTCTAGGAAAGGCTACAAGCCTAGTCCTTGGTTTGTGAAGCAACTAGTATGTATGGGTTTCTTGTAAGTGAAAGAACCATTGGAACTAAAAAAATAGGACCTAAATAGGCTAGAACAGTGATTGTAGGCCACCCCTAGTCTTGTGAGTCATTTCATGGGGTTTGGTTGCTTATTAGGTTAAGGAAAGTCCTTTGTAACCCTTGGTCATTGGTGTCTAGATCTTGTGAAACCTAGTAATTAGGTTACCCTTGGATCTTGGGGTTGTGATAACATCATTTCTTGTTCATTCTACACTTGGGATAAGTGTAGGGCACTTGACCTTCATACTTTGGTGTACGTGGTACCCAATTCTCATCAATTGCTCACCGTTTTGAGGCTTCGTACAACCCACTTTGCATCATAGTGATAATGAAGATGAAATTAGATTCGTTGCTATCAAAGATAAAAATTCTATTATAGAAGAGAAAGCACTTGTTTCACATGTTGAAAAGAAGAAGGTAGATTGGATCATAGATAGTGGATTTTCACATCATATGAAAGGTGATAAAGAAAGATTTGTTGAACTAAAAAGGTATGATGGTGGTGTTGTTAGGTTTGGAGACAATACTCCTTGCATGATAAAGGGTAAATTATCAATCACACTTGATGGTAAGACTAATACTAATGATGTATTGTTTGTTTATGGACTGAAACATAACTTGTTAAGTGTTGGACAACTTGTTGATAAGGGATATCGCTTACAATTTTCTGATAAGATGTGTTCAATAAAAGACAAGGCATGAAATGAGATTGCAAATGATACTTTAACCAGAGGTAATGTATTTCAATTAAATATTTTTGGAGTAAGTTGTTTTACTGCAAAAGTTGATGACAATTGTTTATGGCATAGAATATTGTCACGTAAACTTTGATAACATAGTGAAAGCCAACAATTTAAATGTAGTCAGAGACTTACCTAAGATTGTGAAGCCCTCTAACATGTTATGTAAGGAATGTGTCATGGCAAAACAGACAAAAAGTTCATTTCAGAGAAAAGTAATTTCTACATCAGAGAAATTGGAGATTGTGCATACAGATTTATGTGGACCAACAAAGATAAAGTCATTTTATGGTGAGCAATATTTTATTCTTTTCATTGATGATTTCATAAGAATGATGTGGGTTAATTTTATTAGAGAAAAATCATAAGCATTTGATAACTTCAAAATATTTAAGGAAAAATTTGAGAATGAATCAGAATTTAAGATTAAATGTTTGAGGTCTAACAGAGGTGGATAATTTACATCTAATCAATTCAATGCATATTGTGCAGATAATGGTATTTGGAGACAAACATCGGCTCCTAAGACACCACAACATAATGTAGTAGAGAGAAGAAACATAACTGTTTGTGAATAAGAAAGAGTGATGTTTCTTGAAGGTAAGGTTTTACATCTACATTGGAGAGAAGTAGTTAATACAATAGTTTACACCTTGAACAGAGTTTAGATGAGATAAGGATCAAACAAGACACCTTATGTTCTTTGGTTTGATCACACACCAATCGTTAAGTATTTCAGTTTCTTTGGAAGTAAATGCTATATCAAGAGAGATGATGAAATAGATAAATTTGATCCTAGAAGTGATGAAGGTATATTTATTAGATATTCTACTAAGAGAAAACCATATAGATGTTATAATAAGACATTGATAAATATTGTTGAAAGTGCAAATGTGAGAATTGATGAGAGATTTCAGGTACAAGAGAAAACTTTTGAGTGTGATTCAGAAGGGGATACAAATCATGCAAGCACAAATCAAAGAACTACACAAAATCAAAGTACATAACAAGAACAATTCTTTGAGACTGACAATGGGATTCATGTTCAGTTTGAAGAACCAAGAGAAGAGCAGAGAAGACCAAGGTATGTTACTTTAAATCATCCTCGTGATTAGATTATTGGCAATATGTATGATAGAGTTATGGTAAGGAATATAATGAAAAATGAAATATGTCTGATTCCATAATTTGAGCTTAAGAGTACCAATGAAGCATGCAAAGATGAATCATGGATAAAATCTATGAAGGAAGAACTAGAGCATATTTAAAAGAACAATACATGGGAATTGGTTCCAAGGCCTAAATATAAATTTTTTATAGGAACTAAGTGGGTATTCAAGAATAAAATGAATGAAAAAGGAGAAGTGGTAAGGAACAAGGCAAGAATGGAATGTAAAGGATATTGACAGCAAGAAGGTATTGACTTTGAAGAAACTTTTGCCCCTGTAGAAAGATTGGAATCAATAAGATTATTTTTGGAATATTCAACTAACAAGAAATTTAAAGTTTATTAGATGGACGTCAAATCAACATTCTCGAGTGGTGAATTAGAAGAAGAGGTATACATTGAGAAACTAGATGGATTTCCTTTAACAGAGCAAGAAGACATGGTATGTAAATTGAAGAAGGCACTCTATGGATTGAAGCAAGAACCCAAAGCATGGTATGAGAGGTTGGATATGCATTTGTTACATTTGGGATTCAAGAAAATAAATGCAGACAACAATCTATACTTGAGAATAAATGCAGATGGACTATTGATCATTGAAGTTTTTATTGATGACATTATCTTTGGAGGAAATGATGAAGTAAGTAACAAATTATCTGATGAGATGAAAGAAGAATTCAAAATGTCCATGATAGGTGAGATGAAATAATTTTTGGGATTACAAATTACACAAATTGATGATGTGATTTTCATATCTCAAACCAAGTATCTTAAAGACCTATTGACAAGATTTGGATTTAAAAATTGCAAACCAATTGGGACACCTATGGTTACAGGTTGTAAGTTGACTAAAAATGATGATTCACTACGTACAATGCAGACAAGTTATAAATCTATGATTGGTGGTTAACAATACTTGACTCACACTAGACTGGATATTGCTAATGTAGTTGGTATTGTGGCAAGATATTAGACATATCCTAAAGAATCACATATTGTAGCAGTAAAAAGAATCTTTAGATATCTAAAGGAAACATTGGAATTTGGATTATGGTATGATAGATCAAATGATTTTACATTATATGCATATATTGATGTTGATTGGGAAGGAAATATTGATGATAGAAAAATCACAAGTGGAGAAGCATTTTTCCTTGGAGGAAGACTAGTTTCATGGTTGAGTAAGAAGCAAGATTACATAGCTAAGTCTACTAAAGAGGAAAAATATGTTGCAACAAAAAATAATCATAATTAGATAATGTGGATAAAGAAAATGCTGAAAGATATTGGTATAACTTTTTCTGAACCTATTATTATTCACTATGATAATACAAGTACAATTAACATGTCAAAGAATCTAGTTTTACATTCAAAGACTAAACACATTGCTATTAAGTATCACTTTTTGAGAGAGAAAGTCACTGAGAAAGAGATCAGACTGGAATATGTGAGCACTAAAGAGTAGGTAGTAGATATATTCACTAAGCCATTGGCTAAAGACACCTTTGAGTATCTTAGAGGTATGATTGGGGTGATGGCCCCTCCTTATGAAGAGTAGAAGATGTAGAAATGCATCAATCTAGTGTATTTAGAGCATATTTATTCATCTATATGTGATGTTGGGTACTGATCCTTAGGGGGAGTAGTTGCATTGAGCAAAGCTACCCAAGAGATCTTATGTAATGATTTTTATTCTAACAATGTTTGTTGGCATTTGACATTATTTTGAGATTGTAGATTGGTTTAATTCAATGCAAGAACTTTGATGTATTTATCAAAGGGGGAGTGATCTAATGTTTGGCATATTGGCTCCTTTTCCATTGATGTCAAAGGGGGGGGATAAATTTGTGGAAAACATCTCTTAAGGGGAGAAGAGTTTGTAATCTGGTAGCAGTGATGTGTTAGCTTGTGGTGACTAATCAGGAAAGTACTGTACATTTTTCCTCCCGACCTCGCCAGGGTTCGGGGCCGGGCCAGGCCCCGAGCGGGGGTTTGGGGGCGGCAGCCCCCAAGAGCAAGGGTTCGGGGGCGCAGCCCCCGAGGAAATTTTTTTTTGAGGCCGACTACTTTTTCAGTTATTTGGGCCGACTACTTATAACTCATTCTAACCCTAAAGCGAAAAAATATTGTATAATATGGCTTAGGGTTAGGGATTTTTCATGATGTATGATTTTAGTACTTGCGGCAGAATTGGGCTGTAAGGGATTACGGATTGTAATCAGGTTGTAATCACTGGATAATAATAATATTGGACTCGCTGTTGGTGGACGTAGCCCAGGGATTGGGTGAACCACGTTAAATCTATGTGTCTTGTGTTCTATTCTGTGTGGTTTATTATTTTCTGATATTAGTTATATTTGCACATAATTGTTATTTCTGCCTTGTTAATCCTAACATGATGAAGACTGTATATGTTGAGGGAATGTTTACTTTTGTGTTGATGTTGAAGACTGTATATGTTGAGGAAATGTAATGTTTACTTTTGGGTTGATGGTTTTTCTCCATATGTTGCCATCAATGCAAAAGGGGGAGATTATTGGAAACATAGTTTTGTTGGCACTTGGATGTACTGATTTTATGTTGTATTAGTGGGAAGTTTTGTCATTGATGACAACATATGCTTATGTATTCATGATAGACAAATATTATGTACATTTTATGAAGTTATCATGATAACAAAGTCATAGGTTGATGTATTTTGGTATGTGAGATTAGTTTTGTATGCATGGATGAGTATAGATATCATATCTATGTTCATTGGATCTTATATTCCATTTGGATGAGTTATGATACATTTGGTGAAGACTGGTAGCAGACTAGTGAACATGAATTGTTAATAGTGATAGTTTATGACATATTTTCTATATCTTATTGGCGAAGTGGAATCAGTGTTCACGAGCTTGGATCATGGTAGAATACTTTTTACTACAACTATGTTCGTAATAGCAATACATTTGGATTATTCTAGAATAGTTGTTGTTGTGTAACGTACAACATATTTTACTAGTAGCCAACTATGTTGAGGAAGCGTGTTGTTTTTTATTATAAAATGTAATATATGTATTGTAACGTGTGGAAAACATAATGTAACATTTGTAATAATGCTTAAGAATGCATGCATACCTTAGCATGGTCCTATGTTATTAAATGATCATTGGGGAAGCTTTAACAAGATGACCTAATTAGTATTTTTGTATCAGGTATAAAGGAAATTTTTTTGGTATGTATGGTAGGTATAAGGAAATGGATGGATATGTGAGATAGTGCAGAGTAGAGTAGAGGAATTTTTTAATTGAGTTGTGGAATTCAAATAAATTGTTATGGAAAATTAAGTTGTATGTTCAGCTAGTTCACCCTTTTTTATATGTTATCCTGAAAGATAAATCTATCATCTTTGCTGGAACATTTGGATAATGGGTCTACTTATTTCCTTTCAACCTTTAATAGGGTTAGAACCTTCTAACAAGGGTTCAAGATCTCTTAATAGGGATATTTCCTTTAACAGGTATTGTTGTACTAATTGAACTTCATTTGACTCCTAACATGGTCACATCCTTTCACAAGGGATTTATATGTTAATATACTATCTTTTAGGTTTCATCCCCACCAGGGTTTTCCCTTTGATCAAGGGTTTCCTCGAGAAAAATCTTTGTGTTATGGTGAATGATTACTTGTTTGGTTTATTCTTGTTACTATTGTTAATAATCTACATTATGAGTTTTGGATTTAATTTGATTTGGTCACAATTGATTCACCCCCCCTCTCAGTTGTGTGTGGACTGTACTTCTTAACAATTTCATGACGGATGTTAGCAATTGTATCACCTTTTTGAAAAATGACTATGCCAACAATGGAATTTTCTTCACTGGTAAAAATTAAATATTACATATCCACCATTGGACTCATCTACATTTCAATCCACATGTACCTATCAATTAGTTAAGTAATAGATAAACTTATAAGTATAAGTTTAAAAGTCTGGTTATAATATTTCTATGTTGGTATTTCCCTCATGATTCAATGTTAGATGGTGGTGATTCTCACAGGAACACAAGATAAATATCAAAGCATTATATGGCATCACCCTACATCCCCTCATGGTGGGTGATTACATGATAAAAAGTATTGAGGGATTGTGGAGTATGTGCTAAGTAAATGTTGGAAGTATCTCATAGACCCTCATAATTGCAAAGAATGTTAAGGAAAATGCCAAGGGAATAAGATATAAGAAGAAACAAATTATAGAATTCCTCATGTGTCCCCTGCATGATGAGATTTTTCAAGAGATGGAGGCACGATAATTCAGGATGTAGACAGGTTTAAGAAAAATGTCACCTTGCATTTCCTCACGATGAGTGACTATAAGGTGAAAGATTTTGAGCGATTACAAGAAATAATGAAGTATAAAATACCTCCTACGTTCCCTTTCAATGTCAAGTAAATAGATAAATATTGTCGAGGGATTGCAGGATGTGAAGATGTTGTGAAGAGGATATTTCATGAAGAAAGTTAGTACCCTGCATTCCCTTGTGAGATTAGATGAATAATCAAGCTTTCTCATAGGAACTTAGAATACAAATAAGGAAAAGAGAGACAGTTGAAAATAATATTATTTTTTATTATTGGGTGTAGTTAATTTTCTTTTGAAATTGTTGGATGTTCAACAAATTAGTTTTTTCGCAAAAGAGGGGGAAGTCAGGCAATTCAAGAATAGAATATGGATTAGATCAATTGAAGGGGAGAATATTTTCAGTTTGGGAAGAGGAGAATGACTGTAAATGGGAAATGAAAACCTAGTGGTGAAAAATCTATTAATGAAACAAGTTATGTATCAAAATAAGTTTTTTCATAGACTTTATCAGGGTATACATGATAGGAATGATATAAAGAGTCGAGGTTTTGAGATTTATAAAAATGACTATTACTAAGAACTAAAAACTAGAAATGGAAAAGAAACAATTTGAGAACTAAAAACTTGAAGTGGAAAAGGAACAAAACTAATATTTAGCACATGTGATTGAAATATGTTCCTAGCTCCTGAGACTAACCAATTCTGATACGGTTCTAGATACTGCACCTATGATTGAAATATGATATGAAGCCACTTCTCACCATTGAGTATCTGAATTAAATCTGGATACCTTGAAATGTGATATGAAGCCACTTCTCACCAAATTGTCTTTGCCCCACTTTTGCTGCTACTTTTGGAATTTAAAAAAAAAAAAAAAACCTTATAATATTCCTATTGTGATGTTGAATTTATAAAACCCCTCATTCCTTAATATACGTGAGATATATTACTTTCAATTTTAGGGATATTAAACCCCCCAATATGAATGCACGTGGTAGTGTATTTCCTACCAATTTAAGACCCCATGAATTGGAGGTTAAAATGACCTCTTTATTGTTTGAAGAAATCACCTTAGATGTGGTATCAAAAATTTGGTCCATTTATTTTAGAGATTTAAGGTGAGCTCACCCAAATTTGCATAACATTGAAATATTTTGTCATAGGGTTGAAAGAAGGAAACCAAAATTCAAGAAAGAGGGAGTGATCACCCCACATGCACAAGCAACCACTCAACAAAATATCCATTTTCTTCACAATATGAAAGGTTGATATAAATAAACCTTTGACATTGTTGGTTCATGGTTTGACATGTTTACACTAAAAAGTAGCTACCAATACTCTTCAACAAATTTTATAGAGTAGCCAACCCCAACTAAAAAAATCCTAAGAGAACTAGACCAACTAAAAAGAACATAAATCCTTCTGCACTTTAGGCTCTGCAAAACCAAGGCGGGTAGACCTCAATGCCCTTTTAACATACACTTTTTAAAATATGGCATTGCACAAACAAACATATCTCATATGAAGCATCAAACATGACACAAAGATACTAGATGAAGGCTAATCACCCATTGAATGTCAACTTGTATGGAGCATGAGACAAGGTAGGACACAAAAGTAAATGATTTAATTTTTTAATGAGGGGAACATAAAGAAAACCCTAGCTTGGACAAGTGCTTTGTTTATTGGGTAATATAATCTTTCAAACACAAAACATCATACCAAAAGTTCCACAATTATAGCTTCTTGATCTGTGACACATTTGCATTACAAAATATGTTTAACTATGATTTTCTGGTAGATCCTACTTATCATAATCCTAAAAATCAAAACCTTATGCTTCTGTAGTTGAGAATCCAAGAATTTTAATTAATTATTTGAATTAAAGCATGAAGCTTACCACATACATCACACCAATGCAATGAAATAATAAGATCTTTGATCATATTATATCAAAATACATAAAATTTGCAATAGGAGAGGAAATGAACTAGAAAATGCTATGAACTTTAATTGATACAACTATACTTTTGGTACAATATAATCAATATTTAAAAGACACCAGATTTGTAAAAAACATCACTAGATTTCTTTTCTATTACTCTAATTTTCAATACATACACATAAAAATGTGGATCGAGCATTTCTAAACTCTTCTTAGAAAAAACCCTAACCATCAGTTCCTATCTCATGGCCTTGATTACCCTTTTATAGGAACAAGGGAAGCAACAAGCTAAGGGCTATGAGATGACAATCAATCAATATTTTCCATCTTGGACAGAGGAAAAGAAACCACCATAAAAGAGAAAATCCTTTCAAATCTGTAAGTATATCTTGTCAATGAAGACTTGTGAACCAAGTTTATGACTTCCAACAACAAAAGTAGGTGTGCAATATCTTCTTAGGATAACCTAGTACCAACAAAATTTATCAATGTGTCATGGTACCTTACTCTTTGACATACATTTGCACCCATTCATTGTATTCTTATTCAGCATGCCAATCAAAGTTCATTACTTCATCTGACTTTCTTCTGAATGGAGTATTTATGGCGATGCATTGATTCACCTCCTTTTCAAAACTATCACAAAACAATCATGTGGCAATAATTATGTCCATATAATCCTCTAACATTCCTCTGTCCATGTCATCACAAATCTCCTCCACTGCAGCCTCCAAATTTGCCTTTCCTTCATCTTTCCATGTTTGTAGTGTTTTCACTCGTCCATCCTTGTCCAAAATTGAAGGTAACAAAGTCTCTTTCATCTCATTAAATTTTTTCTATAACTCCCTTATCCTTCCTTCAATATGGTTCGGAAACATCTAGAAATCCTTTAAAGTTTTTACAAAATCAAAAGTGGGATGGATCTTCAATGGCCTTTCCTTATGGTACCTAGATCCCAAACTTATCATTCTCATTTTTTCTATTCTTTGGATCCATCTGTCATATAGTGGCCCTATCACTTCCTTATCCTTGCCAAATTTTTGAATTTCTTCAAAAAGCAATGTATAACCAACATGTATACCTACCAATTTTTCATCAACATTTTTATTTAAATGATACAAAACTGTTTGTATCATTTTCCTCTTTTTCTTTTCAAAATCCTCCTAATTTTTAATTAAGGATCCTTCCAATTCATCAATTATTTGATAAAGTTAGGCCCTAGTACCCTCAAATGAATACTTTATTTCTTCAGGAACATCCTATGTAAATGGGGGTGGAGAAGTTTCTCTATCAATCATATCTGATCTAACAATTGACAACCATGTCCCAACCATTGTGGATGACTTAGGAACATCCGACTACAAAGCCTTTTCTAAATCTTTAATCCTTTATTCCAAATTTGCTTTCCTAGTCTCCAAATCTGCACACCTCTTAGATTTTATATCATATTCTTGAAAAAGGTACTGATTTCTCAGCATAAGGTCCTCCTTTTCCTTTTCTTTGTTGTCAATAAAATCTAGAATAAACCTAGAAGACTCCAAATTTTGTCTCACAACTTGTACACCACCTATATCTACAAGCCTCTGTAAAATTACATTACCCTTCACTCCAGGATTGACATCAGATATGTCCATTCTCTTAGTTGCAGGTGTGAGAGACTAGATAGCCAAAGTAGCATAATCATTGTTGTATTAAGCTCTCTTTAGGGCCATTTCAACCTTTTATGCTTTTGTTCCATGTAGATGCATCTTTCTTCTTACTGCATCAAAGGCCACAACATCAACAATATCCCATTTAGGTAGAATTAGCACATCGACCTCGTGTACAATATTTCTTCCTTCTTCTGGTGTCAAGGCCTAGAATTCATGGTGCGTCTCTGGTTGTACCTCATTTACAATCTCTTGTTCTAGCTCATCAGGCCACTGGGCTTTTATTATTTCTAGCCTCCTTTGATACTCTTCAACATTTCTTTGCCACATAAATTATTGAAAATCTTGGGTTTTGACAAACCCCTCATCATTAAAAAATTCTGCACAGGCCTCCCATCTTAAATCCCTATGAACTCTACCCTTTATCTCCAAAGAAGTAAAATGTGGAAGGGGCACAATAGGTAACAATGGGATACCCACCTGTAAAGCTTCTTTTGGGACAATGATAATATCTATTTCATCCTCATAATTTGAATCACTATCACTTGATAATTGCACAAGTGGGTTAGACTTACCATGTTTTCCTTTTCCTTCCTTGGCATTAGAAGCATGTTCCACATTGAACTCTATAGGAGGTGATGGTGGTCTTGGAGAAGGTGGGGAAGTATCTCTCCTTGGGGAATCATGAGGCTCCATGATAATGTTTCCTTTCAATGGCCTAAGAGGAGGGGAAATTGACCTATTACTAGTCATAATATGTTTTCTTTTTTTCCTCCTTACCTCTTCCTCTAGGTCTGAATCACTAACCTCCTTACCCCTAAACCTCTTGTAATACTTTTTTGCAGAGGGGGAAGAAACAAAACTAGGCCTTTCTTCTCCAATCCTTCCCTCAATAGGTTTTTCATGAACTCATAGAATAGGGGATGCCAAATTGAAAGCTCCCCTTCTTCCTTGCTTCTGCCTCAAAGTAGAAAATATGTCACTAAATATTTGAACAAGGTTGACATCTTTATAGAAAAAGGAGTCACTGTCTTGAGAGGATCATACTTTGGCTCGGATTTTTTGATTTCATCCCTCTTCCTTGAAAGCTAACCAATTTCTCTTATTCTCTTCTTGCATCTCTTAATCATAAATATTTCTTATATAATCCTCAGGGTAATGGAACTCATGGGGAATTTCCTTAATCCTTATTCTTTTTCTAAACAAATTATGGAAACCCCCAGGATCATTGTTCCTTGACACACTTACTCTCAGAATATAGGGGTTCAAGATTTTTATTAAGTGTGTCCATCCCCCCTTTGTGATTGCAAAATGATGAAAAGGGTAAAATATGGAAAGAGGGTACCTTTACCCTTACTTGTCAATTCACTATCCTGGATAGAACCAATTTGCCAATGACTTCAACAAAACCCAATCTCAAGGTTACATGGTAAGGAAATACAACGGGATGGACCTTGAAACCATAGAATCTAATGAAAGTGCTAATATGATATGGAATAACCTCTCCCCAATTATTCTTAATGTTTAAATAAGGCCTCCTATCCTTAGGCCTTATAAAATCTAACAATTGAGAGGCCAAGATCCTTGGAATATTCATAATTAATCTAGCCCTTAGCCTAGATGCAAAATTATTATAAAAAAGGAGATAATTGGATCCCTCCCAATATTTTCATATTAACATGGTCCATGTCTTTACAAGCATGGGTTCCCCATCCATGTTCCTATTTATCCTCATGAATTGTTGAAAATAATCAATGTTTTTGAAAAGGAACATGTGCATAAAGAAAGAGAACTAGTAGAATATGTCACTACCTTTATTTTTAAAATCTATTAAACCAAGGTGGATCTTTTCTTCCATGTAAGTTGGGTAGACATACATCGATACAAAATTGGGATGTGAATCTGGATGGCCATGTACATGAACTCAGGAGGCATACTGTTTCCACCATGCTACCCCAATAACTGACACAGAGTAGTATGTATCCTGCAAGTGTTTGACAAAGGCCTCCATAGCGAAGGGTTCCCATGTGGATTCCCATACAAAATAATTTACCAACTGTACCTTATCCAAATGAGTAGGAAGAATTTTGTGCCTAACCACATCTTTAGTTCTAGTATATTGGGCCAGGAAACCCTTTAAATCTATGTCCATCAAATTTGCCAAAAACTCACTAGTGTCAAACACCTCCCTGATTTCATCCCCACCAATAGTGAGAAAAACCTATCCACTGGTATCCCTAACCACTCTGGTTACCGAATCATGTCTATCTACTATTTTCAGGAGGAGGTCTACATCTAAAAATATGTTTGGAACAACTAACTTGCCTAGGTCAAACTTTCAAGCATTTGATTCAGGATTTGAGAAATTTCCTTGGTCATACCACTGTCTGAATTTAGTTCTAATCCTGAAATTGGTAGTCATGCATCCACAATATGTCCAAACACATCATAGAAACCCTCACCAATTCTCTTCCCCTTAACCAATTTAGTACCTAACACCTTATTATTTGTGGAGGGCTTTAACTGGTCTAAGAAATCATCATAGATATTTCTCTCAAGATACCCCACTTTCCCTGAATGCTTTCTAATCTGTGGCATTTTGAAGACTAGGGAGGCCTTTGAAACTTCTTAGAACTAGGGCTTCCATTCACTTTTTTCAACAAGTCTCTTCTCAAATACAACAATAATAATGGCTCCTTGAAAACAAAAAATCCCACGAGAAATTTACAGAAAAAACATAAGAAAACATAACAACTTATAAAAATAGGGATAACTTATGGCTTCTTTGCACCAATCTTTACTTGAATTATCATCAAGGAAAAATCCTTTGATCACTTCACCAGCTCCAAAAAACTTCTCAATCCTTGGGGTAAGCAGGATAAATAAATTTAATAGCCCGACATGTCTTTGTGCTAAATTTTTATAATCATGTCCACCATTAAATTCATGTGAGCAAACCAACGGCTCGTAAAAGTAACCTTTCTACAATTTCAAACTGTAGCCATCAATCCAAACTATCTAGGCTCCATTAGATGGTGACAAGAAATCCAACTACCACCACTTCTTAGCGGGAAAAGACACGTGCCACCATCACATGATCAATAATAATTGAGCACATTGGATCATTGGAGCACGATAGCCATTGATCCTTACTAAAAAATAACTAGCACGGTAGATCAAAGAACGTTAATCTCTAGGAATTTTTTTCTTGAAGTTAAATCATCCTCATTGATTTTATACATGTGCCAAAAGATTAGCACTTTAGTTGCAAAATATTTAAACTTCGATTATAACCTACAATTTTATTACATAATTTTCTCTATAAATTTAACTAATCAATCAGTGCCATGTGTCATATGTCATGGTCCCATCCATTAGACAAAGGCCAGTCTCAGATATGTGGCATAATCGCATGATCTCACAATGGATAACCATCAAGAATTTTGCATCATGGGAGCACAAAAACCATTGATCTTTTTCAAACCTTAACTGATTGTGAATGCCAAAAGATCATGATGTAGGAGCATCCTGGGTGTAAGGGCAATCTTGCATCATCTAAAATTATTTCTGGTTTCTTTTTAATAAGGGCTATCTTATGCAGAGCTTCTATTTTCAAAAATTTACTATTTTTAGTAAGTTTTTTGTTTGAGCTCAGAATGCTCTATTTTCTTTCCTAGAGGTTCAATTTGGTTATACCATCCTGCCAGTAAAGTTTCATTGCAAGATCAAGTCTAGTTTTGAAGATATTAAAAATTTTTGTGTATTGGCAGTAGGGTACAAAAACTTTGAACTTAGTTTTGAAGGATTTAGAAGCTCCAAATGGGGTCAAAACTTTGGCTAACTAGAGATTGCACAAGATATCATGGTAGAGAACTTCACACCATTTCTGAAATGGAGTTATAATAGCCGATCGAGTCAACGAGCGATGACTTATGGTCTTTGGAAGTTGCGCTACCTAAAATGGAAGAAAATGAATTTCCTTCAAAATTTCTTTTTGAGTTCTGAAAGTTGTTTGAGCCTATTCTATTGTAATAAAAATGAATAATAATATCTTAGGGATGGTCGAACTTAAACTTTAGGGTTAAAATTCTAGAACCTTCTTGGGCGGTGGAAAATTGCCTATATAAGGAAGGCTCATAGTGCTTTCTATGACAGTTTTGGGTGGTTATTCGAGGCTTTCTCTTACAAAATATTGTAAGGAAAATGCCCATGTGGCTTTTCATATTGTATTTCAAAAATTTGTAATTCCATAATTTTGGAGATAATAAGAAGCCCATTTCTTGTTCTCGCAAGTTGTTGTGTCTCTAATTTTTTTATGTATTTTTGGTATTAAGGGGATCACCCTTCATTAAGTGGTATCAGAACAAGAGTTCCTAAGTGTGTAGGTAGATCACTGACTATGAGGCAATTTGCACCAGGACCATAGTTTAGGATTTCAATGATAAGTGTAAAAATGCCTCCACAAAGGGAATGTGGCAGAAGAGCTAGAGGTGTGCCACCAAAGGTTAGAGCCCTCCAGAGACAAGTTCAAGCATTGCGAGAAGAGATTCACAAAGGAATGAATCTTACAGTAAGAGATGAAAGTGAGGATGAAGTCAAAGAAGAAGGAAGTGTTGATCAGGAAGGAGAAGGCAAAATTTTGAACCAAGAGGAAGAAAGGCTTTTCTGGGCCATTTCCAAAGTTGGGAAAATACCTAAGATTGAGGTCCCCACAATTTCAGGAAATCTTAACCAAGAGGAATTGATCAATTGGATCAATGAATTAGAAGAATATTTAGAGTATGAAGATATTGAGGACCTGATAGGGTCAATTTTGCAAAGGCCAGAATGAAGGGTCATGCGAAAATCTAGTGGCGAGAGATTCAATTGGAGCGAAATAGAAGAGGAAAGGAGAAAATCACAAGATGGAATCAGATGGTAGATAAATGGAAGTGAAAATTCATTCCTATTAATTGTGAGATTGATCTACTGAAGAAAATGCAAGGTTTGAAGCAAGCAGGGAGATCTGTTTAGGAGTATACGGAGGAGTTTTATGGAGTCCTCATCAGAACAGGTCATGCAAAAGATGATAAGGAGAAAGTTGCCCGTTACCTCAATGGCTTGAGGCCGAGCATTTAGGAGGAGTTGAATTTGGTCTGAATGAATAGTATTGAAGAGGCATACTAGTTTTACCTAAGAGTAGAGGAAAAACTAGACAATAATTTTGAGAGAAGGCAAAGCGGAAGAGGTCATGGTGGAAGATCTAGTGGACGGTCTTATGGAGGCCGAAATGAAGATCGAAAAAAGAAGGATGAGGCCAGTAGTAGTCAAAATTAGAGGGGAAATAATTTTGATCATTTCCATGATCAGAATAATAGAGATCAAAGAGGAAGAGGACAAGGACCAAGAAGAGGAGGCTTCCATGGAACATGTTTTCACTATGGAGAAGAAGGTCATAGGGCCTATGAATGCCCACAATGCCAAGGAAGGACCAATAGGAGAACTGAAGGTTAGGATAGAGTTTCACATGTGGATGAAGATGCCAAATCATCACATTATGAAGATGCTAAAAGAGGAGTCCTAGTTAACATAAGAGTCATGTTGATTGGCAAGAATGAACCCAAACAAAGGAGGAGCTTGTTTTGCACTAGGTGCAAGTGTGAGGATAAGTGTTGTGATGTGATTATCGATAGTAGAAGCACCAAAAATTTGGTGTTAGAAGAGATGGTCACAAATTTAAAGCTCAAGGGGTAGAAACACCCACGTCCATAGCGAATCACTTGGGTGCAAGATGACCACAAGGTCATGGTCAATGAGCAGTGCCTAGTGAAGTTAAAGATTGAGGGATACCATGATGAGGTATTATGTGATATTATACCTATGGATGCATGTCATATGTTGTTAGGTAGACCATGGAAGTTTGAAAGGTGTGTTGTACATGATGGTTGTGTGAATACCTATTCCCTAACAAAGGATGGAGTGTGACATAAGCTAAAGCCATTGAAGGACATAGAAGAAAAGGTATGTAGTAATGAAAGAATAATTTTTGTTGATGGAAGAAAGTTCCTAGAGCATATGAGGCATGGGCATATGTATTTTTCTTTAATTCCAATAGATGGTAAAGAGGAAGTAGAAGATGTACCTGCAAAAGTTATAGATTTGTTGAATAAGTTTCAAAATATTGTATCCGATAATGTCCTTGATGGATTACCACCTATAAGGAAGATCAGTCATCAGATGGACTTGATTCCAAAAGCTAGTTTTCCAAATAAGGCAACACACAGAATGACACCACCAAAAAGTGAAGAGTTGAATAGACAAGTACAAGAATTTTTGTAGAAGGATTTGATTCGAGAGAGTTTGAGTCCATGTGTTGTACTAGTAGTATTAGCACCAAATAAGAATGGAGAATGGAGGATGTGTACAAATTCTAGGGCTATCAACAAGATCACAATCAAGTACAAGTTTCCATTTTTGTGGATGGATGATATTATGGACTGTTTGAGCAAAGCCATGTATATCAAAAAGATAGATATAAAGAGTGGATATCATTAGATTTCGATCAAAGAAGGAGATGAATGGATGTCTGCCTTCAAAATAAAGGAAGAGTTGTATGAGTGGTTAGTCATGCCTTTTGGGCTAACCAATGCACCAAGCACTTTCATGCGGCTCATGAATGAGGTTCTAAAATAATTTCCAGGTAAGTTTGTCATTGTTTACTTAGATGATATTCTGATATTTAGTAAGACATTGGAGGAGCATATAATGCATATTCGTAAGGTGTTTGAGAAGTTAAGGGAAGTGAAATTGATGATTAATTTGAAGAAGTGCAATTTTGTGGAGTTAGTGTATTTGGGATTTTTAGTTTCAGTAGAAGGTCTAAAAGTGGACCCAGAGAAAGTGAAAGCTATCCTTGAATGGCCTACTCCCTGGAGTGCTACTGAGGTGATATATTTTCATGGTTTGGATATCTTTTACAAAAATTTTATCAAGAGTTTTAGCAGTGTTTGTGGGCCCTTGACTGAAACAATGAGAAGAGATAGGAAAGAGTTTAAGTGGACTACATGGACGGATAAGAGTTTTAAACTATTGAAACAAAAAGTTATAAAACAACCCATTTTAGTAATTCTATATTTTAATACGATGTTTCAAGTAGACTTTGATGCTAGTGGTACTGCAATAGGAGTCATTTGATCCAAGAAGGTAGACTTGTTACTTATTTTAGTGAGAAGTTGAATGATGCCAAGAGGAAATATTCTATTTATGATCAAGAATTTTATGCTATAGTTCGGGCATTGAAAAAGTGGAGGCACTATCTCCTTCCTAATGAGTTTGTTTTGTATATTGATCATCAAGCTTTGCAATATTTGAACAGTCAAGGAAAGTTGAATCAAAGACATTTGAAATGGGTTGAGTTTTTATAGAGTTACACAATTATTTTGAAACACGGGAGCAAAAAGTCTAACAAGGTTGCATATGCACTTAGCAGGAGACAAATTTTGTTGACATAGATGTTGATTGAGGTGGTTGGATTCAAGGAAGTCAAGAGTTTTTATCTAGAGGATCTTGATTTTGGTGAAGCTTGGAAATTTTGTACATAACCTATTACTCTAGACAGAACGAAGTGGTTGGATTTCATCATCCAAGATGGTATGCTATTTAGAGGGAGTCAATTGTGCATTCCAAAAAGTTCTATGAGGGAGAATCTCATCAAGGAGAAGCATAGTGGAGGATTGGATGGACATTTTGGTCGAGATAAAACCCTTGCTCTAGTTGTGAGAATTATTACTAGCCACAGTTGTAGAAAGATGTCAAGAAGTTTGTACAGAGTTGTAGAGTATTTCAAATGGAAAAAGGAGAAAAGTAGAATACAGGGTTGTATCATCCATTACCTGTACCAGAGAAGCCATCAGAGGATATCAGTATGGACTTTATTCTTGGTTTACCAAGGACTCAACATGGGCACGATTCAATTTTCGTAGTGGTTGACTGATTTTCAAAGATGGCACATTTCATTCCCTGCAAGAAGACTAATGATGTTGTTAATGTGACAAAATTATTTTTCAAAGAAGTGGTGAGACTACATGGTTTACCAAAGAGCATAGTTTTGGATCGAGACACTAAGTTTGTTAGATATTTCTGGCGCACATTGTGGAAGAAGTTAAAGAAATTTAAAGTTCATCTCATCACATCATCCACAGAATGATGGGCAGATAGAGATGGTGAATAGGAGTTTGGGGAATTTGATAAGATGTTTGGTTGGAGATAAGCCAACGAGATGGGATTTGATTTTACCACACGTGGAATTTAGATACAATAATTATGTCAACATGTGCACTAGTAAATCACCATTCTAGATTGTATATGGAAGTAGTCCCAGAAATGCTTCTGAGTTGAGGAAGATAGACAAAGGAGAGATAAGTAGTGTTGAAGCTGAGGATTTTGTAGAACATTTTAAGAACATCCATGAGGAGGTGAGGAAGCACATTACCAAGATGAATACATAGTATAAGGCTAAGGCAGATGAGAAAATGAGGCATAAGGAATTTTAGGTTGGGGATGAAGTCATGGTTTATTTGTAGAAGGAGCGATTCCTAGTAGGTACATATAACAAGTTGAAAATAAAGAAATTTGGGCCATGTAAGATACTGAAGAAGCATGATTCAGGAAATGCCTATGAAGTAGAGTTTCCTAATGAGATTAATATTTCACCATTATTTAACATTTTAGATCTTACAAAGTATCATGAAGGGGTGTTGAAGATGGGGTCATAGAAGCACAGTGGAGTATTTTGGAAACTACTTCAACTACCAAGGAGATTGAGGCTATACTAGATAGTCGTATTGGTAGAAGCACAAGGAAAATGACATATGAAGAATATCTGGTCAAATGGAAAGGATGACTTGGAAAAGATTCATCATGGCTGACAAGGGAGGAGGTTAACCATCTTGGTTTTTTTGGATATTTCTAATGCATTTAATATGTTTAATTTTCTTCCTTGGGAGAATTTGAGAATGTCTTTGGGTGAAAGGCTTAGTTGGAGAATCTATGTGTTTGAGAGCTTGGATGTATGGGCATCCTTGAGGCCTACTTATGTTATACCTTGAGGGCCATAAGGGATGTTTTTGATGCTCTTGTGATGAGCTGGTATGTTGGAAGGGAGCCTTGTGAAGGCATGTAAGAAATTGTTTAAGTATGACATCTCCATATGAGATAATTTCACCTTCACCCATATTGGGATCAATTATGAATTCCTATGTGCAAGCTTGGGAATAGGAGTAATAATGTGATTGTTCATGTCTCAAAATGTTGAATGCATGTTTAATGTGTGTAGAATGTTTGTAACCTATCCCTTCTTGTTTCCCCTAGCTCGGGGGTGGCCATGAAATGGCCTAGGCTAGGAGGTGAGCCTCCATGGTCATGTGGAAAAGGTTTTTGTGTTGCAAATTTTGCTTGCATGGTGTGAAGATGAAGTTCAAGTTAGAAGTTTCAAGTCAAAGTTGAAAAAATTAAAGAAATATTTTAAGTGTATTAAGCTTAAGTGATCTTGCTCTACTCATATTGTTTTCTAAGATATTGCAATTGTAAAAGAGAAAAGGCTGGAATTAAGGCTTATATGTTATCCTCTTGGAAGAAGGTTTTATTACTAGTTGAATTTCAAATTTATTTCTTAATAAAATTATTGCTTCTTTAAAAGTTAAATTTACTGTATCTATAATTGAATTTTAAATTAGTTTCCTGCATTTATGTTACATGAAATTTTTATGGTCTGAAAATGTTTAGTTTAATAATTGATTCAAAAATCCTGCATAATCTATGTAGTTGGCATGAAGAGGATATATATATATATATATATATATATATATATATATATATATATATATATATATATATATATATATATATATATATATATATATATATATATATATATAAGTAAACATTGTATGAATAATTCTGTTAAATGAATTAAATTCCCTGCATTGCATATGATTTTAAATTAAGAGAATTATTATTGATTCATTTTCCTTCAAATTCTGTGTAAATTATGTATTGAAATTAAAGTTTTAATGTTCATTTGTCATTTAAAGGTTCTCTGTTTTCTGTTCCTTCCATTTGATTTAGAAATTCTTGTTTAAATTTTTTTTTTAAAGGGTAATATTTTTACAAACACCAATATGGGAACTGAACATTAGGACTTTATTAAGAGGTAAATATGTTGTGTTTTTCCCAGTGGATTTTTGGGCATTACAGGGTCATAGAAGTACAATGGAGTATTCTAGAAACTACTTCAACTACCAAGGAGATTGAGGCTATACTAGATAGTCATGTTGGCATAAGCACAAGGAAAATGACATATGAAGAATATCTAGTCAAATGGAAAGGATGACCTATAGAAGATTCATCATGGCTAACAAGGGAGGAGGTTAACCATCTTGGTTTTTTTAGATATTGCTAATGCATTTAATATGTTCAATCACTACATTATCAATATTGTTTTCATTCGTGTTTTGTCACTAATGTCAACATATGTTTCTATGAGGAAAATAGACTGGTTATTATAGTGTACGGATAGTGTACAGATGTTTCAGAATGTGCGAAGACAGTTGTGTGTACAAGAAGGTGTTGTGGTCTTATATCTAAGATAACATGATGTAATAGTGCATATTGGTTGAGTTACAAAATATTTGGTGAAGACTGGTTACTGGACTGTGACAGTGGAAGTTGACAGAGTAAATCTCTGAGTTTTGAGTATATCTTACAAGCGATGAAGATTTCGTATATACGAGCTTAAGGTATGACATATAGTATATTGAAGAATGTTCGATGATCTTAGCAAGGTACATAAAGTAGGATGACATCAATTGTGGCGTGTGTTCTCGAGAAGTCCTATTTGGAAGCCAACTTCAGAGTTGAAGCATGTATCATGAATAGCGAGCATGAATTATGGATTTCAATCCTTAATTGTTTAAATATAATTGTTGTATACTTGTTCTAGATACCATATGTATCTTAGCAAAGAGTTATGTAATTATTTGTATATTAGGAAAGCCTAATTGGCCGACCTGGTCATTTATTTTGTAATAGGGTATATATGTAAGATATTTTATTTTGAAAAGATATGGCAATATGTATGTGATGTAAAAGAGGATTGTGAAAGCTGCAAGCTTGTGTCTGTTGGATGTAGAGAAGAGGATAACTTATATACTTCATTATAACCGATCAAGAAAAGATAGTTTCTATCAGACAGTTCAAGGGTTGTGTATTTCCTTTCATACACTTGTGTTGTGAATAGTGAGTTCCGAAGGTGGACATAACCTTCTTTGGGTAGTGAGCCTACTCTTTTTCTTTGACTCCTAACAGGGTCTATCCTCTAACAAGGACTATGTACTTTAATGACTTAATCAGCTCCTAATAGGGCTAGATCTTTTAATAGGGATACTATACTCTTAGTACATCATTAGTGGGTGTTAATTCCCACCAGGGTTTTACCTTTAATAAGGTTTCCTCGACAATAAATATTGTGTTATTGTGTTAGCATTCATTGTGTTCATTTGATTTGGTATTGTTGCTATTCAAAGTTTAAAGTTTAATAATCTGTCATAAAACTGATGCACCCCTCCCTCTCAGTTGTATTGGTGGATTGTTATTCCAAACAATTGGTATCAAAGCTCCTGGTTCTTAGAGAGAAATCTTAACAGGTTAAGGTGATCTTGGAGATGGCATTTTATAGGAAGGATAGTCCAAAATTTGATCCTGAAAACTTTGACAGTTGGAAGAACAAGATGCGAACCCATTTTCTATGTTTGGGTATTGACTACTAGATGATCACAAAGAATGAGGTAACCATGAAGGCTGAGGATGAATTGGATAAAGCTAGTGACGATGAAAAGAAGACATTTTAATACAACATGGATGCAAGGGAAGCACTGATCAACGCACTCTCTGAAGGAGAATTTACTGAGGTGAAAGATCTGGATTTAGCACACAAAATTTGGATAAGATTAGAAGCATTGTATGAAGGAGATAAGTTTACCAAACAAGAAAAATTACAACTGAAAAAAAAGGATGGAAAAGCTACAAATGAAAGATGATGAAAACATTAGAGCTTATGTACAAAGAGTCATAGAGGTTGCGATTGGAATCATAAATTTTGGAGGCACTTATGAAGAGGAAGAAGTCATTGCAAAGATCCTTAGATCATTGACACCTATTTACAAGACCAAAGTTTAGGCTATAGAAGAGATCATACCTTTGACTACAAACTTTAGCAGAGAAATGTTGATTGCAAAGCTAACCACTTTTGAAGTTGCAGAAATGGGAGATTCTTTACCTAAAGTTGAGACAACATTTAAGACATCCACACACAAGAAGACAATTTCTGGAATTGTGAGCTCCAAAAATGGTAACATAAAGGAAGATCTTGGTGAGTATGTTGATGAATGGGATTAGATACAAGAAGAAGAAAGAAAATTAGATGAACTTGTTGCCCTGATCGCTAGAAGAGAAAAGAGAGGTAAGGGTAAATTTGAAGGAAAATTACCTTTGAAATGTTTTTCATGTAATAAGATAGGTCACTTTGCATCTAGATGTCCTACAAGAGTTCATAAGCACAAACCTAAGTTTTTCAAGCCTAAGTATTCAAAAGACAAGGAATGTTATTATGCTAGTGAAGGTATTTATGATGACGATGATTGTGATTATAAGGAGATTGGATTTATTGCTATTAAAGATGAAAAACTAGTACATGAGGAAAAAGCTTTAGTATCACATGTTGATAAGAAATCTGAATGAGTTATAGATAGTGGTTGCTCACATCATATGACTGGAGAAAAAAACAAGTTTGTTAAACTAATGAAATATGATGGTGGTGTTGTAAGATTCAAAGAACAATGTTCCTAAACCTATCATAGGAGTAGGATCTATTTCTTTGGATGGAAGGACTAATACTGACAATGTATTGCTTGTTGATGGACTTAAGCATAACTTGTTAAGTGTTGGATAGCTGATGGACAAAGGATATCAATTAAAGTTCATTGATGGGAAATGTGTTATCAGAAGTAAGACATGAAACTTGATTGCAACTGGTACTAAATCTAGAGGTAATGTATTTGAGTTAAATAGATTTGGAGCTTCTTGTTTTGTTGCGAAGGTAGATGAAAATTGGTTATGGCACAAAAGGTTTTGTCATGTCAATTTTGATAATATTGTGAAGGCAAGCTTGACTAGTGCAGTAAGAGACCTACCAAAAATTGTAAAACCATCTAACACTATGTGCAGAGAATGTGTTATGGGAAAGAAGACAAGAAGCAGTTATCAAAGTAAATCATATACAACAAAAGGAAAGTTGGATCTGGTACATACAGACCTATGTGGACCTACAAGAACAAGATCATACTATGGTGAAAGGTACTTTATACTTTTTGTTGATGACTTTTCTAGAATGATGTAGATCACTTACTTAAAAGAAAAATCAAAAGCATTTGACAAATTCAAGTTATTCAAAGCAAAAGTAGAGAATGAATCAGGCTTAAAGATAAAATGTTTGAGGTTAGACATAGGTGGAGAGTTTACTTCAGATCTATTCAATTCTTATTGCGAAGAACATGGAATACAAAGGTAGACATCTGCTCCTAGGACTCCACAGCAAAATGGGATAGCAGAGCGAAGAAACATAACAACATTGGATGCTGCTAGGACGATGTTTCTTGAAAGAAATGTATCTCATGTACATTGGAGAGAAGATGTTGGGACAACAGTATACACATTGAACATAATTCAAATCAGAGAAGGTACAAATAAGACTCCTTATGAATTGTGGTTTAATCATACTCCTATTGTAAAATATTTTAGAATTTTTGGTAGAAATGCTATATCAAAAGGGATGATGAAATAGGAAAATTTGATGCTAGAAGTGATGAAGGAATCTTTCTTGGTTATTTTACTAAGAACAAGGCTTACAAATGCTTTAACCTGAGATTAAGAAAGATGGTTGAAAGTAACAATGTGAAGATAGATGAAAAGTATCAGATACAAGAGAGAATGTATGATTGTAATCAGAATACAAAGATCAAGGAGACTACTATTACTACAGAAGAAGAACATATTAAAACTGAATGTGAAAATGAGATTTGTGATGATGACACAAATGAGGCTACTAAGATTCCTAAGACTCTAAGGTATGTGAAGAAAGATCATCCTGAAAATCAAATTATTGGTAATGCAAGTAAAGGAATAATGACTAGATCAAAGACAAGGGAATAAATATGTTTGATTTCTCAAGTTGAACTGAAGACTACTGATGAAGCTTGTAGAGATGAATCTTGGATCAAGGCTATGTAGGAAGAATTAGATCAGATAAAAAAAATAACACTTGGGAATTGGTTTCATAGACCTAAAGATAAAAATGTAATAGGAACTAAGTGGGTTTTTAGAAACAAAATGAATGAAGAAGGAATTGTTGTGAGAAACAAAGCAAGATTGGTATGCAAAGGCTATTCACAACAAGAATACATATATTTTGAAGAGACATTTGTTCTTTTTGTTAGGATAGAAGTTGTGAGACTATTTTTGGCTTATGTTGCACATAAGGACTTCAAGGTATATCAGATGGATGTAAAATCTGCATTCTTGAATGGGGATCTTGAAGAAGAAGTATATATAGAACAACCTGATGGATTTCCTCTATCAGAAGATGAAGACATGGTATGCAAATTGAAGAAATCACTGTATGGACTGAAGCAAACACCAAGGGCTTGGTATGCAAGGTTAGACAAGTACTTACTTCACCTTGGATTAAGAAAAGGTAATGCTGACAGTAACTTGTATTTGAGAACTAGTCAAGATGAATTTTTGATAATAGAATTTTTTGTTGATGATATTATTTTTGGAGGCAATGATGAGATGTGTAAGAATTTTTCTAAAGAAATGGAGAATGAATTTGAGATGTCCATGATAGGTGAAATGAAATTCTTTCTTGGACTGCAAATAAATCAGATTAAGAATGGAATTTTCATCTCTCAAACTAAGTATCTTAAAGAGATGTTGAAAAAGTTTGGAATGGAAGATTGTAAACTTGTTGGTACACCCATGGTGACTGGCCATAAAATGACAAATAATGATGAGACCAAAAGTGTTTTTTAGGCCAAGTACAGATCAATGATTGTAGGGTTACAATATCTGACTCACTCTAGACCGAATATTGCTAATGTTGTTGGAATTATGGCTAGATATTAGGTAGATCCTAAAGAAACACGCATGGCTATTGTAAAAAGGATATTTCATTTAAAAGGAATAATGGAATACGACTTGTGGTATGATAAAAATGATGACTTTGAACTATATGCCTATATTGATGCCGATTGGGCATGGAACATTGATGACAGAAAGAGTACTAGTGGAGGTGCATTTTTCCTTGGGAAAAGGTTGGTTTCATGGTTAGGTAAAAAACAAGATTGTATAACTCAATCTACTGTTGAATCAAAATATGTTGCTACTGCTATTAACTGCACTCAAATTGTTTGGATGAAACAAATGTTGAAAGATATTAGAATAAATTTTGTTGAACCAGTGGTTATCCATTGTGATAACACCAGCATACTAAATATGTCAAAGAATCATGTGATGCATTCGAAAACTAAGCATATATCTATCAAGTATCACTTTTTGAGAGATGAGGTGGCAGAGAAAGAAATAAGGTTGGAATACATTAGCACAAAAGAACAGATAGAAGACATCTTTACAAAGCCATTGCCAAAATATGTCTTTGAATATCTCATAGGTATGCTTGGGGTGTAGGCCCCTCCTATTGAGAATTAAATGATGTAGGAATGCATCAGTCCAGAGGTATTCAAAGCTCTATCATTTTCTGGACTTGATGTATGGATCTACTCCTCAGGGGGAGTGATCGTTGGGAGCTTACAAAATACATTTGGGTGATTCAACACCTTGTTAATGAAGACTAAACGAAAAATAGTTGATGACTTATGGCACCCTTTTCCATTGTTGTCAAAGGGGGAGAGATACTATGAGAAAATCTCTAATGTATGGGGAGATTATATGAGGAAAGATACTATGAGAAAGTATTCTTGGTTAATAGATTTTGGGTTGATGGATTTTCCCATATGTTGCCATCAATGCCAAAGGGGGATATTGTTGGATATTGTTAATGCATTTAATATGTTTAATCACTATATTATCAATACTATTGTCATTCATGTTTTGTCACTAATGTCAACATATGTTTCTATGAGGAAAACATACTGATTATTATAGTGTACAGATATTGTACAAATGTTTTAGAATGTGCGAAGACACTTGTGTGTACAGGAAGGTGTTGTGGTCTTATATCTAAGATCGCATGATGTAAAAGTGCATATTGGTTGAGTTACAAAAGATTTGGTGAAGACTGGTTACTGGAATGTGACAGTGGAAGTTGACAGAGTAAGTCTCAGAGTTTTGAGTATATCTTACAAGCGATGAAGATTCAGTATATGCAAGCTTAAGGGATGACATATAGTGTACTGAAGAATGTTTGATGATCTTAGCAAGGTACGAAAATTAGGATGACGTCAGTTGTGGCGTGTGTTCTGGAGAAGACCTATTTGGAAGTCGACTTCAGAGTTGAAGCGTGTATCATGAATGGTGAGCATTAATTATGGATGTCGGTCCTTAAGTGTTGAAATATAATTTTTGTATACTTGATCTAGATACCATATATATCTTAGCAAAGAGTTATGTAATTATTTGTATATTAGGAAAGCCTAATTGGCTGACCTAATCATTTATTTTGTAATAGGATATATATGTAAGATATTTTCTTTTGAAAAGATGTGGCAGTATGTATGTGATGTAAAAGAGGATTGTGGAAGCTACAAGCTTGTGTCTACTGGATGTAGAGCAGAGGATAACGTATATACTTCATTGGAACTGATCAAGCAAAGATAGTTGCTATCAGACAGTTCAAGGGTTGTGTATTTTCTTTCATACACTTGTGTTGCGAACAATGAGTTCTGAAGGTGGACATAACCTTCTTTGGGCAGTGAGCCTAGGCAGTGAGCCTACTCTTTTTATTTGAATCCTAACAAGGTATGTCCTCTAACAAGGACTATGTATTGTAATGACTTAATAAGCTCCTAGCAGGGCTAGATCTTTTAACAGGGATACTATACTCTCAGTACATCATTAGTGGGTGTTAATTCCCATCGAAGTTTTACCTTTAACAAGGTTTCCTTGACAACAAATATATTGTTATTGTGTTGGCGTTCATCGTGTTCATTTGATTTGGTATTGCTGCTATTCAAAGTTTAAAGTTTAATAATATGTCATACAACTGATTCACCCCCCCTCTCAGTTGTAGTGGTGGACTGTTATTCCTAACAAGTTTTCCTCTGCACACTTGAGACGTGACATGGTCACTTCTCAAATTACCTCAGTGTCTGATATAGGAGCATCCTGGGTGTAAGGGCAATCTTGCATCACCCAAAAATATTTCTGGTTTCTCTTCAATAAGGGCTATCTTGTGCAGAGCTACTATTTTTGAAAATTTACTACTTTTAGTAAGTTTTTTGTTTGAACTCATGATGCTCTATTTTCTTCCCTGGAGGTTCACTTTGGTTATACCAGCCTGCCAGTAAAGTTTCATTGAAAGATCAAGTCTGATTTTGAAGATATTAAAAAATTTTGATATTGGCAACAGGGTACTAAAACTTTGAACTCAGTTTAGAAGGCTTTAGAGGCTTCGAATAGGGTCAAAACTTCAACTAACTAGAACTTGCACAAATCAAGAACTATAGAGAACTCCACGCCATTTTCAGAATGGGGTTATAATAGTCGATCGGGTGAACGGGTGATGACTTATGGTCTTCGAAAGTTGCGCTACCTAAAATGGAAGAAAATAAATTTCCTTCAAAATTTCTTTTTGAGTTCTGAAAGTTGTTTGGGCCTACTCTAATGTAATAAAAATGAATAATAATATCTTAGGGATGGTCGGCCTCAAACTTTAGGATTAAAATTCTAGAACCTTCTCGGGCGGTGGAAATTTACCTATATAAAGAAGGCCCATAGTGCTTTCTACAACAGTTATGGGTGGTTATTCGAGGCTTTGTCTTACAAAATATTGTAAGGAAAACACCCATGTGGCTTTGCATATTGTATTTCTATAATTTGTAATTCCATACTTTTGGAGATAATAAGAAGCCCATTTCCTGTTCTTGCAAGTTGTTGTTGTATCTCTATTTTTGTTATGTGTTTATGGTATTAAGGGGAGCACCCTTCATCAGATCATAACTTTCGTGCAACTAACTCTGAAAAAATAATCGATCCTCGTTTAAAATTGACACGTGCACCAAAGTAAGGCATTGAGTAACACTGTGATTAACCAAAATGATTGGCCGAAGAGAAAGAAAAAGAGAATCGGTCCCACAAAAAGGACATGTGGCAACCCCTCGCCATCTCGCGATCAACTTGGAGCCCTGGTGACATCACAACGGGAACACAAGAATCCAACACATGGTCCACGCTTGAAAATACGTAACACATAGCTCATAAATAAGACTTGTCGACTTAGGAAAGGCGTATGAGCTAGGGAAACAATTTTAAGGGTCAACACTTAAAGATATAACACTTTTAGAATTTAAAAGTCACGACCCCCTTGTACCTGACTTAAGCTAAAAAAAGTAATGATGAAACATAAAGCCAACCAGACATAAGTAGGTTATTTCTTCATTTTAAACAAAAACCCTAAGGCTTCATCCAGAAGAACCTATGTTTTTCAAAATATTATCAACAGACACAAGGGAAATATTCAATAGATCCCTTCAATACTTTACAAAATACATGCAAGTTTGGAGGTGAAGGCCAAAAAAAAAACTTCTACAAGCATCAAAACTTTCATTTTTAACTACTTTATTAACATAATTGATGCCCAAGAGAGAGTGTAAACATGAAAGGGGATAGAACTTTCCACACTAAGATTCGGGATTAGAAGTAGAGGGGGGCCTCAAGCCTACCATAGCTACATAAATATATCACCCTAGTTATCCCATCCAAACCATCAATTGTTGGAATAAAATATGGTACCAACCATTATCGTCATTGGATGAGCCACATACCAAAGCATTAGCCCTCACAAACTCGTGATTGGTAAGACATGGAGCACAATCAAAAGCTTTAGGAACTACACTAACAGCAAGATCACCACTATCACTAGATGTGGACCTTGTAAAATAAATAATTATGGTAGGAAGAGGGATATAGACAACACCATTCACCCATGTTAGAGAGGAACCAACGGCCAATGCAAGAAATCAGAGGAACTAACCCTTGACTCAATTATAGGGGCCACTAGAAGTGGTAGAAAAAGGTCACCGAGGGTTATAGAATTGAGTGGAAGGGTATCGTTTGGAATGTTAGAATAGATTAGGAGTGAGAAAGAGTGCATTGTTTGAAATGTGCTAGTAAAGCAACCAATGTGGATGGAGACATTTTTTTATGTTACCATCAAAGTGAATATTTATTAATGACTTGCTTTATTTGTCTTAGAATTTCAGAGATAATTTTTTTTGGCTTGTTTTAGTTGTCTTTACAAAAATCTTAAATAGTCAATTCCAAAAACAATTGTTCTTGTATGTAGCATTTTAATTAAACAACTTTCTTATTGAATTTGTGAAACTTTGCATTGTTCGTTGTCCAAAGCTAGATGTTGGAGGTTTAGGTTGAACTTATAGCTCACACCTCAAATTACCTCAATCCAAATATTACATTTCTTTTTCAGTTTTATTTCCTAATTTAGAGAGGTATTTATGTGACCTCATGCTAATTATTTTATTTGTCCTTTAACAAAGTTTATGTTATTGTGACGTTTTCATTCACATTTTCTTGAAAAAAAAGTAATACTCTTTTGTGTTATCAAAATTATATATATATTTTCCCCTAAAATCACTTTCTTTCTTTCTTACAAAAATCACATTATTTTATAATTAGTTTTCTTCCTAGAGATTGTTGTTAAAGCCACCTTTGCTCAAAATTGCATGCTTTACAATTAAACTATAGGAAAAAACAAACAAACAAACAAACTATTTTGGTCAATTTTCAACTTGATGAGACTATTTTATACACCTTAGTAGCTTCTTGACAACTTTTTACATATTTTAACGCTAACATTTCTCTTGTTTTTCCCTTGTCAAATCAAATTCATTTGATGCTCTTTTGATCTAAATATTTTAATAAAAATATCTTAACATTGTAATCTAGTTCATACACATTTTAAGCAACTTTGATTATCAATGCAAAATTGTCAATTTCATTGCAAATTAGATAGTACTTTTCATGTTGGTTTATTTAGTCTAATTATATGAAACCCCCAAAACTCAAAGTTGTTTTTGACTCCTTTTCTCATAGGTTGCTTTGGTCTTGGGTAAGTACGAGATTTATCATATTTCTCAGTTGGTTTGTTGTAGATTCTTTGGGTGAATTGAATTTGTGAATTAGAGACTAACAATAATTTGACATTATTGTAAATATATATAAAATAGTAAAAATGGATTATTTCTAGTTATATGTTATGGGATGAATACTATAAATGTCATTCTCATATGTTTCTTATTCTGCAAAATTAAGTTGAGTAAAGCTTTGGTTTGTTATTTTATCGATTCACAAATGCAGAAACCGTTTTATTGACATGGGGATGGATACACAGAATCGAGTGACAAAAGCCTAATAAATATAATCTCTATATGCCTGTAAATCTTGCCAGGGGTTAGTTAATTAACGATTCCTTAAATCAGAAGAAATTGAACAAGTTATCCTTCAACTGGGGACATATTAGGTAAATAAATTTTGATTTCAACAGTCAAATTTGGTTGAGGAAAGTAACAGGGCCGTAAAGGATAATTTATTTTTAGACAAAGACTTCGAAGAAATTACTGACAAATAACAATAATCAGGGTTTTCCTTACATCAGAAGAATTTGGACAAATTATCCTTCAACTGGGGACACATTAGGTAAATAAATTTTGATTTCATCAGTCAAATTTGGATGAGGAAACTAACAGGGCAGTAAAGGATAATTTATTTTTAGACTAAGATTTCGAAGAAATTAAATTACTGACAAATACTAATGATCATATTAGGGCCTTTCCAATAAACAATTAGGGTTTTTTAATAAGAGGAAGTTCTTTTCACATAAGTTTTAGTACATATCAAAATCAAGGGTGTGAGATTGAATAGGGTTGAGTCTGGTATTGTTTAGATTGATCATTGATAAAACATAATTTTTTATTAGAGGAAGATTTTGAAGAAATTACTGACTAATTGCAATAAACGGTTTTCTGAATAAACAGATAAGAATTTTTTTATTTAAGTTCGTTCCTTTCAAATATGTTTTGGCACATCAATATCAAGGGTGTGAAGTTGAATAGGGTTGGGTCTAATATTGTTTATGTTGGATATCTGATATACTATTGGGTCTAATATTGTTTATGTTGGATATCTGATATATTATTTGACAACTTGATTGTAGTTGTGTTTGATCTTTTCTCACAGCTTAGTCACTGTTGTATTGTATTTGTCCCATCCAAAATTTGTTATGATAGGTTTGAGTTGTCCTATATGTTGTACAGTGTTTATGGTCCCTTAAAACTATTTTATTCTAATCAGAGATAATAAATATTACTTATTAGATACAATTTTTTTTGAAAGGTGTAACAGATTGATCGGATTTTTTTTTTTGAAAAAGTTGTTTCAAGTGGTTTTTTTGGTTTGTACTTGTATCTGTTTCGCCTCAGTGTTGTTTTGATATTAAGGTTTTTCAGATTTCTCTCGTACTTCTTTGTGACTTGCTTTATTATTTGACACTTAAGTTTTCTTGCTTGGTTTTGACAGTGGTTTCCCTGTCCTTCAGGCATAATTTCTTGTAATGCCAACTCTTTATATGCAATATAATTGCCATTTATTAAAAGAAATTGTATCGTGAGGTCAAACATATATAATATCCAATAGATCCCCATGTTATGTCTCACCATCTATAGAATGTTTAGTGGTCTATAGAACGCCAAAGCAAGTAATTATTTTCAAGGGTTCAGTCGCACTTCCAGAGTTTCACATATGGTCCTTGGGAATGATTGATGTTTCAGAGAATGAAAGGACCTAGTTAAGCCTCCAGCCGATTGAAATCCCCTTAATTACGAGGAGAAGCTTTATCCATCCATCTAAAATGTTAAATGTTAAAAATGATGCCCAAACTATTAAAATTTCTTAAGAGCTCAAAGTTTGCATCTAAATATTGAAAATGCATTATGTAATGGAGTCTCATAGCTCATCCACTGAGTTTCGATATAATTTTGTAAGCAAAAATTAACAAATATTTTAGTAGAAAATGCATAATTAGAGTAGCTCCATCAATTGTATCACAGAGATGTGATAGTTGTTAAGGAACATTATGATTATTGCTCTCAGGATTCAACCATGTAGTTTTCTAGTCAAACTGATTGACTCACAAATGGTTCACAAGATACACGACTTGCTGAAGCTTTTGCAAATGGGGTTTATAATCTAAGTGGGCTTACCCTTGGAGAAATTCCATGGTTAACACACTTGAGTTGTTGTAGTACTGGGATGAGTGACCTCCTAGGAGGCCCAGTGTTTCACCAATGTGAGCATCACCTAGATGTGACGAATGCTAAGTGTGCTATTCATTCTCAAGATAGATGGGTTTCTGTGAGCCACTACTCATGAAACATAGGTCAATTTGTTTGACTAAAAAACTATACAGTTGAATCCTAATAAAAATATCATAAATTGACATGCTGCGAAAAATATCTACTACTTATCAATTGCTAAGGAACATGTATATAGGATTTCCCATGTGGTTCATTTTACTTCTTTGTAGTATTGCTATTTAAGTTCCTTTGAACTGAAATAAGTTATAACAGATCAGAAGGTATTTTTGGCATATTTACATCCCAGCATATCAAAGCGCATACTAGTTAAAAGTTTGAGCACTTCCATTGTCTAGCGCACTCAGGCCATAAAATGGAGCTTGTAACTTCGTACATGTGATACCGGTTGGAAATATACCCGTTTTCGTTAACCATTTATATATTTGCAATGATGCATCCGCATGATCATGCACCCTTTAACTTGCTGACTTCCAAAGTAAACCAAAGTAAACTGCCTCAAGAGGTCTAGTAAAAAGTTAAACACCAAGATATTCAATTGCTTATATACCATAATCCATATCTGACCAGTGCAGATTGTCAAGGATAATGAATGCTCATTAATGCAATTCTCTAATAAAAATGAATTGCATCACAAACACAAGAATGATGGGTTTGAATGTATGGTAACTTCAGGGAGGTGGTGGAAATGAAAGAGACTGCAAGAATTGTTCCATAAGTATATGAAAGGAAAGAGATACAATGTCTGAACAAATGGTAGCTTCATGGAGAATGTGAGAATAAAAGAAAGTGCGAGAAATTTTACATAAACTTCCATATAAGAAGAAAAAAGACACATACAATGATCTGACAACTGTAGAGAGTCATCATCTTTCGAGATTTCACTCACAAGCCAAGGAGTCTTAGATGACCCTTGCATCCTCATACCACAACTAATAGACATGTTTAAACAAAATAGGCTGCGTCCCAACCACCAGTAACAGCACAACACAACTGCTCGCCTAGTTGAGTTGCCAGCCTTAAATATAATTGAGACTAAGTATTGACTGTTACACTGCACATTCCCCTGGTAAGATGGATGAGCAGAAGCAAACTTATGTTCTCCATAACAAATTAGTGAGTATAAATTACAAACAAATCCCCGTTTACAATGGGCACTTTCAACTAACTGTATGCTGTTAGGGAGTGCGGAATAGAGGTCACCCATCAACATTTCCACAATTGCCATTGTCACCAATCTACCTACTGAAACAGTTTCTTGTCCTTGCAAGACAGTGCTAACATGACCTGAAAAATAAGTATATTTCCACACATGTATCATCATATAATTGACGAGCTACCAAATTACCCTCAAAATCAACTCCTGTGATGAGAGAGAGGAGGATGGGGTGCAACAGTAGCTGAAGATGCCACCCTCGGGGGGCACTGGTAGCACTTCGCAAACAGACCAAATGTGTTCACTTGTTGGATAAAGTTAGTCATGCTTGCCCAACCACCAAAGCCAAAGCCAACTATAAACACCCAACCTACAATGAATGTGTTCAAGATGTACATAGCTGTCCAGCTTGGAAGGAAAAATGGAGGCTTTTCCACAGAGTTCTGTTGACATGCACATGGAAGAGGTATGTTAGGAACCTAGAACCATGAAAGCTTGCCCAAGAAAAAACAGAAGAAAAACTCATCAATCACTTTTTGATTGGTTAATAATGAAAAAAGTATTCCCAGAAATTCATCAACAAATTTATGCTGTTGTTCCAAGATCACACGCTCATAAGTTTACCATTGGTTTTGTCAGTAAGATTGCTAATTAATTAACTAAAACATTGAGAACAACATATTTATATTGTCAATTCTGAAATCAGATGGTAATGTTACATGAATGCTTTACATCTGTACTGCAGTAGGATTATTAAACTAAAGAGAGAAAGAATTAGCATAGTTTGTTACCTGTCTGGCGAGAGCTGTCCTGTAGGTGAACATGTGTGCCATAGATGGTATAATGTAGACAGTGAAACTGACTAAAAGGGCACCAACTGCAGAATTGATAGGACCAAAGAAAGGAAAAATAATTGCAAGGAACCAGATTGGTATCACAACAGGCAGCCTGGCCAACGCCCGGAGAAATATGCTCTTTGTGTCATGCATTCCAATTACTTTCTCCCAAACAAAATATAAAGGAGTACATGCAAACCCAAAAGTAATGAACTGTATAAAAGGAATACACAAGAGATGTTTCTTATCAGTGGAAAAAAATGGATTTCAGTAAGTCTGAAACAAATAATAAATTTTAATTGGATGCATCTCAAAAAATTCAAGTCCAGATCCTATAAAGGAAAATTAAAATAAAACATACGGAGCTGCCAAACAGGGCTTCTAGTACCTGATGGATAAGCATGAGGACGACTGCAATATCACGGAATGCAGACCTGGGGAGCATAGAGAAAGCATTAGAATGAGTCAAAAGCTCATCTCCAAATGCCCAGTAGACAGATATTGCAGATGGCAGAGTCAATGTCAATACGTAGAGACTTGCCAACAAGTAAATTGATTTGAATTTCTGAGGTTTCCACATGGCATGCATTATCTCCCTGCAGAGCATAAAATTAAAATCATGTAACAACACATTAATCCAACTAGTTCATCAAAATAAACTGACGGCGATAGGAAAAAAAAAAAGTTAATTAATATCCATGAATTTTTTAAGTAGTTCAACACGGCTCAACGACTATAAAAGCTACATAAACGGAGCTTAGTAGTATAGCAGGTTTCATTAGGTCAATAGTAAGTGAGTAGAACATGTGAAAAACAAAAAATTAAATTGAGAGTCAAAAGCAACATCTAGGAAGGAGCAGAAGGCTGATAACTGATGAAGAACTTACACTGTAACGGCATGGCCTCCAAAAGTGTAGAGAATATTTGTGGCTCCTGTAAAGTACAGCACAAGTCTGTTTGGTGCAGAGTGTTTCACATCTTCGACCTATTTAATTAGAACACTGTTAGATATTCTTATGTAGTCTGTGACTAAAAATTTCTTCAATTTCATGTATAGAAAACCTTTGTCAAATTAAGTTTGAAGTACACTAGACTTTCAGCATCTATACCTGTCCATGAACAAGCGATGCAATTGTCATGTACCATGCTGTGTATGTGGTCATTCCAAGTCCAATAAATGACCAAATTCGATAGTTATGGAAAGATGGAATAAAGACTGTGGTTGCACAACAAGCTCCAAAGATGTATGTCCAGGTTCTCTTGTCCAGATTGTCATTTATATAATAGATGTTACTGTAAGCAAAGCAGGCCTCAGCACCATAAATACAAAAGCAAATACAAGAACCAGGCAGTTAACATTCTAGGGGCAGTGGAAAACCGAAAAAGCAAATGACTAAAGAAAATACTTAAATTAAGGTTCTAAAAATAAAGCATACCTGGCACAAGCTATGAGCTGTATGACAGATCCAAAGAGAAGAAATGTACAGTTAAAGGCAAGGCCAAGGGCTTTCCAATAGGGTCCCAAAAGTCCATCTAGAACCTCGAACCACTGCAAAGGACACAATAACATCTGTAAGAGTGTTGTGCTGATATCAGTGCCAATTTTAAACTGCAAATCTGTGTGACATCTTCAGTTTCTACTTAGTCCGGTATTCATCTACACATAATGTTATTGCACCAAGGATAACTGGACAGTAAAACTTGTAGTGACTCAGATGGAAATGATCGAGCAGTTTTGTTCCTGGTTTCATGCAGTATCACTCTGCTATATTGAGGCAGATTTTTGGGCCATTAATAATATGATTTCTACCTGTATATGTTGATGAAATGTGATGCTTTGCACAAATAGGTACTATAGGCTTATTATAGTTATGCCTGATATTTGGCGCCAATGAAGTTTGCATAGCCTTTGACACAGAATCCTCAGATTCAACTGGCAAGACTGTTTATAGACTAGCCTACATCTGGATCATTATATACCTAGAGTTCAGTCAAAAGAGTAACCCTCAGTCCCCTTCTTATTAGAGTTCAAGAGGGACCAACATCACTTAAGGGCTCTAACATCTACATGTTATAGTCTCATAGCACAAGAGGCATCCTGCCATATGACATATACTAACATCATAGTGTAACTCAAATATTAGCATTTTTAGCTGAGTCTCTAGGTGAAGTTCCTTAAGCTTTTCTGAGAAGTACAACCTGGGCATGATGTCTATCCACCTGGTAATAATATTGTTAGAAGATTCTGCATATGTTAAGTAAATCCCTATGGCTTTGTGGTCAACTAGTTCTTTGTAATCTCTTTCCGGTACTAAGATTACTTTAAGGCTCTGCAAATGTCAAACAGATTCCTTTTGACTTCGTGGTTAGTTGTTGTGGGTAATAGATATTGGCTGTACTCTCATTACACCAGAGACCTCCTAACCCATTAGAATGCAGAATGGTACTATAAATGGGTTATTTTGGCTTTTGGTTAGTGTAATGTGTATTGGTGCAATTCGTTGATGTCATAGCACTGAAAGCATCCAATCTAATCCCACCAGATTGTTGTGAGAGAGAGAAAGAGAGACAGAGTTAGCCAGGGGATGTTCCCTGGCACAATGTCAGGGATACGCAGCTATTTTGAAAATTATTCCTCCTCTGCTAGAATTTTATCTGCGCAAAAATGGTCTTCACTAGTTTTTTGGAATTGACCTTAGGACCACTGACTTTTGCCTCCAATCATATCCCAAAGTTAGATTTTTCCAAGAAATTACCTTTGTATATACCCGCACAACTACCCCAATGCCTCATACACGAGCCCAAAAACAAAACTATTCTACAAATAACCCTCACAAGATTTGGGTTTTTGAGAATCTCGGTTCCATTTAGTCACAGATTAAGCTACAGCTTTGGGGAAATTCTGTCAAGTATCACCCAATTCTGTCAAGTATTACCGGCCTTGGATTGCTGACCAGACACACCACTGGCTGAACTCACCTTAACAGACCAGAAAGAAGCCCTAGCGAACCCAACGGTTAAAAAGTTTAGACTTTACTGAGATAATCACCTGAATAACATGGTTCTTGAAGTTAACATTCTCCTTCTCCTTCCTGCTCCGGTACTCAACATAAAGAACACTGATCAGATAAGCTGTCCAGCTTCCCATGAGGCCGTAGAATATCTGGAACAGGATCCCAGACACCATTCCAAGCTGTGAGAAGGAGTATGGCAGAGTAAGGAGCACTTGAGCCACCTGTAAAATCCCAGTCCCTAACTTGTCAGAACATGCCATTAACATAAAATGACGCAAAAGAACAAAACAGAGCATAACTCATTAGACACAAGAAAATCCCACAACACCCACATGCCTGAACTTTCAAGAACACAACCAGCAACATTCCACATCCCTTAAACTTTCAATGACACAACCCACGACAGCCACATCCCTTGACTTTCGATACCACAACCAACTAATATGTTAGCATTACCAAACTGCAGGAATTATACAGGTTGAGATATACATGGACATTAATCGATACACACGACTGTCCTGCCTAATTCTATTAAAAATGACTCAATACAGAGTGAAAACGAACACACAACATGACATTTGTCCAGATTGGAGGTATGGATCTGTGCACCTGGTTTGATGCACAGCTAAACCAGGCATCATAAACAGAACCCCCATGCCAGAAGAAACTCTTAATGGTCCCTTTTATGGACGTCTCATCAGTACCCTTATTCTGTAAGTCCTTCCCTTCCACCTCCATCTCTCCGTAATTTGCCACAATGGCTTCTTCTGCCTGCTTCTGTGGCACCATCTTCATCAGGAAACGGCAAAAGAGTTCAAGATCTGTTGTTGCAGCAATATGTGGACTCAAACAAGCAAATCATACAGCTTGAGCTGCTAAAGGAAGGATTTTGGATGAATTGAGGCAAAAATTCTCAATGTAGCCCAAATATCCAGAAGCAGAATTGTTATTCTTATTCTTCACCAAGGCTCAAGAGAACATACATACTTATTGTATTTATATGTTCTCTGGCGGTGTATATCTTGCTATCTAGCTTCAGCTGCTACTGCCTCTGTTGTTTGACAGGATATCCCAACCAACCAAACAATAATACTGTTACCAGAAGAACAGAGAGACCTTGACACTTTAAAGGATCCCAGCTATACAAGTTAAAGAGAGTAAAGTGGCCTTATCATTATTTTTTTTAAAAACAAAATATATTGCTTTGTTTGGCATTGTTGCTGTCATGCAAAGCAGCAGCCTAGAATGAGTAATAATCATGATAATGAGCCTGCTCTGGGCCTAGGCATGCGGATGTGCATAATTATTAGTGTCACCCACAGCGCCCTAATACTAAAGGCAGCAAGGTCACATCCGGCTAGAGAAGAAGGGGCTTGTGGGGCTTAGCAGGTAAAGTATAGTTGTTTTTCACATCGCAGAACACTGCAATGGAGGGGATTTGACATGAAAAAGATGGTAGACCACACACACTAGCCCACAACGAAGGAATTAAGGAAGATGGTACACCATATTATACCGCCATCAAGGAACTAAGGAAGAGATTATGGGGTCTGGCTTGTCTGCAGATTCAATGGTGGGCTCTTTATCTAAGAAAGTGGGTATGTTGTTTTACACTATAATCTATCTATTTCTGGTCAAAATCAATGTCCTAACAGTGGTTTAATAATGGCTTAGCACTGACCCATGCATACAAAGTATGTTATAGTTCTAATGGCCTTGTTAGATCTAAAATCAATTATTGAGTCATCAGGATGCACCATGACATCTATGGTTGGATAACTGACTTTTTCACTTCTCATCCAGGGGATCATATGTAACCTACTTACTCTACAGAAGAAGTCAAAACTTCAATTATGTAGCATCCAATTGGTGCATCCTAATAGCTAAATAATAATTTATGTTATGTCAAAACTTCAATTATGTGGCATCAAATATCCGGATGGCTGAATAACCCTAGATCCCTGCATTCATTACCTTAAAACATAAGAGCATCTTCTATACATGGGTAGGAAATAATTAGATAACTCCATTTATTACTCACATGGACAACAGTGGGGATTGGAAGTTACAGTTCCAAAGAGCCTAGGGAAGTCAATATGGTGATAATGGCGGATTCATTTTTTTAACCAATAGAAGTGATTCTCCTCCATTATTTTGGGTGCGCTATTAATCTACAGTGCCAATACATTGAAGTCACATGCTTAGTAGTTGATCATGGGAGAACATAGAATCCCAAACTCGCCTACCGATGCAATCTAATCTAAGCAATTATACTCTAATGAAATGAGTTTGGTTACATCACTTAATATATGGCTTAGAATCCTAAGCCATAGACCCCATGTGGAAACAAAGAGGATTGAGTGGACTTGATTTAAATAAATACTTATAAAATATAGGAGTCACATGGTGGTAGATTTGCTTAGCTTTTGCTTGTTGACTATGTACATTATAAGTTGGGTAAACCACTACATAAGACGTGCCCCATGTGAGGAATGCCTTAAGATATATTCCTCGTTAGTTTAAAACTGGTTTATTCTAATGGAAAATGGTACCAAAAACATGCTTCCTATGGCCCTAATAGATATGGGACCTAGGCCTCAACATGGTCACATGTGAACTTTGAGTGGATAGTTGGCAAGGTTAAAATAGGAATAGAATCTAGAGATATGCAAATGTAAAATTTGATGTTGTTAATGTAATTTAATATTTTAAAATGATTTTTTAATGTTTTCCCATATTCTATTTGAATTGAGTTTACAAGGGAATATTTAATAATTTTATCATTTTTAAAAAAGTCTTTCCACCTTTAATGAGCTCAAAAATATAGAACATGGTTGTGTGTAAAGTTCAATGTTGGCTGGATACATTGAAATAAATGTTGGTTTGGATACATGCAAACTAATTATCCTCATTGTTCTAGTTGATTTTGGATAGATTACTTGCAAATTGATTATCTACGTGTCCTCTAAAAATTACTTCACATAAGTCAGCATTGAAAAATCACAAGATGATTTAAAAAACATTGATCTTCATATTCCCCATTAGCAATCCCAACAAGGGCATGTTCCCTAGAAAAACACCCCTATGGGCAACATTTTCCCCTATTGGAATATGACACATTAATTTTTTTTAAATACCTCTTCAATTTTTTACTACACTTCTACCATTAACTAGCTTTAACCATTAACTAGATCCCATGAAAAAGACAACGCTCAAATCCAAAAATAAAAACAAATCCCTCAAATCGCCATGGAAATTTCCTTTAAATACCATCAAATTCAAAACACTCATTAAGCCCTTGCTCCCCATGTGGCCTTAACCCCTAGCCTTTGATGTGACCCAAGGCTCGGCCAAGTGGGAATATTTTCAATGTAAGTATCCAATGTATTACATATCAAAGTGGCCTAGAAAAGTAATAATTAATTTATTCTCTTTGGAAAGGAAAATTTAAATCATTAATTTTATATTGGAACGATATGATAATCATTTGTTTTATTTTTTATTATAAAAAATATGAAATTGTATTTTAAAAATACTAATTGTTTCGTATTATATTTTTTTATGATGTTTTGGAAAGAGGGCAATTCATTTATCTTATTTATTAGATTTGAAAACTTTTGTGAGATTGTTTATTTTTATTTATTCCTATTTGTGCACGCTATTAGGTACATGTTGTAGGTTATGAAGCATATCTTATTGTTTCTCTTGTGACATATTAGATTGCTCTTGTTCTATATTATATAATATTCACTTATTCTTGATAAAGTTTTCGTTTAATTAAAAAAATCATATAGTTATAAAATTAACAAGTGATAGCTAAAGCACCTCTATAGTTATTTGTACCATAGGGAGGTCCCACATGAACGACCGCTCCTACCACACTCACTTAAACCAATCCACATGCTAATTTGCATTGGTGTGGCATCGATCTATTGTTAGATGGTTTACATGGCCAAAAAAGGTAATATGTAGCGTTGACACTCACCTTATGCCAAACAAAATGGCATTAATGTAGAACTTGCAAAGCATTTTTAGGGGTTGTTATTTAGGTTTTTATCTTGTAAAATTGTGGGATTTAAATTGTTAAAGTTTAGCGTGGGTTTGTTTTTGTTTCAGAGTTAAGAAAATGGATTGATATGTGTGGGGCTAATGGTGTAAGTTGGGTATAATTTTTATTTTATTCCCTTTTGCAACATTTGAAAATATTACGCATGTCATGTATTATGTGGAAAGGGATGGGCAAGGAGAAAATGATTTGGTTTGAAGCTTAACGAGTTTGAACATCATATGGTTGACAACTTGAAGGAGTTACTTTTAAATTGATCAAAACTTCTTAGATAATTAGCTTAAATTATGAGGCCACAATAGGTGCCCAAACTTATAGTTAAATGATTTGCTGGCCTTGTCCCTTTTCTGTACTTATATGTCAGGACAAGTTTTCATGGAGGGTGTTGTTCCTCCTAACTTTGTTGTGAATATATATTTCTATAGGAAAACTAAAATCATTAAGTTTATATTGGAACAATACAATACTCATTTATTTTAATTTTACATTATGAAGAAATAGTGGAGTTGCATTTTAAAATACTAATTGTTTTGCATTTTTATGATATTTTGGAAAGAGGGCAACCAAGGATCGTATTCACTAGATTTGAGAACTTTTGTGAGAGTTTTGATTGTTATTTGTTTATATTTATTCCTACTTATGCACATTATTGTGTTCATGTTGTAGGTTGTGAAGTCTATTTCATTGTTTCTCTTGGGACATATTGCATTGTTCCTGTTCTATATTAGATTATTTTTTGTTATTCTTGACGAAGATGGAAATTGGCAAACTACTTGTGAACCTAATCAAGCTCAACCATAAGCCCTAGACTCACAAAATGAAACCAATATCGTACCAATAGAGCACTTCCTCATGAATGCATAAACATAGAATAAACAAAGTAAATATACCACATACACTCAAGAGATGCTTGACTCTATTGTCCTCATATCTTTCAAAATCTTGTAATAAAAATGTTGGTGTTTCAAAATTTGTTAGCACATGCACAAGAGGCTATAAAAGAATGGAGATTGGTTGATTGATGCAAGACAATGATAGTGGGTGTTATGAAGACAATTATATTTGTAGGATTTGAGCAATAGAAATCCACAAAACCCGAAGATCACATGCATACAAAAACATGTTACAAGGAAGTAGAGACAAGAATAGGGCAAGGGTTTGACTCAAAAATATGAAGAACAAAATATCCTCAAATAATGAATGAATTAAATGTATAATGGATCATCCTTATAAAGGAGATCAAAAGCCTTGAAAGGCAAACCCTAGTGCATGTAATAATTAGTTAAATTATTACAAGACTAATGCATGCAAGTTTATATTTAAACAACTAGTACATGAGTTTAAAACAACTCGTGCATGTGTGTTTAAATATAAACAACTAAAGCAAAAGAGTTGACTTAAGAAGGGAGTAAAGTTAATTAATAAAATTAATACTTTACTCTAACACCCCCCCTTAAGATGAGCAACAATGTAGCTACAAACAATGCAAAAAGAAAGCAAAGGAAACTACAGTGCAAAAAGCAAAAAAATAGGTCCTGGCAACATGGCCTGATGAGGTACCCAACACAACCAAATCTCTCTAAAATGAAGAAATAGAGAAAACCCAGTGGGAAAAAAACCCTACTCCAAAAAGAGATAGAAAAATGCAGAAAAAGAAATGGCTCAAGAGACTCTCTCAAAACCATAAGTACAACCAACCCCCCCATGAGAGAGGGATGAGACACCAAAGCCCCCCCAGAATGATGGAACCCCTGTGGAAATGATTGAACCATTGCAACTCCAATGCGGAAAAAACAAAGGCACAGAACAATGAAACCCCTGAATGAGAGGTGAAACTGGAAGGCTTAACTAATGCTCAAAGGAGAAAACATGAGGATCCTGGAAGGGAATCCCCAATGTAGGTGGTGTGACAGGTGTGCTGACATTGTCATGAAAGAGGAGATGCACGTCCTCTGTAGAATCCTCAACAAGTGCACCTGGTGGCTCGATGAATGGAGCTGGAGGGTTAGATAGTGCTAAAGAAGAATCCTACTGAAGAGAAAAGACCTCAACAAGATGTGGTGTGGCATTCATAGCAGTGATCTCAAGAACAATACAAAAGTTCAAGCGACCTAACTGCACCACATGAGGCTCTCGCAAAAGAGGAGAGCTATGCTCCGATAATGGAGATGGTGGACCAAAGTGTGAGAAGGTGTAGAGATGGGTGGAATGATCAACTATCCCTATAGCAACAATGCCTCCTGTCACACTATCCCAAATGAAGACTCAATCTGCACTGAACTCAACTATCTTCCTTGATCCACTGTGTGTAATCTGATAAATCGAGAGAAGGTTTACAGATAGAGATGGAACATACAATACATCATTGAATGTGCCATCTTGAATGCCTACTGAACCTTTCCCGCAGACTGTCAGGACAGTGTTATTCCCCATGAGAATATGAGGAATGGGAGAAGCCTCAACAATAGAGAAGGCCCCTTGAGAAGATGCCATATGGTGAGAAGCACCTGGATCCAGTATCCAAGGGACTTGTGAAGGGGATGCAATGGATGCCCGTAATGCGTGACCCTGTCCAAAATCTTGTCCAGATGTCAAAGATGTGGAAGAAGATTGAAAAGCAGACCCCTATGAGGTAGAAGAGGATAGAGAGGAAACAATGCTCTTCTGAAGAAGAGCTTGCAAATCTGCAATCTATTTCTCATAGCCATCAAATCTCTTCTAAAAACAATGTGACTCATCATGAGGTCCCTTCTGACAGTAGGAACATGTAGGTCTCTCAGTCTTCTGTTTCTCCTTCTTAGAAGAAGATGGTGGGCCAATAGAGTGTTGAGAAGAGGAATATGATATCTACTTCGACTTTTGCTTCTGCTTTTCTTTGGATGGTTGGGCAACCAATGCTTGGTTCTTTGATCCTGTTAGAGAGTCCAACCGAGTAAGCTTGGCCTACTCTCTAGTCAAACGATCACAGAACACCTCAAAAGTGGGCATGGTGAATGTAGGTCCCAAAGCGTCCATGGTAGAATGAAAGGTAGAAGATGAGATTTGAAAGTTTCCCCGAAACTTAGACAGAATCAGATAAATACATTCTTTATCAGTCTTTCACTTTCCACATCCATGTAACAAAGATCTCTATTGTTTGAACTTCATCAAAAAGTCCTCAATAGAGGGAAATGAATTAGGTACAAGAGAGGTAAGCTTTGCCTCAATCTGAAGTGCTCTAAACTCATTGATGGTACCGAATAATGTTTCAAATTTAGCCCACATTTGTAGAGGGGTAGTGCACCCATCAAGATGAAACTGCAAGCTGTCTAATATCTTTAAAGAAATCAACCCCATAGCCTCATCCATCTTGTTTCGATGCTGCATGATCTCAAAGGGCCTCTGTAATATTGGCTGCACTACATCTAGACAAGACCAGAGCCCTTTTGAATGGAGAAGTCGTGTCATTAGGGTTTTCCATGTGTGATAATTATGTGGGGTCAGAAGTTCTAGACAAGAAGAGGTGTTAGCCATATTTTTTAGAAGGGGTTTTGTTTTGATAAATATTTGGTTTAACTGATAGAAACAAGAAAATAACACCACCCCACAATTCAAATATCGAACCCTTAAGCCTAGAATGATATGCTTTATCAAGAGAAGAGAAAAAAAGCTTCAGATCTGAATCTTGTGTACCTTGAAATTTTTTTGATGAAAATAGGCAGAAATCTGGATGGTGCTCTAGAAGAGCTTTCTGACGATTCTTTCGGATCGAAAAACGGAGCTAATTTGAGCAAATTAGCCCCCCCGGAATGCAAGAAAGAGAATCTAACTTTGACAAAAAAAAATGAAAGCTAGATGAAAAAAAAACTAGATTAACCACCATGAGAGCATTGGGCTTGGAACCAGCTTTTTGGCGATATCTCATTTACCTGATTTCGACACTGTATGCTCAAGTTATGAGCAAAATACCAACTTTGTGCGCTAGAGAGCCCAAAAATGGTGTAAATGAGGATGATGCATGCTAATGTCATCAAATGACGGGCTTAAATTTGACGGCCAAATGGCTGTCACCACCCAAAAAGAATTTTTTTTTCAAAATCGCATGTGCGCCTTGGGATTCATGCCAAGCTTTCAGTTTTTGTCTTGATTTACGTGCCAATTTTTTTGTCTTGATTTATGTGCCAAACAACAAAATTTTTGCCTCATTTTGCATGTCAATCCATACAAATTTTGCCTTAGGAAGTGTGTAGATCTGTATAATTTTTGCCTCGTGAAGCGTGTCAAGCTTATGGTACCCAAAAAAAGCCCCAAAATGCAAAGTTGTCCAAATTGGACGTGCCTTATATCAAAATAGGGGTTTTTGGGCACTGCAAGCTCAAAGGCAAGGTCTGTTTGAGCTCAAAGTGCACCAAAATTTAGAGACCCCCTAATTTCAATAATTAAAAAAAAAGGCCCTAATCTGAATCCTTCAAATGCGAACAAGCTATAACAGATTAGGCTCTGATACCATGTTGGATTTGAGCAATAGAAATCTACAAAACCCGAAGATCACCTACATACAAAAACCTGTTACAAGGAAGTAGAGACAAGAATAGGGCAAGGGTTTGACTAAAAAATATGAAGAAAAAAATATCCTCAAATAATGAATGAATTAAATGTACAATGGATCATCCTTATAAAGGAGATCAAAAGCCTTGAAAGGCAAACCCTAGTGCATGTAATAATTAGTTAAATTATTACAAGTTAAATTATTACAAGACTAATGCATGCAAGTTTATATTTAAAACAACTAGTGCATGAGTTTGAAACAACTCGTGCATGTGTGTTTAAATATAAACAACTAAAGCAAAAGATAAAGGAAGATATTTTGGGATATGACGTAGGAGCTTCAGTTAAGGTCACACGTGTTTTGGTGATGAGATTAGTAAGATACAGTGATATGAAGGTATGCGAAGATAGAGAATCAGTGAAACATGGCATATGAATAGTTGCGATGATTGAAGGAAGGTTAGTTGGTATGGTAATGTGCTAAGTCAGATGGATGTTGTATATTGCTGAAACTTTGGTAATAGAAGATCTTCGACTCTATGTTTATCATTTGCATAATTATTTGTTATGTTTTGTAATGTATTTTGAGAGTCGACTGGATGGCAAAATTAATATAAGTATAGAGTGTTTTGTGGAAGCGATTAGTGTGATTGTGATGATGATATGATGAATGTGAATTTGAGAGAAGAGAGAAGATGCGAGATCAATGTTTGACATAGCTATAATTAGAACTATCTAAGCATAATAGATTCTTGTATTATTCACTTTTGAAGAACACTTTGTGACAGTATTCTGATTGTAAGAGTTGTAAGCTCACCAACTTTAACAGGGTTTTTTATACCCCTAATAGGGTTTTTGTATTCCTCTAACAAGGAAATGTACTATGTAATAATTAGCTCCTAACATGGCTAGATCTAATAACAGGGACACTATATTTTAGTGCATAGTTGTGGGTACCGTCTCCACCAGGGTTTTTCCTCGGCCAGGGTTTGCTCGAAAACAAATCATGGTGTAATGAGTTATGTTTTGTGTATTTATGTTCTTTTCATTTCAGCATTAATATGGTTTATTTACAATTGGTTGAAGTTTTAAATTAAAGTGATGCAATACTGATTCACCCCCCCTCTCAGTATTACCTAATCCTAACAATTGGTATCAGAGCTATTGGCCCTTAGAGAGAAAGCCTAATAGCTTAAGGGAGATCAGAATGGATTTAGAAAGTTTGCAAGAGAACTTTGAAGCAGCACTTAATGACCTAGACAAAGAAAAGGTTGAGTTTGGAGAACTGAAATTCAAATTGAGAAGAGCAGAAGGTTTCATCAATAAACTAAAGGAACAACTTGAAATTTCAAGAAGTTAGAAACAAGACCTTATGGATAAAATCAAAGAGGATTCAGACAATGATACATCAAACCATGTAAAGAACCCAGAGAAGGAAAAAGAACAAATCAATCTTCTGATGATTAAAGAGATTCAACATGAAAAGGATGTAACATACAAAGTTGAAGAGTCACTAAAAGAAGCAAATGAGAAGATAGGACAAATGAAGACTAAACTTGATCACTACAAGGATAAGTGTCAAGAATTGGAGAAGTACAATCAGATCATAAAAAGAGAACTCACTCAATCCAAATTGCATATTGAGAAGTTGCACATGAGTAGTGATAAGATTGATGAACAACGAGAAAGACATAAACCTAAAGGAGACATGAATGGGGTTGGATTCAATGAAGCAAAATGTTCTAAGATTAATGAAGAAATACATGAAGCAAAGTTTGAAGAAAGATCTACTCTTGAGAGACCTAGAGATCAGATCAGACCTTTCAGAGGTAGATGCTTTGGATGCAACAAACTTGGACACATGAAAAGAGATTGCAGAGGTAACAATTCTTTCAAACCCTTTTCTAGTTATTGTTATAACTATTATGATTATTGACATAAGAAAGGAGAATACAAGAAAACCTAATCAGTCTAGATATAAGCAAGACTACATCAGAGAAGAATTTGCAGCCAAGATCACATGCCACAAATGCAACAATTTTAGGCATACTGCAAGGTATTGTAAACTGTAGGTTAATCAAAATAGAAGGAGACCACCTACATGTTACAAATGCAACAACCTTGGACACATAGAGAATTTTTGTAGATACAATGGAGAGGACAACATAAGAGGACCACCTCCTGTAGTTATAAAGAAGAATATTGGTGACAGTGGTAAAAGTCTTAATGAGTATATGGATGAGTTAGATAATCATTTCAAGAAATATGCAAATGAAGAGGATGAGAAAGTATGTAAGATAAAAGAGTTCAATAAGGCATTGGATCATGGAGAGACAGTAGATGCTACTGTGTCTTTGCATGATGATTTCATTGAGACATCAACCTAGAAGGCCGCATGGCCTTAGGGGGAGCATTGGATGCAAATAACAGATTATATCTAGCCCCTGATTATGTGGAATGAGCTCATTCAAGCTTAGATATGGTGTGTATAGACACTATGGAGTCTATGTTTGTGATCGCCACTCTTGGAGATTCATATCTTGTGTTCGCAAGATTTTTTTTTATTGGATAGTGTGCGAAGTTGATCTACCTATGATTAATGCACTTACTCAACCAGCAAAGGATAAAAGAACTTGAAGCATATCATTTCTACATTGTTTGATTATCAATGACCAAGGAGAGCAATGTGAAGAAGTATTTCAGCCATCTAGCAGATATATTGTGTGATCAATTCGAGCAGAAGTTTTAGAATTTAGCATATCAAATGTATTTAGAATTTATACTCTTCAAGAAGATATGGATGCACTTTTGATTTTTGATGTTGTTGATAGAACAAGGTACATGTTTAAGAAACATCCATTTAAGTCTTGTGAGGATGATCTAGAAGGAGCATTTTCACAAACCCCTTATGACGTGTTACATGTTGAGGACATTAGGGCTTATATACATTGCAAGTATGAGATAATAGGAGATGTTGATATTGTTACAAGTAGTGGTTTCTGTTGCACCAAAAGATTGACCTGTTAATGTCCGATACAACCACTAGACTTATAGAAGACACAAGAGGCAGTTAAGCCATGTCATGAATCTCAAGGGGAGTGCTGACTATTTTTCCAACAATCTCCCCTTCAGTGTTACCCAAGGGGATTCGAACCTGTGATCAAGCTCTGATACCACTTGTTACAAGTAGTGGTTATCGTTGCACCAAAAGATCAACCTGTTAATGTTCGATACAACCACTAGACTTATAGAAGACACAAGAAGCAGTTAAGCCATGTCACGAATCCTGAGGGGAGTGCAGACTATTTTTCCAATAGATATCTATAATGAATTAGATGGGATGATAGAAGCTGATGGAAAGATGGTAGAAGAGTTTAAACATTTGGAAGACCAGTCCATTATCAAGTTAACCCTACTGAATGAGTTCCATGAAACTGAATGGTTCAAGATAATCCTAAGCAGAATCCATGACCAGTTTGTATGGATTGGAGACCAACCAGTTAAGATATGTGGACAAATGATTCATGAGATAACCAGATTGGATAATATTGGAGTCCTCCTAGTAGCAAAGAAAAACATTAGAAAACAAGCAGAAACCCTAACCCATTCTAAGTGGGATAAGAGAGTAATGACAATAAATGACATCTTTCAACAAGATGTAAGATTGGTGGAAATGATATTAGGTTACAAGATGTTCCACAACAATAGACCTAACTCTGTATCAGCTGGACTAGTTATGATGGGATACATAATGGTTAAGGAAAACAAGAAATATAACCTATGCGAAGTTCTAGCACAACAATTTTTGGAAAATATGAAGGTTATCAAGAAAGATAAGTCAAAGGCATTTAGGTTTGGTTCACTTCTGGTTCATATGTACATCCATAGTGTACACAATTTTCCTAGAATGCATCCTAGAGCATGGAAGGATGATGTACCTACTGGTATACAAATCTCTGAGAGCTACATAAGACAAAATAAGAATTGGGTAGATGGAGAGCTATTTGCAAAGACCAAAATCCTTCAAAGGAAAATGAAGGAGAGATACAAGATTGCTGAGGAAATAGTTGAAAAACATAAGGACATAATCTATTTCATGGTTGAAACTGATTGTGTGTGCTTTGAGGCAGTCAAACCTAGGAAGAAATGGTGCTACCCTATGGGGTATGAGGTCATTTTTGAGGTTCTCACAATGTAAGTTGAACATGTTCTTGCAGCTAAAGTAGACACATATGAAGAAAGATGGGGAAAATAATGGGAAAAGTTAGAAAAAGTTAGAGAAGAACAAGATAAAGGGACTAGGAAGAGAAAGATTGATGAAATAGTTGAGGACATTACTGCGAAGGTAGGCATCACTAGGGAGAAGCTAAAGAAACTAAGGACAAAGGTGATAGAAGCATCTTCCAGCATGGCAATTGATGCACCTCCCCTTTCTGAAGCTGAAAAGACAGTAAGTCCTACTTCAGACATAATTGAGTTATCAGTTTCTCATGAGAAAATTGTAGAAGAAGTTGTACCTACAAGCACACTTAGGAGATCTATAAGATCTACCAAACAAAGTAGCCCTAAGAAGCAAAAGGTAGAAGTTGAAACAAAGAAGAAAGAATAAAAAGTGATTGAGAAGGAAGAAGAAATGGAAGTACAGAAGAGGCCACAAGATCTGTGGAAGCCAAACATTCAAATGTTACAAAAGAGAGTGATAAGAGATGGAAATATGAAGACTATAAATAGATGTATTATGAAAGGTATGACCCTGAAAATCAAGCAATAATTGAGCACTTATTAGTTTTCAAGAAGAATTTGTTAGAGATAGAAGGAAGTATCCCCAAGGACTTTTATAGAAAGTTAGAAATAAGAAAATAGTTAGCCCAGTCTAAGGATGAGAACATAAGAAACAAGGCCATTGAAGACATGTTGTCGATAGTCTCTATACAAGAGAGGGAGAGAATAATCAAAGAGCTGAAACCTTTATTAAGGACAAAGGCCAGACTGGTAAAGATTATGGCAAGAAAATATGATGAAGTTATAGAGGACACACAAAAGGCACTGGATCAAATTCTTATGAGTGACATGCCCACGAAGACCTCACCTCCCAAGGTTACCAAGGCTACACCTTTGGGAATTGGAGAAATTTCTAAGATAGTTGAAGTGTGTGAGCAAGCAAGCGAAACTGACATGCAACCAGACTTCTTTTTCTTTGGTGTGCCTGTGACCCTTGACACCTCGCTTGATGTAAATGACCCATTAAAAGACAACTTAGACAATGTGATGACAATTGAAGAAGAAGGATAGATAGATGAAGAGCATACAGAGGGAAAACAGGAAGAGAAGGTACAGGAGAAGGAGATGCAGAAAGAAGAAAGATAGGTAGAAGAAACAAGAACAAAAAAAGTAGAGGTAAGAGTTGAGCATAAACAAGAACCAGACACCTCCTCTACTCTATTGTTGGCAAGCATGGCCAAACCAGTGAGCACAGATGTAGAAAGCATGGATGAGGATGAACTCACGAGGTTATCCTTCATGGCTTTTTCTATGGAAAAAGAAAGGTTAGTACAAAATGGAGATAAAAGGGTAAAGGTGATTACTAGGGTAGTGGAGATAGTGAAAAAATTAATCCCTACACCTATTGTCTTTCAAGGAAAGGATGATGCAGATAATTTGACCACGACACTAGAAAACTTTGACAGTCATTGTTGAAGTCCACAGAGGATAAGGCAGAAAAGAGGTTCTTAGAAAAGAAGTTGAAGGAAGTTTGTCAATCCATCTCATGGGACTTGGACATTCTAAAAGCAACTACACTTAAAGCTAGAAACTACGTAGCACAAGGAAGAAAGGTATACAGTTATTGTATAAATCCTATTAGACATGTGAAGAATATTGAAGATATCATAGCCAAGGACAGGGCTACACTAGACAGCTTGATGGACAGTTGTGAAACCTCTTCACTAACTGTGGTAGAAATGGACAAATAGACATCCAAGCTTTTGGATAAGATAAGTGTTTTGAATACGGAGAAAGGGAGAGTAGTGGAAAGATTTGGATTGATGAAGAGTCTATTCACTCCTAAGGTTTCAATTCTTGAAGCTCATCTTACAAAGATGGAGAAAATAGAAGGAAAAATGGCAAATGTTATACCCACTGAGCTGAAGGCAATAGAAACAACATCTTATGCACTGAATGGACTGATCCATGTCAGTGAGCTTCTGATTAAGTCATTGACTGATGAAGTGAAGACCTTGGAAGCCTCCTTCCAAGACATTCTAAATCTGGTGAGTAAGCACTAAATCTTTTGTGCTTATAATTTTGAAATTTTGTAAGTACCTTTGCCATTGATGTCAAAGGGAGAGGAAGAGGAAGAGAAGAGAAAAAGTGAGAAGAAGAAAAAGAAGTAAATTAAAAAAAAAAAAGAGGAAAAAAGAGAGTAGAATATGTGTATAGAGAAGTAGAAGGAAGTTAGTGCTTTGACACTTAGTCATTTTTCACTAAGTATTGCCATTAATGCCCAAAGTGTTGGTAAGTGATATTTTGGGAGCACTAGGAATCATTTAAGGTTTGTCATTTATGGAAACACTTATGCTAGAGTGATCGCATGCAGAGAGTTTTGGTATTGGAGACTCAGTCATGAAAATGACTAAGTACAGAATTAGAGTAGTAGTATTATGCAATACATTTTTGGTTAGTGAAGATAATATATGATGTATTATGGCTTGCGAAGATAAAGGAAGACATTTTGGGATATGTAGGAGCTTTAGTTAAGGTCACACGTGTTTTGGTGATGAGATCAGTAAGATACAATGATATGAAGGTATGCGAAGATAGAGAATCGGTGAAACAAGGCATATGAACAATCACGATGATTGAGGGGAGGTTAGTTGGTATGGTAACATGCTAAGTCAGATGGATGTTGTACATTGTAGACACTTCGGTAATATAAGATCATCGAATCTATGTTTATCATTTGCATAATTATTTATTATGTTTTGTAATGTATTTTGAGAGCCGACTGGATGGAAAAATTAATATAAGTATAGAGTATTTTGTGGAAGCGATTAGTGTGATTGTGATGATGATATGACGAATGCAAATCTGAGAGTAGAGAGGAGATGTGAGATTAGTGTTTGACAGAGCTATAACTAGAACTATCTAAGAATAACAGATGTTTGTATTGTTCACTTTTGAAGAACACTTTGTGACAGTATTATGATTGTAAGAGTTGTAAGCTCACCACCTTTAATAGGGTTTTTTATACCTCTAACAGGGTTTTTGTATTCCTCTAATAAGGAAATGTATTATGTAATAATCATCTCCTAATAGGGATAGATCTCCTAACATGGACACTATATTTTAGTGCATAGTTGTGGGTACCATCCCCACTAGGGTTTTCCCTTGGCTAGGGTTTCCTCAAAAATAAATCATGGTGTAATGAGTTATGTGTTGTGTATTTATGTTCTTTTCATTTCAGCATTAATATGGTTTATTTATAATTGGTTGAAGTTTAAATTAAAGTGTTGTAATACTGATTCACCCTCCCTTTCAGTATTACCTAATCCTAACAAAAGTAACCCATATTGATCATTAGTAGTAAGTGTAGGTAGGTAGAGGCCCCTCATGACCACATGGTTCTGCTAGATACAATTAAGTCAACACACACTTATATTTGTTTATGTTGACATGGTATGTGCCTAATGATGTTTTAATCCAGTTGATGAGAAAAAATATAATGCATGGTAATGTCACTAGTGTTGCACCACGTGGAGTGACTTGTCATTGTGGGACTTACAAATGGTTGCTTAATATGAGTAATTAAAATTAAATTTTAGATTTTTTTATTTTAACATTTCAATTTTAGATTTGAGAAAGAAAGTTACAATATGTGTGTGGTTAATGGTGTAAATGAAATTCAATACTTTAGATTACATTTCCTTGATCAACCTTTAAATTTTTTCTTAGGTCACATTATAGGGAGAGACATGGGAAAGGAGAGATGATGATTTGATTGGAACCTTAAAAATTTTGATTGTTAATTGTTTGAAAAGTGTAAAGAGTTACTTTTTAATTGATAAACTTATTAGCTAATTACCTTTAGTTGTGAAGACACAAATAGAGGACTTCATCCTATTTTCAATATGACTCAAATATATCATTATAGGTTCCAAAACCATGGTAAATAGGAGTTCTTTTATTTGTCCCTTTTTTACTTCCTTTGTGTTAGGATGAGGTTCCTATAGGGTGTTACTCCTTTGTTGTTTATGTGGTTTTATGGTAGGTGTTAGGATATTTTTATAGATAAGTAATATTATTAAACTTGTAGACACCTAAACATGTCCTCATGAAATCAGGAAAATTCCTCTATTGATTATAGATAGATAGATAGATATAATTAATTCATTTAGCCTCTTCCTCTATTATTTAAATAAATATTGATATTTATTTATCTAATCCATTATCCTTTTCTATCCTAAAATTAAATAAATTATTATTTATTAAATTTCCTATATATTGTTGAATAGGTCGAATAACTGAGAGGGGGGTGAATTAGTTATTCCAAAACACTTTCTAAAACTTTTATTAAACTAGTAAGCACATAAACCATTCAAATAATTATGATTGATAAAATCATTAAAGAACGGGAAAAATCAACACCATAACACCAGATATAACATGGAAATCCAAACTAGGAAAAACCATGGAGAAGCTAATTCTCATGAAAGTAAACATTGGTTAAGGTGACACTGATTAAGGCAATTTTTACAAGGGCTCACTGTTGATTTTGTTCATTACAAGTTGGCTCATTGCAGGTTGGGATAACTACCCTTAAAATATGTATTACAAAATGTTTTACTAAAAAAAAAAATGTGAACTAATATAATTGCATCTATTTATGCATAAAATAGTTCCAGTTGAAAGAACAACAACCATCGATATAAGAGATCCAATACAGATCTCCTGCCAGCAAGTACCGAACCTTTGCATCATAGTATGTAAGGTCTTCTCTCTGTACCACATCAATACTTCACCACACTTTCTTCTTCTTACATACCACTGCTAGATATCCATCAAAATAGACTCTCACTATATCACCTTTAGATCTTTGTTTCTCACATACACACACACACACACTCATCCATACATCAGATACAAATAGATATCTATACTTATATGTACATTTGATTATAAGGTAGCCACCTATGTCATCTAAGCCATAAAACATGTCTTCCATGAAACAAAAGATATTATAATTATATTTAACACACTACCACTAAACCTAAATTTGGGTCATACATAAGAAATCTTGATACCACATTACCACAAGACCTAAATTTAGGTCACACTTAGGATGCATACATTTCATATTACATTTATCAAAAGTTAAGGAAATCGTTGGAATACCACAACCAAGTCCATGACTTGATCAACAAAACTTTTGAACCAACCAATAGATAAAGCTTGATGAATCCTCTCTAGAACAAGATATAATCACTATACCAAAAATTTTGATGAACTGCAAGAATTTCCAGGTAGAAAGAACACCTAGAAGAACTCTATAAGCACAAAAGTCAATAGGTACTGATATAAATTGCAACCACTAAAACATGTTGAAGCACCAAAAGATGTATTCCATTAGTATACCTAACACCATACACCAAAACTACATGTACAAAATATGTTTTGCAAACATAACTGAAATCTTGATGTCTGACCGATAGCCACAAACATCCAACCAACACTACCAACAACCAATTGATATTGCCAAGTAATCAGTATGGAGGTTTTGACATCAATGACAATAATTCCAACAACATCTCAATATGTCTAACAATATCCCACTTTGGCATTGATGGAAAAATAGCAAAAACTTCAAAAGCATAGAAACTCCAAATAACCTAAAAACTTCCCCTAAGTAGATACTTCATTAATATTTTTGTTTTCCTCTTTCTCTCCCCCTTTTTTCAAAAATGGAAAAGGGCCAAAAACTAGAACTCAAAAAATTTAAACAAACACAACAATTTTCACATTAAAGACCTTCTGATACCTTTCCTTAATGATTGGGAGCTTCCTTTCCCACTTAGCAACAACAAAACCCATTCAATCACACAAACTATCATGCTCCACTAGCATACAGAATGATGAATTCTAGTCCAAAGACTGAAACTTCCATTCATAACTCTCTACATTAACAAGAATACTAGAGACATGCTCCAACAAAACCTTGACCAAATCCTTTACCAGGAAAAATGTCTTCACCAAATCTTCTCTTTATCTCTATAACTGCAACATTTTACCTTATAACTTACCAACTTTTATCCTTTATTTTCCTCCATCCTTGAAATAATCATGTCTTTCCTAGTTCATTCAATTATGTCTCAATTACTTCAATTCTACCTCTAAAATTGTCAACACTAGTAGGCCATTGAAGACAATACTTGTACATATCCAAAATTTCCTTTATACATTCCTTGGTTTCACTAATTAATCTAGATAACTTATATTTAGCATCATTACAATTCTTCTCAATAAACTCCTTGATCTTTCTGCAATCAACTCCACTTTGCAATAATTTTCTCTCAATATCTCTGACCAACTCAACTAGTAGCACACAAAACACATTAGAAACCATGATCTTCCTACTGATCAAGTGTTCAGTCAAGAATTCATCTATATTAGCATTCTTTAACATCATTGATACAATCACATCGGTGCCACGAACAACCAATTGAGATTCCATTATCACACTCAAGAATTCTTCTTCAACCTTTCTTAAGCTTAGCTAAAACTTTTCATGCCAAAAATTAATTATCATTAACGCAACCCAATCGTACTTCGCACATCAATCAACTAACATATCTGCAAACATTTGTCCAGCCATCATACCAGAGACAAGCTAGTAAGAACCAATATCACCTCAAAATAGGGGAAGTGATTGATAAAGCATTCTAATACTCCTCCTTAGCCAAATAATTCATCTTAGTTACCAAAAGAGCTAGTACCAGGGTCCAGTTTTAAAGAATTATTTTCACCAACAACATATTTTTTCTTCCATTTCATGTTAGTCTTATGAGATTCACTTGAAATTGTAACATTATTACCATTTCCAGTATTTATCGGAGCATCGCCAGATCTGCATGTGTTAGCATAATGACCAATTTGACCACATTTGAAATAATTAACATTCATCTGACCTAATCTCATAGACTAAACCCTAGATCTACATTGATTAGCCTTGTGACCATAATTGTGACACACGTAGCAATTCCCATGAAAGATATTAATCATTCCACTTTTCTTTACTGAATTAGAAACTTGAATTTTGCATTGATTTTATTTATGAACAAACTTATGAAAATTAAAGCATTGAACCTTCTATTTTTTCCTCTTCTTACATTCAACAACCTTATCATCAAAATTCTTGCATACGCAACAATAACCGTTAAAAGATAAGTACCTTTGAGCATTTGGTTGCTTTACTAGTGATATTCTTGTAGATGTATTATGATTCTTGATCTTGATAGCTACTTCAGGTTTCACCTCTTCTTCAATTTCCTTCTCTTTGTCTTCGTTCTTCAGATCTGAACATTCACCAATAAACCCTATTCCTTCTTTGTCTTTTTGATTCTTTTGTAGGGCTAATAAATGATCCAAAATAGTACTTCTCTCACAAACCTTAGCTTAAGATTTTAGCTTCCTTAATTCTTGATTCAAATTTTTATTTTCATTTGACTTCATCTTGATGACATCCTTGAGATTCTCTTTAGATTTCTTTCATTCCTCTATGGTGATCTTCAGTTCTTCGATCCTCTTCCATCCTTCCATTTTCTATTTTAACCCATCTTTGATAAAGTCCTCAGTATTTTTCTTGTCTTTCAACTTCTTTTCCAACTCTGCTACCTTTTCATTTGATTCTTTCAATTCCTATATGAATTCCTTGTACCTTGCTTTAAACTTCCATAATTGATCCCTCAACTTACCAATACATGCATTTTCTTCCTTGAAGTTTTTTTCAACTCCTCATTCTCTGATTCAGTGCACTTAATGTCTCTCATCATTATCTTCCAATCCTCAACAAAATAGTATTCTCTTTCCATCCGTTCAAACACCCTAGATCTCCCTCAAGTGGTTAAGATTTATTTGCAAGGGACCAAGCTCTGATACCAATTGTTTAACATGCTGAATAACGAAGAGGGGGGGTGAATCAATTATTCCAAAATACTTTCTAAAATATTTATTAAACTGGTAAGCACATAAACCATTCAAATAACTATGATTGATAAAAGCATTAAAGAATAGGAAAAATCAACACCATAACATTAGATATAATGTAGAAACCCAAACTTAGAAAAACCATGGAGAAACTAATTCTCATGAAAGTAAACATCGGTTAAGGTGACACTAATTAAGGTGATTTTTACAAGGGCTCACTGCCAGTTTTTCTCATTGCAAGCTGTCTCACTGACTGTCGGGCTAACTACCCTTACAAAGATGTATCACAAACTATTTTATTGGCGAAGTGTGAACTGATAGAATTGCATCTATCTATGCATGAAATAATTCCAGTTGAAAGCACAATAATCACTGACAACAAAGATCTAATACATATCTTTTGTCAACAAGTACTGGACCTCTGCAATACAGTATGTAAGATCTTATCTCTGTACCACAACAATAGTTCACCCCACTTGCTTCTTACATACCACTGTCATATATCCACCGAAACAGACTTGCACTATATCACCTTCATATCTCCATTTCTTACATACATACATACACACATACATACATACACACATACATACATACATACACACTCATCCATATATTGGATACAAAAAAATATCTCTATTTATACATACATCTGATAAGGTATCCACCTATGTCAGCCAAGCCACAAAACATTATGGCCACAAAACAAAAGATATTACAATTATATTTAACACACTACCACCAAACCTAAATCTAGGCCGTACATAGTAAATCTTGATATCACGTTACTATAGGACCTAAATATAGGTCACACTTAAGATTCATAAATTTCAATCCTTATGTTCGTTTTCATGCTCATCCTAATGATGGATCATAGAGTGTTATCCAAAATGTTGATGCAAAAATGTCTACACAATCAACTCCCAAAGTAAATCCAGATGATCTCATGGATTGTGGAAATCTAATTCTCTTAGATACAGGAACTTTAGAACACCACAACCAAGTCCATGACTTGATCAACAAAACTTCTGAACCAATCGATAGATAATCTTGATGAAACCTATCCAATACAAGATATAATCACTATACAAAAACTTATGATGAACTGAAAGAATGTAAAGGTAGTAGGAACACCTGGAAGAACTATGTAAGCACACCAGTCAATAGATACTGATATAGACCACAACCACCAAAACATGTTGAAGTACCGGAAGATGTATTCCATTAGTATACCTGACACCATAGACTAAAACTTCATGTACAAAATCTATTCTGCAAACATAACTGAAACCTTGATGTCTATCCAACAACCACAAATATCCAACTGACATTGCCAATAACCAACTGATACCGCCAAGTAATCAGTATGGAGGTTTTGACATCAATGAAAATAATGTTAGCAACATCTCAATATGTCTAACATATACCACTTTCCTTTTCTCCTATTTATAGAATATGTACATTTATTTATTTTATAATTTCATTGATCCTCTTCTTTTCATCTCCACCAATCACCTTCAGTGACAAAGATTACTCCACAAATTTTGAGCTTGCAATAAATGACCTTTGTCTCTTCTTTTGATTTTTCCTCCACCGCGTGACCAAATATTTTGGAATGTCAATAATACCTACCTACCACTCCATCTCAACCACTCATTTCTTATTTCCTCTTAATATCATTAATTCTTAATAGATTCTTACCTACTCTTTAATCTTGGCCACTCACCTAATACCTCTTAACCTTAGCCATTAGTTTTCATGAGACTTCTATAAAACATGATTTTATCCTTACAATTTTCTATATAGTGAATGAGTCTTTTACATACTTGAGATTTTTAAAAACTTATGTCATATTATGATCTTTGAGATCCCATATCATTATCATATGGCCACATCATTACCTTCATACACCCATTTCTATAGCTTTGCATCAATCATCCAATCTCCATTCTCTCATTGCCTCTTGTGCATGTGCTTACAAAACTGAGAGTGCCCACATTCTCAACACAAGATCTTGAATATAGTAGGACAATTGAGTCAAGTGTATCTTGAGTTCATCTAGCAATTTGTTTTTTTAATTTCATGTTTATGTGTTTAAGAGGAAGTACTTTGGATGATGTTGGTTTCATTTTATTACCTAAGACTTATGGTTGGGCTTAGTGGGTATGCAAGTTAGGTTGTTCCAATTCCATCATCTTCATTTTGGCACACTCATTGGGACTCTAGTCCCTTTTTACTAATCATTGTTTCTTTCTAGAAATATTTTGTAAAGTTGAAAGTTCAAAATTGTTGGAATTACCATTCTTGCACACTTGCCAATCAGAACTGTGCAGTTGACTTCTCTGTTATGTAATTTACTTTCTATTTTTGTATTTTTTTTATAGTTGCACATTTATAGCCTAAAGTTGTGCAATTTCTCTATAATTTGTGCACTTTCTATTTATCCTACATAATTGTTCTGCAAATTACACACTTTCTTTTTATTTTACATAGTTTCTCTATTTTCTATGAATTTGATCTATATTCTATGTAGTTGCTCTAGTTTTTCAAATTTTCTTGCCTTTTTGGGATAACATTTGGACTAAAAACTAGTGTAGCTTGTCTTTGTGGATTTAAGACTTGTAAAAAGATTACTAATGTGGTTGCAAGTTTGGCTTTGTTTTTCATATATTATCTCACACTTTATTTTCTAATGGGGAATGAATCATCTTTCTTGTCTTATATTAGCCCAAATTTGGTTTTGGTGCTCTACAAATAATCAAGTGTTTGATGTGTTTGGTGAATTTGCACATTTTGTGTTAAAGTATATTCCAAGATAGCGAATTATTATCCACTCTCCTTACCTTTGTAGATCTTGGGTGTAAGAGAAAGTGCACCTATCTTCTTTAGAAGGCTTGCCTTTGGGAATAAATACTCACCTAAGAGAATGACCCAAAGTGGTACTTTCCTTCGGTCTGCTATATAAATGAGTGTTGAGGCAAAAATATAGACTACTTGGTGAACAATATAATATTGATGGTTCCCATAGTACCCATATTTATGTGAGGTATCTCAAACCCCTTGTTCCTATAATGAACACTATAAGGGTTGGAATAGGATCTTAAGTGAGTCACTATTGAATGTGTAGACACTAAATCCTTTAATTACAAGTAAAACCCTAAGATAAGAAGTCATGTTACAATTTTAGTGTATAGGGCATGCCTCCATCCTTGGGCCCCACTATCTATCATTGTATTGCAAAGACAAAGGTGTAATATTAACCCCTAAAGGGGTCAACACTTCAGTCAAAGAAATACCAAGTTGTGGGCCTGATTCACATTCACATTATAATCCAAATGACCTTAGGTGGAATATGCTTTTCTTGAAGTATCTTCGAATTATGATAGAGTAGTGGAAATTAGGGTTTAAGGAGAATTTGAGAATACACATTGCACTTATTTTATCTCTTATCACACTTTTATACATTTTGTTCTTGTGTTTAAAGTGTTTTCTTGTCACATTTGGTCACACACATTAGTCAAATTTGGTCAAAACTTGTGAAACTTAAAAAAAATAGTCATTTCACTAGACTTGTGCACTCGATAATTCTACTTATGTACTTACATCTATACTTGTGTAATTTTTCCATGTTACTATGCATTTTATTTTATACTTGTATAATTATCCTCTATCTCTACACACTTGAGCTATGTTACTATGCATTTGAAATAAAGAGTAATCAATTTTTTCTTTTCAATATTCATCTTTTAGTTATGATATTTAGGTTTATATTTCATCAATAATTTTAATCTAATGCATCATTGGTCAGTCTACACACTTGCATTTACCCATCATTGGTCAAGCTAATTCTTTATCACACATCCATATTACTCACTTATGGTCTAGAATCAAACATTGGCTATCACAATTATCCTAATCACTTGAGTTTTATCATCCTTGAGTAGGGAATCTATCAATATCCTTGGGTAGGGTAAACTTATTGGAGTACATCATCTCCTACTTAGTATACCCTCTCTTGATCTTTTTCCTTGTGCCTATCCAACATAACACACGTTTATCTTGCCTATACAATCATTTTCAGGCCTATAGTTACCTTGGTTAGATTCAAACTTATCCTTAATCCTAAAATTCATATTAGCTTATCCTTTGTCTTCATATCACATTTGGAGATTGTATTTTCATCATACCTTAGCTTAGTATTACCTTCATATCATGTCTTAACATTATATTGGTTTCATACCCTAGCTTTACATCATTAGCTTCATATCATATATCTTGGTTTCATAAGCATATCCTTGTTGCAATTCATATCCTAGTTGCATATCATATGCCAAAGTTGTCATCTTACCCTAGAGTTTGCATTGAATCATAACCTAGAGTCTCATATCATTCACTGTTCATTTTTCTTAAGTTAATATCAATAACATATTACATTCTTGTTAAGAAATGAACTCAATTTCTTAGAGACACGACTTTAGGAGATGTGAATCTTGACCCTCATGACCATCAGGAACACATTAGTGTGAATATTTTAGATGGAGATCATAAAAAAAACCTTGAAGATCATGACCTACATGATGCAATCATAGAGGAAGAAATATCTAGTGGCAAGTTCCTTAAGCTCTTTACTAAGTTCATGAAAAGGAATCCCCAACATCACTTCAAAGCTATGGCTAATCAAGGGGTCAAGATACCCATAGAATTTGACACATCCTTACTAAAACCAAGAGACAAGGCTGGTTGTAGTGAACCTAAATACACCAAACCCAACAATTATGACAAGGTGAAGGACTTTAGACCCTTCTACTTGCAAAAAAGGTATAAAAGCTCCATTAAGACACCTAAACCCACACCTACCAATGATCCATTGTTGGATGAAATTCGATCATTGACACAAGAATTAGATGACCTCAAGAGTGCAAAGAGACCTCCAACCAAGTTCTCTATTGGAGATATTTATCCATACCTATTTGATCCTAGCATACCAATGCCACCTTTTTTTAGTAATTTGGAGATACCAAAGCTTGACAATTATAGAGGAAAAGGAGACCCTAAAGATCATTTTAGAGAGATTTGCACCACTTCATTAGAATTTTATAGTGAGGAAACATACTTCACAAGACATTTTCCTTAAAGTCTTTGAGGAAGTACCATGAAATGGTTTTCAAGATTACCCCCCATGATTTTTTTGTAAAGATTTGACCAACAGATTTGTAGCACACTATTTTTATAATTATGAACATGAGATAATCATGGTCGACTTATGAAAGACCAAGAAAAGAAAAGTGTAGTTCTTCATCTCATTCCTACAACAATAGAGGCATTTAACCAAGAAATCATCATATGATATCTCAAATAAATAAATGATTGACCTATTTTGTCACAATTTGAACAAAAAACTTGGAAGGGAACATTGTCTCAAGTGATTAGATTCCTCTGATGAAGTTATAGATATAGGATCATGAATTAAAAAAACCCTTATTGATGATGGCACTATTAAGATCTATAATGAGAAAGACCACAAAGGAAGCTCTAGCTCAAGAAATAACACTAGTAAAACACCATTTTGGTCTAAGATAAGAATGTTGTCAATGATGGATTTGTTGATGCAAAGAATACTAAATCTTCACAACCCATCTATAATATTAAGGGTTCATCCTCAAATAAAGAAAAAACTCTACAAAAGAGTTTCCCTAAGAGAAATTTCACTCCATTGAGTTAATCACTTGAATCGATAATAAAGTAACTCCTTACTAATAATCTTATAATACTTCCAAAAGAAAGAGAGTATAACCCCAAGTCAAACCTCCATGGTGGAATGATGACCACTATTGTGAATACCATAAACACAAGGGTCATAAAACTAATAGTTGCAATAGATTGATACATGTGATAGAAATTTTAATTGATGATGGTAAGATTTCAATTGATGGACATAATCCTTCTAGTAACTCTAACCATGAGGTATTTAAGAATCCTCTCCCTAATCATGAAGATGATAAAGGGAGACTTATTAGAACAAATAATCTTTCCAATTATAGGAATGTCAATCTTGACTATGTCATAAAATGTATAAGTAAAAAACATAACCATGTTAACACCTTCATTATCAATGGTAAGGAACCCAAATTCAATGTCACCACTCATAGAGGCACCGTTACACTTTTTGGGAAACAATCCAATTCAATGCCCTAGATGTTCCCAAATCATCATACAAAATTCTAGATAATTTAGGGAAGACCTTTTCATAGATCTATATTTGAACTTTTGTGCCTATCACCTAAGCATAAGGCTATCCTAGACATAAGATTTACAAAATCCATGGTAACTATTGACATACATGTGGACTAATTTCAAGCCGTTGTGGAACACATTGATTCCCCTCATTCCCTCACTTTCACAAAGAATTATAATACATCCATACAATAACCTCACAATACACCCTTATACATTGAGGTCCTTGTCCACAAAATCAAGGTCAACAGAGTCTTGATAGATAGAGGAGTTGGTTTAAATACTTGTGTGTGTGTGAAAATTGTACCTGATCTGTAAACACAACACTTCAGTAAAACATTAGAGGTTAGCTATAATCAAATCATGCAAAATTGAAAGCTATCTAACCAAGCGATTTACTGCCTTCTAGTAGGTGCGAGATTAATGTTCTCAAATTGTAATCGAGATCAGTGACCTAGACGACACCTAAATGAAGGATTTGAATGCAAAAGATGGATATGAAATTGAATGCAATTAATCTATATTTTTGATATTTTCTATGCAATAAGAATGATAAACTAATATGCTATGAATGCTATTGAAAACTGATATGCAATACTAATCTAACAATGATATGCAATATGAATGCAAAAATAAGATTGATCTCACAAAGATGTCGATTCGCAAGAGCTTTGATTCTTCAATTCCAATTCTCCAGTGTGATTGTGCAAAAATATGAGATGCTTGGATGCAAATTTGAGAGATGAATTATGAAGAGCTAAGCCTTGTTTTTATAGAAATCTAGGGCTTTGGAGGTGCATGAGAAAAAGCCATAAATCACTCGAATAACTCAGATTGATTTTTGAGTTATTTGATAAATAAACAATAATTAACTCACAAAAACATGCAAAAGCTAAGTTTTAACTCAAAATAGAGTTTAGCGTTAATTGATAATTGATAGTTGTCTGCTTTTATGATTGTGCATGTTTTATTTATGAATTAATTTAATAATAAAGTGATTTATTTTCAACTTAACTGATTTTTAAAAATAAAACAATTGATTTATGGGTTAATCAATCATTTTATCAAACTTTTATTAAAAATTATATTATTAAATAATGACAACATGCTTTAATTAATTAAATAAAGATTTAATCAATTATTCATAGGATATTGGATTTATTGTCAAAATTAAATAATACAATTAATAATAGATATAATTAAATTTAATTACACAATTAAGTGGCAAATTTTAAATCTAATTAATTAAATATGAAAATATTCAATTAATCAAACTTTAGGATAAATGTGATTTATTGCCAAATAATTATAAAATTAAAGATAATTATGATGATTAGGAATATTACGAGGAATATTCCCTGATGCAGAATTTAAGATAATCAATTAGATTTGATGATGTTCAGATGTGCCTTAGGTTAGGACTTCGATGTCGATTTCGTTCGAATTGAAGATGTAGGATATTAATGAACTTATAGCCCATTTTTGGGGTATTACAACTTGTAACTTGAAAGTTGTTACAACATTGGGGTTCTTGGAGAATTTAGTTGATCCTAAAAATAAAATTACTATTAAATCCTATGATGGAGAAGAGAATTCTTCCAAAAGATCAGTTACATTACCATTGGGCCCATGGTGAAAGATGTAGTTTTCTAGGTCCTTGACCTTCCTTTGACCTATAATATACTCTTTGGTAGACCATGGATACATGCAATGAAAGTTGTACCTTCTATATACCATCGATGTATGAAGTTACCACATATTAGAGTTGAAATCACTATACCAGGTGATCTACATCTCTTCATGTATTGCAACAAACTAAATCCAAAATCCGAGATCACTATCTAAGAAATCAAAAAGAAACTCCATCCACATATTTTGTCGACCTTGAGATACTAAAATAATCCACTTCCAAATACAAAGCATCCACTTCTAAATCTTCTAAAAATGAGATCGAGATAAAAGTGAAAGATCAAGGAGTGGTAGATTATAGCATGAGTTATACACTTTGTGTCTGAAAATTACCTCTTTCCCCTTATAACTATGGAAAACCACAAGCATCTCCAACCATGTCGACTAAGAATATAGTTTAAAACTCAACAACTTTCATGAAATAGGGATCCCTCTATGATGAAATGGAAGAGGAAGACCTCTTATAATAGCTATACAAGGATGAAACACTAGTAGAAGAAACAACTAAGCAACCTAAAGTAAAGCTTCCAATGAAACAATACAACAAAGGATTTAAGATAATGGAACAAATAGGATATGATAGTCACAGTCCACTTGGTTCACAAAAGAAAGGTATCCTTGACCCTATACAACCCAATGTTGTATGCAAACTTCCTAGTCTAGGTTATGACATGTAGAGTGATAAGCCCTTAAGTACTAAATGTCACTTGTTTGAGGTAGGAAAATATTCTAGCACAACAAAAGCTAATGAGGATGGTACCATCAATGACCATGATGATTTCATTGACATCTACAATTATGAAAGTGTGTGTAACCTTACCTCATCACATGATACTAATAATAATCACGAGTCCTTATCCCTTATCCATCCACAACTTATCAATTGGTACCACCAAAGACCTCCCTAGCTAGACACCTTTAAGGAAAATGAAGCTATAGTAAAATTCCTTGGAGAATGAATAAATATACCTCTTGGGGGAAACAAATATGGTTTTTCAATAGAAATCAATAGTCTGGCCTATTTCAGAGAGGATGCCAAGCCTTTCAATTAAAAATACTAGAAAATATAAACAGGTCTTCTAGTAAAAATTAATCTACGGTGCTATTAGACTAAAAAAAAGTAAAAATAAATGACATATCCAAAGGTGAAAACATCTTTGAGGTGTTTGAAGATGGAAGACTTGACACTCCCTTGAACATCTTATCATGATAAATATCCCATGTTGGTTGAGAAAATAATGGAAGAAAATTTGGGAATAGAAGAAGAGCCTAAAATCATACACTTGGTAGAATCATTGATAGTAGAAGAAAGACCAAAATTTATTGAACTATTTAAAGAGAGAGAAGTTAATTTTTCTTAGTCATATGTAGGCATCCTTGGTGTAGACCTTGATTTGGTTATGTATTGTTTGACCTTAGCATTGGGGGAAAAACCTATTAAATAAAAACTAAGAAAGATGTACTTGTAAGTTGTACTATTAGTAAAATAAAAATTAGAGAATCTATTGGAAATTGGCTTTATCAGACATGTTGATTATGTAGTCAGGATATAAAATATTGTACTAGTGTCCAAACCAATAAGGGGCATCCATGTGTGTAGAGACTTTAGAGATCTAAACAAATCTTATCCTAAAGATGATTTTTCCCTTCCCAAATTTGATATGATATTAGACTTAGCATCATGACATGATATGTTTTTCCTTATGGATGGTTTCTTAGGTTATAATCAGATTGAGATTTCACCAAGCTAATACTACATTCACATGTCCTTGGGGAATATTTTGTTATAATTTCATGTCCTTTTATTTAAAGAATGTTAGAGAAAATTATTAGAGAGATATGATGGCTACATTTCATGAAATTATGCATACACTTATAGAAGATTATGTGGATGAATTATTAGGAAAATCATTTACCAGAGAAGGTCACTAAGAAGAGTTGTACAAGATCTTTACCAATCTTGAGAAATACAAAGTGTTATTAAATCCCAAAAAATGTGTCTCTGGGTTAACCTCTGAGAGATTCCTAGTATTCATTGTCTCTTATAAAGAAATTAAAGTAGATCCTAGAAAAATAAAAGCTATAATTGAAATAACACCACCAAATAATATCAGAAAACTAAGATCACTACAAGGAAATTTACAATCTATTTGTCTTTTCAGAGCACATTCGGAAGAAAAGTGTCACCCTTTTTGGCACCTACTACACAAGAATGTTTCTTTCAAATGGGATGAAAAATGATAACAAGATTATCATAAGATTAAGGAATACCTAATATCACCACTTTTTCTAGTACTACCTCAAGATGAAAAGCTCCTACTCTTATACATATTACCTACTACTTTAACATTGGTGGCACTTTTAGCACAACATGATTTTGAAGGGAAAAAAATGTGCCATCTACCATATCAGTTGAATAATTGTAGGATATGAGTTCAATTATACTCTCATTGAATGATAATTCCTTGTTGTAGGTTTTTCTTCATAGAAGGTAGAAAATTACACACTTATTCGATAAATCTCATATCCAAATTGATCCTCTTAAGTAAATTTTAGGAAAAGCAGCCTTAACAAGTTGACTAGCTAAATGAGTTATGATACTTAGTGAGTTAGATAGTGAATATGAACAAATAAAAGATCTAGAGGGAAAAGTGATTGTAGATAAACTTGTGGATACTCCATTCAAAATGATCATCCCCTTATGACTGAGTTACCAAATGAAGCAATATTCACTATAGAAAAATCATGACTATGGACCCTATACTTTGATGAATCTTACACACAAAATGATTTAGGCATTGGCATCCTCTTTGTTACACAAGGGGATTGTATACCTAAGGCATATAAGTTACAATTCTACTATACAAATAACATTGAAAAACATGAATCCCTCATTAATAGACTCTACATGTCTATGGCATGAAAAATCTCAAAGTTAAAAGTCTTTGGTGATTCTTAGTTAGTGATCAAACAAGTTAATGATGACCATCAGACTAAGGATGACAATTTTTTGCCTTAAGATAAATTGGTAGATGAGTTCAAAATGTACTTCATGGTGATAATATTTGAGCATATTCCTAGAGATAATATCATAGTTACTAATTCTATAGCCACAATAGATTCACTCATTGATATGTCACATAATGCTACTTACTATGAGTTCCTAATGGAAACCCTCTTGGTACCTTCTTATAAGGTGCCTAAATCTAAGCTAGTTGGTGTTAATGTTGGTCCTAGTTCCCATTGGTAACATGAAATTTATACCTATTGATATGAACACACATTACCACTTGACCTATCAAACAAATTCCACAAAAAATTTATTTGTCAAGCCTCGTGATATGACATTATTGTTGATACTTTCTATTAGATAGGTCTTGATGGTACCTTACTTAGATGTCTCATGTATGATGAGATATATGATTTCTTATGATGGGTGTATTATGATATGTGGGGCACGCTCTAGTGGTTCTACTCTAGCTAAGAAAATCTTATGGCACAATGGGTATTACTGGCCTACCATGAAAAATAATTCCTATCATTTTTTAAAAAAAGGAAAGAAATGTCAGACACATAAAGACTTGATACATGCATCTATATAGGAATTGAAACTAATTGCTTTACCTTGTCCCTTTTTTCAATGTGAAATTGACCTTGTGGAAAAAATACATCTATCTTCATCCAATGGCCAAAAAATAATCATCGTCACTGCTAACTATCTCACAATGTGGATTGAAGCCATCCCCTAAATACACATAACCAAAAAACAAATTTCTACATTTATCCTTAATTATATTATATGTTGGTACAATGTTCCCCTCTCCATCATCATAGATAATGGTTGTTCCTTAAAAAATAGGATGTCCATGAACTTTGTGAGAAGTTCCATATCAAACACTATTTCTCCAAACCATACCACCCCCAAGGTAGCGGCCAAGCTAAGTCCTCTAGAAAAACCATTTTGAAAATCCTTGAGAAGATGATAAATGAAGCTACTTCTAATTGGCACAATAAAATTATTACTACCTTATGGTCTTACCACATGAGTTTTCACACCTCCATATGCACCACTTTGCATTCAGTTGTCTATGGTTCTAAATTTATCTTGCTCATCAAGGTCAAGCTAGCTTCTTTACATGTCCCTTTACATAATCTTATAATTGAAGACTACAAAGTCTTTTGCTTGCATGAGTTAGAATTGATGGAAAAAAGGATAAAAATATTTTAACCATATTAGATCTTATCAATAAAAAATATGCCAAAGTTAAAATCATAGATTTAAGCCACACACATTTGAGGTTGGTGATCTTGTCTTAAAGGGAAATCCTAGAAATCAACAAGATCATGAGAAGGGAAATTTTGAACCTACCTAGCTCAATCCATACATTATTACTATTTCATATGGGTTAGGAGAATATTAGTTGGCTACCCTAGATTGTAACACACCAGATAATCCAATTAGTAGTGTTCACCTTTGCATGTTTTACGCATGAGCATCTTAGAGAACCTTTTAAAAGTACTAAAAAAATTACAAAAAATCATAAAAATTTCTTTTTTTTTTAATGAAAAATAATTTAAAAAATAAATAATTTGTCCTATGGTGAAAACCACATCAAGGGTTCCTTGGGAAAGTACCATTGTGAAAAATGTGCAACTGATGCTATGTGTATGGACTCTACTCCTCCTTCCTTTATATTCTACTTGATTTTCCATATCCATCTTACTTTTCCATATTAGAATAACCTTTCCACCCTCAACATGGCATGTGGATTGATTCACCTTTCTTGTACATACTTCTTCATGCATAATAAGCTAGTCCTAGTCCTTCATTGAGTCATTGCCTCAACCTTGGTTATAGGTTGAGATAATTGGCACCTTGCGGCTAGAGGAACTTTACCTTTTGGTGCAGAGGCACTTAGCACCAAGGTAGTTCTAGAAGGTCAAAAAGACATGTCAAGAGTAAAATTCATTAATATCGGTCTATAATGTCATTTTGAATCATTATGAGTCCATATGTAAGGCTAAGTAAGCCATTTGTAACATGTTGTCAAAGATGGTCCTGATTTGGTCAATAGGCTCAAATTGTGCAAAGAAACCCAAGGAAGGGTAAATGAGATTTAATGTGTCTATTTGAGTTCATTTTAAGGTTATCAGGGAGCCATTACTATGTTATCACAAGTTAAGAGTTCAAAGTCCAAAAAGTTGTCAAGTTGTCATATAACGTTGAAGCAAAATGCATTAAAAGTTGTCTAAAGGGAAGGTATTCGGTCTTGAAGGTGGTTGAATAGTTTGAAAAATCTAAAATACATTATAAAATTTCTTTGGTGATCAAATTCAGGCATGGTGATCAAGTTGGAGGAAAGTATTTGAGGTTTATATTATCTATACCTCTGACTGTCACCCATATTGTAGGTTCATGGGGACAAACATGAAGAATTTCCATCCAAATTAAATGGATCTTCATGAAATAATGGAGGAAGGTTGATAAATATGAAGGAGCACCATGAAGACAAATTTTGTAATGTATTTTATTAGAAAATGAATAAAGAGTTTACTGTTAAATACACTTGGTTTGATAGTTACTGTTTGCAAAAATAACCTTTACTATTTCTTGGAACTTTCTTACATGCAAATGGAATAACTCATGCTTTAAATTGATTTGGAACTAAAGATCATTGAGTCCAGTTTTATTTAAGTCAATTCTTGCATCTAGTCATGACTCATACTAAGATATCCACTAGATTTTCTATAAACATTTACCAAACCCTCATTCACTAAGTCTATTACAGGGGTTTGTGCATATCTTTGTTTGCAACCATTAAACAATACAGATCCTTAGGTATTAAATAGGGAAAAGATAGAGATTTTGAATGGATGTGATTTTGCATTGAATGGTTTTTTCTTGTGGGATTTACAATATTTTGACAGTTCCTTACATTTTATGGAAACTAATGGCATTTGATGAGGATGAAATGATTTTTAAAGGTCAAGGAAACATGATAAATTGTATGCAACATTTATATCAGGTTATTATGCAATGTGAGCCCTTGGAATTTGTGGGAATTATAGTCCAAATTGCCCATGACAATGACAGTTTAGAACATTCTTGTTTGTTTATTTTTTATTTCTAATTAAGGATGATCTTTGATGTCTAAGCGAAACTTCTTGGAATAAAGATAAGGCTAGTCATGATACGGGACAAGAAGATTTGGGGTTGATGTAAACTCTGATGTGAAAATGTAGTCTATCTACAATTGTAAAACACTCACAGTTTGGGGAAGGTTTTGATTATTTGTGTTAATCTTTAACTAAAAGTCTAAATGAGTTTGAGTTGAGCATTATCCATCTAAGAGACCAGGGAGAGTAAAAATTAAGTGATGTTTTGATCATGATTATATGTTACAAAGGTTGATGACTATTATGAATATGACAAAGACGGTCCTAAGTTTGTGTGACAGTGAATAAGTAACTATTGTTATATTTCAATCTGAGCTATATATGTTCAATGATGGTGAGTGGAGGTTATTTGAATGGTTTGGCATCTATTTATTGGACATCGATCATTGTTCATGTTGTTATTACTAATGTTTGAAAGTGGATAGTGGGTTTATTCTACATGGATAGAAAAATAGGGCATTGAGGAGTTAAGCTAAAATAATCCAAAAGGTGGGTTCTTGCAATATGAAAGGTAATAGAGATTGCTAAGTTGTTTGGGGTCCTTGAAGGCATTGGTTTTATAAGACAATGGATTTGGATCTTATGATATAGTTACGTGGATGATTTTAGATTGAGATTATGAAATGGTTTGTTAATGGCATCTTTGTAGCAAGAGTGAAAGTTATGAATGTGTCTTTGAAATGAATGAGTGGAATGATGTATTTGAATGCCTTGTTAAGATAGTGACTTGGATCCTAGATGGATCATGGGTCCTAATGATGATTTTGTGAAAATGATATGTTGATATGGGAGATTGTTTATGTGATCACGCCTCTAATATGTTGGTTGATTTGGGGATTGAGGGTTTTTAACTTCTTATCATTTTTGGTAGTTCAATCAAATATGCAACATTAAAATATTTTACTCATGATCTATTAAGAGATTTTCCTTAGGATATCTCGACCAATCTCTTGAGAGGGCATATCTATCATATTGACCAGGTCAAACTAGGACATGTATCAGCAATAAAAAAATTCTTTGACATGATGCAATAAGCTACAATGTCTCAAGGAGGATCAAAGTGTAGACACCTAAAAATATCCTCATGAAATTAGGAAAATTCCTCTATTAATTAAATCATTTTTTTTATTTGATTAATTCATTTGGCCTCCTCTTTTGTTATTTAAATAAATGTTCCTATTTATTTATCTAATTCATTATCCTTTTCTATCCTAAAATTAAATAAATTCTTATTTATTTAATTTCCCATTTACCACTTTCCTGTTCTCCTATTTATGGAATAAATACCTCTATTTATTTTATAAATATATTAATCCTCTTCTTTTCATCTATGTCAACCACCTTCAATCACATGGATCACTCCACAAATTTTGAGCTTGTGATAAATGGCACTCGTCTCTTTATTTGACTTTTCCTCCTTCACATGACCGAATACTTTGGAAAGTCAATATTCCCTACCTACCATTCCATCTAAACCACTAATTTCCTATTGAATCTTAATCTCCATAGTTATCAATAGCTTCTTACCTACTATTTAATACTAGCCACTCGCTTAGAACCTCTTAATCTCTCCTCACATTTTTCTATATAGTGAATGTGTCTTTTGCATACTTGAGATTTTGCAGATCTTCGACCCTATTTTTATCTTTGAGAGCCCATAATTATAATATTGACATATAATTTCCTTGATAAACCCATTCTCATATCTTTGCATCAATCAACTAATCTCCATTCTTCCATAGCCTCTTGTGCACGTGTTTACAAAACTAAGAGCACCCACATTATCAACAAGAGATCTTGAAGATATGAGGAAAATGGAGTCAAGCGTATCTTGAGTGCATTTTTTAACGTTGTTTTGATTATTTCATGTTTATAATATAGGAATAAGTGCTCTATTGGATGATGTTGGTTTCATTTTCTTACCTAGGGATTATGTTACAAGTAGTGGTTGTCTTTGCACCAAAAGATCAACCTGTTAATGCCAGATACGACCACTAGACTTATAGAAGACACAGTTAAGCCATGTCACAAATCCCAAGGGGAACGATGACCATTATGCCAACAATCTCCCCCTTAGCACTACCCGAGGAGATTCAAACCTATGACCAAGCTTTGATACCACTTGTTACAAGTAGTGGTTGTTGTTGCACCAAAAGATTGACCTGTTAATGCCCGATACAACCACTAGACTTATAGAAGACACAAGAGGTAGTTAAGCCATGTTGTGAATCCCAAGGGGAGCGGTGACCATTATGCCAACAGATTATTATTGGGCTTAGTGGGTATGAAAGTTAGGTTGTTCTAATTCAATTATCGTCAAAACTAATTATATGTTAGAGTAAGCATTTTTTATTAAGTAAAAATATGGAAATATTTAGTTGTAGATTATTTTTCTTGGTAAAAAATTATTTGTATTGATTAATATTTAAAATTATATAAATAATTTTTTCTGAAACCACCACCATCACTTCGGCTATAATCAAAATCAAAATGTAAACAAACCTATACCAACTTTCACCTACACACATGGATCTTCTTCGTTTATATAGTTAGGGTACAAATCTATCAAGCTTCATACACATTTAAAATAAAAATTCCCTGGTACGCATAAAAAACCATCATTGCAAGGCTGCATCGATACCCTATATATAAAAAACCAAACCATATACAAAACACCCCGACACGCTTCAAAAAAATAGCATTGTAGGGCTACTTGTTACCCTAGTACAATCTAAGACCATACATCATTCATAGACCATAGGATGTATTCTCTTATTGTCTCCTTACAACTCACCTTCAGTGCTTCTTCTCTTCCAATGAGAGCCACCTCTTCCTCGTCCACATCTACAAGCCTTGCTAGTGCATATTCATCAGCCTCTTCCTTGATGAAAGACCTCATCCCCTCCTCACATTTTTGTTTTCTCCATCCCCCTACCAATATTCCATCTAGTCACCCTCAAGAGATTCTTCATTTTCTCTCTAATAATATGCTAATTGAAATTTGAGGAGCTCTTTGTTGAATTTCTCCTTTTGCAGACCTGATAGTAACACCAATTCTCAATCCTTGGTGTAATCATATATTATTTTCCATATTTTATGCCCCTTTTCCCTTTTTTCTTTGCATTTGTCTCCCACTCTCCATAATATAAAGGGATAAATATTCCCTAGATTGCCTAGGATGTGAACCTAGTCACATAATTCTATAATGAAGCCACAACCCAGTTTTGCAAAGTGCCACAGAGCTTCCAAATCCCCTCTCCACTCATGTTTCACACATCTCTGAACCATCCTTCTTATTTGTTCCACCTTTCCCACTTCTAAACCCCATGCACATAACATAGATGCAATATCTATGTTTTTTTGGTACCAACATTCTACAATCTGATATTCTATCCCCAACAAACCTTGCACCCTAGTGATGAAAAATGGATCATCTTTTGTGAAATTGATCCTCAATCTCTCATTCGAGATCCTCCTCCAAAAGAACATATTTTGTTTGGAAGCCTTCATGCTGAAATTGGATTCCATTCTTGCATGTGTTATCTAAGAAATATCTCACCTCCACCACTTCAAATGTTAAAATGCCATCAACTTCCTCTTTCATAGGGTTTCCATTGGTAGAGTGTGCATTGATTGAATATCTTGTGCATCTTGAAATTTTTTGTATACATTCCTTCATAAATGCGAGTAAATCATCTCCCTCTCAAATTTTTCCAAAGCTTAATTTGATGAGATATATATCTTATTTCACCAAATCTATGTTGTCCTCATCACTGCCAATTTGCGCAAGGAATTTGCCCATGTATTTCCCTCCCTATAAATATGAGAGATTTTAAAATTTTGAAACGTCATCAATTTCTTACAAATGATGGATATTATTTTTTTGATATTCCCAACCATAGAATTTCAATTGATCATGGCATTCACAATTATTTATGAATCCCCCTTTAGGGGAAATTTGTTCACATTGAGTCCAGATGCCAAATCCACTACCATTAGAGCTTCTTGAGCCTCTACTTTTTTGTTAGTTCCATCAACTAAATTTTTAAATTCTATTGTCATTATGTTCCTAGAGTTGTCTCTAGCAACACACCCACCCCCTCGTTGGACCTTGGTTCCCTTGTGACACCCCATCAAAATTTATCTTAGTCCAACCTTCATCAGGCTTTTACCAAACCACTCTCATTATTGGATTTGAAGAAACATGAACCCTTGGCAGCCCATTAATGAGCCATTTAGTTATAGAATATTAATGTAGTTAACGATCCTTCTTTAGTCATTTGGTGTTTATTATAATATATATAAACAACATGGATCTATAATATTTATATCTAAATGGGACAAAGGAGATAAGTTTATTGTGACTTATTCCTCTAATAGTTGAATGTGGTTAGATTTATATTAGATTGAAGTAGGTCAAATAAAGCTAAAATTGAGCATATGATAAATTGAAATAAAAGTGATTAGGGTTTGAGTACCTTGAAATAAAATCAACATGATGAGAACAAACTTTAGAGATTGTGATCCAATCTAAAAACTTGTGATTATGTCTTAATCTTATTTTTTCTAGATTAGACGTGGGACTTTCATATCATAAGTTGTGTTTACATCATGTTATATGAAGTAAGAAATACGTTGTATCATGCTAAAGATCATCATGGAGCTTTCTAAGATAAGGTATAGATGTGTAATAAATTTACCCTTATGTATTGTTTAATTCTCAAAACTAAATTAACAAATATTAGGTAATGAATTCATGTGTATCGATGGAAATGAATGCATTAGATTAATTATTGATTGATGTAATTTGTATTATAATTATGTCAAATTTTACCTTAACAATGAGTATTGATTCATGAATACATTCAGTCTTTTAGTTATTTGATGTGTAACATGTCAATATTGAGGCATGATTAATCAAAGTTTTGATGGAGAAAAATGAGGCAATGAAGAGATTTATTCTTAAGACAACAGGTCCCATTGACCTTAGTAACCCAAAGGCCTCATTACAAGTTGTCTTAGAGAAGAGGGCTACCCCTGAAATGCTAGTGGATGTACCACATTCTTTTATTCATGCTTTCTCGGAGTGGACAGATGACTTTGAGGAGTTCGCAAGGGCTACCTTAAGGATGATTTTGAGACCTTTAAGAGGAATTATTTGGGAGCTCACAAAATTGGTGGATATGATTGGCGTTGAGGAAGGATTAGAGGCATAAAAAGAGAAGTGGTATAAGGTTCTTGATGACCTTAAAATAATAAGGAAGCAACACTTCCAAATTTTGGTAAAGATTTATGAGGGTTTGAAGCTGGATAATTTTGAAATATGACTTAAGGATATAACTGAAGCATTGAATATCTATCAGAAATGCTTGAGTAGAATCAATAAAAAGTGGGATGAAGGAATGATTTGGGTAGAGGAATTGAAGAAGTTCTTCAAAGGTATGGATATGGATTTCTCATAAACCCTACATATATATTTGGTATCTTCAATACTCTTAAATGGTGTGCTTAGGGTGTATTTATAAATATTTAGGAATATTAATATCAGTAAGCTATGCATCCTTAAGGGACACACAACATAATATGTACATTTGATTTTGGGTTAACTAAATGTTATTTATTAAATATAAGTGCTAGGACTGAGGAGTGGAGAATCTTATCATAATAGATGGTGTTGGGAAAATGATGTCTCAACCTTGCAATAATAAAATGTTACCATTGATAAATGAGCACATGGGGTTTCAAGTGGGTACCCCCTTATGGGGTCCAGGGGGATGTACCCTCTTGAAAGGAGATCTAAGTGCCACACATTGAGCAGTGGGGTATGGAGGTAGAACCCATGAAAACTACATTTTATGTATGAATTATGATTGTAAATATTGAGCATTTATCATTAGGTCAAAAATATAATGATGAATATTTTTTCTTCTTTGATGAAGCCCTAGAAGACAACCTTATTTTATGAAGGAATTGTATTACAACTAGGTATTGTGATGTATTCAAATATTTTAAGATCTATTGAGTTTTGTTTGGATATTACTTGGTGATCTACTATTATGAGAATCTTTCCCTGAAAGTATATTTTAATTATTAGATTATGAGTTGTCATTAGTGTCACACATATAGTTGGTAAAGGAAGAAAACATGCTAGTCAGTCAACACACTAAGTATAGTACCCGAGCAGAGCACAAGATAGAATAACATGTTAACTGAGAACAGTCTTGACTGAGCACATACACCAAGCCAGATAATTAATGAGCACCACATATAGTTATAACCGAGCATTCATATATACTGAGCATCAATATTTTAATGAGTCATGAATGCAGTATATACCAAGTCATTAAATCCAAGATTGCTCAAGAATGAGGTCTCAAATGGTGACGCATAGCTCTCTATTCATGGAGTGCAAGGGTTTGTAATGGAGGCCCTCATATTAGACCTAGTTTGTGCCCATGCAATTACACCATAAAATGAGAGATTTAAAGAAGAAAAGCAAGAATGCTAGTCTCCATGATCATCAAGTATGCATACAAATGAAAATTAAAGCTATTCTATATGATAACAATGCATGAAAGCAAACTAATCTATGAAAGGAAATGCTTATGAAAGATTATTCTATGAAAGGAAATATGAATCTAATCTAATATGCAAGTGCAAGATTAATCTAAATGGATTTCCATGGAGGCATGAGAGAAGAAGACAAGAAAAGAGAAGTTGCAATATCCAAGCTCAAGTGCTCAAATTCTCCTCCAAAATCGCTCTCCAAACTTGCATAACAATAACATAAATCTTGATCTCTAAAATCTCCATGCATAAATGAGAAGGAGAGGGCTCCTTATAAAGGATTTTAGAAATGAGTGGACGGTCAAGATTAAGAGGCAAAAAGAAATGAGCAATGGTGGAGATTAAATCTTGGTTGATCCATGTGCTCAAGATTCTCAAGAGGCAAAATCAATGGACTTGGTTAAGAGGCAAAAAGATGTGTGGAAGAGATTAAGAGGCAAAAGAGGATTCCACTCATCTTGGAAAGTGTGCATTCAATGTGTAGACAAAAAGTCTTTTTCTTTTTCTTTTTATTTTATTATTTATTTATTATTTTTAGCAAAGTGGTTTCCATTAAAAATTTTTTTATTTATTTAAAAGAGATTTGTTCTTTTAATTAAATGTGGCTTAGGATAAAGTGATTTTATTATTTAATTAAAAGATTTTTTTATTTAATTAAAAGGGATCATGTTCTCTTAATTAAATAAAACTTAGGAAAAAATGATCAAACCTTAGGAAATATTAAAATAACTGAATTAATTACGATTTGATCAAGGAAATTGATTTAAATTGAAAATATTGCAAAGCATTGATTCAAAAAATTGATAAATTGATGAATGGGGGCCCAAAGTTTAGGTGACCATTTTAGGGTGCATACAACCGAGCATTCATATATACCGAGCATCAGTATTTTATCGAGTTATGAATGCAATATATACCAAGTAATACAAGAATGACATAGAAGTATGTAATGAAACAAAATACAAGCCAAACAGTTTATACTAAGCTAGAAAATGGTTTACATAGATCTAGGTGAAGATTAAATGAAGATGTAATTATTAAATGATTGATGATACCTATGGAATATTATTTCAGGTCATTCATTTGGATCGTAGATATAAGGTTTTCTAGATGATACCATAACCCTAATTAGGTAAAATCTTTTGATATAAGAATTGCCAAGATGTCATTTTTATAAGAGATAACACATGAAGTAGCTGCCTATAGGAGACATCTGAAGATCAGATAGGGTTGTGAAGCTAAGTATTGAACAAGTATTCAGAATTGAATCAGTATCAGACCAGAGGCTACTGAGCAGTATTCAAAGAAGATATATATCACATCAAGGTGATATTAGTTAAGTATGTATCAGATCTAAAATCCAAAAAAGTCATTTGCTACATTCAGGTCAATCTACTGTTACTTTCTAATAATTATGGCAGACAAAATCTCCTAATAGAGTAGACCTAACAATTCTTTTGTAAATATCTTAACCGAGTGCACACTTAAATGTGTTTCTTAAATCCTTTAACCAGGTAGATACTAATAGGGTAAGATCATCAGAAGTGATTAAAATTATAGGCTCAACTGGAAAAAAAATATTATTGCAATAGTGAAGCTTTGTGGGTGTCATACCTACCACAGTTTTTAAATTATAACAAGGGTTTTTGCGATACCAAAATACTTGTGTTGTGTATGAAGTTTCATGAATGTTTACATGTTAGATTAGAAAGCATTTCTTATTTTTATTTATGTTATGAATGGATGAAAATGTTAACATGATAGTCAGTTAAAAAGATACATTGTATTAAGGCTAAACTACAAACATTTTTTAGGGTTACCGATTCACCCCTCCCCTCTCAGTTACTCACCTTTCCATAATCCCAATAATTGGTACCATAGATAGTTCTCTTGTTGAATAATTTTAATCAATGAAGAAGTATAAGCTTGATAAGACAATTGAAAATCAGAAATTGGAAATGCATATTCTCATGGAACAACTTAAGGACATCAAAGAAAAATTGAAATAATTATTGATCAAAAGAAAGTGTATACACTTAAAAATGGCTTCATTAATTAATTAAATATTTATTATTTAATTGATATTGACTTGATAAATTAATTAAATATTTATTATTTAATTAATTATTATTCCTCTATTTGTTAAATAAATTATTTAATTTATTTAGTAAATTCACTATAGTTTATTCCTCTATCCTAAGTCTTCTAATTAGTCTTATTAAAGTGATTTAATTAAATACACAATCACCTAAATATGACTAAGTTTCCTAGTCCATCTCACCTACCTAGTCACCTGACACATCACTTTGGCTAAAATAAATAATAATTATTAATTATTTATTAGTAATTATCCTCACCCACACATGTCCTATTCTTAAGGGCTATGTGGCCTCATAGGACTTAGTCTCATGACCACATGTCCTCTCAACAACCAAGTCAAGAGACATTCCCTATTCCTAAGGGTCTTCTCAAGCCACCTCTAAGGGTCAAAGGTGATTCATAGGACACTTGTGCAAAGAGTCCTCATGAGGAAAAGGTCTCTCCCTCTTTCTCTCTTTGGTCTTTGTGAGACACTTGACATGTGTCTTTCCCTTCCACCTTCTTCTCCTCCATGTCAATGTGAGAGGAACATCATCCATATTCTTCCTCTCACATTCCAACTACATCCCCCTTTCTCTCAACTCCTTCAACCAAGTCAATCCTAGCCCTAGGATCTTCCACCTTTCATTCTCAACCATAGGATTGTGCCACCTAGGCATAGATCCTCCAAAAAAGATATAAAAGGAGTCTCATTTCCCCTTTGAGAGATAATAGGTATTTTGTAATAGGCATTCAAGCATTCAAGCAATCAAGCATCCAAGCATTCTAAGAGCAATCAATCCATATTATCATCATTTCATTTGCATTCCACCCTTAGATTGCATAAGCTATTGTGCACTCATTTCATAAAATCTCCACACTTTGGTAGCATCTTGGGAGAAGGCTTCATTTGGAAATCTGAGAGCTCAACCTCTTCAAGAAATCAAGGCTAGGAGGACAATGGAGACAAGCTGCATGGTAGGTGAAGGTAATTAATTTAGTTTCATCATTTTATAGTTACTTTGTATTCTTCATTGTGTTGCATTATATTGATTTATTACCTTTAAATAGTTAATTTATCATCTCTAGCTATTAGACATCTAATTTGCATACAGAAAGGAATTAACATTTTGGCATAATGAGACTCAATATTAGGAAGAAGAGATAGAGAAATTATCTGGAGGATCTGAAAGTATATCTAATACATATGAAGGAACTATCTTAGATTTGTCTAAAAAGAATCAACACCTCACCGAACAAGTGAAAGCACTGCAAATTGGACAAGAGACTCAAATTGTAAGAATGATTGAAGTTATGAACAACACAAGACAAGTTGAATACAAAAGGAATATGGATATTGAAGACAAAAGACAAATGACTGAAAAGTTGGAAGAGAAATAATTTGAAATACTAAGACTGATCGAGTATCACTTTGAAATTTCCAATTAGATGGTTTTCATGAGTTAAGAAGTCAATCGAGTAAACAATGAGCTTGCTAGGAAATTGGGAGATATTGGTGAATTAAGGGAAGAGAATAAAAGACTAAAAAATGAAGTTAAGATGAAACAACAACACAATGAGATGATAAAGAAAACTAAGTACCAAAAGGATGGATGAATTCCTAAATATTTAGAGAAGACTGGAAAACACCACTGGTCTAGGTTATACCGAGCAGGGAGAGTCATCGAAATAAGCAGAACAAAATAATGCCTATGCAAATCAGAGACCAAAGAAGCTCTCATGCTATCCCTATGGAAAACTAGGTCACACAACAAATGTCTGCAGAAGTAAAGCTAAAGGTATTCCTAACTCTACTCCTAAATTTGATGGTTATTGTTACAATTGAAACAAGTATGGACATAAAGAATATGAGTATAGATCAAAGTTCAATAAGTCACCTAAGAGTAACTATATGGAAAATTACTATCGCATTTGCAACAAGCATGGTCATATATCACAAGAATGCAAGGCATAGTTGAAGCAAGTTTGGAAACCAAAGAGACAAAACAATACTTATCAACTGAGAAGGCAAGGTAAATCTTACACTTGGGGATTACAACATTTGGGTTAATGGTACAACATGTGGAAGATATGATCATATTGTAGAAAATTGTATGAGATTACACTGGAGAGTAAAATCTAGAAATTGGACAAATTCTGGAATGGCATGTCCACACTCTCACAAGGTCAGTCACTTAAGTAAAGATTGTAGAGATCGAGCACCATAACTGAATGTTGATATGAATGAAAATACCATTGATGGAATTAGAAGGAAAAGAAGTCAAATTTGGAGAAGATCAACTTAAGACAATGGAGAAACAAGCATAATAGTCGATGACACCTCATCCTTTGGATTAGGTGATTTCACCACCTATACCTAAGCAAATCAAGTAAGTATGGGAACTAAATTTTAATTAGTTATATCTTACAATATCTCCTTATATCTATTGCATGATACCAAATCGACATGAATTAAGATGCACTAGGTTGTTATATGTTTTAAACTTGAAATGAGTATAGTCGGTAAAAGCATGACTGAGTGAAAGTTTGTTAGTTGGTGAAAGTGTTAAGGTTAACCAAGTTGCATAGTCAACCAAGTATTGGCAGTGTTCACCGAGCTGAAGTTTCAAAAGGAGATAACCAAATTTTTTATTGTTAACTGAGTTAGAGTTGATGCAAAATATTTTCGATAGGAAAGATTTTTGGGTATAAATACACATTGAGCCAACTAATTTTTCACATTGCAAAACCAGAGTGAAAACATAGTGAAAAGAGTGAGATTTGATCAACGATATTCCAAGCTATCTACTACGATTTGAGCATTTCATGAACTACTTGGAAGCTATAAAGGTAATTTTGAAGCACACTGAGCTATTTGAATACAGTTTTCATGAAGCCCTAATTTATTATCAATGATGACATCTACCTCGAAGACCACTCAATCAAAGGTCGATAATGAGAAGAAGGTTACACTCATCAAGATGGAAACATATGATGAACCTAACTATAAACTGCACCCTGAGGTTACATAATAGGTCAATGAGAAAGGCGTGTTCTCATGCATACCGCCTAGGTTTTTGTTGGTGAAAGACATTCGGTCCTACATTCACTACAAGATTAGAGAAATTGGTGATTTCAAGTTGCAATCGACTTAGCAGGAGTTATGCGTGAATGGAAAATTGAAGGATGAGCATACACATCTGAAAATCAAAGGTTTAACAAATGCCCTTCACTTCCTAAAGGTATTCAAAACTGAGTGGATTAGGATAGTACTCAGCTGAGTACACAAGGGAAAAATGTGGCTGGATGAATCAATAAAAATCACAAATAACATTATTCACATGTTCAACGGTTACCCAGTATATGATAAAACTAAAGCCCTAAGGAACCCACCAAGAAATGAAATAGAGAAGCTAAGTGGAGCTAAGTGGGATGAAAAAGGTATAATGATTAACACAATCAATGATCTTGAGACTAGATTTGGAGCATACGTGATTTCTTACAAACTATTCCAATCTAGAAAACTGAATAGTGTTCCTTGCGGTGCTATTGATATTTCCTATAAGATTGTGAAGAAAGGACTATAGATAGACCTAGCCGAGTTGATGTTGAGGCAATTGGAAGAAAATATGAGGACAATCTGAGTTGCTAAATCCAACACTTGCAAGTTCAGATCACTACTAGTATGTATATTTTTCTACTTGCAGAATTTATTTACCTCAATCGGTGATGTACAATGGGATACAAATAAACTGGCCATCATGCAAATTATTGAATACATAAAAAGTTTAGTTTAGAACTTTGAACCTGTCATGGATGATTATTTTAGAAAATTCAAGGAAAGAATGCACAAAAGAAGTAAGATACCTGCATAGTTGGTGTAAAAGTATAAGGATGAAATTTGTTTCGTAGTGGATACCAACTCCACTCTCATAAAGGTAGTTGAACTGAGGACTGCATGGTTTCCACCAATGAGATATGAACTTGACATTGACTAAGAAACTGGGTCAATAAAGGCACTTCTTGCAGAGCCTAAAGATAAAAATACAACAAGATTTGGCACCTATGAGCAAGAAAAATAGAGAATCAAAATGGATTTGGTCAGATTAAAAGTGGGAAGAAATTCAAAGAAAATGATGGACACATTTGAATTTTTTTTTAGTAAAGAAGAAGCAGAGAAGCCAGTTGAAGAGGCAACTGAGGAACAATTTTTGATTGATAACAATGAAGAAGATGAAGAGATTGAGTCAGACATGGAGATACAAGAAGAACTAGCGAAGAAAACAAAAGGAAAGAGAAAATAGGCTAAAAATACCACATCATAAAGGAAAAGGTCCTCTACAGGTATTTCCCCATCTTTGAAACATGGAGTTGCAAAAATAACTAGGCCAACATCGATGAAGACCTATCAGAAGAAAAGAGGTATTCAAATATCTATCGAGGCACCTAAGAAAAGAAGAAAACTAATAAGAAAGAAGGATGATATAGATTCAGATGAGGAGGATACCAGAAAATTCAAGGTAGTTGTTAATAAATCATAGTCTATTGATGAAATTGTAAAGGAAATAAAAGAAAAGGGAGGACTTGGTCACCCTAAAATAAATAGATATGCACACATGGATACCGAGAATTAGGACAAATTGGAAGAAGCTATCATCAGCATGATGATCAAATATAAAAGATTACTAGTTGAATTTGTGAACTATATTCCAAAGGAATTATATGATGAAGTATCAGATAGGTGGAGATATGCCTTACACACCAAAAAGAAAGTGAGAGAAAGATCATTAATTTTGGCAATGCCAAATTTATTTTTTTAAGAAATTGACCATATGATGAAAGAATATGCAAACAATTTTTTTATGAAAGGAAGAGCAATGAATATCCTACAGGGTAAAATCCAAGAAGTTGATGAGGAGAGCAAGGAGAAATGGACTAAAATCTTGAAGTCCAAAGTTGAAGCAGAACAAACTGCACTTGCAATTATTCCTAAGCAAGGTGTCAAAGGAAGAGGTAAAGGTGTACGCACTGATGACATTGATATTATGACATAGAGGCCAATTGAAGAGCCCATTCACATATCAGATACTAAGCAACCATAGGATGAAACTTATGCAAATTTTTCTTATCCTGTTGGCTACACCAAACACAATTATACACTAGGGAAGTTACTAATAATTAGGGATGAAGAAGTCTTTATTGAAGATATCACCAAAGGTGATCTCGATGATGTGGAAAAGGATGATGAAGATATCCCTACTGCTACTATAAATAAAGATGAAGTAAAGAATATCAAGCTATCTAGTGTACAAATATCAAGAAACTTACCAATTTTAGCACAAGCCATTGATATTGCTACCACAAAGAAACCCGAGGAAACTACACCCGAGTAACCGATGGATACAAGAGAAGACAAGGGTGAAGAAGGAGAAAAAGAGAACATTGAGATTGCAACTAAAGGGGAAGATGACACATGAGCTGAAGATGAACCTAATGTTGATGATTCTACTACCGACACAAGGCCAGAAGCCCAAGGACCTCACATCGAGGGAATCATAAAGGGGAAGGAAAAAGAAGAAAGTGTATCCACTGAGCCACGAAAGTCAAATCTAGAGTAGAAGGCTCTAGTTCCTTATGGGAAATCCCCCACTTCTAGGAAACAAGAAAATAAAAAAGAAGAAGAAACATGGAAAAGGTCCGGTCACACTAGATGAAGTAATAGAAATACCTTCATGTGACCCTAGAACCTTGGACCCCGAAGCTCTCAAAAGGTATGGAGAAATATGCACCAAAAAAGTAGCTCAAGAGAAGCTAAGGCAAGAAAGTAAATATAAACACATGATTGAGGATGTGAGAGAAATCCTGATGCAAGTTGTACCTAATGTTAATGTTGACGAGGCCACTCCCATCATTAACCAACTTGTAGTACTTACTAGGCACATCAATTCTCCCAATATTGATGGAAAAAAAAATTAAAGAGATAGAAGAATCAAAGATTCAATATAAGATAATCAAGAAGATCAACCAAGCAGTTGCAATTCACAAGGTGAAGCTATCTGAGACTGTAAGTGAAATAGAAAGTCTTATTCAACATATACTCACAATTTTGAAAAAGCTTTGTACTATAGACTCATTCATTGCATAAATATAAGAAAAACTTAAGAAACTAGATGATGATCTGCAGAAGAGTGCATAAAGCTTCATTATAGAACCCCATGTATTAAACTGCATTATGCAAAATTCAAGCATATACATGTTGGAAATATTCAGGAATTAACCAAGTTACTGAGAGGGGAGGGGTGAATCAGTAACTTCAAATTCTCTTCTAATTTTAACATGTATTTTACTTTTAACCTTTGCATACAGAAAGCATGAAACTAAAAAAGCATTCACAATAAAGACACATGGATTTGGTTACCCAGAAACCTTTCAAAAGAAAGTAAAACTGGGGTGGGGATGAAACCCACAAAGCTTTAATACTGCAGAATAAAGTTGGCCGGTTAAGGCTTACAATTTGATCACTTCCGATGATCTGCCCTGTTAGGAGCAATAAGGATTGCTAAATCCACCCTGTTAAAGGATTTACAAACATACAGTGAAGTATGCACTCGGTAAAGAGATTTATACAAAGACTGTTAAGTCTACCCGGTTAAAGGATTTAGTACTGATTCACTTGTTAGAATGAAACAGTAGATCTCTGCTTTGCAACTGGATTGCTGAATGAGATTCGCTGATGTACTGATCACCTTCTGTGATGAATTTGTCTTTTCTGTATCTTATACTTCTGAAGCCTTCTGCAATTCGCTTATTTCTACCTTTGTTACTCTTTTATATATTCTGTATCATATGTTTTTATTACTTGTGTGTTTTTCTTTTATTTCTACATCATTGTTTATATACAGATTTCAAACAATTAATTACAATTACAATTTGCACAGTCGGCTTGACAAATAAACATAAGTGCTACTAAGTCGGCCCAAATATGGTTACTCGGTTCCTTCACACTGACTCGGTGACTTTCTGATACTCGGCGTCCACTGCATTACTCGGCATCGTCATGCACTCGGTAGAAGTGAAGGCACGGTTCATACTGATCACTCGGTAGGCATTGAACTCGGTAAGCATTGGTGACTCGGTAGACAAGATGTTACTCGGTTTTCATTGTCTGCTCGGTTTGCACTGTCTGCTCGGTTTGCACTGTCTGCTCGGTTTGCACTGTTTGCTCGGTTTGCACTGTCTGCTCGGTTTGCACTATCTGCTCGGTTTGCACTGTCTGCTCGGTTTGCACTGTCTTCTCGGTTTGCACTGTCTGCTCGGTTTGCACTGTCTGCTCGGTTTGCACTGTCTGCTCGGTTTGCACTGAGAATGCTAATAAGTGTTGTCACTAGTGGCAATACTGCTTAATGCCAACAATACATGGGTTAAGGAATAAATTGAGAAGAGAAGAAGATAAGATCAAAGATCAAACAATTGAGCTACAGGCTGAGTTGTTACCCCATATTGAGGTGAAGCAATGACATATGAACCAAACAAAGGATCTAGTAGCCACTCTCGATCTATCAGTGGTAGATCACATTTTTGATATGCATGCCCAAGTTGGTCTAGAGAAAATTGCACTAGAAAGTCTAAAAGAGGAATGGGAAAACCTCTTGGCCAACCTGAAGAAAAACCATTAGAATATTTTTGATAAGTTGTAAGTATATATAGTTTTGGCATTATTACCAAAAAAGGGGGGAAATATGTATAGTCTGTATACTTACCGAGGCACATAGAATGGGGGAGTCTACAATTTTGAAAATTTTAATTATGGCATACATATGTGTTTTTGTCACTAATGCCAAATGGGGAGAATGTTAGATTATGAGTTGTCATTAGTGTCACACATATAGTCGGTAAAGGAAGAAAATAGGCTAGTCGGTCAACACACTAAGTATAGTAATCGAGTAGAGAACAAGACAAAATAACATGTTAATTGAGCACATACACCAAGCCAGATGATTATCAAGCATCACGTACAATTATAACTGAGCATTCATATATACCAAGCATCATTATTTTATGGAGTCATGAATGCAATATATACCGAGTAATACAGGAATGACATAGAAGTGTATAATGAGACATAATACAAGGAAAATAGTTTATAATGAGATAGAAAACAATTTGCATAGAGAAAGGTGAAGATTAAATGTAGATGTAATCATTAAATAATTGATGATCCCTATTTAATATTGTTTTACGTCATTCATTTGGATCATAGATCTAAGGTTTTCTAGATGATACCATAACCCTAATCAGGTCAAATATTTTGATATAAGAATTGTCAAGATGTCATTTTTACAAGAGAGAACACATGAAGTAGCCGCCTATAGGAGACATTTGAATATCAGACAGGATTGTAAAGATAAGTATTGAACAAGTATTCAGAATTGAATCGGTATCAGACAAGAGGCTACCAATAAGTATTCAGAGAAGATATCTATCACAACAAGGTGATATTAGTTAGTACTTATCAGATATGAAATTGAACAAAGTAAGTTGCTACATTCAGGTCAATATACTATTTTTTTCTTACAATTGTAGAAGATAAAATATCCTAATAGAGTAGACCTAACAAGTATTTTGTAAATCTCATAACCGAGTGCACACTTAACAATGTTTCTTAAATCCTTTAACCAAGTAGATCCTAATAGGGTAAGATCATCAGAAGTGATCAATATTGTAGCCTTAATCGAAAAAGTTTATTATTGTTGTAGTGAATCTTTGTGGGTGTCATCCCCACCACAGTTTTAACTTTCTAACAAGGGTTTCTACAATACCAAAATACTTGTGTATTGTGTATGAAGTTTCATGAATGTTTATATGTTAGATTATAAAGCATTTCTTATTTTCAGTTATGCTATAAATGGATAGAAATATTAACATGATAGTCGGTTAATAAGATACATTGTCTTAAGGATAAAGTAGAAAATTTTTTTAGGGTTACTCATTCACCCCTCCCCTCTAAGTAACTCACCTTTCAATAATCCCAACAATTGGTATTAGAGCTAGCTCTCTTGTTGAAGAAGTTTAATCACTGAAGATGAAAAGATCTTAAAGATGGAAAGGTATAAGCTTGATAAGACAATTGAAAATAAAAAATTGGAAATGCAGATTCTCATGGAACAACTTAAGGACATCAAAGAAAAATTGAGAGAATCACTGATCAAAAGAAAGGAATTAGCATTTTGGCATAATGAGACTCAGTATCAGGAAGAAGAGATAAAAGAATTATCTAAAGGATCCAGAAGTATATCTGATGGATTTGAAGGAACTATCTCATATCTGTCTAAAAAGAATTAACACCTCACCGAACAAGTGAAAGCACTACAAATTGGACAAGAGACTCAAATGGTAAGAATGATTAATGTTATGAAAAACACAAGAAAAGCTTAGCAAGAAAGGAATATGTCTATTGAAGACAAAAGAAAAATGACTGAAAATTTGGAAGAGAAAGAATCTGAAATACTAAGACTGACCAAGCATCACTTTGAAATTTATAATTAGATGGTTGTCATGAGTCAAGAAGTCAACCGAGTAAACAATGAGCTTGCTAAGAAATTAGAAGATATTGGTGAATTAAGGGAAGACAATGAAAGACTGAAAAATAAAGTTAAGATGCAACAACAACACAATGAGATGATAAAGAAAATTGAGGAAAGTACAAAAAGGATGGATGAATTCCTAAATAGTCAGAGAAGACTGGACAACACCAATGGCCTAGGTTATACCAAGAAGGGAGAGTCATCAAAACAAGTTGAATAAAAGAATGCCTATGAAAATCCAAGACAAAAGAATCTCTCACGCTATCGCTATGGAAAACTAGGTCACACAACAAATGTCTATAGAAGTAAAGCTAAAGGTATTCTTAACTCTACTCCTAAAGTTGATGGTTATTGTTAAAATTGCAACAAGTATGGACATCAAGCATATGAGTGTAGATCAAAGTTCAATAAGTCACCTAAGAGTCACTATGTGGAAAAGCACTATCGCACTTGCAACAAGCATGGTCATACATCACAAAAATGTAGGGAAAAGCTGAGACAAGTTTGGAAACTGAAGAGACAAAACAATACTTATTAATCGAGAAGGAAAGGTAACTCTTACACTTGGGTTAATTGTAAAAAATGTGGAAGATATGGTCATATTAAAGAAAATTGTATGAGATTACACTAGAGAGGAAAATCTAGAAATTGGACAAATTTTGGACTGACATGTTTGCACTATCACAAGGTCGGTCACTTCAAGTAAAAATTATAGAGACCGAGCACCAAAACTAAATGTTGATATGAATGAAAATACCATTGATGGAATCAGAAAGAAAATGAGTCAAATGTGGAGAAGATCAATTGCAGACAATGGAGGAACAAGCACAACAGTCGGTGACACCTCATCCTTTGGATTAGGTGATTTCACTACCTCTACCTAAGAAAATCAAGTAAGTATAGGAACTAAATTTTAATTAGTTATATCTTACAACAGTTCCTTATATCTATTGCATGAATACCAAATCAACACGAATTAAGATGCACTAGGTTGTTATATGTTTTAAACTTGAAATGAGTATAGTAGTAAAATCATGACCAAGTGAAAGTTTGTTAGTCAGTGAAAGTGTTAAGGTTAATTGAGTTTCATAGTCAACCGAACATTGGTAATGTTCAACGAGCTGAAGTTCCTAAAGGAGATAACCGAATATTTTATCTTTAACTGAGCTATGGTTGGTGAGGCATTTAATGCAACATATTTTTGGTGGGAAAGGTTTTTGGGTATAAATACACGTCGAGTCAACTCATTTTTCACATTGCGAAACCAGAGAGAAACTAGAGTGAAAAGTGCAATATTTGATCAATGAGATTCCAAGCTATCTACTATGATTTGAGCTTTTCATGATCTATTTGGAAGCTATACAAGTAATTTTGAAGCAAACTAATCTATTTGAATACAATATTCATGAAGCCCTAATTTATTATTAGCGATGACATCTACCTCAAAGACCACTCAATCAAAGGCTGATAATGAGAAGAAGGTTACACTAATCAAGAGGGAAATATATGATAAACCTAACTATAAACTCCACCCTGAGGTCACATCATAGGTCGATGAGAAAGGTGTGTTCTCATGCATACCACCTAGGGTTTTGTTGGTGAAAGACATCTAGTCCTACATTCACTCCAAGATTAGTGAAATTGGTGAATTTTGAGTTGCAATCTATATGGTGAAAATGTAACCACACTTCTATGAATCTTTACATGCAAGAAAAATCAATAATGAGCCCTCACAAATCAATCCATAGCTCTCTATGCATGGAGTTGCAAGATTTGTAAAATTGCTCTCAACTAGAGCTATAAACTCATGACTTTGCTAGTCAACCACACAATGAGAGATTCAAGGTTGAAGACAAGGGCAAGAGTGCCAATATCTCTAATGAAATCAATATGAATGCAATGCAATGCAAACTAATCTATGAGAATGAAAGATGCAAGCTATGCTATGAAAGGAAAATACAAGTGTTACAAATCTTCCTATTAAGCTATGTGAGATTAATTTATTGCATAAAGGAAATCTATACTAAAAATGTCATGATTATGCAACTATGATGTAAGAAAACAAGATAAATGAAATGCAACAACAATGTCTTCAAAGCTTGAATGTAAGAATGTCTTCAAAAAGCTCCAAATGACCTAGAAAACTTGCAGCATAACATTAGCATAAAAACCTAAGATATGAAAATGAAGGAGAGAGCTCTCTTTTTATAAGAAATGAGATGAAAATGGACCATTGAGATTAAGAGGAAAAAGATTTAATCAACGGTGGAGAAAAATAGAAGCTTGATCCTTGTGCACAAATATACTCCAATAGGAAAATAGGAGTTGACTTTTGTGTCCCACATAAGATAAAAAGTGTTTTTTCCTTTTTTATAAAATAAGAATAATGCTTTATTTGTGCAACATAGGATAAGAAGAAAAGTGGGGCTTTTTATTTATTGAAAGGGGAGGAAATATTCCTTTTAAATAAATAAAGACTTAGGATAAAATGGTTAGCCCAAGGTAAATAATAAAAAAATGATGAAATAGGATTTGATCAAAGAAATTGATATTGAGCTGAAAATGTTGATTTTTGAAAATATTGATTCAGGGATTTGATAAATTGCTAAATGGGGGCCCAAAGTCTAGGTGACCATTTTAGGGTGCATACATTTGCCCTTCTTTGACTAATGTGTGATCATTTCAGGAACACATGCAGTCAAAAAAGTTGAAATGTGAGTTCATTTTGGGATCACAAAACAACTCAAATGTGTGTTCATTTTGGGAACATGTCCGAACAAAAATAAACAAAAGATTTTGGACATGAGTTCATTTTGGGATCACATCCAAAATAAGAGATAAGAATCTCCAGCTTGAGCGAAAGCTCACAAAAAGATAGCTGAATCAAGAAAATCAAGGAATCAATGATTAAAATCCAATAGGTACTGCCCCCTCAGAATTGAAATCAAAATCAGGTAGAGAGGAACAACAAACTAATAAAGAGTTGATCAAATCATAATGAAATCATAATCGAAGATAAATGATAACAGGATAACCATTAGGCAGTGAAAACATCATATATCAATTTTTTTGGTATTTTTTCAGGATCATAAAATATGTACAAAGGATGCCCCCATACAAAATGGGCATCAAACTCCCAAGCAAGATCACGTCATGTAGTCTCAGTGTCTAGCAAGGTGGGGAACAAGAGGGATTAGCAAGCTAGTGATTGAGATGGAGGAAAGGAGAATGAAGGCAAATGTAGGGAAGAAATTCTCAAGGTCAAACTCCTCAAGAGTACCCAAGCTAGGGAAAAATTATCATGCAAAGCACATTTGGATAAGTAATGAAAGGCTAGCATAGGATAAGTCACAAAAGCATAATGCAAAAGAAGGAAATGATGTAGTCCAAAGAGGGTAGACATGTCAAGAAACTTCATAGCATCGTATTTTACTCTTTTTATTAGATCAAGACCAAGGGGGAAAAGGATAGCGAAAGGATAGAATGAATGGAGGAAAATAAATATGAAGGCTAAACATGAATGGAATGAAAGCAATATCATTGTAAGATAGCTCACAAGATAGCCAAATGTTTATGTATAGTTCAACATTGTCAAGATCAAAGATGGAATGAAATGGATGAAACATGTAGAAGAACTACGCATGATGCCTGATTACCAGGTTTTCATCATGGTACTTATCCAAGGTGCCACAAGGGAGTGGTTTTCACGATAGGATGAATTTATTTCTCTTTACTTTTGCTACCAAGGTGCCTGTTTTCAGGTTTTCACCAAGGCACATTTTTAATTTTTTCATCATTTTTTTTATTTTCTTTTTGAATTTTTTCTATTTTTTTTTAATTTTATTTATGTTTTTTGGAAGAAGGCAAGCTTTTTAGATAATTCTCCTTGAAAGGATAAACCATGATATCTCAAAGATTCAAAATGATATGCTCAAAGATGCTGATAGGGAAAAGAAAATGGAAGAGAAAAATGGAAGATAAGGCTTTATGTAAAACGAGTGAGATTGGAAGATAGGAGGAATAGACAAATGAGGAAAAAGGATAGAAGGTAGAAGGATAATGAATGGAAGTATTGTGAAAGGGTAGATGGAAAGGAAGACAAGATCAACATCAACACACACCTTGAAGGGTGGCAAGAGGGTGGAGGAAATGTGAATGAAGAAATACGAGAAGGAATATGGTGAATGTTTAGCAGAGGTTGTAGTTCAGGCATATAGAATGGAAGAATGTTTTTGGAAGAAGATGAAGTAGAAGCTTTTGGAAGCTTGAATGTCAACTTCAATTTTTGTTCAATATTAGACTCTTTCAAGAGAGACTTTGGAATCTATATAGCCTTAGACTTTTTATTTCCTTTTGATGATTTAGATAGAATATCTTTAATAATGGATTTTGAAACCCATACTTGTCTTGTAGTTTTCTTCTTAGATATCTCTTTGGACTTTATGTCTCCATGTCGATTAGAGGAGACATGGTGATCTTATTTTTTTGATGGATTCTTGTATTGCTTTTTTTTCTTGTATTGAACATTCAAGTTACTTCCAAAAGACTTGGGACTTGTGGAAAAAGAAGGACGATATGACTGGTTTAGATGGGTGGATGGATGGAAAGGATTCAAGGGTATGCATCTATGTTGATCTTGAGGAAAGATAGGAGATGGAGGGACATAAGGACTCAAGATGGATGACAAATTAGGAGAGTTAGGAGGGGAAACTGAAGGGACATAAGGGCCCAAGATGGAAGGAAGACATGAAGCCTTTAGTATTGGTGGAGGAGGTCCAAGGATGGACGTGGAAGATGAAAAAGGATAATCAATAAGTTCATCAACATCTATATGACAACCAAATGTATCAGCATCTTCAGAGTGAGCATTAGGATTTTCAATAGGATTGCACACATCTTGAATATGAACACCTTCATTGACATGATCATTCAAAGCTTGCAAAGACTTAGGAAGAGTAGAAAGTGGAAGTGAACATGGAGCGGTAAAACAAGAAGATGGAAGACTTTGATCTTGACAAGTTGCTTTGGATAGCATAAGTGCATCATTTTTTTCTTGATTTTCAATAGGCTTAACATTGGAAGTAACAACACTATTTTCAACAACCTCAATGGAAATAAGGTCATCTTGATTGTCAATAAGCTCAATGGTGTGAGTAGTAGCTTGATCTTGCTTAGGAGATGGTGGAATGAATGCGAAAGAGTGTAGAGGATCAAAAGAACCATGAAGCAGATCAAAGATGTCAAGAAAAGGATTGGATGACATGGAGGGTTCTTGATCTTGATCATTTTTTATATTCTTTTCTTTATCATTTTTAAAGTCCTCTTGACATGGAGCCACTTCTAAGGACAAGGAAGCATGTTGGGGTTGTATGGAAGACTTTGGAAGAGATGGTGAAGGACCAGCTGAAGTATGCATTATAGAAAATGAAGGCTTAAGCTCTTTAGGTTTAACATTATTGAAAGTATTTGCAGCCAAGTGAAGGTTAGCTTGAGTATCTTTAAGAGGTAGCCCTTGAGGATAACTATAGGGAACTGGATGAAAAGTATTAGGATCTTTGTTGGATGAAGAATTTGTGAAAGATTTGGAAGAATTGGAAGCTTTAGGAAATGTATGAGTATTGGAGGAAGTAGCAGATGGAAGGGAACCATCATAAGACAAAGGTTCATCATTAACATGATCTTTCTTGAGAGTGCAATCTTTATTTTCAGCATGAGAGTTCCTAGAGGAAAGATTTTTATAATATTTACATTTCAAATCAGCACGGTGCATTTTATATTCCTTAACAGTAGTAGCTAGATTATAATCAAGGTATTGTTCACAAAACTCATGAAAGTTTCTTTTAAAATTTGAATCATACGGATCACCATCACAATCTTTCCAATATGAGAACCCATTTTCAGTAAGCACAAGGACACGATTAGGAGGACTCTTAGGAATAAAGGTGTCATAGGTATCACTACATTGTCCATCATCATAGTCATCATAGTCATCATAGGTGGGTGCGTCACTCTTCATGGAAGAGGTATCATAAGGACTATCACGTTGCTCATTATGGTATGTCTTGTGAAGAGAAGTAAGACTCTTTGAAGAAGTAGAAGAAGAATGAGATTGTGTAGAAGAGAAAATTGAAGACTTAGTGTAGGAAGAGGACTTGGATAATGAGGAATTTGAATAATGTTTAGAAGAGTCATGATAAGATTTAGAATGTGAGGAATGATGAGAAGATTTAGAAGATGAAAAATATTTGGATGAGATCATGAGTATGATTCTAGCAAAGGCATCTAATTTAATTGATTTTTCTTTTATTTTTGTCATAAATTCATCACTCATGAGAATTTTGGAGGAACAACACTTTTCGAATATGTCAATGAGCTCAAGATCATCTATTCTTAATAAAGGTTCCAAAACTAGATATTTGATATTCATGGTTCTAGAAGAAGAAGAATCAAACATAGGAGCAACAAAAGAGATAAAATAGAAGAAAATAGACTAGATAATAAGAGGAAAAGAATTAAGAAGAAGAAGAAGAATAATTTTCCATGGGAATAGAATATTTCAGAAGAACATGGAAAATGGAGAAGAAAGAAGAAGACTACGATTCATTTTATGCAATTGATACCATAACGTTCATTGAGATGTTGAGCAACATGACAGTACCTAAGATCTGACCTGGACTGACCAAGGAAGACCAAGCTTCTAAGGAGAACTCACTACAGCAGGACAAAACTTAGTTTCAATATTACAATTAGATCTTTTAAAAGATTTCACAATGATGATCAAGCACATATAACAACAACTAGGGAGTTCAAGAAAATAGTTTTCAAGCAATGGGCAAGGGACAAAGCAACCTTGCACATGAACAAAGATAGTGACTTAGTATTCTACTCCTTAAAGATTCTACTTGTGTATGTTCTTGAAAATATTTTAGCAGGCACATAGAACACAACAACACCTTAACAAGCTGTCTACAAGGATATACATGGCTTTCTAAAAGGAGTCCTCGATATACGTAAGGTACGTGAGGCCCAAATCTGTAGATGAGAAGAATCCAAAATCACACAGCCGGGGGGAGATGGTAACCCAAATCTCCTCCTTCACTTCTCAAAGATATAAAGTTCTTTGAGACTTAGCCAAGAGTGATATCAAACTCAATTCCCAAGAGAGGTGTCTTTCGATTCACCACCTGCTATTTATACTCTGCCGGAACATGGGAGTTAAGGTCATCCCTTGAGGTGGTGTGTCCCCAAGCAGGCCTTCTAAAAATAAGATTAAGTAAGTCACTATCAAAAGTATTTAAAGCACTAAAGGTGGAACACTTAACTCTTCAAGTAAATGTGAAGTGAGTCCAAAAGTGGAACATTTAACTCTTTAAGTGAATGTGAAATGAGTCCAAAAGTGGAACATTTAACTTTTCAAGTGAGTCCAAAAGTGGAACATTTAACTCTTCAAGTAAATGTGAAGTGAGTCCACAAGGTGGAAAATTTAACTCCTCACACAAACTCAAAGTGAGTCCAAAAGTGGAACATTTAACTCCTCACACAAACTCAAAGTGAGTCCAAAAGTGGAACATTTAACTCCTCACACAAACTCAAAGTGAGTCCACACCTTTGAAAACTAATGAGATCAAGAAATCATAAAAAAGGGGGAAACTTTGTGGAACACTTAATGCTCTTTTCAAGTAGATCCCTCCCCTATGTATGAATGCTGACCTTGCATCCAAAGGGAGGTAATGAGGGGCGATTAGAAATAAGCGATTCCAACACCCAATTTAACTAACAAGATCAATCAAAAGTATTCTAAAGTTGCTTATCAATACTACTCACAAATGCAAAAGGGTTTGAACCATGGAATATTTCACTTTCCAAGTAAACATGAAGTGAGTCCACAAAGTGGTGCATTTAACTCTTCATATAAAAAATGAATGAATCCATGCCCTCAATCATTCAATGAGATATTTGATATTGAAACCAAGAATTACTTAAGGTTTAAACACAAGCATTCACTTATATAAACTTGTAAAAACAAATCTTTTTTCTTTCATTTCCCATTAAGAGCATCAATTGAAAGGTGTTCTATGAAAGCATGTAAACACTCAAGCCAAACACATGAGAGGTTCAATTTTAATCCCAAAATCTAAATGTTGTAGAGATGGAACAAAGTACCTCAAGTCCAACGCTTTGTTTTAAGCATTTTCCATGAAAGCAAGAGCACCTTCAAATGAACAAGAGAAAAAAACAAGCAAATAAGATATGCAATGTATATCCAACTTATGAAAACCCTAGGGTTAGATCTAAAAATCAATTTTTAGGAGCAATAATAGCCAAAAAATAATCCAAATGATAACTCATATCATGCATTGAACAATGAAAAATAAGTGCATACCCAGCACAAAATTTTTTTTTTTTTGCATTTGACCTAGTCAACAAGATCTAATTTTTTTTGATATGATTTCGGCCAAAAAAATGGAAATTTAAAATAGAGACCCCTACTAAAAAATAGAGAGCTTTCCAAAAATGTAAAAATTTTAGAAAATCCTCTTCATTTGTGCCTTAGAGACCCATTTTACCAAAACATACCAATTTTTTTAAATCAATTATTTGAGCTATGATATTGCATCCAAATTCAAATCACAAAGAATGGACCCCCTATGAAATTTGAAGATATTTCTGAAAATATAAAAATTTCTAAAAAATATGCTAATTTGTGCCGAAAATTAATTTTTTATGAAACATCAAGAAAAAATTATAAAAAATTGAAAATACTTTGAAAAATTCTAAATTTTTTATTGGAGCTTCTTTGATATGTCATAAAATTTCCAAAAAAATTTCAGACCAAAACACCAAGCCGTTTGGGAGATATGATCAAATCTTTCAAAATCTAAGGTTTTCCATCTCCAAACAAATCTGCACAAGGGTTAGCTCAAAAAATAATAAAAAACTAGCATGTAAAAGTGGGTTGCCCCATGGTGGGAGCAAAAAATGTATGGTGAAAATGTGACCACACTTCTATGAATTCTTACATGCAAGAAAACTCAACAATGAGCCCTCACAAATCGATCCATAGCTCTTTATGCATGAAGTTGCAAGATTTGTAAAATTGCTCTCAGCTAGAGCTATAAACTTATGACCTTGCTAGTCAACCACACAATGAGAGATTCAAGGTTGAAGACAAGGGCAAGAGTGCCAATATCTCTAATGAAATCAATATAGATGCAATGCAATGCAAACTAATTTATGAGAATGAAAGATACAAGCTATGCTATGAAAGGAAAATACAAGTGTTACAAATCCTCCTATTAAGCTATGTGAGATTAATCTATTGCATAAAAGAAATCTATACTAAAAATGCCATTATTATGCAACTATGATGTAAGAAAAAAAGTTAAATGAAATGCAATAACAATGTCTTCAAAGCTTAAATGCAAGAATGTTTTCAAAGAGCTCCAAATGACCTAGAAAACCTGTTGCATAACATTAGCATAAAAACCTAAGATATGAAAATGAAGGAAAGAGCTCTTCTTTTATAAGAAATGAGATGAAAATGGACCATTGAGATTAAGAGGCAAAAGACTTAATCAACGGTGGAGAAAAATAGAAGCTTGATCCTTGTGCACAAATATCCTCCAATAGGAAAATAGGAGTTGACTTTTGTGTCCCACATAAGACAAAAAGTGTTTTTTCCCTTTTTATAAAATAAGAATAATGCTTTATTTGTGCAACATAGGATAAGAAGAAAAGTGGGGGCTTTTTATTTATTAAAAGGGGAGGAAATATTCCTTTTAAATAAATAAAGACTGAGAATAAAATGGTTAGCCCAAGGTAAATAATCGAAAATGATGAAATAAGATTTGATCAAAAAAATTGATATTGAGTTGAAAATGTTGATTTTTGAAAATATTGATTCATGGATTTGATAAATTGCTAAATGGGGGCCCAAAGTCTAGGCAACCATTTTAGGGTGCATACACAATCCACTTACCAAGATTTATGCACGAATGAGAAATTGAAGGATGAGCATACACATTTAAAAATCAAAGGTTTAAAAAATGCACTTCACTTCTCGAAGGTATTCCAAACTTAGTGGATCAAGATAGTACTCAGCCAAGTACATGAGGGAAAAATATTGCTGGATGAATTGGAAAAAATCACCAAGGATGTTATTAACATGGTCCCTGGTTACCTAGAATGTGATAAAGCTAAAGCCCTAAGGCACCCACCAAGAAGTGACATAGAGAAGATAAGTGGAGCCGAGTGAGATGACAGAGTTATGCAGATTAACACAATCAATGATCCCAAGACTAGATTTAGAGCATACATGTTTGCTTACAAAGTATTCCAATCTAGCAGACTGAATAGTCTTCCTTGTAGCGCAATTGATATTGCCTATAAGATTGTGAAGAAAGGACTATAGCTAGACCTAGCCAAGTTGATTTTGAGACAACTAGAAGAAAATATGAGGACAATCCGAGTTGCTAAATCCAACACTTGCAAGTTCAGATCACTACTAGTATGTATATTTTTCTATTTACAGAATTCATTTCCCTCAAGCGGTGATGTACAATGGGTAACAAATAAACCAGTTATCATGAAAATCGGTGAATACATAAAAAGTTTAGGTTAGAACTTTGAACCTGTCATGGATGATTATTTTGGAAAATTCAAGGAAAGAATGCACAAAATAAGCAGGATATCTGCATAGTTGGTGGAAAAGTATAAGGATGAATTTTTTTTCCTAGTGGACATTGACTCCACTCTCATAAATGAAGTTGAACCGAGGACTACATGGTTTCCATTAATGGGATATGAACGTGACATTGACCGAGAAACTAGGTCAATAAAGGCACTTCTTGCAAAACCTAAAGATAAAAATACAACAAGATTTGGCACCTATTGTTGGCATTAAGCAGAATTGCCACTAGTGACAACACTTATTTGCATTCTGGATGTAAACCGAGCAGACAAGTACAAACCGAGCAGACAGTGCAAACCGAGCAGACAGTGCAAACCGAGCAGACAGTGCAAACCGAGTAGACAGTGCAAACCGAGCAGACAGTGCAAATCGAGTAGACAGTGCAAACCGAGGAGACAGTGCAAACCGAGCAGACAGTGCAAACCGAGCAGACAGTGCAAACCGAGCAGACAGTGCAAACCGAGTAGACAGTGCAAACCGAGTAGACAGTGCAAACCGAGTAACATCTTGTCTACCGAGTCACCAATGCTTACCGAGTTCAATACCTACCGAGTGATCAGTATGAACCGTGCCTTCACTTCTACCAAGTGCATGACGATGCCGAGTAATGCAGTGGATGCCGAGTATCAGAAAGTCACCGAGTCAGTTTGAAGGAACCGAGTAACCATATTTGGGCCGACTTAGTAGCACTTATGTTTATTTGTCAAGCCGACTGTATAATTGTAATTGTAATTAATTGTTTGAGACTTGTATATAAACAATGTTGTAGAAATAAAAGATGATATAAATGAAAAAAAATAAAGCAGAATATATGTGAAAGAGTAAGAAAGGCAGAAATAAGCGAATTGCAGAAGGCTTCAGAAGTTTAAGGTACAGCAAAGACAAATTCATCACAGAAGGTGATCAGTACATCAGCGAATCTCATTCAAGCAATCCAGTTGCAAAGCAGAGATCTACTGTTTCATTCTAACAGGTGAATCAGTACTAAATCCTTTAACCGGGTAGACTTAACAATCTTTGTATAAATCTCTTTACCGAGTGCATACTTCACTGTATGTTTGTAAATCCTTTAACAAGGTGGATTTAGCAATCCTTATTGCTCCTAACAGGGCAGATCATCAGAAGTGATCAAATTGTAAGCCTTAACTGGCCAACTTTATTCTGCAGTATTAAAGCTTTGTGGGTTTCATCTCCACCCCAGTTTTACTTTCTTTTGGAAGGTTTCTGGGTAACCAAATGTATGTGTCATTATTGTGAATGCTTTTAAGTTTCATGCTTTCTGTATGCAAAGGTTAAAAAGTAAAATACATGTTAAAATTGTAAGAAAATTTGGAGTTACTGATTCACCCCTCCCCTCTCAGTAACTTGGTTAATTCCTGAATATTTCCAACAATTGGTATCAGAGCTGCATTGGTTCTCAAGACAAAGCTTAACTAGCTTGAGCAAAGATCCAGGACAATGGAGGTATTCAAACTGAACAAGGTGATTGAAAATGAAAAGCTAGATCTGGAAATGGCCATAGCTAAACTCAAAGAAGCAAAAGAACATCTTTCCCAATCCTTAAGAAGAAGGAAGGAACTTGCAAATCAGATGAATGATCAGAATTACATTGAAGATCTTCTTCCCTCAAACAACTCAGATGAAGCAAACAATGCTATCAAAGAACTCCTAGAAAAGAATGGGTCTCTGCAGGAAGAAGTGAGAAAATTGAAAAGAGAACAAGAACTACACTCTACAAGATTCTGTGAGATCTTGGAACAGAAAAACAAGTTGAAAGATGAATTAGATGGAAGAAACATTGAAGTCCAAAACAAAACCCTTCAGCTAGAAAATCTAATTGATCAGATCTCTCATACAAATGAAGAAATTCTAAATCTAAGATCAGAAATAGAAAACACAAGAGAAGAACTAAGATCTGAAAAGGAAATCAATCTAAGATTGATGGATGACCTAAACGCTGAAAAACAAATCAATGAAGGAATGCTGAAAAGTCAAGAAGACTTGAATCAGCTGTATGAACGAAATCTTCATAGGCAAAAAGGAAAAGCAGGACTTGGATACAAAGAAGAAGGCGAATCCTCTAAGCAAGGTACTAAAAGAAATCAAAAACCTACTTGTAATCATTGTGGTAAAATAGGACATACTTCAAATAAATGTTGGAACAATGAAAAAGTAGAATTCAATGGAAAATGTTATAGCTGCAATCAACCTGGTCACAAAGCAAATGAATGCAGGGAAAAACCTAGATTCAGAGGTAATTGTCACAAGTGCAACAAACAAGGTCACAAGGCATCCGAATGTAGATCCAAGACATTTAATCCAGCAGAACAAATTGTTAAAGCAATGTTTGGATGGGACTACAACACCTGGTGTAGATGTCATTACTGTGGAGAATATGGACACATTGGCATGAATTGCATAAAACATCATCTAAGGAAAAGAGACACTACAGTAAGATGTTTCAAATGCACTAAACTTGGTCACATACCTAGAAACTGCATGAATGCTAGTGAAATTGAAGAAGGAAAGAAGAATGAAGCAACTAAGGTCAGGAAACAGGTGAGACAAAAATGGATTCCTAAAGCTACCGAGCAATCCAGTCCAAGTAATGGAATGGATGGCTCTACCGACTCAGATTAAATTTCCAAGGAAGCACTGGAACTGTACTCTCATAGATCAATCTCAAGCAGTTCCAGAACCGAAATTAAAAGAAAAGTCTAAATCAGCATGCAAGATGCAGTGAGATCACAGGGAGGTCGGTATAGTCTTCACCGAGCAAGGTCGGTATAGTCTTCACCGAGCAAGGTCGGTATAGTCTTCATCGAGCAAGGTCGGTACCTGTCTTTACCGAGCGAGGTCGGAGCATTATGAATTCTCGAGTTCACCGAGTTGCGAAGTCTTTTTCGAGAAATTAATTCTTAGTGGGTGACAATCTGTCAAAATTCCTACCCTAATTTGAAATGAGCATTAATGACAAAATTGTAAACAAAAAGCAAGTAATCGAACTCATTCTTCACCGCGAATCTTTAAGCACTTTGAGAGCAGAAAATTTCAAGAGCATCCCGGTGATTTAATACTCTTGCGAAAGGAATTTTCTGTGAGCTACCATGGCATCATCCAGCACTTCAGCGAAGAAAGGATCTGATATGTTAGTTCAAGGGGAGTGGAAAGCACCAGATTTTAAGATCGTGCCCACAATTGCAGCAGCCCTAGATCCGAACGGAGCTCAATCTCAGATTCCTCCTAAGGTACTGCTTATCAACGATATCCGTAATCATTTTAACTGTTCAATTCAAGAAATGGGAAACCTAGAACTAGACATTGTGTGTGAGGAACTATGTGTGGATGGTATTTTGAAACCCGAGCACAAACATCTGGAAGATAAGGGTTTAGTCCACATTGCACATCTTCCTCGAAACTTTCGAGATAAATGGGTTAGGTACATTCTCAGCCGAGTACATGATGGAAAGATTTGGCTTGAGCAACCTATTGAGATCACAAAGAAAATGATTCATCAAGTCACCGGTCTTCCCATGTTGAACAAAGCTAAAACTACCAAAACCCTAGGTCGGACGGAACTAGAAAAGAAAACCCTAGCCGAGTGGGATGGTAGAGGCATGAAAGTTAGCAGCATTACCGACGCTGAACTGAAGTTTGGTACACATATCATTACACACAAGATCTACAGTTCTAGTCGACAGAACAGTGTCTCATGCGAAGCTGTTGACCTAGCATACAAAGTGGTCAAAAACAACTTGACATTTGACCTAGCAGACTTATTGTTGAAACAGTTCAACAAGAACATGGAAAGCATCAAAACTTCCAAAAACAATGCATGTAAGTTTGGATCCTTGTTAGTCTGTTTATTCTTCTATGTTCAAAAATTCTTCCCTTCAAAAGGAAAAGTTGTATGGAGAAAAGATGTGCCAGTACTTTATGAAATTAATGAATACATCGCAGAAATGGGTGAAAACTTTGAAAGCATCATAGATAATTATTTTGAGTCTTTCAAAGAGAAAATGAATGACAGATTCCAGATTCCACAGAAGTTGGTGGAAGATTACAAAGATGACATCTGTTTTATGGTAGATTGTGATAATGTGTATATTCAAGCAGTTAAACTGAGAACTGTATATGTAAAACCTCTTCCTTATGAGGTAAATATTGATGAAACCAAGAATATTATTGAAACACTTCTAAATCAGCCTGTCAATCCCAAAGCCCCATATTTTGGAACATATGATGAAGCTAAGATGAGAATTGAACTAAGCATAAAGCTTCCACAGGCGGTAAACAAAGGAAAGAAAAGGATAGCTAAAATGCAAATGATAACCGAGGAGAAAGAAGAAATAGGTGAAAAAGAAGAAGAAAAGGATGAGAAAACAGAGGAACCAGAACCTGCAAAGAAGAAAGGAAAAGTTTTTATCACTAAGGCATCTGTGCCTCCCACTGCTGTGTTTACAAGGAGAAATACAAGAGGAAAGGTAGACAAGGCAAAAAAGGCAGATAAAGACATAGTATTCAAAAGGCCTCCTCTAACCCTTCAAGAAAAGCTCAAACTCTTCAGAGATGGATCAGGATCTGGAGTAAGTAACATAAAATCCCTGAGATATGAAACCAGATCGGAAGCAGAGCAGAAGGAAATAGAAGATGCTGTTGTTGAGAAGATGGGACAATGGAAATACTCTCCTGAAGAAATTACCCCACAGGTTCCAGCAGTTCTATTGAATCCAATAAAAATGAGATGGAGTAATGCAAGGCAAACTATAATAGACATATTTGATCAAAACCTGAGACAGTTGATGCCGAGCTTGAACAATGATGAAATAAAGAAGGCACTAAAAGAAAATGAAAATAAGATGACATTGAAGTTCAATACTTGTTTGATTTTGATCAACAATATTGAATCGGTTGTGAAGGCTGCAAAAGCCACATGGAAGAACATTTACCACCTTCACCAACCGAGCATTGAAACTGTAATAATTAAAGATATTGAAGATGACAGCGATGAGCAAGAAGAAGACACCGAGGTAGATGATACTGTAAGGATAGCAGCAGAAGTCATTGCATCCCTTCCTACCTCTCCAGTGAAAGTCTCTACATCCAGCCCTGAGACACCTTCAAGCATGGTTGTGACAACTTCTACATTTGTCCAATCATCCCTAGCAACATCAGAGGCAGCTACCATTTCTTCTACCGAGCTGCAGTCTCCTGTACCAGTAAGTTTTCCAGCTTTTGAATCTTCAAGTGTAAATGTTTTAAGTTCTCCAGTAGAAAGTATACCAGTGTCAATAGCCAGCCCTACCTTATCTACTGTCACTACTACAAAAGTATTAAGTACAGATAAGCCTAAGGCTCTACCGAGTATAAAATTTTTGGGTAAAAATATAGTTGAGGATATAGACCTAGATGAAGAGATAGAAATTCCTACACTAGATTTCGCAAATCTCTCAGCAGACCAGATGCAGAATATAGGTGAGATCCTCCAAAGGAAAGCAAAAAAAAAGAAGCTTAAAGAGGAGAGAGACAAAGAGTATCAAATCATCAAGGATGCTAAGGACATTTTGTCTGATGCATTAGGCATTAAAGTAGACTCCTCCCAGCATGTTTTGTTACAATTGGCAGAAGCAGTTGAGAAATACAATGAGGACTCATCCGGGACAGAAAAGTTAGTTGAAAGAGCCGAGAAGAGATTCAACAATAAAGTGCTTGAGCACATTGCTCAGCACATAGCTATCAACCAAGTGGAATTGTCTTCAGTTTTGTCTAACATAGAGTCTATTTATTCATGCTACCTCTCTTTTGGCCAGACTATGCAATTTTGCCGAGTTCACAAAGGATGTCAAAGATAAAATGAATAAAATGGATGAGGATATGAAGATTAGCATACAAAAGCTGCAACTTGAACCAAGTTCAAGCTCTGCTCATCACATGAAAATTTCACATCTATCCAATATGCAGTCTGATCTATTGAAAGAAGACTCAAGGATCCGGTCCACACTGCTAGACATCCAACACATGATCCTTCCCATCATGAATGCAATGTATAAGCACATTGAACATTCCAGAACATTGATTCATGACAATCAGTTCTCCATAGCAGATCACATGATTGAACTCTCTGCAGAAGTCCAAATTGCCATACAGACATGTAAGATTCTGCAAGAAAGTTGGGACAGAACCCTGGCACTAATAATGAAGGTACATTCTGATTTCTTATCAAATTTTGGATTCTCTCTGTAAATAACTTGTATATGCACCTTTGGCATTATCGTCAAAAAGGGGGAGATATGTATAGAAGGAGAGATATGTATACAGTTATAGATTTGTATAAGAAACAGTTAGCACATTGAAAGGGGGAGACAATGTATAAAGCCCTATAACAAAGACAAATTTTGAAAAATCAAAATAAAACTCAGCATGATTCGTGTATATAAATTTTGGCCAATAAGTGTTTTTGTCACTAATGCCAAAGGGGGAGATTGTTGGCATTAAGCAGAATTGCCACTAGTGACAACACTTATTTGCATTCTGGATGTAAACCGAGCAGACAAGTACAAATCGAGCAGACAGTGCAAACTGAGTAGACAGTGCAAACCGAGCAGACAGTGCAAACCGAGCAGACAGTGCAAACCGAGCAGACAGTGCAAACCGAGCAGACAGTGCAAACCGAGCAGACAGTGCAAATCGAGCAGACAGTGCAAACCGAGTAGACAGTGCAAACCGAGCAGACAATGTAAACCGAGTAACATCTTGTCTACCGAGTCACCAATGCTTACCGAGTTCAATACCTACCGAGTGATCAGTATGAACCGTGCCTTCACTTCTACCGAGTGCATGACGATGCCGAGTAATGCAGTGGACGCCGAGTATCAGAAAGTCACCGAGTCAGTTTGAAGGAACCGAGTAACCATATTTGGGCCGACTTAGTAGCACTTATGTTTATTTGTCAAGCCGACTGTATAATTGTAATTGTAATTAATTGTTTGAGACTTGTATATAAACAATGTTGTAGAAATAAAAGATGATATAAATGAAAAAAAATAAAGCAGAATATATGTGAAAGAGTAAGAAAGGCAAAAATAAGCGAATTGCAGAAGGCTTCAGAAGTTTAAGGTACAGAAAAGACAAATTCATCATAGAAGGTGATCAGTACATCAGCGAATCTCATTCAAGCAATCCAGTTGCAAAGCAGAGATCTACTGTTTCATTCTAACAGGTGAATCAGTACTAAATCCTTTAACCGGGTAGACTTAACAGTCTTTGTATAAATCTCTTTACCGAGTGCATACTTCACTGTATGTTTGTAAATCCTTTAACAAGGTGGATTTAGCAATCCTTATTGCTCCTAACAGGGCAGATCATCAGAAGTGATCAAATTGTAAGCCTTAACCGGCCAACTTTATTCTGCAGTATTAAAGCTTTGTGGGTTTCATCCCCACCCCAGTTTTACTTTCTTTTGGAAGGTTTCTGGGTAACCAAATCTATGTGTCATTATTGTGAATGCTTTTAAGTTTCATGCTTTCTGTATGCAAAGGTTAAAAAGTAAAATACATGTTAAAATTGTAAGAAAATTTGGAGTTACTGATTCACCCCTCCCCTCTCAGTAACTTGGTTAATTCCTGAATATTTCCAACACCTATGAGGACGCAAAACAGAGCATCAAAATAGATTTGGTTAGAGTAAAAGTGGGAAGAAAGTCAAATAAAATGATGGACATGCTTAAAAAAAATATGGTGAAGAATAAGAAGAGTATCCAGTTGTAGAGGTAACCAAGGAACAATTGTTGAATGATAACAATGAAGAAGAGTAAGAGACTGAGTCAGAAAAGAAGATATAAGAAAAATCAGTGAAGGCAACAAAAGGCAAGAGGAAATAGGTTAAAACCCCCACACAAGAAAGGACAAGGTCCTCTATAGGTATCTCCCCACCTTTGAAACATGGAGTTGCAAAGATAACCAGGCCAACACCGACCAGGACCTATCAAAAGAAAAGAGGTACTCAAGTATCTACCGAGGCACCTAAGAAAAGAAGGAAATTGATAAGAAATAAGGATGATATAGATTCAGATGAGGAGGATACCAAAAAATTCAAGGTAGTTGTTAATAAATCATAGTCTATTGATGAAATTGTAAAGGAAACAAAAGAAAAGGGAGGAATTGGTCACCCTAAAATAAATAGATATGTACAGATGGATATCGTGGATTAGGACAAACTAGAAGAAGCTATCATCTATATGATGATCAAATTTAAAAGATTACCATTTGAATTGTGAACTATATTCCAAAGGAATTACATGATAAAGTATTAGCAAGGTGGACATATGCCTTGCACACCGAAAATAAAATGAGAGAAAGATCATTAATTTTGGCAATGCCAAATTTATTTTTTCAAGAAATTGATCATATGATGAAAGAATATGCAAACAAATTTTTGATGAAAGCAAGAGCAATAAATATCCTACAAGGTAAAATCCAAGAAGTTGATGAGGAGAGAAAGGAGAAATGGACTAAAATCTTGAAGTCCAAAGCTGAAGCATAACAAACTGCACTTGTAGTTATTCTCGAGCAAGGTGTCATAGGAAGAGGTAAAGGTGTACACACCGATGATGTTGATATTACTCCATAGAGGCCAATTGAAGATCCTATTCACATATTAGACACCGGGCAGCTAGAGGATGACACTTATGCAAAATATTTTTATCCTATTGGCTGCACCAAACAAGAGGATACACCAAGGAAGTTACTAATAATCAGGGATGAAGAAGTCTTTATTGAAGATATTACTAAAGGTGATCTCGATGATGTGGAAAAGGATGATGAAGATATCACTACTACTATTTTAAATAAAGATGAAATAAAGACTACCAAGCTAGCTAGTGTACAAGTACCGAGAAACTTACCAATTTTAGTACAAGCCATTGATATTGCTACTAAAAAGAAACCTGAGGACACTACACCCAAGCAACCAATGGATACAATAGAAGACAAGGGTGAAGAAGGAGAAAAAGGGAACATCGAGATTGCAACTAACGAGGAAGATGAAAAAGGAGTTGAAGATGAACCTAATGTAGATGATTCTACTATCGACACAAGGCCAGAAGCCCAAGGAACTCACATTGAGGGAATTGTAAAGGGGAAGGAAAAAGAAGAAAGTGTATCCACCGAGCCACAAGAGTCAAATCTAGAGCATAAGGCTCTAGTTCCTTATGGGAATTCCCCCACTTCTAGAAAAAAGAAAATAAAAAGAAGAATAAACATGGAAAAGGTCTGGTCACACTGGATGAAGTAATAGAAATACATTCATGTGACCTTAGAACCTTGGATGCCAAAGCTCTCAGAAGGTATGGAGAAGTATGCACCAGAAAAGAAGCTTAGTAGAAGCTGAGGTAAGAAAGTAAACATAAACATGTGCTTGAGGATGTGAGAGAAATCCTGATGCATGTTGTACCTGATGTCAATGTTAATGAGGCCACTCCCATCATTGACTAGCTTGTAGTACTTACCAGGCACATTGATTCTCCTAATACCGATGTAGAAAAGAAAATTAAAGAGAGAGAAGAATCAAAGATTTAATATAAGACAATCAATAAGATCATCTAAGCAGTGGAAATTCACAAGGTGAAGCTATCTAAGACTGTAAGTGAAATAGAAAGTCTTATTCAACAGATACTCACAATTTTGAAAAAGAATTGCACTAAGACTCATTCACTACAGAAATACAATAAAAACTTAAGAAACTAGATGATTATCTGTAGAAGACTACAAAAATCTTGATTACAAAACCCCATGCATTTAAACTGTATTATGCAAAAGTCAAGCATATACATGGGTTAAGGAATGAATTGAGAAGAGAAGAAGATAAGATGAAAGATGAAACAACCAAGCTATAGGATGAGTTGTTACCCCACATTGAGGTGATGCAATGACATGTGAAGAAAGAAAAGTATCTAGTAGCCACTCTCGAGCTATCACTGGTAGATCACATTTTTTACATGCATGCCCAAGTTGGTCTAGAGAAGACTGCATTAGAAAGTCTAAAAGAGGAATGAGAAAACCTCTTAGCCAACCTAAAGAAAACCCATCAAAATATTTTTGATAAGTTGTAAGTATATATATTTTTGGCATTATTACCAAAAAAGGGGGAAAATATGTATAGTCTATATACTTACTCAGGCACATAGATAGGGGGAGTCTACAATTTTTAAGTCTACAAGTTTTAAAATTTTGAAAAATTTGATTAGGGCATACATATGTGTTTTTTTCACTAATGCCAAAGGGAGAGAATGTTAGATTATGAGTTGTCATTAGTGTCACACATATAGTCGGTAAAGGAAGAAAATAGGCTAGTCAGTCAACACACTAAGTATAGTAACCGAGTAGAGCACAAGACAAAATAACATGTTAACTGGCACAGTCTTGATCAAGCACATACATTGAGCTAGATGATTACTGAGCACTACATACTATTATAATCAAGCAATCATATATACCGAGCATCAGTATTTTACCAAGTCATGAATGCAATGTATACTAAGTAATACACGAATGACATTGAAGTATGTAATGACACAAAATACAAGGCAAATAGTTTATACCAAGCTAGAAAATGGTTTACATAGATCGAGGTGAAGATTAAATGCATATGTAATCATTAAATGATTGATGATCCCTATGTAATATTGTTTTAGGTCATTCATTTGGATCATAGATCTAAGGTTTTCTAGATGATACCATAATCCTAATTAGGTCAAATATTTTGATATAATAATTGTCAAGATATCATTTTTACAAGAGAGAACACATGAAGTAGCCACCTATAGGAGACATCTGAAGATCAAATAGGCCTGTGAAGCTAAGTATTGAACAAGTATTCAGAATTGAATCAGTATTAGACTAGAGGCTACCATGCAGTATTCAAAGAAGATATCTATCACAACAAGGTGATATCAGTTAAGTACTTTTTAGATCTGAAATCCAACAAAGTAAGTTGCTACATTCAAGTCAATCTAATATTACTTTCTAACAATTGTGGCAGAGAAAATATCCTAACAGAGTAGACCTAATAAGTCTTTTGAAATATCTTAACCAAGTGCACACTTAATAGTGTTGCTTAAATCCTTTAGCCAGGTCGATCCTAACCGGTATTTATTGTTACTCCTAACATGGTAAGATCATCAAAAGTGATCAATATTGTAGCCTTAACTGAAAAAATTTATTATTGCATTAGTGAAGCTTTGTGGGTGTCATCCCCAACATAGTTTTTACTTTCTAACAAGGGTTTCTACGATATCAAAATACTTGTGTATTGTGTATGAAGTTTCATGAATGTTTACATGCTAGCTTAGAAATAATTTTTTATTTTTAGTTATGTTATGAATGGATGGAAATGTTCACGCGATAGTCGGTTAATAAGATACATTGTCTTAAGGATAAAGTACAAAAAGTTTCTAGGGTTACTGATTCACCCCCCCTCTCAATAACTCACCTGTCGATAATCCCTAACAGTAATCTATTGTTGATTTCTAAATAATATATTAGGTGGCTTTTGGAGTGGGATTTTTCTCCCAAAAAGGTTTTACCCACATAAATTACCATGTTGTGGTATGAATTCTATTTATATTTATTTCTATTAAGTTTTTGTAACTATTGTAAAGATATAAAATGTTTTGAATAACCCTCCTCTCCAGGTTACTATACAAATCTGTTCCACTACCTTATTCCTTTCCAATGGGATGAACATGTGTTCTTATCTCCACTATAAAGTTTTACACTAGAGGATGTGAGACATCTTGAATTTATAAGTTGAATATAGCTTTTAGTTACATATTATATTTGAGGATAGCTTGAATTATGCCAATGTGAAATCTATATATTAGTGTATAATAGAAAATGGTGAGCAATGCTATGATGTAGATTACTCACCAAATCATATTATATATTAGGAAATCCCCCCAAAAGGCTCACCCTAAAAAAAAATAGATTATCACAACCCAAAATGGATGAAGGGGTTCTAGTAGAATATCTAAGTGAGAGTGGGGAATTGGGGTTAATTTCCTTTAATGATAAAGATATGCGATATGATATGTAAATATGTGGAATGAATTATTGCTATGATAAATGAAATGAGAAATAACAAGGCATGATATTGTTAGAAAGTAAAGATCCCCAAGATAACTGAGAGGGGGGGGGGGGTTGAATTAATTATTAGACAATTTATCCATTCAACAGCTTTAAACAATATAATCAATGTACTGATCAACCATAGAAAGATAACCATACACAATTGCACAATAACACAAGATATGTTAACTAGGGAACCTCTTGAAAAGAGTAAACCCCGGTGGGAATGATGCCCACAAAATGATGCACTAATATGAAAGTTCCTTGTTAGAGGATGGACCCTATTAGGAGTCTTATGAAATACATTCAGTACATATAAATCCATGTTAGGAGATTTTGAATCCCTGTTAAAATATTCTAACCCGGTTAAGAGTTTATGGAAGACAGAAGGACCCACTACCCAAACAGCTTCAAGGGAAGATCTTTGAACCCACTATCCAAAAGATCTTAGAATTATTCAATAGAATAGTATGAAATATATTACCTCCTTCACACTGTGCCAAAATTGCACTCTTTGCTACACAAGATCACAATTTCAGATCTCTGTACTCACAAGTCTTCCTTCATCACTGAATTAGCTCTTTTCTTCACTTCATGCATATATTCACATCACAATATTCATAGTACCCATTACAATAAGGAAAAAATTCCTTCTTATATACCAAACTCAAATAATTATAAATGAGTTGGTCCTCAATTACAAAATAATAAATTCTACACGCTACACACAGAATTCACATAAAACTGTCGGCTTCCAGTTACTGTAACTTTCTCCAAACATGTCCTCAAAGTTTGCACTATGAACCACATCATCATTAATAAGTCTCAAACATCCCTTTAACTACACAAAATTAGATTCCATCCCAGCTAAGAGATATCCTCCGATTTCCAAACATCGCTACACAAAAACACTGTCTAAACACTGCTTTCACCAAAATGCTCATAACTCTTCCAAATGAATGAATTTATTTTTGTGCTATTAACCATAGGTTAATAACACACCAAAGAACATAACATCAACTACACAAAAGCCAATCTACAATATAACATGTGTGCAAAACAAAACTATACCTACTTTCCTGCTAATATCCAGAATATCACTGTGTTGACATCAATGACAATCCAAGTCATGAATGCAACAACAACTGCTACAGAATGACTGCCAAAATACTTTGCATTCATTCCTAACAATCTCCCCCATTGGCATTGATGGAAATATAGATGAAAAACATCCAATGTTCCAAAAATCCAATACAACAACATCACTGCAAAATATCAAATCAAATATTGCTTCATTTTCCTATTCAACTCTCTCATACAATCTACAATGTTTTTCATGTATATCTCTCCCCCATTGACATCAATGATAGAAATTATATCACTAAGCCAACAACAACTTAATGTCAAAAGACACTTTTTAGAAAAATACAATAACAAGAGTCCTCATGACTCAGCTCATAAACTCCCCCATAGAGGAAGTTCCAACATCCAATCCAGAAGAAAGATAGGGCTCATATACCACTGGACGGATGCAATCATCTACATCAATTCTCAAAAATAGGTTGGGGCATAACCCCAAGCATACCTCTTAGATACACAAATGTATCCTTAGGTAAAGGCTTTGTAAATATATTTGCTATCTGCTCCTTTGTACTTATGTACTCCAATCTTACTTTTTTTTCTGCAATTTTCTCTCTTACAACATGATACTTGATCTCAATATGTTTAGTATTAGAATGTAAAACATGATTTTTTGACATACTCATTGTACTGGTGTCATCACAATGTATAACAATAGGCTCATCAAACTTTATTCCAATATCTTTCAACATCTGCTTCATCCAAATAATTTGATTACAATTATTTGCTGCTGCAACATATTTTGCTTCTGCTGTGCTTTGTGAAGTACAATTTTGCTTCTTACTTAGCCAAGAGACCAATTTGCCTCCAAGAAAAAAGGCTCCACCACTGGTGCTTTTCTTGTCATCAACGCTGCCTCCCCAATCTGCATCAGTATAGGCACATAAAGTAAAATCATCAGAATTTTCATACCATAATCCATAATCCATTGTTCCTTTCAGATATCTCAGTATCCTCTTTACTGCTGCATAATGTGATTCTCTAGGTTCTTCTTGAAATCTTGCTACAATCCCCACTGAATGTGCTATATCAGGTCTTGTATGTGTCAAGTACTACAATCCTCTAATCATAGATCTATACTTTTTCTGCTCAACTGCTGGTGTCTCATCTTTGCTAGATAACTTATGTCCAGTTACCATAGGTGTTCCAATAGGTTTAGAATCTTCCATTCCAAATCTTTTCAATAATTCATTTAAATACTTAGTCTGACTTACAAATATACCTTCCTTGCTTTGTGTTATCTGTAATCCCAAAAAATATTTCATTTCTCCAATCATGCTCATCTCAAATTCAGTCTTCATTTCATCTACAAATTTGTCACTAGCTTCATCTTCTCCTCCAAAGATAATATCATCAACAAATATAACTATAACCAACAAACCATTCTCAATTTCTTTTGTGTATAAGTTACTATTTTCTGTTCCTTTTATAAATCCCAATTTCAATAAATACTTATCCAATCTTGCATACCAGGTTCTAGGTGCTTGTTTTAATCCATATAAAGCTTTCTTTAACTTACATACCATATCTCCTTCTTGTGTCAAAGGAAAAACTTCAGGCTGCTCAATGTAGACTTCTTCTTCCAATTCACCATTCAAAAATGCTGACTTCACATCCATCTGATACACTTTGAATTTTTTGTAAGTTGCATATGCTAGAAACATTCTCACTGCTTCAAGTCTGGCCACAGGTGCAAAAGTTTCTTCATAGTCAATTCCTTCTTGTTGTGAATATCCTTTACATACCAATCTTGCTTTATTTCTTATCACTTCTCCTAGTTCATTCATCTTGTTTCTGAATACCCACTTTGTTCCAATCACATTCTTGTCTTCAGCTCTAGGGACCAATTCCCATGTCTTGTTTTTTTTAATCTGCTCTAGTTCTTCTTTCATAGCATTGATCCAATGTTCATCTTCACAGGGTTCATTAGTAGTCTTAGGTTCAATTTGAGAAATCAAACATAAATGTACCTTATTCCGAGTCAAAACTCCTCTATCTAAACTTCCAATAACTTGTTCAATAGGGTGATGTCTTGAAGTATACCTGTTAGGTGTCATAGTTACTGATCTTGTTCCGATTGTAGATTCTTCTCTGCTTTCTTCTCTGTTTTCTTCTCTATTTTCTTCTTTGTCTTCTTCATTATGACTTTCATTCAGCAAATCACTATTAGTTTCAAAAAATAATTCTGCATTTTCAATGTTAGGCTGAGGTTGTGCTTCTCCATCAGATTCATAATCAAGCATTCTTTCCTAAATTTTAAACTTTTCATCAACTTTTACATTTGCACTTTCAACAATAGTCTTAGTTCTTTTGTTATAACATCTATATGCTTTTCTTTTTAAAGAATATCCAAGAAATATACCTTCATCACTTCTAGGATCAAACTTTCCTATATCATCATCTCTCTTTATATAACATTTACTTCCAAAAATTCTAAAATACTTAACTGAGGGTGTATGTCCAAACCATAATTCATAAGGTGTCTTGTTTGTATCTGCTCTGATTTGTACTCTATTCATAGTGTATACTGCTGTGTTCACTGCTTCTCTCCAAAAAGTTTTAGCCAAATCATTTTCAAACAACATAGCTCTTGCTGCTTCAGTTATTGACCTATTTCTTCTTTCTGCAATACCATTTTGTTCTGGTGTTCTAGGGGCTGAAAGTTGTCTCTTAATACCATTCATTTCACAAAAAGTGTTAAACTCTCTAGATGTAAATTCACCACCTCTATCAGATCTTAGACACTTAATCTTCATTCCAGATTCATTCTCAATTTTTCTTTTCATGATCTTAAACTTATCAAATGCTTTAGATTTTTCTTTCAAAAATGCAATCCACATCATTCTTGTAAAATCATCAACAAGAATCATAACATACCTTTCACCATAGAATCCTCTAGTCCTAGTAGGACCACTCAAGTCTGTATGAACAATCTCCAACTTCTCTGCCGATGTGAACTTCTTATTGGGAAATGAACTCCTTTTCTACTTTGCCATCATACATTCTTTGCAAATCATGATAGTAGGTTTCATAATTCTAGGTAAATCTCTTACTGCAAGTGTAGTGCTCACCTTGACAATATTATCAAAGTTTATATGACAAAACCTTTTATGCCATAACCAACTATCATCAATCATAGTTATCAAACATGTCATCTCAATAGGATTCAACTGAAATACATTACCTCTAGTTCTGGATCCTTTTCCAATCAAATCTCCATCTTTATCTTTTATCACACAAGTTTTCTCAGAAAACCAAACTTGATAACCCTTATCAGCCAATTGTCCAACGCTTAGTAGATTATGTCTTAGTCCATCAACAAAGTAAACATCATCAGTGTTAGTCTTTCCATCAAGAGTAATAGATCCTATACCCTTAATCAAACAAGGTGCATTGTTACCAACTCTAACAATTCCTCCATCATAATTATCTAACTTAACAAACTTTCTTTTATCTCCAATCATATGATGTGAACAACCACTGTCTATAATCCAATCAGATTTCTTTTCAACTTGTGAAACTAATGCTTTTTCTTCCCTATTATCAGATTCAAAACTTTCATCTTTAATTGCTACAAATCCTATTTCCTCAAAGTTATCATTATCACTGTCACTTAAATGTTTTTCAATTCCTGCTTCAAAATCTTCATCATTTGCATAATAACATTCTTTAGATCTCCTAGGTTTAAAGTTGCTTCTATACTTCTTAACTCTTTTAGGACATTTAGATGCAAAATGACCATATTCTTGACAAGTCCAACATTTAAAGATTTTCTTACCATCTGGTTCTCTTTTTACAAGTAATGCAATACCTTCTTCAATCTTCTTATCTTCCTCAGATCTGCTACTACTGGCATAATCTCCATTCACACTAGTACTTCTTGTAGGTCTAATGCTAAGAGCACTGAATGCTGTTTCCATTCTAGGTAGCTCTCCTGATAATCTCAAGTTCATCTCTACTATTTCTAATCTTCCAAGAAGAGTCTCTCTTGAAAAGTTTGATGTACAAGGTATCACTTGTTCAATCATCTACGTTGTCTGCTTGAATACTGGTGTCAAAGTTCTCAGAATTTTCCATATCACTTCATTCTTTGTCTTATCTCCTCCACAAGACTTTATTCCTGTCACAATCTCAGACATCCTACCAATATAACTTCTAATAGATTCATCTTCCATCATTCTGATATCTTCAAATGCACAAATCCAATTATGTAATCTAGCCTTCTTTGCATGTTCATCACCTTCAAAAGTAGAATGTAAAGCTTTCCAAATTGCATGAGATGTTTTCAAACATCTTACCTGACTATATTCATTCTCTGGTAGTGCTGACAAAAGTGCTTCTCTTGCAAGTATGTTACACATGAATAGATCTAGCTCATCTTTAGTTCCTGCCTCTAGATTGTCTTCCTCAATGATAGTCTTCTCATTCTTTGTAATCAACCAATAACTTGGTCCTAAACACAATAGATGTGTCTTCATCTTTTCTTTCTAGCTGTCAAAATTTACTCCATCAAACTTAGGGCTTTCTTTTCTAAAATTTGCCATGGATCTCCTTAAGTTGTTAAACTTTTCTTTCAAGGACCTACTGCTCTGATACCAATTGTTAGAAAGTAAAGATCCCCAAGATAACTAAGAGGGGGGGGGGGGGGGGGGTGAATCAGTTATCAGATAATTTATCCATTCAACAACTTTAAACAATATAATCAATGTACTGATCAACCATAGAAAGATAACCATACACAATTGCATAATAACACAAGATATGTTAACTAGGGAACCTCTTGAAAAGAGTAAACCCCAGTGGGAATGATGCCCACAAAATGATGCACTAATATGTAAGTTCCTTGTTAGAGGATGGACCCTATTAGGAGTCTTATGAAATACATTTAGTACATATAAATCCTTGTTAGGAGATTTTGAATCCCTGTTAAAAGATTCTAACCCGGTTAAGAGTTTATGGAAGACAGAAGGACCCACTACCCAAATAGCTTCAAGGCAAGATCTCTGAACCCACTGTCCAAAAGATCTTAGAATTATTCAATAGAATAATATGAAATATATTACCTCCTTCACACTGTGCCAAAACTACACTCTCTGCTACATAAGATCACAATTTCAGATCTCTGTACTCACAAGTCTTCCTTCATCACTGAATTAGCTCTTTTCTTCATTTCATGCATATATTCACATCACAATCTTCATAGTACCCATTAAAATAAGAAAAAAATTCCTTCTTATATACCAAACTCAAATAATTATAAATGAGTCGGTCCTCAATTAAAAAATAATAAATTCTACACGCTACACATAGAATTCACATAAAACTGTCAGCTTCCAGTTACTGTAACTTTCTCCAAACATGTCCTCAAAGTTTTCACTATGAACCACATCATCATTAATGAGTCTCCAACATTCCTTTAACTATGCAAAATTAGATTCTATCCCAGCTAAGAGATATCCTCCGATTTCCAAACATCACTACACAGAAACACTGTCTAAACACTACTTTCACCAAAATGCTCATAACTCTTACAAATGAATGAATTTCTTTTTGCAATGTTAACCATAGGTTAATAACACACCAAAGAACATACCATCAACGGCACAGAAGCCAATCTACAATATAACATGTGTGCAAAACAAAACTATACCTACTTTCTTGCTAATATCCAGAATATCACTGTGTTGACATCAATGACAATCCAAGTCGTGAATGCAACAACAACTACTACAGAATGACTGCCAAAACACTTTGCATTCATTCCTAATAGATATCAGGTCTAATGTATAAACGTAAGTGCAAGGGGAATATAAGTAGGAATGGAATCACCTTAGAGAAAGAGGAGGCAAATAGACCTTCAAATCTGATTTTGATTGTCACAGAGATATCGAAATCAGATAAAACTATAGATCTAGGCTTCTGATGCCTACAACTAGTTTTTGTAAAAATTCCAGTTCTAGAGGACAAGGATGACCTAGTCCAGGAAGATGTTCCAAAATTTCATCCTAGTCTCTATAGCTTCAAATTTGATGAAAATTTCAGAGGGCTTGCGACTATTTTTGAGATTCACAAATTTGGATCTGCAAGTTCTATCACTCTTCCTGTATATAAAAAAGAAGGGGAAAATATTGTGGAAATGGTTTTACCTTGGTAAAAACCATATTTAGGAATTAACCTTGAAATTGAATTTAAATTGTATAAGGAAAAATGAAATGAAAGATAGATAGATCTAAAACTTAAATCACCTTATACCTCAATGATGCAATGCCTCTTTAGAGATGATGACAAGTGTTGATGCAATAGCTTGGACTCCAAAAGAACCCAATAGGAAATCATGAAACCAAACCCTTGAATGATGGATGTTGCAATTTGTCACAATGTTGGATTAAGGAACAAAGAGTGGAAGAAGACTTGATGAATGAATGTAGACATCTTTACTTGATTGAAAACTCCTTTGCTTGACCTCCTATGGGGGAAATAATCTATATATATATGGAAGGAATCATCTTGAATGCATGATGAAATGAAGACTTGAAATTATTGATGGCTCTTGATGGCTTCCTTGCACTTGAATGCTTGATGGGCTTGACTTCTTGATGATGGAGGTCTTCACTAATGGATGATTTATTGCACTTGAATCTCTTGAATGCACAATAACATTCTTGTGGATGATTACATTAATTGATGATTATAATTATGGATGTGAAAATGAGAGGGTTTGATACCTTTTATACACATTTTAGAGCTCATATTTTGCAGGTCTGATCTAAATTAAAGATCTAGGAGAAAAACCATTGCATAAGACCTGAAGCCAATTAAAACACAAAGATATAGGACAAGGATGACTTGGATGGCCTTGTCCAAGACAAGGCCAACCATTTATAGGAAATTTTCTTCAAATTTTTTCTAGGACCTAGGGGAGTGTGCAAAAAAGAGGTAGTGAAAGCCATAGTCTACTAGGAAATCAGGGAAAATCCTGAAATAAAAAAATGCATGCATAGGTAATAGGAGGAAGATGAATTATGTGATAGGATGAAAATTAGGAAATCATGAATAGAAGATAGATCCATGGATGCATAAGTGCTAGAAGGACATGCAATCAATGTGAAAACCCATATATAGTAAAATGGGGCTAAAAATAAGTACCTAATAAAGGTGCTTACTTTTTGGGATGGTACATTTAGCCCCCAATTTAATAGGAGTATGAGTCCACCTCATGCTCATGGTAAAATAGAAAAAAGAGAGAGAAAGATGAAGATCATTAAAAAAATGAAAGGAGATAAGACATCACTAAGTTTGAGGACACAAGCCCCCAAACCAAGTATCTTAACTCGTACATCCATATGAAAGGATAGAGAAAGAAACAACAAATGCATAAAGATTACTAAGGATTTCAAGTCAACTAGTTGAAGAGACCTCACTAGAGAAAATATCTCAACTACTAGCATCATGCTCAAAAAAATTATTGCAAGAGCATACATGAAAGATAAGATACAACTCCATGATCTAATCAAATAGAAAAGTGTGTTATATTATGGAACCATGGAGAAGAGATCAAGATAATCATGAATGACATAGGCTACACAATTATGCTGCACTAAGTGATCCATAAGAGATAGATGAGAGAGAGAAGGGGGAAATCATCTAGAAATTTTTTTTATGCTAGTGTCATCCATCAAAGAGAGAGGAGGAGACAATCAATCAAAGGAAGACCAAATGTGTTCAGTCATTCTAAGGACCAAGAGTTGATGGTCTTAGCACATTAAGTTACACTAGTCAACCCATGCAAAATGATAGGTAAAATGGTCTAGAAATTTATGTTATGCTAGTCAACCATGTAAGAATAAATGAGAGGAGGGGGGGGGGGGGGGGTGAATCAGTTAGATCACTTATCCAATTACAAAATATATCACTTAAAACAAATTCAGCAAATATCTTCAACTCGGTAACATAGAATACTAAACTGTCTTTGTCTTTACTGATTACCAGTTAATTACTCACTGTGATTACTGACCAAATCAAATATGCAATATGTAAAGTATGACAACAAAGAAATCATCACAGGAACACATAACACAAAGATTTAACGTGGAAACCCTATTAAGGGAAAAACCACCTGAGACCGGTAACCCAAAATACTTTTCACTCTTCTGAAGTGAGCTTGGTGAAGAGACAACCCTGTTAAAGGTTACAAAACACATTGTAAGGTGTGACCTTGTTAGAGGATTTAAGACTAACAATTATCATCCAACCAACATTCACTATGGTGTTGATAGGATAACAATGTACATTCTATGAATGACATAGGGAAATCATAAGATGGTTAAGTCCACTCAGTTAAGATATTTTTATGTTAAAATGGTTAAATTGAAACATTAGGTGATCTAATTACAATACAACTTGATTTTGCAGATGTTCAGATCTATTCTAAGCCCATAAAAATCCTTTGATCAATATTTCAATCTAGCTCATTAATATTCAATAACTTACTATCCCTCGGTAAAAACTCTCTGATGCTTGGTACTGATATGTAGTTTGGCTCTTCTTCAACCAGTCTGATTAGGCATGCATGAAGCTATGTTCATGCAAAATCTTTGCAGTCTCCTTCTTCTGGCATAGTTTCAACAATGAAACCAATGTCTCTTATATAGACAAGTAAACCATTTTCTTTTCATCCATCAGATTTTGCCACTTAATCTCCTTCATTGATTTTGCCGCTTAAACCTTCCTTGACAGATGTGTCAATAACTTGTTTCAATTCCACCCTTTAGATCTTCTTCAAATTTTGTTAGTTGTGGATCTCATAACAAACTTTATCTTCAACCTCGAAATCATACACATTCCAACTCATCAAATTCTGTCAACTAAACTAAACATTTAGTTCTTTCATCCATACTTAGTTAATGAAGAAATGTGTCGGTGAACACAAGCTTGGTTAATACTGTCACTCGGTATACACTACACTGGCTTGGTGTATACTGAAGTGCTTCATTTACCGACCACACTACTTTGTTAAGTTTTTCTTCCAACTTCATAACAGATTAATGTAACACAATCAAATCAACCATATGAAGTCATAGAATCATCAATAAGTTACCAAAAGTATTCCTTATCCTCATCTGTCATATCCATCTTCCTCTATGTAGATATCTCAGTTCTTCATCTTTTCTCCTCTTTACATATTTTTAGATATTTGCAACTATCATGATAAGTACTATCAAAACTAATTGACATCAATGACAACATAATGACTGATTTAATTATCTTACATATCATTTCAGTACTCAGTGATCTATAATCACTGATCTTCAAGTCATTTAGGTATTCAATCAGTTATAGTTCATCAATCTCTCCCTTTGGCATTGATGGAAACTCAAGCAATATGAAATATACCATACACATACCAAACATGTATTCTACAACTATGTAAGAAAATGTTGTAGTTCGATAAGCTCTCCCTAGCTTGATATTTAATATGTTTAATCACTACGTTACATAGCAGCATTGCAAGTGGAAACTTTCCTCTACAGATATGATCTTTCCATCTCTCAGATTCATTTTTTTTCTCAGCAAAAAATCTTCAAAACTCTCCCTAACTTTCTAAGATTATCTCTCCCTTAGATAGATGTTCCAATCATCTCTCGGTTTTTCATATTGTTTATCTATCCCTTTGACAACAATGCCAAAGAAAATCATAAAACATACAACTATGCAATAGCCAAGTGACTCTCTATTGTTTGGTGCAGACATTATATCTTGGTATACTAATATGCAAATCTATGTTCTAGTTCCTCAAATCTTTCACAACCTTAGACAAAATCCAAAGTGTGAACTATGTTGCATCAACATGAATGATCTTCTGATAAGATTAGGCTGATGCAACCTCCAGATCACATTAGTGATCGGTAGATAGGGGACAAACCTCAAGTCTAGTTCTCAAGTATTCAAAAGTTTCCTTCGGTAGAGGCTTGGTAATTGCTGACTTGGTGGTCAGCACCTCCTTGGAGATTCATGACATGGCTTAACTGCCTCCCGTGGATCAGGTTAAATTTGACATTTGTATTGGGCATTGACAGTTCGAGCTTTTGGTGCAACGACAAATGATTCTAACAATTGGTATCAGAGCCTTGGGTCATGGGTTTGAGTCTCCCTTCAGTGGGTGATGAAGGCTCAGTCAATGTTGAGGGGGAGATTTTTGACTTGGTGGTCAACACCTCCTTGGAGATTCATGACATGGCTTAACCGCCTCCTGTGGATCAGGTTAAATTTGACATTTGTATTGGGCATTGACAATTCGAGCTTTTGGTGCAATGGCAAATGATTCCAACAAAAATATCAGCAAGTTGCTCTTTTGATGTAACATATTCCAGTTTGACTTGCTTCTATTGTACTTGTTCTCTTAAGTAGTGATATTTAATAGAAATATGCTTGGTCTTTGAGTGCATTACAAGATTCTTAGAAATATTTATTGCACTAGTGTTGTCACAATATATAATCATCAGCTTAGTGATTACCTCATTCATCCCTTCCAACACTTGCTTGATGTAAGCAATGTTTGAACAGTTTGTAGCAGCAACAACATATTCTGCTTCGGCAGTAGACTAAGAAATACAAGGTTGTTTCTTACTTGTCCAAGTAACAATTCTTTCACCAAAGAAAAATGCTCCTCTTGTTGTACTTTTTCTGTCATCTATATTTCCAGCCTAATCTGCATCAGTGTAGACTCTTACTTCAAACTTGCCTTCCTTAGGATACCATAATCCATATTCCTCTATTTTCTTCAGGTATCTCAAGATTATTTTTACTACAACCATATGTGAATCCTTTGGATTGGCAAAAAATTTGGCAACAATCCCCACTGCATGTGCAATGTCTGGTCTACTATGTACTATATACATCAGTTTACCAATCATAGATCGGTACAATGTCTGATTTACCTCTGCATATTTATCATCTTTAGTCAGTTTGAATCCCATGACCATCGGTGTTCCAACTAGTTTAGAATCTTCCATGCCAAATGTTCTTAATACTTCCTTTATGTACTTTGATTGTGTGATGAAAATTCCATCATTCTGCTGAATAACCTGCAACCCTAGAAAGAACTTAATCTCTCCAAACATGGACATTTCAAATTCTTTTCTCATCTCATCAGCAAATGATTTACAGATATGATCTTGTCCCCCAAAAATTATATCATCCACAAATATTTCAACAGTCAAAATAGTATCATCAGACTCTCCTTTCATTTACAAATTGTTGTTTTTACTAGTTCTAACAAAACCAATACTTAAAAAATAAGTATGCAGCCTTTCATACCAGGCTCTAGGTGCTTGCTTTAAACCATATAAAGCTTTGTGTTATCAACAAACCCTTCTGGTTTTTCTATGTAGACCTCCTCTTCTAGTATCACATTCAGAAAAGAAGACTTCACATCTATTTGATAGACTTTAAACTTCTTATGTGCTGCATATGCAAGTAACATGTAGACTCCCTCTAGTCTAGCAATAGGTGCAAAATTTTCATCATAATCTATACCTTCCTCCTGTGCATATCCCTTGCATACAAGTCTAGCTTTGTTCCTTGTACCCTCTCCATTCTCATTCAACTTATTTTTGAAAATCCATTTAGTACCGATAACATTCTTATCTTTTGGTCTAGGTAGTAAAGTCCATGTCTTATTTTTCTCAATTTGTTCTATCCCTTCATTCATTGCATTTATCCATTCATCATTCTCCAGTGCAACCTTAAAATTTTTTGGTTCAAACTCACAAACTAAGCATGTACCTTATCTTAAATTACTTCTTGTCAGCATGCCAGCTTGCTTGTCCCCAATGATTTGGTTCACAGGATGATGTCTTCTGACAAATCTTTCTAGCACTTGATCTCTTCTTTGTTTTTCATCCTATTTAGGTTCATTTCCTTTCTCGGTAGATCCTTCCTGATCCTTAGTTTCCCTTTGCTATTCCTCAGTGTTGTTGTCCTGATGCTCAGTTGACTTAGCCCATGGCTTTGGTAGGTACTCTGGATGTTCAATGTAAGTAAATCTACCATAGTCTTTTGGCTCCTTTGTGATTTCTTCACTATTTTTATCATCAAATTCATCAACTCTTACATTAGCACTTTCAATCATCTTATTAGTAACTTTATTCAGACACTTGTAAGCTTTGCTTTTAGTAGAATATCCAAGAAATATTCCTTCATCCCCTTTTGAGTCAAACTTCTTGTCCCTATCATCTTTTGGAATAAAACATTTGCTACCAAAAATTTTGAAGTAACTTACAGTCAGTTTGTGACCAAATCATAACTCGTAGGGTGTTTTGTTTGTGTCTTTCTTCAATTGTACTCAGTTTATAACATATACAGCTATGCTAACTTCTTCTCTCTAGTATGTCTAAGTAACATTCTTTTGTAACATCAGTGTCCTTGTGCAATCAACAATTGATCTATTTCTCCTTTCAGCAATCCCATTCTATTGAGGTGTTCTCGGGGTAGAAACCTATCTTTTTATGTCATGCTCATTACAATAGTTATTAAATTCATTAGAAATAAATTCACCACCTCTGTCAGATCTCAAACATTTTAGTTCTTTCCTATTTTCTTTCTCTACTCTTTCTTTGTACCATTTAAACATCTTAATGCCTTAGATTTTTGTTTTAAAAACATTACAGTCATCAATCTAGTGTAATCATCAACAAAAAGAATGAAATATCTATCTCCATGGTAGCTCTGAGTTCTCATGGGACCACATAGGTTAGTGTGAACTAACTCCAAGATTCTCTTTATTGAATAGTCTTTATTCTTAAAACTTGATTTTGTCATCTTACCTTTTTGACATTGATGACACATAAAATGATCTGGTTTAGTTAGGCTAGGCAAACCTCTAACCTTTTTCTTTCTATTGATCTTAATCACGTTATCAAAGTTTACATGAAATAACCTTTTATGCCATAGCCATGCATCCTCATTTTTCATCATTAAATAAGAAGACTCAGCATTGTCAAGATAAAACAAGTTACCTTTGGATTGTGCTCCTATTCCAACAAGTTTTCGTGCATCATCAAATATTTTTACCTTCTTGTTCTCAAAAGATACTTGGTGACCTGAGTTGTTAAGCTATGCCACACTTAGCAAATTGTAATTTAGTCCTTCTACCCAATAAGCATTATCACATTTGATTTTATCATTTATTAGTAAAGATCCTTTTCCTCTAACCATACATGGTGTATCATTACCCATTTTTACTGATCCTCCATTATATTGCTTAAGATGATCAAACTTTTCTTCATCACCAGTCATGTGATGTGTACAACCACTATTAATGATCCATGTATAATTTTTATTAACTTTAGAAACTATCTCTACATACCTTTCTTCTTCCTCAGAATCATCCTTCATCACAACAAATACTACTTCAACATCATCATCTGTGTCAGTATCATTATCATTTTGTTTAGCAATGTAACATACCTTTTTTCCCTTATAATTGTTGTCTCGGTTATCCCTGTTGTAGTGTTAGTAAATTCTATTATTTTTCCTCCCATAGCTTCCTTCACCAAACTGATCTTTGTTTCTATCATCTTCTTTCCTGTTTGGGCATCTAGTAGCAATATGACCAACTTCTTTACAGTTAAAACATGCTAAAGGTAATTTACCCTATATCTACCTTTACCTTTAGGTAATCTCTAGGGCATAAGAGCTTCAAGTTCATCAAGCTCATCATTAGTGTTACTATCATTATCATCCCTATTATTTATATTTCTAGATTTACCGATCTTCAGAGAAGACATGAAAGCAGACTCAACAGATGATACAATACTATTATCAAAATTGTTCAACTCAAAAGTTGTTAGCTTACCAATCGGACTATCAAGAGTAAGAGTGTTGCCAAGTGTAGACCTCATTTCATGTATAACTGATATTATGATTGCATAAGCAGGCAATAAGGTCCTTAGAATTTTTCTTACCACTGTATCTTCATCAATGACACCACCAGATCCTCTGATAGCATTGACTACCTCCTTTATTTGATTTGTATACTACACAATATTTTCTCCTTCTTTCATTTTCATATCATCAAACCTTCCTCTTAGGATTTTAGCTCGGGCTCTCTTGACATTAACATCACCACCATAGACTTGAGCAAGTTTATCCCACATTTCCTTTGAGGTAAGGCAATCCTTAACATCTTCAAATTTGACATCTGATAGAGCAACAACAATCTCCACCATAGTAGTATTATGCTCATGTCTATTTCTCAATTGATCAAGAGTCAAAGGTCTTGTAGGTGGTGCTAATTAGCTATTATCCAATAGGGTGAGGGTAGAATTCCCAATTCCAAATATATGAAGTCTCATTCGGCTTTTCCATATTGTAAAGTTTTCCTTGTTTAGCTTTGGCACTTCCCTCTTATACATTTTGTGATCTTTCTGCTAAAGTCCTTAAAACTCTGTTCCAAGCAACCAATATTCTCTAATACCAATTATTAGAATAACTAAGAGGGGGGTGGATCTGTTAGATCAGTTATCCAATAGTCCCAATTACAAAATGTATCACTTAAAACAATTCAAAAAATATTTGCAACTCGATAACATAGAATACTAAACTATCCGCATCTTTACCGATTATTAGTTAATTACTCACTTTGATTACTGACCAAATCAAATATGCAATATGTAAAGTATGGCAACAAAACAATCATCACAGAAACACATAACACAAATATTTAATGTGGCAACCCTATTAAGGGAAAAACCACCTGGGACTGGTAACCCAAAATACTTTTCACTCTTCTAAAGTGAGCTCAGTGAAGAGCCAACCCTGTTAAAGGTTACAAAACACACTGTAAGGTGTGACCTTGTTAGAGGATTTAAGACTAACAATTATCATCCAACCAACATTCACTATGGGGTTGATAGGATAAAAATGTACATTCTATGAATGACATAGGGCAATCATAAGACGGTTAAGTCCACTCAGTTAAGAGATTTTTTTGTTACAATGGTTAAACTAAAATAGTAGGTGATCTGATTATAATACAACTTGATTTTACAGATGTTCAGATCTATTCTAAGCCCATAAAAATCCTCTGATCAATATTTCAATTTAGTTCATCAATATTCAATAACTTACTGTCCCTTGGTAAAAAATCTCTGACGCTCGGTACTGTTCTGCAGTTCGGTTCTTCTTCAACTAGTCTTATTAGGCATGCATGAAGCTATGTTCACACAAAATCTCTGTAGTCTCCTTCTTTCAGCATAGTTTCAATAATGAAACCAATGTCTCTTATATAGACAAGTAAACCATTTTCTTTTCATCCATCATATTTTGCCGCTTAATCTCCTTCATTGATTTTTCCGCTTAAACCTTAGCAGATGTGTCAATAACTCATTTCAATTCCATCCTTTAGATCTTCTTCAAATTTTGTTAGCCGTGGATCTCATAACAAACTTTATCTTCAACCTTGAAATCATACACATTCCAGCTCATCAATTTCTGTCGGCTAAAATAAACATTTAGTTCTTTCATCCATACTTGATTAATGAAGAAATGCATCAGCGAACACAAGCTTAGTTAATATTGTCACTCGGTATACACTACATTGGCTCAGTGTATACTGAAGTGCTTCATTTACCGACCACACTACTTTGTTAAGTTTTTCTTACAACTTCATAACAAATTAATGTAACACAATCAAGCCAACCATATGAAGTCATAGACTCAGCAATAAGTTACCAAAAGTATTCCTTATCCTCATCTGTCATATTCATCTTCCTCTAAATATATATCTCAGTTCTTCATCTTTTCTCCTCTTTACAAATGTTTAGATATTTGCAACTATCATGATAAGTACTGTCAAAACTAGTTGACATCAATGACAACATAATGACTGATTTAATTATCTTACATATCATTTCAGTACTCGGTGATCTCTAATCACTAATCTTCAAGTCATTCAGGTATTCAATCAGTTGTAGTTCATCAAACCAATCCTAAAAATATGAAAATGAGAGTAAGATGGTCCTAACAAATTGCATTATGCTAGTGTAATCTTCCTAAAAATGTGAAAATGAGAGTGATATATCCATAGGAAATTGTGTTATGATAGTGAACTCTACCTTCTATTCTCAAAGGATAGGTCAAATAGTCTAGAAAATTATATTATTCTAGTCAACCAATATTGAGAATGTGAAAAGGGTGAGTAATTTGGCTGTAGAAAATTGTATTACAGTAGTGTACTCTTATTTTCATGATTAAAGTAAAGAAAATATCTACAATAAGGAGGCCATGTATTTCTCCCCCCCTAAGATGGATAAATAAGTACCATTTTGACATCTTAGGGAAAAAGATGAGTAAGGATAAAACACTTTTAACACCAATATAGTATTTGTATGTAATGAAAATGTGAATTTATTTGCTGCAAATAAAAAACACCAAAACACCAAATAAAATCACATTAGATGTTAGTTATTTAAAATGCAACAAAATAAGTAATCTTCACTACAACCTCGGATGAGATAAAACAAGGGTACCCAAAGCCTTGTTTGATTTTCTCTTTGAGATTATGTGGATATGCTTTCTCAACATAAATGAAATGCAATATAATGCAAAACTATGGGATGCAAGCTAGATGATCATGAAGAATTTGAGAACAAGTATGAGGAATTTGTCCCAAGTTTCACAAATGATAAAGATTAGGATTGATGCAAGATTGATTCTAGATAATAATAATGATAATGCAACAAGATTAAGATCTAAGATGAATGCAATACGATTAAGAATATACGCTAAAGATGCAACAAGATCTAGATTATAAACAAGATTAAAATGTAATGAAGAAAATAACTAGAATTAGAATGATTAATAATTCTAGAAGATGCATAAGAATTGAGAAGCATTGAGAAGAATCCAGCCTTGAAGAAGATTAGAAGAAATTTTTTTATTAGCCTAAAATGAGGAGTGAGGCCTCCTTTTATAGAAAATGAAAAGAATTGGATGGTGGAGATTAAGAGGCAAAATAATGGATGGCCAAGATTAAGAGGCAAAAGGGAAGTGGATAAGATGAAGAGGCAAAATAAATCAGTGGCTAGGATTAAGAGGCAAAAAGATGTTAGGTAGGGTTTAAAAAATGTGAAATGATAAAAGATGAAAAAGTTAAACTTTACTTTTAGAGGGAAAGGAGAATCTAAAATGATTGGTGAAGAAAAAAGATGGAGAGGTAGCCACCTTGGAAAAGGTGATTGTGCACATGTTTAGAGGTAATCCACCTTTTAATTAAGATTAGAGGAATATTAAAAAATTTAAGATTATGAAAAAGGGAAAAGGTGTTAAATTAAAATAATTTTTAATTTAATTATAGTTTAGAAGAATTTTAGGCTAGTGGGGAATAACTAAATAAAATTTATTTTATAAAGGGAAATGGAAGGATAATATATTAAATTGAATTCAATATATTATAGTATTTAAATAAAATTTAAATACAAAGGGAAAACAAATTATTTAATTTAAGTAAATTTAATTAAATAAATAGAAGAATATAATAATATAGCTAATTAATAAAAATCAACCATAATGTTAAGGGAAAATATTAATAAAAATTAACATTAGTGTGAATGGACAATTTTAGATGTCTACAGTATCCACAAGCAACATCTAGTCCAAGCCAAAGAGGTCACAGCTCCTATGAGGTCAAGGAAGGGATGAATACAAAATATACCATGAGAGAAGTGTAAAAGATATCCTTGTGAAGGACGAAACACTTTTAGTCTCCAGGTAAGGGATTTATCTACCATGGAAACCGAATTGCAAATAATGAAATTTTTTATGATCAAGGATGCATATCGTTAATGCAAACCAACATTTCTATGTAAGATTAGATGTCATGTGATAGAAAAATATTTCCTAACTAAGGAAAAAGTGGATCCTTGAAGAGAATAAGAGAGATTGATATAATAACCTTTCCCCCCAAGTGTGGATACAAGGATAAGGAGAAAGATGACCTATTATGGTACTCACAAACTATGATCACACGATGCATGACATTGAGCCCCTAAGGGATAGGCTAACAATATTACATAGTGTGGAGAAACATAATAGGGACTTAGATGTTATTTAAAGAAATGAGGATTGAAAAATAACTCATTTAGACATGATATGTGAATAATGTCATTATCAACAAGTTGTTGAATTTTTTAATGTAAGACCCAACATTCGTTAGTAGAGTGGCCATGATATCAATGATACATGTAGAAAGGAAGCTTCATAACACTTTGAATATGCTTCTTTTTTCATTTAGGTCTACTAATCATCATATGATGAATAAGGTTAGGCAAAGTCAGTTCTTGTTTAAAGGTAGATATAGAAAAAATGTTAGATGATAAAAGAGAGGATGTGGACAAAGAAGGAGACTCGAAACCAAATGATTCAATAGATTTCACAATGCTTTGTTGTGCACATCTTAGACTATTTTTTAAGCTAAGTTGATTTGTTTTGAGAGTTGGGTCAAATCAATGACACACTAGGTCCCTTGAAGGATCCTGTGTTGTTAGTAGGAAGTAAAGCATTAATGTTAGAAAATATAGTGTTAATTTTGAGAGTAACTAATTGTGGCTGGTTGTAAGGATTAAATCATAATACATAAGAATGTTCATGCCCCTCATTTCCTACAGGCACTTGAACTCCTTGTTCATTTTTTCCACATCCATTCCCATTGAATCCATTTTTTTTTCTAATAAGTGATAACTAGTACCATAATGAGAAACCATATTAGAAATAGTTCATGGAGCCTCGTAAGTCACTATTTTATAACAATTAGGTTTGATAGTTTCTAAAGGTTTGTTAGGAGTGGAGGTAGTGAAAAAATTGTTACTAATCTCATCAGAAAGAGGAGTTAGTGTTTTAGGTTTAGATTGTTCAAGTTAAAATGTTGGGACTTTGTATTCTCCAACATGAGTTTGTGTGAAATCTAAAGATCCCTAATCATCATCCAAAAGGACACTAGTAGGAGAAGAAACATCCTTAGGTTTAGGATCTTGTTTTTGTTTAATAGACACAGGTTCATTATTTGATTTAGTATGCAAATAACTATTCAATCTATCATCTACAAAAAGTCTATACATCAAATTTTTGTAGATAAACTTGACTTTTTGATGAAGAGTAGAAGGAAAAACATGCATAGCATGTAACCAAGGCCTCCATAAGAGAATATTATAACTAAGGGGTCTAGGAATCACATGAATAGGAGTGTCTAGAATAAACATATCTACCTTAATAAGCAAGGTGATAATACCCAAATATTGTTTAGGGACATTGTCAAAACCATAAATAGTAGCACCATCAAGTTTGGTTAATGAAGTATCATCTTTGATTTCATGCAACATGTCAATGCTAATAATATTAAGTGATGAGACTGATGAACTACAAATAATTTAGAACCTGAATGGAGAATCTATAATTCAAGATTACTAAGGAGCTACTGATTAGATACGCAAGATGATTAAATCAGTATTATGTTGTCATTGATGTCAACTAGCTTGACAATACTTACCTTGTAAGTTACTATATCGACACATCTTAAGAAAGGAGAAAGAGATGAAGAACATAAATTTCTACATGAGGAAGATGTATATATCAGATGAGGATAAGGAATACACTAAGTAACTTGTTGATGAGTCTATGACTTGATGAAATTGACTTTATTATGTTGCATTCATCTATGATGAAGAATAGTGCTGAAAGACACAAAGTAGTGTTGTTGGTAAATGAAGCATTCCAGTATACACCGATGGAATCTAGTGTATACTGAGCATAGTGTTAACTGATCTTGTGTTCACTAATGCATTTATTTGTTAATCGAGAAAAACAAAAAGGAATTAAATGATCAGTTTAGCTGATAAAGTGATGAGCTGTAAAGTGTATGAAAAAGAGGTAGCAGATAAGGTTTGTTATGAAGATCAATGACTAACATAAATCAAGAAGGATCTAATGAAGTAGATTGAAATGTGTTACTAACACACCAGCCAATGAAGCGGCAAAATCTATGAATATGATTAAGTGACAAAATCTGATGGAGGAAAATAAAACAATTTACTTGTCTATATAAGAGACATTGGTTTCATTGTTGAAGACACCGGAAGAAGAAGATACTACAGAATTATCACGTGAACAAGTTTTCATGCATTTTGATCATACTGGTTAATGAGAACTGAGCTACAGAACAATTATCAAGACACAGAGAATAATTACCGACAGACAGTAAGTTGATATAGTATTGAATCTGAAGTGGTATATTGATTAGAAAGATTTGAATGAGCTGAACATTGATCTGTAAACTACAATTGAAGTTGTTTCAAGGAAGATCATCTACTATTACATATTTAACCATTGTACATAGTCAAATCTCTTAACCGAGTGGACTATGAAAGTCTTTTGATGTTTCATTCATAGAGTGAAAATTGTTATCCTGTCAACCCCAGAGTGACTGCTGGTTGGACGATAACTTCTGGTCTAAAATCCTCTAACAAGGTCACACCTAATAGTGTGTTTATAACCTTTAATAGGGTTGGGTCTTCATCGACCTCACTTTAGAAGAGTGAACAATTTTGGGTTGCCGGTCCTAGGTGGTTTTTCCCTTCACAGGGTTTCCATGTTAAATCTCGTGTTATGTGTTGGTTTTGATATTTGGTTGTTATCATACTTTGCATATTACATGTTAGATTTGATCGGTAACTATTATAAAGTTTAGACTGACAATCGGTAAAAACATAGACAGTGAAAATATTTTATGTTTACTGAGTAGTAGAAGTTGAAGAATTTGTCTTGCATTATACATTTTGTTTTGGCACACTGGTTAATTGATTCACCCCCTCTCAGTTATTCTAACAATTGGTATCAGAGCAGTGGTTGCTTAGAATAGAGTTTTAAGGACTTCAGCAAAAAGGTCTCAAGATGTATAAGAGGGAAGTGCCAAAGCTGAACAAAGATAACTTCGTAGTATGGCAAAGATGAATGAAGTTGTACATATCTATAATTGGGAATTCTGCACTAGAACTAATGGAGAATGGCTACATTGAACTGATACTAGGTCCCCTGACACTTGATCAACTAAAGGACAAGCATGAACACAATATTACTATGATGGAACTTGTTGTTGCTTGTACCGATGCTGAATTTGAAGACATTAAGGGATGCACAACTACCAAAGCCATGTGGGATAAACTGACTCTAATATACAGTGGAGATGCAAATGTTAAGAGAGCCAGAGTAGAAATCCTAAGAGGTCAATTTGATGATATGAAGATGAAAGAAGGTGAGAACATTGTGCAATACACAAATAGACTAAAAGAGGTAGTACATGCTATTAGAGCATCTAGTGGAGTTATTGATGATGAAATAGTGATAAGAAAGATTCTTAGAACTTTGCTGCCAGTTTATGTGATCAAGATCTCTGCAATTCATGAAACAAGAGCTACATCGAATGTTACTCTTGACACACTGATTGGTAAGATTACAACCTTTGAATTGAATAAATTTGACAATAGTGTTGTACCTTCTATTGAATCCTCTTTCATCTCCTCTTTGAAGATTAGTAAGTCTAGTAGCAGGAATGATAAGAATAATGATAGTGATAGTAATACCGATGATGAACTTGATGAGCTTGAAGCTCTTATGGCCAGAAGATTGCCCAAAGGTAAGGGAAGGTATAAAGGAAAGCTACCCTTAGCATGTTTTAATTGTAAAGAAGTTGGCCACATTGTTGCTAGATGTCCGAATAAGAAAGATGATGATAGATCCAAAGACCGATCTGAAGGAAGCTATGGGAGAAGAGTCAATAGAGGCTATCGACACAACAACAGAGATAACCGAGATAGCTATGAAAAAGGGAAAAATGTATGTTACATAGCCAAAGAATTTGAATTTGAATCTAACACTAATGATGATGTAGAAGTAGTATTTGTTGCTATGAAAGATGATTCAGAGGAAGAAGAGAAACATGAAGAAACAACACTAATCTCTAAAGTAAGCAGAAATGATACATGGATCATAGATAGTGGCTGTACACATCATATGACTGGTGATATAGAAAAATCTGATCTACTTGGTGAATATGATGGAGGATCTGTTAGAATGGGAAATGATGCACCTTGTATGGTGAGAGGTAAAGGTTCACTGATGATTAATGATATAATAAAATGTGAAAATGCATATTGGGTAGATGGACTGAACTATAATTTGTTAAGTGTGGCACAACTAAATAACTCAGGCCACTGACTTTCTTTTGAGAGCAGAAAGGTAAGAATCTATGATAATGGAGGAAGACTTGTCAGAACCAGTACACAATCCAGAGGTAATCTATTTTATCTTGATATTGATCAGTCTTCTTATTTATTAACAAAGGATGAAGATGTATGGTTGTGGCATAAGAGGTTATGTCATGTGAATTTTGATAACATGATCAAGATTAGTAAGAAGAAAAGAGTTAGAGGGTTGCCTAACTTGTCAATACTGGATCATGCTATAAGCCATGAATGTCAGAAAGGTAAGATGACTAAGTCTAGTTTTAAGAGCAAAGAATACTCAACTAAGAAAATACTTGAGTTGGTTCATATCGACCTATGCGGTCCTATGAGAACTCAGAGCTATTATGGTGATAGATACTTTATTTTTTTTGTTGATGACTATACTAGACTGATGACTATTATGTTCTTGAAAGAAAAATCTGAAGCATTTAAGATGTTTAAGTGGTATAAGGAAAAGGTAGAAAAATAAACTGGAAAAGAATTAAAATGCTTAAGATCTGATAGAGGAGGTGAATTTATCTATGATGAATTTACTAATTTCTGTAATGAGCATGGTATTAAGAGACAGGTCTCTGCACCGAGAACACCGCAACAGAATGGGATTACTGAAAGAAGGAACAGGTCAATAATTTATTGTGCTAGAACACCGATGATACAAAAGAATGTTGCTCAAACATATTGGAGAGAAGCTATCAGTATAACTGTATATGTGCTTAACCAAGTATAACTGAAGAAGGACACCAACCAGACACCTTATGAGCTATGGTTTGGACACAAACCTACTATAAGTTATTTCAAGATTTTTGGAAGCACATGTTTTATTCTGAAAGATGAGAGAAATGGGAAATTTGATTCTAAAGGTGATGAAGGAACATTCTTAGGATATTCTACTAAGAGTAAAGAATACAAATGTCTGAATAAGGTTACAAATAAGATGATTGAAAGTACTTATGTTCGTGTTGATGAGTTTGATGACAAGAACACAGAAGAAAGAAAGGAACCAGAAGACTATGGTAGATTCACTTACATTGAACTTCCTGACTATCTACCGAAGTTGAAACTTGTGATAACTAGTCAACAAGAAAATAACCCCGAGGAACATGAAAGGGAAACCAACGAACAAGATGGTGGTACCGAGCAAGCACATGAACATGAACAGGATGAACAATAAAGAAGAAACCAAGTACTAGCTATTTTTTTAGAAGACATCATCCTGAGACACAAATTATTGGAGATTGACAAGCTGGCATGCAGACAAGAAGCAAAACAAGACAAGGTACATGTCTAGTTTGTGAATTTGAACCAAAGAATATGAAAGTTGCATTAGAGAATGAAGAATGGGTTAATGAAATGAAGGAGGAAATAGATCAAATAGAGAAAAACAAAACTTGGTTCTTAGTACCCCAACCTAAAGATAAGAATGTTATCGGTACTAAATGGATATTCAGAAACAAATTGAATGAAAATGGTGAAGTGACAAGAAATAAAGCGAGATTGGTATGCAAGGGATATGTACAGGAAGAAGGCATTGACTATGGTGAGACATTTGCACCTATTTCTAGATTGGAAGGAGTTAGAATGCTACTTGCATATGCTACACACAAGAAATTTAAGGTTTATCAAATGGATGTGAAGTCATCATTTTTGAATGGTATACTTGAGGAAGAGGTCTACATAGAACAACCTGAAGGATTCATTGATCCAGACAACAGAGACACGGTATGTAGATTAAACAAAGCTTTATATGGTTTGAAGCAAGCACCAAGAGCATGGTATGAAAGGCTGCATACTTACTTGTTAAGTATTGGATTTGTAAGAACCAGTGAAAACAACAATTTGTACATGAAAGGTGATATTGATGACACTATTCTTATTGCTGAAATTTTTGTTGATGATATTATTTTTGGAGGTCAAGATCATGTATGTAAATATTTTGCTGATGACATGAGGAATGAGTTTGAAATGTCTATGTTCAGAGAGATTAAATTCTTTCTCAGATTACAAGTGATTCAATAGAGTGATGGGATATTCATCACACAGTCCAAGTACATAAAGGAAGTCTTGAAGACATTTGGCATAGAAGATGCTAAACCTATGGGAACACCAATGGCTACTGGAAGTAAATTGACAAAGGAAGATGAAACTACAGAGGTAAACCAGACACTTTACTGATCCATGATTGGTAAACTAATTTATGTACTTCACAATAGACCAGATATAGCACATGCTGTGGGAATTGTTGCTAGATATTCTGCTAATCCTAGAGAATCACACATGATTGCTACTAAAAGAATCTTAAGATACTTGAAAAAGATAGAGGATTATGGATTATGGTATCCTAAGGAAAGTAAGTTTGAGTTGAAGGTTTATACTGATGCTGATTGGGCTGGAAATGTGGATGACATAAAAAATACCATTGGAGGAGCATTTTTCTTTGGTGAAAGACTTGTAACCTGGACAAGTAAAAAGTAGGCTTGTATTTCTTAGTCTACAGCTGAAGCAGAGTATGTTGCTACTGCTACTAATTGCTCAAACATTGCATATATCAAGCAAGTGTTGGAAGGAATGAATGATGTAATCACTGACCCGGTGATTATATACTGTGACAACACAAGTGCTATTAATATTTCAAAGAATCTAGTGATGCACTCTAAGACAAAGCATATATCAATTAAGTATCATTACATAAGAGAACAAGTGTAAGAGAAGCAAGTGAAGTTAGAATTTGTTACATCCAAAGAACAACTTGCAGATATATTTACTAAGCCTCTACCGAAGGACACATTTGAATATTTGAGGACTAGACTTGGGGTCCATCCCTTGTCTATCGGTCACTAATGTGATCTGGATGTTGCATCAGCCTAATCTTATTAGATGATCACACATGTTGATGCAGCATAGTTCACACTTTGGATATTGTTCAAGGTTGTGATTAAGTTTGAAGAACTGAAATAGATTGGGATATTAGTATACAAAGATACAGAGATTGTATTAGACAATGGAGAGTTACTTAGCTACTACAAGAGCTGATTATTTATTTGTTTCTTTGGCATTGTTGTCAAAGGGAGAGATAAATAATATGAAAAGGAAAGGGAGAGATATGCACCGAGCACCGATGAGAACTATCTAAGGGAGAGAATGACAAAGCTGTATTTTTTTTAATGCGATTTAGTAACATAGTGATTAAACATATTAAGCCAGGGAGAGCTTACACAACATTTGATTACAGAGTTATATAATACATATTGGGTATGTGTATGGTACACTTCATATTACTTGAGTTTCCATCAATGCCAAAGGGAGAGATTGATGAACTACAACTGATTTAGAACCTGAATGGAGAATCTGTAATTCAAGATTACTAAGGAGTTGCTGATTAGATATGCAAGATGATTAAATCAGTATTATGTTGTCATTGATGTCAACTAGATTGACAATACTTATCTTGTAAGTTACTATACCGACACATCTGAACAAAGGAGAAAGAGATGAAGAATAAAAATATCTACATGAGGAAGATGTATATATGAGATGAGGATAAGGAATACACTGAGTAACTTGTTGATGAGTCTATGACTTGATGAAATTGACTTTATTATGTTGCATTCATCTATGATGAAGAATAGAGCTGAAAGACAGAAAGTAGTGTTGTCAGTAAATGAAGCATTCCAGTATACACCGATGGAATCTAGTGTATACCAAGCATAGTGTTAATCAAGCTTGTGTTCACCGACGCATTTCTTTGTTAACCAAGCAAAACAAAAAGGAATTAAATGATCAGTTTAGCCGATGAAGTGATGAGCTGTAAAGTGTATGAAATCGAGGTAACAGATAAGGTTTGTTATGAAGATCTATGGCTAACATAAATCAAGAAGGATCTAATGGAGCAGATTGAAATGTGTTACTGACACATCAGTTGAGGAAGCTTAAAGTGACAAAATCTATGAATATGATTAAGCGGCAAAATCTGATGGAGGAAAAGAAAATGATTTACTCATCTATATAAGAGACATTGGTTTCATTTTTGAAGACGCCGAAAGAAGAAGATACTGTAGAATTATCGCGTGAACAAGTTTTCATGCATTCTAATCATATTGGTTAATGAGAACCGAGTTGTAGAACAATTACCGAGCTACAGAGAGTAATTACCGATAGATAGTAAGTTGATATAGTATTGAATCTGAAGTGGTATATTGATCAAAAAGATTTGAATGAGCTGAACATTGATCTGTAAACTGCAATTGAAGTTTTTTCAAGGCAGATCATCTACTATTACATATTTAACCATTGTACATAGTTAAATCTCTTAACCGAGTGGACTATGAAAGTCTTTTGATGTTTCATTCATAGAGTGAACATTGTTATCCTGTCAACCCCAGAGTGACTGTTGGTTGGATGATAACTTCTGGTCTAAAATCCTCTAATAAGGTCACACCTAACAGTGTGTTTGTAACCTTTAACAAGGTTGGGTCTTCAGTAACCTCACTTCAGAAGAGTGATCAATTTTGGGTTGCCGGTCCTAGGTGGTTTTTCCCTTCACAGGGTTTCCACGTTAAATCTCTTGTGTTATGTGTTGATTTTGATATTTTTTTGTTATCATACTTTGCATATTACATATTAGATTTGATCGATAACTATTATAAAGTTTAGATTGACAATCGGTAAAAACATAGACAGTGAAAATATTTTATGTTTACCAAGTAGCAGAAGTTGAAGAATTTGTCTTGGATTATACATTTTGTTTTGGGACACTGGATAACTGATTCACCCCCCTCTCAGTTATTCTAACAGAGACATTATCAATTAAAGTTCTACGAATGAGACTACCATTGATAAGGACAAATACCATAAGGGAATCATGTCAATCTTGAACTTATTTAGAAGGTTTAAATAATCTTGAGTAAACACAATTTGAGCTAGGACATGATTAGTATGCATGCATTGAAAAAAATAATTGATGTTGTTTTGATTAGGTGGTGGAATTGGATGAGTGGTTAAGGAATTTTGTAAGGCTTCATAATATGTAGGAGATATTTGAAGAAGGTACCAAAGAGATATCTTGGAAAGACTACCATAGAATTATTCTATGACATCATACAATTTTCCAAGATTTTGAGGAAGACAGGGTGAAGGAGGAAGCACAGGTTGACAAGGTGTGAGAGAAGTAGGAAAAACTAAATTAGTAGGTTAAGGATTGTTTCTTATGAAATAGGTGTGATACATTGCATGATAATCCTCAATAAACTCCAAAGGACTCCTATATTTTCATTTCATGGTTATAATTGGATTATTCAAAGTTTGAAAAGAACTTTATTGATTATATCCTTTAATTGTAATCATAGGTGTAGTGAAAGTTTGAGAAGAATGTTGAGGATAACCCTTAATAGTAATCATAGGTTTTTTAGATGCTTGGAATAAATTTTATTGAGTACATTCTTTGATAATTATCATTGGCTTGTTGGCTACCGTAGGTTGTGCATGAACAATGACTTTAGGTTTGCTCAAAATATTGACACCATTGAATTGATCAATCTCTCAATTTTTCATGGGTTCCTCATTAGAAGGGGGAGCATAAAGGAAATTAGCAATGATATTATCCTCTTATTTCAAGGTGTCCTCATGAGTAGGACAACCTTTAAAATAGGGACTAGGAACTTCCATTAATGCTTAATCTCTAGAAGAAGTGTTGTCATGCCCCGCAAGGGAACCAGGGAAATGCACAAAGGTTTACTTTGTAAAAGAAAACCTAAGTAGAGTTTTACGAAAAATTTTGAACTTTTAAAGTTTGCAAATAAACAAAACATATTCTAACTTCTTTCCAAGGTTCCCTTAAATGTAAATGTATAATTTATAGAAAACTGATAAACTAATACAAACATTTATTACCCATACATATTTCATTTAAAGATCCTATTTGGGAAATGCTTAAACATATTCATTTTCAATTTTACATCTAAAACTTTTAAGAATCAATTACTGAAATTCCATTTCATCTAATTAACATATTACAATAGTACAACAAATGATTCATCAACATTTTACATAACTTGATATATAACAACATTACATCTTTTCAACATACATTAAATGAACATCCCATATAACCCTTTTCCTACATCTACCCATTACATCATTTGAAATTAACATTACATTTCAAACTCCTCATAGGAGAATACATGAGTTTACAACAACATGAATAAGTACAAGTCTTCATTCTTCAACAGGTGCACAGACAAATATGAATCTTCAGTTGTTTACATCTGCACAAGATACCTCGATAGAAAGATTTTCCACCCAACCATGTGAAACTGATAAAGTTTCACCCCCCGTGCTAGGAGATAAACACCAAGCCCACAAAGAAGGAACTTACTAGGTCTTACAAAAGGGTTGAGTAACATTTCGCACAAGTAAAGTCATTTCACAAGGGATTCTAAGGTTTGGGTAGGAAATCCTAAGCAACAACCTAAGTGAGTGTCATCGCATAGCCCTCACCCCTTGGGTTGTCCTGGTACTAGCCACACTGGGCCCCGGCCCCCAAGTAGGCACATGTGGAATTGAATGCCTTTCATATAGACAAGTGCCATTCGATCGTACCTATGCATAGGTACCTTCTCCCACTCCCATCCATAGCCTGTCCTAGCGCTAATGGCATGGGCGAGGCACAATTTAATCTTTTTAATATTTTAAACCCATCCCTTAAATTTTATTAGGTTATCACTTGGTTAATTAACTCATCAGTCGGTTATCCTGGTCTAGCCACTTTAGGGCCCCGGCCCCGCACTGAGAGCCACTCACTTAGGGTTCCTAGGTTTCCTAACCCTAACCTAATCCCATCAGGATTTCCTAGCAACCCACTAACATGTTCAACATTTCTACTATAACAAATCTACCCTAGGATGCTTAGGAGGTTCTAAAGTTTGGCAGGTTTAATTGTTGCTAATTTAGGAAGCAAGGGTTTTGTTTTCAATTTTCTAGTCTCCATCCTAACATTTATCTAAGTATGGAACTAAATACTCAAATATATATATTTGCAATTTAATTAAAATTTATTAAACCATTGAAATAATATGCCTCCTAGTTCCTAAGTTTGCCCCATGTAATGGATTATATTATATCTAATATATTGTATATATATAATATATACATATAATATATTAGATATATATAACACCATATTGTCAATATATAAATGAAATATTAATATAATTTTTACTCATTAAATTAATATTCCTCTTAGTTGTCTTAAAATGAATATCTCCATATATTATATTATATATATATATAATATCATATATATTATATATATATATATATATAATATATTAAGCTTATATAAAAAAACAAACCATGTTTTCAAAATATAATTCATATTATACATATAATGTATATTATATGTATAATATAATACCAATTTAATTTAAATAAAAACTTAAATTATATTATATATATAATATTATACATATTATATATATAATATAATATATTACACCATAATATTAAAAAAAAACACATATATTATATTATATCTATAATATATTAACCATATATTATATATATAATAAAATGTAATGCTAACCCGAAATAAATCCAAACAAAAATTTTGTTTTGTTTTAAACGCACAAGCAAAAAGGGGAAGGGGGCCCGCTCCGTGCGGTACCCCCGGGGTACCGGCGGCAGCAGGCCTGCTGCCGCACACAATCATATACAAAATAAAACATTTGTTCGGATATGTATTTTTTTTTGTTTTAATTTTATTTTGTTATATTTTTTCAATTTTTTTTGGTTTTAACATATGTTTTCTTTTAATTTTATTTTTATTTTATTTTAACTTAGCTTATACTATATATATATATATATATAAATAAATAAATAATATTATTTAATGTTGTTTAATTCTCAAACATACAGAAATGAATATTTTAGTTTTTATTGAATAATATGAAATGAAATAAAAACTCTTCTTTAAATTTTTATTTTCTTAAAAGAAACATTTAAAAATCAAAGGTAATATATATATTCACCTATTAACCAAAACATCGAAATGTTTAAAAAAAATAATATATTGAACTTATGATTTAATTTTTATAAAGTTATAACTTCATATATATATTTTGTAAAACATAAATATTTATTTAATGCTGTTTAATTCTCAAACATACAGAAATGAATATTTTAGTTTTTATTGAATAATATGAAATGAAATAAAAACTCTTCTTTAAATTTTTATTTTCTTAAAAGAAACATTTAAAAATCAAAGGTAATATACATATTCACCTATTAACCAAAACATCAAAATGTTTATAAAATATTTCTTTTTCTTTTAAAATCGAATGTTTAAAAAAAATAATATATTGAACTTATGATTTAATTTTTATAAAGTTATAACTTCATATATATATTTAAAACATAAATATTTATTTAATGCTGTTTAATTCTCAAACATACAGAAATGAATATTTTAGTTTTTATTGAATAATATGAAATGAAATAAAAACTCTTCTTTAAATTTCTATTTTCTTAAAAGAAACATTTAAAAATCAAAGGTAATATATATATTCACCTATTAACCAAAACATCGAAATGTTTATAAAATATTTCTTTTTCTTTTAAAATCGAATGTTTAAAAAAAATAATATATTGAACTTATGATTTAATTTTTATAAAGTTATAACTTCATATATATATTTTGTAAAACATAAATATTTATTTAATGCTGTTTAATTCTCAAACATACAGAAATGAATATTTTAGTTTTTATTGAATAATATGAAATGAAATAAAAACTCTTCTTTAAATTTTTATTTTCTTAAAAGAAACATTTAAAAATCAAAGGTAATATACATATTCACCTATTAACCAAAACATCAAAATGTTTATAAAATATTTCTTTTTCTTTTAAAATCGAATGTTTAAAAAAAATAATATATTGAACTTATGATTTAATTTTTATAAAGTTATAACTTCATATATATATTTAAAACATAAATATTTATTTAATGCTGTTTAATTCTCAAACATACAGAAATGAATATTTTAGTTTTTATTGAATAATATGAAATGAAATAAAAACTCTTCTTTAAATTTTTATTTTCTTAAAAGAAACATTTAAAAATCAAAGGTAATATACATATTCACCTATTAACCAAAACATCGAAATGTTTATAAAATATTTCTTTTTCTTTTAAAATCGAATGTTTAAAAAAAATAATATATTGAACTTATCATTTAATTTTTATAAAGTTATAACTTCATATATATATTTTGTAAAACATAAATATTTATTTAATGCTGTTTAATTCTCAAACATACAGAAATGAATATTTTAGTTTTTATTGAATAATATGAAATGAAATAAAAACTCTTCTTTAAATTTTTATTTTCTTAAAAGAAACATTTAAAAATCAAAGGTAATATATATATTCACCTATTAACCAAAACATCGAAATGTTTATAAAATATTTCTTTTTCTTTTAAAATCTAATGTTTAAAAAAAATAATATATTGAACTTATGATTTAATTTTTATAAAGTTATAACTTCATATATATATTTTGTAAAACATAAATATTTATTTTTATATATATATATAATATATATATATGTATATAAATAAATACGGCAAGTATTTATTTGCAATAAAAGAACTATTAATTTCTTCACTACATAAATATAAATTTTACAAACATTAATACTACTAAAGTGCCTATAAAATTTTGCCGCAAAAACAAAATATTAATTTCCACTACAAATCTAACACATCTAAATTTATTTTTGGGTGTAGGATCCAACCTGGATTCTGACGATCTGGTTGAAGAAATCCCTAAACCTCTTCCAGTCCCCTGCTCCCAAATTCCAGCCTTCTGCTCTCCAAATTCTTCCGCTATTCTCTCCTCCTTTTCTATAGCCGTGTAATTAAATTTTATATCCAACATGGTAGTTGGAGGAGTTTCTCTACGGGAGAAACTTCTCCAACTTCTCCAACTGCATTCCCGTACACCTTAATAAAGTTTTATTAATTTTTAATTAAAATATTGTCAAAATCAAACTTTAATAACGAATTAAGTTAAATTCCTCACAAGGAATTCACATAGCCCAATTGGTAACTAACTAGCCCAACTTTTAGGAGGTCTTGAGTTCAACTCCCTCCTAGCTAGCTAGTTTTGTTACCAAAGGCAATTTTATTATTTTATTTATTTCTTAATTTATATATATATATATTTTTTCAACAATTATAAAGCTAGTGCTATTTTGTTAATCCTGTTAATATAAATTATATATTTATTTATACTTATAAGTATATATACGTATATGTGTTCATAAGCATATGTGTGCACCCATATGTTTATGACACATATAGTACAATTAACTTATTATTCGCATCACTATCATTATAACTATATAACCAGAAGATGCAAGGTACAAATAACAGCTTGACCCTAATTACTAACATGATAATCTAACAGGGATAAGTCACTGAAACAGAAATCGACCAACAAGGATTCACATAGACAACCTACTGACAAGGTTGAGCATACCCTAACAGCAAGAACAAGATCCAAACCCTAATAACTGATAAACCACCTAATACCTCCCTACCAGGAATTGATCTGGTACTTCCCACCTAAGGTGGATGATCAAGGATAAAGGTTTTCTTTTGTGAAGCTTGGTGATATCTCCATGACAACAACAACGATCAAGGATTTTTAAGGGATTGCTCAGACCTGTGGAGCCAGGTGGAGACGATACCCGGTACCTGCAAATCCTGCATCACCAAGAAGAGATACATATACATATAGATATACGAATCAGATATATGCAAGCAGATGACTAGGATCGATACATCGTGTGGACCTCACTGAGTGAGTAACTACGACTTCGTCCTGAGTCATGAAAACACATCAGACATATGTATCCATAAAACAATTATGATAAGGGTTAGTATTCAAATCATTAAATAAAACATGTAAAACTAATACATTCTTCTAGGATCTCAGAAACATATAATCAATGTAACTATAACTGAGCATATAAATATCATCTGATGAACATATAATCCTCCATGAAACATAAACATGAGTGTATAGTTCTAACCATAATAGAAAGGAGTCAAATCATAGTATCACTGTAGGAGAGGTATTACAAGTGTTAAATGAAGGTAAGGGGATATTAAGAAAGGTATTTATAATGTCCTCCTCTTGCTCTAAAATATCCTCATAAAGGGGGAATGTCTTAGGAGAAGGAGAAACATCAAGCATGAATGTGTCATATTTAGAGGAATTAGAAGAAATTTCAACCATTATATTATCTTCTTGGACCAAATTTATTTCATGAGGGAGAGAATAGTAAAAATTATGATCTAGTGGTTCATCCCAAATAGGGAGATCATTGAAAACTTTAGGACAAGTATAATCATAATTCATCAAAGATTCATTCCTAGAAGTCAATGTTTCACAAGGGTAATTATAAAAGTTTAGCAAGGTATGCTCATGGAGGAAGCACATATCAAGATAAGAGTTAATATTAATCTTCAACATTTCTCCCAAAAGAGAGAGATTTTAGAAAGAAGGGTAAAAATATATTCTTGCACCAATATGACCTCATGAAGAGGGGGGTCCTTAGGAGAGGGATAAAGTGATAAAAGGGAGGCTAAGCCACTATCACCTTGAGAAAATGGATGTATTATAAACATAATGGAGATACATAATGAGTTAGGTTGATCAAAATTTTTAATAGAAATTGGTGAAAAATTCTATGATGTAGATCACTCACCAAATCATATTATACATTAGGAAACCCCCTCCAAAGGCTCACCCTCAAATAAATCAGATTAGTACAACCCAAAATGGATGAAGGGGAGCTAATAAAAGATCTAAGTGAGAGTGAGGAATTGGGGTTTATTCCCTTTAATGATAAAGATGTGTGCTATGATATGTAAATATGTGGAAGGAATTGATGCTATGATAAAGGAAATGACAAATAACAAGGTATGATCTATCATATATGATGTATAAAAGTAAGTGCAAGGGGAAAATTAGTAGGAATGGAATCACCTTGGAGAAAGAGGAGGCAAATACAATTTGATTTTGACTACTGCAGAGATGTCAGAATCAAGTAAAACTCTAGATCAGGGCTTCTGATGCCTGAAATTACTTTTTTGTGAAAATATTAGTCCTAGAGGATGAGGCCAACCTGGATGACGTAGTTCAGGATAATGTTCCAAAATTTTGTGTTGTCATTTGATGAAGGTTTTGGGGAGATTATTTTCATGGGATGCATGTTGAAGTGTTGTAATTGCTAGAAATAAAGTGTTTTAGGATAAATAAATCTAGTATACTAGTGGTGAAGATGATCGCACAAGGATTTATCTAAGTATATAGAGTGTTTGTTGATAACACAGTTAGTCATGGTGAATGCGATGTGCAATGATAATATGAACATATGTGGTGGTGTGATTGGAAAGGTAGAATCTATAGAGTCATGTTAGCCTACTTCTATGATTTCTTAATCTCATTTGAAGTACAGTTGAATATTTGGAGGAAACACCAGTGATATTGGCTAGAATAGTCAACCAGTTTGTCAAGGTGACGAATTCAAGGTGGAGGTTGAATTAATGTTTACATTTGTTTTGTTTTTGAATTGTATTATCAAGAGATGAAATTGTAGATCACAATTTCCTATGAATTTGTATTGATTTTGGAGGCCAATATTAGTAACATGTTTGAGGTTAGTTCACTGACCTAAAAGTGTATATAGGAGATGAAATTGAAGGGATTGGATGATGGTTAGATGTTGTGATAATTATGATAATTGAATCTGAAGTGTGTATGATCAGAGAAGCAATTTGAGAAGAACTAAAGTAGATCTACTAGGTAGAGAGTGCTACAATTAGATTAGTTTATTGAGTTCATTCTCAAGGAAATTTCTAACAGGATTGCAGTTAAAATACTTTAACTAGGTGACTCTTAGGAGTTATAAATCCCCTAATAGGGTAGTTCCTAACAAGAATTTGTAATAGATTTTAATTGGGCTATATATACTCTTAACCGGGTATATCCTTAACAAGGTGTTGTAATTGCTCCTAACATGGTAGATCCTATTTGGTGCACTAGTGAGATTAGTGGGTGACAATTCCCACTAAGGTTTTTCCCTCTAGCAAGGGTTTCCATGCAAAAGATTGGTGTTTTTGTGTTGATGATTGTGTGGATGTTTTATGTGTTATGTTTTTATGTGATATTACTTTTGCATGTTAGATAATCTATAAGTTAAGTAAAATTTTATATAGATTTGTGGTTACATTGATTCAACCTCCCCTCTCAGTACCTTATAGCATTAAAATTTTGACCTAGTCTCTATAGCTCCAAATTTGAATAAAATTTTAGAGGGCTTGTGGCTGTTCCTAAGATTCCCAAATATGAATTCACAAGTTCTATCATTGTTCTTACACATAGAAAAGAAGGGGAAAATGTCATGGAAATGGATTGACCTTGGTTAAACCCATATTTAGGAATTAACCTTGAAATTGAATTGAAATTGTGTAAGGAAAGATGAAATGAAATCTATATCTGAAACATAAATCACCTTATACATTAATGATGCAATGCATCTTTGGAGATGATCACAAGTGTTGATGCAATATCTTGGAATCCACAAAAAATCTAATAGGAAATCATGAAACCAAACCATTGATGATGGATGTTGTAGTTTGTTACAATGTTGGATTGAGGAAGAAAGAGAAGAAGAAGACTTTACAAATGAATGGAGATATCCTTCCTTGATTGCGAACACCTTTTCTTGACCTCCAATAGGGGAAAGAAGCTAGATCTATGGAAGTAAATGCCTAGAACACATGATGAAATGAAGACTTGAAATGTTTGATGGCTCTTGATGTCTTTGTTGCACTTGCATGCTTAATGGGATTGAATGCTTGATGATGGATGTCTTCACTAATGGGTGATTTATTTCACATAAATCTCTTGAATGCACAATGAAATACTTATGGATGATTACATAAATTAATGATTATAATCATGGATGTGAAAATGAGAGGATTTGATATTTTTTTATACATATGTTAGGGCTCAGATTTTGTAGGGCCGACCTCAAATAAAGATCTAGGAGAAAAACCCCCACATCGGGCCTAGAGCCAATTAAAGCACAAATCTCTAGGACAAGGTTGACTTGGATGGCCTCTTATGCTTTGCATACCCATCCCCACATTTTTTGGAAAAATGTCAGGTCGCCTTTTGGTTTTTTTTCCTTTCTCCTTGGTCTTATTTTTTTGTGTTCTTCTAGGATACGAGATCTCAGAGTGCCCTCTTGTTCGTTGCCAAGAATTTTGGACTTCAGGTTTTGATGTCATCATTTCTGTCTTTGCTTGAGGAAGTGAGCGTCATGTGTCTCAAGGTCTAGAATTTGGGATTTACCTACCTTTGGAGTTATGATTAAAAATTAATGCACTTCTTTAGGCATTATAAAAGGATTTTACCCCTCATTTTTACATTTATCCTAAGTGAAAATTATCTTTTGAGCGATTAGTTGTGAAGTGCGAAGTGCTTGCTAACTCTGAGGTTTTGAAGGGAAAATTCTCCAAGTGCTAGTGCTCATGCATTCTATACTTGAATCAGGTAAATCAAGCATTTGGAAAGTAGTGGTTGAGCATTCCTCATTAGCTTTGGTATTGCATTGTTTTACGTAGGTTCCTTTTGGCCATTGCTTTCATTTTTTTTTCTTTCAATTTCTAGTTTGGTTTTTTCTTGCTAGTTTTCCTTTCCTTCCTTTTGTCTGTGTCATCTAAAAACTCTACCTTGTAAATAGTTCTTGTACGGAGCCTTTAGACATGTCCATCAATTTTTGTTTTGTTTTTGTCTTCCATGGCTTATCCATCTCGTCTGTTCATAGTGTAACTTTTGTAAATTTGTTATAAATCTCTATGAATACCTATATTTAGTGTTGTCTCCTTTGCATTACCTTTTTAGATAGGTTTGTGTGAATAATTTATGTTCCTTGTTAGGATAGGTGGTGTGCAAGGTGTAAAATATAGAGGTGTTAATAATTAGGTGTCCATTCAAATTCTTTGCAAGGTATATCAGACCATGCACAAAAAATAATTAGTTCATGGACTCCATGTCGAGTCGCTATGAGTTGTATTTTGTCACTGGGAGGTGAGTCCTTCAAAGTTGTAGGACTCACCTTAGTCATGAAGTCACGTTCATGAAGCCAAAGTAGCTAGTTTCAAGTTATCCATCATCTTTGTTATGTTCCCTTTAATGACAGAAATGGTTCCCACGGGAAAATATTCAAATTAATCCAAGTTGGCCATTAATTCTTGCTTTACCATGCTAGTTGTAAGATTAAATTTCATAACTTTGTGTGCGTGGAACTACGCATGTATAGATTGGGAAATGACCTGTCATTAATTAAATTATCACATTAACTATTTTTTGTACTTTTTTTCATTTTGAGATTTTAGTCCCCGAATGTCTTGGTAGTTCCTGACATGCATGTTTTTAAATATTGGTAGTTCACCAAGTCATCATCTTCGGACTCCAAAATTCTTGGTCATACATTATGTGTTTTATGGTTTATCCACATAGGATACATTTCCTCGATATCCCTTGTTGCTAAGTTATGTTCCATGTTTCCAAGTCATGAAATGCGTGGTCCCCAAATATTTGGGGTCCAAAATATCCATCAGTTATTATTATCATTTGTATCATTCTAACGGTCATCTAGTCTTGTAGGATATAACAAGGAGAAATGGTAGCAACAAGATCCTCTCTCGGAAGTCCAGAGCTTCCTAGTTCATTGGAAGATCCAATAGAAAATAAAAGGTAGAGAGGATAGTGGAGAAACTCCTACTGGTAATGAAATACATGAAGGTTAGTATAATCCAAGGCTCCTAGTTTTAAACTACTCTCCGAGAGATCTTAGACACTGACTTATCTCATACACTAAATTTGGAACCAGGGCCAAATTAAGAAGCCTCCAACAAACAATATATCAATTGAGGAAGAGAAATGATCCATTGTCTGTCAATCTCACTACCTTCAGGATTATTCAAGAGACATTCTTCCCACACTCTATGCAAGATCTAGAGTTAATATTAATCATGGCTAAAAACTATAACATAGTCATTCACACTGTTGTCACGTCCTCTAGAGTGTCCATTGCCTCCTTGGACCATGATGTCATCATCATAATATGGAGGACCCCTTTCTTCAAGGACACTATCATAATGACTCAGGAGGCCTTAGTAGCACAATTCATAGAGGCAGGAGATGCAGCCCAACACCTCCTAAATATAGAATGGTTAAAGATCCCCTATTAAGATTAAAAAAAGATGAAGATGGATATCTCTCTCTAATTTCAAGGAGCCAATTCAGGTAGGCATCATATTTTTGTGCAAGGTTTTCGACGAGCTCCACACCTAGTAATTCTCTCAATGGATGTATTGTTAGAAAGTAAAGTCCACCAAGATAACTGAGAAGGGGGGGGGGGGTGGGTCTGAATTAGTTATCATATAATAACAATTTTTATTATCATTATCATATTTCAACCATGTAATCAATATAAGAAACAACCATAGAAAGATAAACATACAAAACAACACAATAACACAAGATATGTTGACTAGGGAAGCTCTTGATCAGAGAGTAAACCCCAGTGAGAATGATGCCCACAAAAGATGTATTAATATGAAAATTCCTTGTAAGAGGATGGAATATGTTAGGAGCCTTATGAAATACATTCACTACATATGAGTCCTTGTTAGGAGACTTTGAATCCCTATTAAAAGATTCTAACCCGGTTAAGAGTTATGGAAGACAGAAGGACCCACTGTCCAAATAGCTTCAAGGGAAAGATCACTGAACACACTATCCAATAGATCTCTATATTATTTGAACATAATAATATCAACAATTATTGATCTTAGCAACTTATCTTTTCTCCTCTATCTGTGCCAAACATCACCAACTGCTTCACCAGATCTCAATACCAAATCTCTGCAATTCGCATATCCTCTTACAACATATATTGCTCAATTCCAAAATTCACACACACACACACATATATATATATATATATATATATATATATATATATATATATATATATATATATATATATATATATATATATATATATATATATATATCATCATTAAAATTAAGGGAAATAATCCTTCCTTTATACCACACTCAAATAATTACAAATGAGTCATCCAACATGGCTTAACCAATTACAAAATATAAACCTTCACATGTTACATAATATTCCACAATTACATAAAAAATGTCAGATTCAAAACAAAATAACTCTTCACATGTGTGACCTTTGACCATGTTGTCTCATCCAAATCACCACCAAAATGTCTTCATCAACTGTATAACTTCTCATGCACAGATTCTATCCCGATTAGGAGATATCATCTAGTTACCACAAGTTGCTTCTCGGGAACACTGTCTGAATACTGCTTTCACTAAATTATACATAACTGTCATGAATAATTGAATTTCCATATGCACTCTTGACCATAATATCAAGACATAATGTAGAATAAATCCTCAAATTTTCATAGCTTGATCTTCAATACTCCACGTGTGCTAATGCAAACACTATCTGCTTCTCTGCTAATATCTAGTAGATCACCGTGTTGACATCAATGACAATCACAATCATGAATGCAACATACAAATGCTACAGAATGACTCCGAATACTCCCCCATAGGACATATTCAACATTCATTCCTAACATGTACTACTTCCTCTACTGCATGACCACCAAAATGAAATGTTTTGATTGGGTGACCATCATCTCCAACTACATGGAGCCCAAATAAGGAGGGTAGAGGAGGATATCCAATTCTATATGACATACTTTGTTTTGTGGTCATTGGATTGAGAGTATGGAGGAATCTAGGGAATGGACATAGTTGGTGTCTTGAGAATAGAGATGAGACATTCTACCCCATGGGATCATTTTCTCTAGATCCAATGGGATGAATGCTCATAACATTTTTGTAGAGTTAACGATAGCTTCATTTTACATAGAATTAAGGCACTCATGAAAGATGTAGGTTTTAGGCTGTCTCCAAAGGCCATGACCATGATCAACCCATGGGGATGCTATTTCATCCAATTTTCGCAACACACCTACATTCAGGTCACTGGGTTCATATGGAACCCATTTTTGCTACCAAAAAATTATGAAGATAAAATTATTTTATTGGAATTTTGCAAACAGATTCTTGAGGTTCATGCCCTATTGGCTGTGAAAAATATTGCCTCAGTCACCTTACCCATCACCTATAGTAAATATACATTTACCCTCATAGCAACTCAAAAAGTAGAGAATGAGTTAAATAGTTTAAACTTCACCAAATTTTCACTTAGGTACCACAATTATGATCCATGCAATCACCTTGAGAAATAAATACCCCAAGGATCTCAACCCCATGAGCCACTCCTAGAAGATTTTTGGGAGGACTACTAGGATGATTTTGATGTCCGATATATGCATCACTTGAGAATGTCAAAGGGTATGATGAAGTGTCTTGGCCTCCATTCATTCCCAAATAAATTTTTAGACAACAAGTCCCTTGAAGACCTTGAGTATAAAGATTCAAGGATTGATAAGTTAAGCCTCCCTTTGGTGGATTGGGATACCCTAGAGATTTTGACTATTGAGGTCATATTCAGAGTTATTATTGAGTAAATTCATGCTCATTTTGAGAGAGCATGTCTAAAGAGAGTCTACTAGGACACTTATCTAAAAGGAGAAACCATTTCTAGACCCCAAGAAGTGGAACAATCCAAATCCCAAGGGAAGTATAAAGTAAGCGAGTCATCTCAAATGTCCAACCCAATTCTAGAACCCCTCTGGAGGCAACTAGATGAATAGTTGGAGTGGTCCCAAAAATGTGAAGAAGTAGTGCATGCTGATATTACATTTGATCTAGGAGCTACTCTAGTAGGTTCCCAACCCCTAGGTTCTCCAATTCCCTCCTTGGAAACCTCATTTGGTTTGGCATTTATGGAGGAAAAATTGGAGAGGAAGCATAAATTTCAGCTACCAGGGAAACTCTTGAAAGGAGAAAGAAGAAAAAGTCTAGCTAGTCTTCCTCAGACAAAGACCCAAGCCCAGAACTTGAAGAAGAAACTGAGGTCCATGAGATTCCTCTCACCCCCTCCCCCAAAATAGACAATGCTCTGGAAGATCGACCGAAGATCTCTCAGACAAATGTCGATGATTTATTCCATGTCAACAAACAAGGTGACCTACACTATGCAGCTGAAGAGGAGAGAATGAATGAGGAGGAAGTCCAAGAGAAAGGTACATATATCCTCTGGGAAGTGGCTGAGACCAAAGATGCACAAAAAAATGCTCAAGAGTAGGAGGCTGATAAAAGGGAAGAGGAAGAGGAGAAGAAAATGAAAGAGTTGGGAAGAAACTATTGGCTTTAGAGGAAAATAGACCTTTGAGATCAATTGTATCCTCAATAGCCACTCCTCAACCCAAAATAGATGATCAAGGAAAATTTCCTATTAATACAGGTGAAGCAGAAATGCCTTCGGGACCCAGGGAGGAGGAAGCTCACATTGAACAAGCTCTCTTTGCCACAAAAAATATCCTAGAGAATAATGTAGGGGCAGAAGAAGAAAATACAGAGAATAATCACAATGATAACATTAAAGAAATGGCCATAGAGAGACCAAAGAAAAGGCTCACATAGAACCCCATTGGTCTAGAAATGATAATAGGTGGCATCCAGGGCCCACCAAAATGGCTAGTAGAATGTCAGAGGAGAAAGAGAACAATAGAAATATCAACCCCTCTTTCATTGGCATAAATGTTAGCCAAAGAATAAGCGATGAAGAAGCCAAAAAGGTCTTGCACCCTCCACATAACCTAGAGAGGATCATATGGAGAAGTTGTGGCAATAGTGGCAGCCCCATTGGAGAACAGGGAAGAGTATGAAGTAGCAACAAATGAATATACAATAATGCAGATTCTCCTAGGCCGAAGAGACTATAGAGGAGAACTAGACCTACTCAATCATGCCAGCCAGGCTATTCACAAACAATATGAAAAGGAATACTAAAAAAAGAACAAGCTCCAGGCTTCAAAGTAAAATATCCAAAATCTCTTATTAGAATTGAAATCCCCCCTCTCCTCTCCAATGCTAGAGCCTTCAACCAATATTGATGTTATAGGTTAAAATATATCTTATTCGATAAATAGGTTAAAGAAGTTTTGGAAATGTGAAATTTAGTTTGGGTTGGTGATTACTGATTCACCCCCCCTCTTAGTAATCAATCCTATACCTACAATTGGTATCAAAGCTAAGTTTCCTGATTTAGAAAGCATAACCGCTTAGGGAAAAGATTTGGAGATGTATAGGAAGGAAACACCCAAGTTTACCAAGGACAATTTCAATACATGGGCGAGTAGAATGAAGTTATATTCTTTAGCACTATTAGATACAACAGTTGGCTATCTTACTGTACAATACAAACCACCAACTAGAATATCATCTGTAGATGAGAAAAGGGAAATGCTGGTACATAATTCAGTGATGATAGAGATTACAAGTGCCTTATCGGATGTTGAATATGTTGATATCCAACACATGGATAATGCAAAATATATGTGGGACAAGTTGAAAAATGTCTATGGAGGTGATGCACATGTAGTAAAGGCTAAAGTTGATAGTCTAAAAGGAAAGTATGATGAGATAAAGATGCAAGATGGAGAAAACATTACACTGTACTATTACAAGTAGTGGTTGCCATTGCACCAAAAGATCGACTTGTTAATACCTAATACAAACACTAGACTTATAGAGGACACATGAGGCAATTAAGCCATGCCAAGAATCCTGAGGGGAGCACTGGCCATTTTTCCAACAATCTCCCCCTCAGTGTTACTCGAGGGGAGTCGAACCTATGACCAAGCTCTGATACCACTTGTTACAAGTAGTGGTTATTGTTGCACCAAAAGATCAACTTGTTAATGCCTGATACAACCAATAGACTTATAGAAGACATAGGAGGTGATTAAGCCATGCCACAAATCTTGAGGGGAGCACTGACCATTTTTCCAACAAGTAAAGTATAAGGATTAAAGAGATTTTTTCTGCCATTAGAGGAGCTAGAGGAAACCTTGAAGATGATGATGTAATAAGTAAAATTATCAGAACACTTACACCAAGGTATTCAAGAGTTAAGATCTATTGATCCAGATAAATTTACATTCGATTAATTAATAGGAAAGTTGACTACATTTGAGTTGAGTAATTTTTCTAATAGTCAACCGACTACTAAAGTTGTTTTTCAAGCCTCAACAAACATTGATTCATCTAGAAAAGGAAAAGATTCTTATGATTAAGATGACTATGAAGGTTTAGTTGCTATAGAGAAAGAGCTGGAAGAACTCGAAGCTTTAATAGCCAAGATATTTCCCAAAGGAAAATGAAGATATAAAGGGAAAGCCCTATTGCATGTTTTAATTGCAGACAGATTGGTCACTTTGCACACAGATGTCCAGACAAACCTAAAAAGGAATACGATAATGAAAAGAATGATAAATACAAGAAATACAAAGACTTCAATCAGAAAAACAAGAAGTTGTGTTATATAGTTGAAGATGAAGATGATGATACTAAAGATGATGATGAGGAAATATTATTTGTTGTTGTAAATGAAGATTCCTCCTCTGACGACACTCAAACTGGTGAAGAATTTTTTTTGAACACAAGCATGAATTGAAATAGCGATTGGATCATCAATAGTGGTTTCACACATCATATGAGTGGAGATAAGAAAAAATTCATAACCATGGAACATTGTGATGGAGGTTTAGTTAGATTTGGAAATGGTTCTCCTTGCATAATCATAGGTAAATGTTCTATTTCTTTAACTGATGAAATTACTTGTGAAGATGTCTATTGGGTTGATGGATTAAATTACAATTTGCTAAGTGTATCTATATTGAATAAAATAAGATTTAAATTTGAGTTTAGTAATAGAAAATGTAAGTTATCGAAAAAGACTGGTGAACTGATTGCTATCAATGAGCAAACAAAAAGTAATCTTTTCAAGTTGAATACTAGATTTGGTCATTGTTTAATTGCTAAAGTAGAAGAAAGATGGTTATGGCATAAAAGACTTTGTCATGTGAACTTTGATAATTTGGTAAAAGTTAGCAAGAAGAAAACTATCAAAGGAATACCGATACTGAACAAAATGGAGAATGCCATATGTAAGGAATGTCAACTAGGTAAAATGACTAGTTCAAGTTTCTCTAGCAAGCGTAGATACCCAAAAATGGACACACTTGCGGGTTCACATTTAGTCACTAATTACTCTTCTATTAGTTAATGGTTATTTAATCATTAATTAATCATCTTATTTCCCTCTAAAAATCTAATCTTTTAATCAGTTAATCACCTCTCTAATATTAATTAAATAATTAAGTTTATTTAATTAATTATCTTTAATTAATTGAGCTTTATCATTTAATTGAATTCAATTTCCTATTTCCCATTATTTGAATTTAATTATTCAAATTAGCTAATTATTCTTCCAAATTAAATTAATTGACCAAATTAATTTAATTTCACATCAATTATAATTAATTTTAATTCCATTTAATTTTAACTAATTCCATATTTCTAATTTAATTGAATTTTTAATTCAATTAAATCTTCTAAAAATCTAAAAAATAAAAAAAATGAGGCAATTATAATTTCTAAAAACTCAAAATCCTCATAAATTGAGAAAAACAACTTTCTAAAATCAAAATAATGTAAGGAAATTACTGCTAATACTACAGAGGAAGACATCAGTAATGAGGATTTGAGGATTATGGAAGAGGAAATTCATGTCAATACAAAAAATCTTGATTCTAAAAAGGAAGCTAATAATGAAGATGAGGAATGTGAGTGTTGTGGTTCCATAACCAGGCTCCCCTTTTTCTTAGCCACTTGGCTAAAGGCCCCCCCCTCTTTTAGCTTGTTTTGGGTTTTCTTCTTGTTAGTCTAGTTTTGTCCCTTTGTCAAGATTTAGTCTAGTTTCACACTTTCAGACTTTTGGGGTCCTTTATGTGCAAAGGTCCGGAAGGTCGAAGACTCTTAAGATTCCTCAGCACCCTCAAAATTTTGGACTTTCAGAGGTCTGAAATATTGAAAGTATGATTCCCCAAAGGGAATCAACCTTTCTGTGTTTCGGAGGTTCGAGACCCCCGAAAGCCCGAAAGGCCGATCAATGGAGGTGGGTGACATCAACCTTGTTGGTTGCCTATATAAGGCAAAGAAGCGCTTATTCTGTGCACTTGCATTTTCTGTTAGCTATTCATTTTTCAGAGCTTTTTTGCATGCGGGATTCCCATTCTTCAGCTTCTCGGTTCTGCTTGTCTTCATTTGGCCTTCTCATCTTCTATTGTGCTAGAGGCAGGTTCTCTTCACTCCTCTCTATTTGTTCTTCATTGCTAGGTTTTTTTTTTGTATTTTTTTAGCATTTTTTTGTTAGGGTTTTTAGTTTGCCTCCTTGTTTTGTCTTGCTTAGGGGTCGGAGGGTTGTCCCCTTGGACCCCTTAGCCTTGAGTTCATGGTCAGACTCATTTTAGAGCTCATTTTCGAGCTCTAACCCCAAACCTTGGTTTTTGGCCATTCGACCCTAAATAGTTTCAGACTTTCACAGTTTGAAACATCAGAGAGGGTTCTTCCTTCAAAAAAATTGGCTAAGTCTTTTCAGTGTTTCGAAGGTTTTGCACTTTGAAAAATTTGCACCACCGAATCACCGAAATCTGAAAACTTCACACCATCAAATTGTTGAAGTTTGAAAGTTTTTCTTATGGATTCTTTTCGGCCTTTCAGAGGTTCGATACCCCCGAAGGTCTAAAAGGCTGAAATTAGTTTCTAGAGCTTTTTATCTTAGTTTTTTTTGGGTTTGTCTGATGGAAGTTTGTATCATTTTCATCATAGTTCCTCCCTGATTATCAATATGATGATTATTGATCCATGCCATTTTTTCTCTTTGCATAAATGGCAAAAAAGGTTAATTCACTAGCCATGAGGTATCAATTCAAGGGTTATCATGCACCCTCCAAATTTAGAAATCTACATTCAGAGATCACAGATACTGACATCGAGAATGTCAGTTGGAATGACTACCTTGTGAAACATGCACAAATGATAGGAAGGTTCAAGGACTGCACTTCATTAGTGTATTATTCTCTGGTGAATGCAGAAGCACATTTGGTGTCCATCCTTTCTTCTAATCTGATCATCACACTAGCAAACCACTACATACCAGATGAAAGAATGGTTAAGAATAGCATGGGTAATGTGGTTTTGGATCTCCAACTAGAAAACATTAAAGATGTCTTCCATCTTCCCAAGGGGGTAGACAAATTTTACAGCTTCTCCATTGGCAAGGGAATGGACTTTTATAGCAAAGACATCTTATTATCCCATGAGATTGTGAAGAAGAAGTATCTCATACAACCTTTGCCCAGTAATAAATTGGAAAAGATAGACATGAGGAGAGGGTACATGAAAGAAGACATCCAAGAAGCCATCACCATGATCAGTTGGGTGTATGGACTGCCAAAGTCTATACAATTGGAACCATGGATGATCTTGCTCATTGAGAAGATAAAGGAAATAAAAGCAAGGTTTGATTGGGCCACCATTCTTAGCGACAACCTGGATCAACAGTTGATCGGAGTAAAAAATGACCCTCATTTCTACATGACATCTTATGTTGTGTATTTGTTGGTTGCAAGGGCAGTGTACCCAGGATTGGTTAAGGTTGGTGCCATGAGCAATCAAAATATGTGGCCATTCAAAATCTACCCACAACTGGTTCGAAAGGAGTATTACACACATGATAGTCCAAAATTCCACATCATCAATGATGCTTTTGTGTTTTCCATCATACGCTCCATATAAGGAGACTATGCTAAAAGAATGTCCATAGAGGTTGCAGCTAAGGTAAAGGCCCTTGGGGAATTCTACATTCAATTTAAGACCTTCACATACATTCAGGTGGTGGGAAGCACCCTAGCTCCTAAGAAGCTACCAAGATATCCATAAGATAGGATAATCTTGTTGGAGATGGCCCAAGTATTTTTAGATGCTCATGAGTATATTCAGAACAAGAAGAAGCATTGTTGGGATTTCCCAATTTCCATAGGGCCCCATTGCTTGCAAGACTTGAAGATATGTAAGTCCCTAGCATTCGAATGGGATGAATTACCACTATAGATTTACAATCACATAAGGACCAAATTTGACCCTATTGGTATGTATAGCCACATCATGGGGAGGCACTATGTGCATGAGCCCCATATTGAAGACCATTGGATAAACTATCTTGATGATTATGAGGTTAGGATCCGTGACTACTATCGGATGAGTTTAGAGCTAGCATAGACTGCTCTACTATTACGGGTGCCATAAAAGGTGAAGGAAGCTGATTTTGAGGATATTTTGGATCCCATTTATAACTTGGATAAGGTGTACACTAGGGCCATTTTGAATGCGGAGGTCAATAGGGATGAAAATGATGACATCAATTTCAAGGCTAGACATGTCATCAAGGTGACTAAGGCATGGATCGCCTATCCATTTCCAATGGAATCCATGCCAATGAAACAACAACCAGCTCAACCCTCCAAATAAAAGAAGAAGAAAGGGGAGAAGGTATTGATGCCACAGTTTAAAGAGGCCGCACCATAGAGGCAAAAGTAGTGTATAGACATGAGCGCCCTATGACATATGGATTAGCTACTCATTCAAAGAAGCCAAAAACTAGAATGAATGGAAGCATAGCACCTCCACATACTCCTTATTCTAGTGGTCTAGAACCTCCAAGTGCACCCAAGAAAGCACTGAAAGTTAAAATAACTGGACCTAGGCTGGCTAGGGTGATAAAGGGCACATGTACAAGAGGAAGAAAGACTCAACACATACCCACATAGACACTATCCTAGAGGAAGGAGAAGAAGATGAGGAGGATCAAGTGCCCCTTAGTAGGAGGACCTAGTCTATGGGATTCTTAAAGAAAATGAGGGTACATGAGGAAAATACACAAGAAGATACCGAAGGGGGAGCCCAAGGAGAGCTAGTAAATCTAGATGCTCTGGGAGATGATGAATTTGACATCTCTAATTTTGAAGGACTTCATGGATTTAAAGAAAATGAGCAACAGGCTCTACAAGATAGTCCTTTTCCTTTGACTCACTCCCTACATAATTCACTAGTCCTCTTGGAAATATGGGAGATGAAATTCAATGAGATTCTTAGGAGTTAGTTGAGGAGGTCACAACTGAAATTCATAAGGAGACTATAGATTCAGGAAGAGATTATTCTATAGGTATCACCTCTGAGGAAGATGTTGTAGCACAAATTCCCTCATCTTCATAATTAGTTCCACCTCCACCTCTGCATCAAACTCCACCTTCACCTCGACATCCAACACCATCTACCATTCCACTTCCACCTCCAATTCAAACCACTCCATTGCCACCACAACCTCCACCTATTTATATCCCCATTCCAACTCTACATCCTCTACCAATTCCTTCACCCACTCCCCCTCTCATTCCTACTCCTCCTGTGTAGAACCCTCCAGCTCAAGCTCCTAGTCCACCACTTGCTTAGATTGAAATACTAGTGAAAGAGCTTCAAGAGCTAGAGAAGGAAACATAGGTGATTGGTGAGATTCCATTGGAAGGACAAGATTGATCAGAGAAATAGGTTGGAGAGGAGGAACAAGTAAATATGGAAGAGGAACGAAACATAGGGGAAGAATAGGAAACAAGAGAGGAGAGGAGGAGTTTCATGAGGAAATAGAGATAGAGCGCTAGACTACTACCTCAAGTCTAGTAGTGCCATATGAGCCAATTAATTCCTTTTCAAAGAACACTTGGTTCACCAAGGAGATTCAACCAAGGGTAAGGGTATACATGGATGATGATACCAATATGGTGGCATTGGGATGAGAATTCCACCAAGTAGGACCTAGTGCCCGGGCAAGGACCCTCTCATATGTAATAGAAGATCAGGTAGACAAGTGGAAAGCTCAGGTGGTTGTCCCTAAAATGAATGTTATCATGGAAGAAATTACCCTAGATGATTATGTGCTGGAAGAGGTAGACCTAGGAGAGCCAACTAGAGAGGGAAGTAAAACTATGGCTACACTAGGGCTGAAGCATGCTCTAGGCTTCATGGATAAGGATGAAGAAAAGATAAAAGCATTGATGGAGAAAAATGAAGCAATGAAGAAATTTATTCATAAAACATCAGGTCCCATTGACCCCAATAAACCTAAGGCCTCATTATAGGCCATTTTGGAGAAAAGGGGTGATGTAAGTATACTGACATATATCCCACATTCTTTTATTCAAGCATGTGTAGATTGGAAGGAAGATTTTGAAGAGTTTTCCAAGGTAGATCTTAGGAAGATTTTGAGGCCTTTCAGAGGTATTCTTTAAGGGATCACATTTTTGGTTGAGATTATGAGTGAGGAGGATGGTCTAGAGGAGAAAATTTTGAAGTGGCAGAAGGCACTAGAAGACCTCATGGTAATAAGGAAGCAACTCTTCCAAGTTTTGGTCAAAGTATATGAAGGGTCAAAATTGGATAATTTTGAGGAGTGGATCCAAGATATCACTGGTGCTTTGACCATTTTTGAGAAGGTGTTGAAGAAAATGAATAAAAAGAGAGATAAAGGTCTACTTTTTGCTGGGGAAATGCATAAGTTTTTGGAGGGTTTAGACCTGGACTTGTATGATGAGGATGATGAGAAAATAATGCATCTCGTAAATGTTATTCTAGGCCAATATATGGATATCTTCAGTGGAGTTAGTACTAAAGAAGACCTTCAACAAATGTTCTATCAAAGTGAAGAAATTTAAAAAATGTTGTCTTGAGAAGAGGAAATAAAGGGGTTTGTAGATGAGTTACTCACCTTCTGGGAGAACCAACAAGAACTCCTTAAAGGGGTTAAGATGGCTGATTTTGAAGAGGTGCAAGAGATTGTGGATAGGTTCCGTAAAGCTCATCTAGAAGTCCTTCCAAGTCAATGAGCACCCAGTTTTGACTTAGTCAAATTTTGTACAAGGAAACAAAACATGTTTTGACACTTAGCCATTTTTTAAGACCAAGATTTTCGGCATTTCAGCCTCCAAAAGTCTGAAAGTTGGGGAGAAGTTGTTTCCATACTTAGTCAATTTTGGAACTTCATTTTTTCGAGGCAATGGATGGGATCCAAAATTTTTGGGCATGACCACCGTTAACTCCAGTCTTCTCCAACTTTTTTTTCAGTCAGAAAGATCACTTCTAGAGGGTTGTTTCTGCATGATTTGAGGGTGTCTTCTAGTCGAGTTCACGAAGGAGAGCTATAACGGAGGATAAAGAGAAGAATCACAAGTTTCATGAAGAACATGCATGAGTTACCGATTTCACTTTTGAGTTATTTTATGCATGATTTGCTCCAAAATTGTAATGCACGAGGGTTAATTCCATGCTACGGTAGTTTTAAATTTCTTTAGGGTTAGTTTCCTTCATGTAATCTTTAGTTTAGATTTATTTTCAAGTTTGTTATGCGGCTGAAACCCTAGCTGCAAAATTGAGAGCACAACTCTATAAATTATATGAAATCCATGTAACTAAGGTTGATTATCATTGCAATACAATATATACAGTTGGTGCTTCAAATGTGGTGTGATTTATTCTACTATCTTTGCAAAAATTATGAATGTGTGTTTGCTTATTCATTTGTTTCAAAGAGAAAATTGATTGTATGGTGCTTTTGGTCTGTGATCCTTTTAGTCTGGTGTTTACCTTTGCTACATTGCTTTGTTGTGATGAATTACTGGGAAGATCTTTCCTTTTTGGTGCTTAAAGATAAATTTGTCTCATGTGTGCGCACATTCGTAGTGGCTTTGTGATTTGATGAATTTTGATATATCTTACATCTGCATTTACTTCCATTGATGATTTTATCTACAAAATCATGATTCTGATTCATTCAAATCTTTGTTTTGTGGGTTTTTTTTCTTGTCTTCTCAGTTCTTTAATTTGCAAAGCAATGTAATATTGGTTTATGTCCATTAGTTTTTCATTCTGTGAATTTCTTTCAAGTTATTGTTACCTTGTTCCTTACTTTCTCTGTGAAATTAATTATAGTAGATTAAATAGATTGATCTTGTTTTCATTTAAAACTTAAAAAAAATAGAAAAAAGAGAGATATTGTTGTGTTTTAAGATTTGTTTTTTAGTCCCTTGAGAATGAACCAGCAAAGGCCTCCTTGTGAACAAATTAACATTTATCTTCCATTGAGCTATCCAAGGAGTTGAGACCCAGCCCAGAAGGAACCTTGAGATTGATCTACATCATTCTTCCAAGAGGGGAATTTTCTTCATGTAAATTCCTAGCCATTGTCTCGTGTAAAAACAACGCTCAACAGTGAGGTTAGCTCTTCCCCCCAAAAGCCCAATGAATAACACTGCTGACATGAAAGGGGATACCCACAATCAAAGAAGCCTTGAGAAAGATTTGTGGGATTGGGATTTCAAGGTGAAGAGAACCATCAACATGAATATGCTGCAGGTGACTAGAAACAAAGACATGTATGGATACAACATTGACAAATGGATCCAAAATGATATCCAGGAGCTGTAAACTAGATGCAAAAATATGGAAGCCAAGAATGCCTCGCTGGAGGAAATCATTGACAAAATGTGGAATGATGCTGAAATGTACAAAAAAGGTAAGGATGTTTTTGAGAAGGTTATTATTAATACCACCATGTTGGAGGAGAAAATTAACAAGGCTATTGAAACTATGATAAGCCTGATTACTGAGAAGATCAACAATAATGATACTATGCTAAAGAAGATGATCACTCTGTCCAACATGTGCATAAAAGAAATTGTTGATAACCTTAAAGCCCTCTATACCCCGCTAGAAGGGAATAATACTAAAAAAATGAAAGAAGAAGATCAAGGGAAAGATGATATATTGTTGCTTGGTCCGGGTTCTAGAACCAGATCCAGTACTAGAAAGAAGACTACAGTCCAAGCTAAAGATATTTCCAACCTGAAGGAGTCCATCAAGAATATGCAGAATCATATGGAGGAATTTGAGGAATTCCTCAAAATGATGAAGTGACCCTGCAACTGGGAGTTCTTTTGCCCTATTTTGATTGTAGTTATTTTGATTTAGTATCATATACTTTTTGTGCTAGTGCTTTAATGTATTATCTGGGATTTGTCCCTCTCGATTTTTGTCCCTTTCTGGGAAAGATTATTATCTTTTAGTTATCTTATTCTTATCTTCCTTATGCTTTGTTAAAGGGTTTCGGGGTCCCTTCAAAACCTACAGTTACCGTAATAAAAAACTTTCTAAAAATCAAATCATTTAAAATCAAAAAATAATTATTTTCTTAAAATTCAATTTTAGAAACTCTTATCTTTCAAAAATCCAAAAAATCATCTCATCTTTATGTTCTTTATTTCCTAAATAACTCTCCACTTTTTTGAGTTAAATTGGAATTAAATATTTTATTATGGAAAGTTACCCAAATCTTCTCCAGTTTTGAATTATCTCATCCATTTAATCATTTTTTCTCATATCAATCTTGATCGTCCATTCAAATCATAATTTCTATATAAACAATCCTCATCTCTCACATTTTCATATCTTTGAATTTTGCATTGAAATTATGTCAATCTATTATCAGAGTATCACAATTTCTTGAAGCTCTTGAGTCAAGGTGCTGCCAGAATCACAACTAAGTGCCACAACTCAACAAGGAGAAGAGAAGAAACAAAAGATTCAAAGTGTTGAATAATTTTCTTTGAAATTGTTTATTTCTATTTGATCATTCAGACTTATTATTGTGTTGTTTGTAGGACTTTTATGTGCTTAGTAGTTGACTATTCACCATTTTTAGATAATCTAGTGCTACTAATCCTCTTTCTTGAGTCTTGTAGAATTTTCCCTACAACATTTTGGTGAGCCCTACGTTAATGAAGAACCCAAAAAAAATAAAAATTTGATAGATTTGTCTCTCATATTTGCATGTAGGTTTTCTTTGCTAATATCGTGTTGCTTGTAGGGTTTTCATATTTAGTCATATATCCTAAACGACATGGAATTTTCTAATGAAATTGTTATTGAAGGTTTGAGATGGAATCAGGAGGCTACAGTTTGAAAATCATATTTTTATGATCATTTTTGTGCGATTTATAAATTTTTTAATGATATTTCATAAAAAATTAATTTTGGATGCAAATCAACCAATTTATTTGAAAACTTTACATTTTTGGTATGTTTTCATAAATCGGGTCCCGAGGACACAAATGAAGGAATTTTTAAAAAATTCTTACATTTTTGGAAATATCATTGATTTGTACTAGGGGTTACTTGTTTACATTTCTACTATTTTAGGCCATAAATATATCTAAAAATTGGATCCTTTATGACTAGGTAAAAAGCAAAAAAAAAAAATCAAGGTGCACTTGTTCCAATTTCAATTGATTTGTATTCTCATCATTGATTTTTCTAACCATGTTAATTTTATTTCACCTTGGATTATTTTTTTTGGACTAATGTGTTTGGAAGCTACTGTGGATGCTTAGGAGCTAGAATGATTGCCACTAGGTGAGTATAAAAAAATGCAAAAATAAAAATGAAAAAATGTGTCTAGTCTTTGCTAGCTTCAAATGAGGTAAACCTTATCCCTTTGCATTTTGCTTAAATTGTGGCTTTTCAAAGTTCAACATCTAGCTTAAGTAGAAAGGTTCACTTGTTTGATGAGTTTGGTATTAGGCCTATGCTCTTCACTTTCACATTGAATCAGAATGCCAAACATGCCAAGTTTTTCAATAGAAAGGAGTCAAAGAATGAACAAACAATAAAATTTAAGCCTCTTTGTGTGTGGATAAAAGCATTAGGCCTATTCTCTTCACTTTCATAGTGAATCAGAATGCCAAACATGCTCAAATCCCCCTAGATTAAAAGGCTTGAGAAAGAATCTTGTTAAATGTGTTTGGATGTGAGTAAGTAATATGGATATGCTCTTACCCTTCTCAGGGTAATCAGACTCCTAGACCTACTTCTCATCTTGATTTCATTTCTTTCATGATCATGCTAGTTAAAATAGAACTTTAGAGGGCTCGCCTCCCGAGAACATGCCTTAGCAAGGCTGGTGAGAGGGACAACCCAAAGTGGGATACAATTTATTTTGTCGCAATAATCCAACCCACTATAAAATAAAATGCATTCATCTTTAGTGGGGTGAATTATAGAAAAACTTGAGAATGGTACCTCCTCTAGTAGTCCTTTGTGATTGTGCAAAATCATGTTTTTATGGGTGTAGGAGGCCTCTATAATGGGGGATAGACTCAAGTCCTTCTGAACATAATCCTTACTAGAACCTGGTTAATTAGAAGACACCTTTTTTAGCCATGTTGAACCCAATTGACCTTAGGTAGATTGTCTAGAACCTCTTATTGTGCAAGACTTATCAAAACATTCTAGAACATACACTTAGTATTTAACTACGAGGACTATTGATTGAAGTGAGTGTTGTGATTATCATTTTGTTTGTTGCATTCAAGTTTCATGTTACAAGTGTCATCAAAACAACCTTAAGATAAAGATTTCAAAGTTCTCCATCAAGGATCCTAGGTCCTTAGAACTAAGAGATCACAATCAAACATCAATAAGTCTTAATCATAAAGAGAAGTATTTCTCTATCAAACTTCAATTCAAAAGACACTCTTCAAACTTGGAATCATTGTAACAATAATTTGAACCACACTCCAAACAATTCAAATCAATAGTAAGATGTCTCTTCCATACCCTTTTGGTTAGAGACCACTCATATGATCTCAAACAAGGAATAACCTAGATGACATATACTTCAATTCATCTCCCCCATACAAAGAAGAACAAGAAACCAACTACAATTGAACACTGATACTTGTACAAAAAATGATAGAGCTACAGACCCAGATAGATGATCTTAAAATTTAGAGAGAACCAAAGTCTTACACCATAAAGGACTTATATCCATACCCTATTGATCAATCAATCTATAGGCCTCTAATCAAATCACATCTTAATGAACATCCTCTTTCTTCCTCAAATCCACCACTAAGGATTTCCCAAATGAACACAATTGCAAATTTGTCATCCTTTGGGCATCAATCAACCATGATCAATAGGAAATCTATTATACCACATGTTCAATAAAAAACTCTTCACAACATGAAAATGTCAATTTGGTATCACCAACAAGATCACTCAAGCAACAAAAGTTCCAATCTAGTCCTTTCTATCATCTGAATAAAAAAATTGCTCATAATCATCATCTTATTGTTCAATAGAATCAAAATCATCTACCCATGTCTAGCAATGGCACATTCCAAAATAATCACACCAATGACATATCTACCTCCATTAAAGAATTTGTCCCTCAAGAATCCTCCATATTTCCCACCATTCCTTCATCTGATGATGTGTCAAATGAGAAATATTTTCCATTTCTATCCAATAATATATCCAGTAATGAGACTTCCCAAGGGCTATCCACAATGAATTTCCAAGCTAATCCCTTCCTTGATATAATTCCCTTATACAATTCAGAAATCCTAGATCAAATTCCACCATATGCTCTATTTCCAGACAAATCTACTCCAAAGAGTCTCATTCAAAGTCCTTTTCCCCCATGACAAACCATTTAAATCCTCCAATAATCCTCCACAAATGTCCAAACTCACATGGGATTGATGAAAAGCATGAAGAAATGAGTCCTAAAATAAATAAAGATCAAGATCCCAAGAATGACCAAACCTATCCAATTGTTGACCAAGATCCTATCTTCTTAGAATTTAATAATGATCCTTCCATCCATGTCTATCTTATCTATGAGGATTCCCATCTATCCCAAGAACAAAGTGTCCTCCCAAGTCTTATGGATCTTCCACTTCCTATTCCTAACCAAGATCATGGCATTCTTCCTATTCTTCCAAATGATTCCATTCATAGTCATGAAAAGAATTCCCTTAAAATTGAGTCAAATGATCCCCTTCCAAGTCAAGATCAAATTATCCCTTCACTTTCATGTCCATCAAAAGATCCCATCATCCCTCTAGATCCTTGTGAGCCTACTATTCCTTCACCTTAATTTCCACTACAAGATCCTTTCCTACCAAATGATCCTGTCATTCCTCCATTTTTCCCACAAGATCCTATCCTACCAAATGATTTTGTCATTCCTCCTATTCCATTGTAGGATCCCATTATTCCTCCTGATCCCCCTTGTAATTTAAAAACATTAGTGCAAGTTGTTCATGAACCCCATACATGTCAAACAGGTTCCTCCACTCCCATGTAGTCTAGTGGAGAATGGTAAAGGATGCACTAAAAGACGATGACTAGATGCAAGAAATGAAGGAATAAATTGAACAAATTGAGAAGAACAAAACATGGTCATTAGTACCCAGGTCGAAGAAAAAAATGCTATAGGTACTAAATGGGTTTTCAGAAATAAATTAATTGAGAATGGTGAGGTGATTAGAAATAAAGCAAGGTTAGTATGTAAAGGTTATGCACAAGAAGAAGGATTAGACTATGGAGATACGTTTGCACATGTTGCTAGATTGGAAGGAGTCATAATATTGCTTTCTTATGCTGCCTATAAAGGATTCAAAGTTTATCAAATGGATGTGAAATCTACTTTCCTAATTGGAATACTATAAGAGGAAGTCTACATTGAACAACCTAAAGGATTTTTTGCATAAAAAGGTAAAGATTTGGTTTGCAAGATGCATAAAGAATTATATGGTCTAAAGAAGGCACCAAGAGCATGGTATGAAAGACTACACACTTATCTTATTAAGATTGGATTTGAAAGAACAAATGATAATAGTAGTGGCTATTTGAAAGTTGAAAGTAAGGATAAAGTATTGATTACTGAATATCTATTGATGATATAATATTTGGAGGAAATGATTTAATGAGTAAATATTTTGTTGAAGAAAAGAGGAAATAATTTGAAATGTCTATGATTGGAGAAATACAATTCTTTATTGGATTACAAGTACAACAGATTCAAAAAGGAATATACATAACTCAGTCTAAATATATTAGGGATATATTGAAAACATTTGGAATGGAAGATTCAAAACTTGTCGGTACAGCTATTGTTACTGACTATAAATTGTCAAAAGAAGATGATTCTAAGGAAGTCAATGAAACATTATACAGATCAATGATAGGGAAATTACAATATGTTGTTCATAGAAGACCTGATATTGCACATGCTATTGGCATAGTTGCTATATTTTCATCAAATCCTAAAGATTCACACATGACATCGGTTAAAAGGATATTTAGATATTTAAAAGAAACTAGAGATTATGGATTATGGTACGAAAAGAAAGAAGAATTTGTTATTAAAGTTTATATAGATGCAGATTGGGCAGGAAACATTGATGATATAAAAAGTACAAGTGGAGGATCTTTTTATCTTTGAAATAGATTAGTGTCATATACAAGTAAGAAGCAAAACTATATTTCACAATCTACTACTGAAGTAGAATATGTAGCTATTGCAGTTAATTGTCAACAAGTTTTATGGATTAAGAAAATACTAGAAGGAATACAAGAACAGGTTAATGAACCTATTGTTATACACTGTGATAATACTAGTTTCATTAATATATCAAAGAACTTGATAATACATTCAAAGACCAAGCACATAAATATCAAATATCATTGTTTTAGAGAGAAGGTACATGATAAAGAAGTAAGATTGGAATATATACCTATAAAAGAGAAAGTTGCTGACATATTCACAAAACTACTACCTAAAGAGAGATTTGAATACCTTAGAGGTAGATTAGGGGTCCTACCCCTATCAGCTATAAACTAAGGAGAGATGAAATATGGATCAGTTCATAGCACTTTATCACAATATCTTGCACATGAATTGATGTATTGGATGACTAATCTATGGGGGAGCAGTCCAAGAAAAGAGAAAAAGCACAAAACATGTATACAATCAGAAGACAAGAACTGAAAGGTTAATCAAATTTGGCATTGTTGTCAAAGGGGGAGAGATGTATTGTAAGGAGAGATGCATTGTTTGAAGAGAAGTACTATAAAGAGGAGAGATTAGTATGCTAGAAGATTAGGACAAGGAAAGAGACATGCATAGATTAGAAATGTATAATTTAGAATCTCGGAAGAAGTGATTGGATGAAGTGTTTTCCATCAATGCCAAAGGGGGAGATTGTTGGCATAACAAGTTGGATATTATTGATCATGATTAGTATACATGATAATTAGTTATATGTTTTTCATTGATGTCAAAATTTTTGGCACGATGTTTTAACTTGTTACTATATCTATTGGAAGGAAAATATTATGGTTATTTTAATGTGAAGTTAAGTAAGGTAAAGGATATGTTGATAGGAATTTTATTAGGTAACGGTTCAGACAAACAATTAATTTTATACTAGAATATGCTAAGGAGTTAAGTTGAAGGATGCTATATTGGAAAAATGGTCAGTGCTCCCCTTGGGATTTGTGACATGGCTTAATTGCCTCCTGTGTCTTCTATAAGTCTAGTGGTTGTATCAGGCCTTAACAAGTCGATCTTTTGGTGCAATGATGACCAATGCTTGTAACAAGTGGTATTAGAGCTTGGTCATAGGTTCAAATCCCCTCGGGTAGTGCTGAGGGGGAGATTGTTGGAAAAATAGTCAGCGCTGCCCTCGAGATTCATGACATGGCTTAACTACCTCCTGTGTCTTCTATAAGTCTAGTGGTTGTATCAGGCATTAACAAGTCGATCTTTTGGTGCAATGGCAACCACTTCTTGTAACATGCTATTCATAAAGATTTTAATTAGATATGAGTAAAGGTGAAGATAATTTGATTAAGATACTTACCAATAAACTATTGTCTTATCGATACATTGAATAAAGTCTTATCGGTACAAATAAATTATTATCAGAGAGAGTGAAGAATTAAAGGAAAGAGAGGAATAGATGATGAAATAAGAAAGTGGGGTGACTCAGGAATAATTTGAGGATAAAGATGATGACACAAAGATTGAGGTAAAATGTATTAAGGAATTTTCTACAAGAGTAAAACATTTTATCAATTTGCAAGCCGACAAGGCTATAAAGAAAAGAAATATGGATGGTCAAATTTGATATGAAATGTATAGATCATTTGATTTAGGTTTAGGTTTATGATTGAGGGAATTATACTTAAGGAAGAAGAAAATAATTTTGTTATCATGAAGAAGACAAGAAGAAGATTGTGGTGAAAGATTGGATATTGGTAGAACAAAAAAGTATTGTTGCAATCACAAAGAAGGATACAAAGAAGAATGGAGAATTGAATTGGTATGTCATTGTGTTAAGGAGCTTAATTGGATCTGAATTAGCAAGATTAGTGCAAACTATAGATTATTTGTTAGCTATTACTCTCTAACAATTATGACAGTAAAATCCCTTATTGGGTGACCCTAACAGGTCTATTGTAAAATGCTTTAACTAGGTGAAATTCACAAAAGAGTGTTCAAAATCCTCTAACCAGGTTAATCCTAACATGTTCAAAGAATCTAACATATATCCAAGGAAATCCCTTAACTGGGTAGCATTTAACTGTTCTTTTGTAGCTCTAATCAGGTGAGCCTTTAACAAGGAAGGCTCTTAATCAGGTATATTTCATGAGAGTACAAATATTTGTGGGCATTGTTCTCACATTGTAGTTTTCACCCTAATTAGGTTTCCACAAGATAAATACTAGTGTTATTGTTGTGTGGATGATTTTATATGTTGCATGGATGTTTAATGGTCAGTAACTGGTAATGATGTTATAAGTTAATATATATCTTATTCAGTAAATTTGTTAAAGAAGTTTTGGAACTATGAAATTTAGTTTGGGTTGGTGATTATTGATTCACCCCCCTATCAATAATAAATCCTACACCTACATGAAAGGCCAAGGATGAGAAATATGAGGAATGGAAGGATCACCTTGTGGAAATTTTGAGCATTGGTGAAGACAATTTGGCTGAGACCAGAATTTTGGGGGATGAACTCTATGAGTTACTAAAGACCTAGTATTCCAAACTTTCATTTATAATTAAGACAAGAAAGCAATTGGTGAAGGTATTAGATACTCATTCAATGACATTCTGGGATCCTTTGAACCAATATATAACATTTGTTTAAGAGGCTACATTTGCAAACCCAATGATCCCCGGTACATACGCTCCTATTGATTCTTTATTACTTAGATTTGATGAATTGGTTGATGCACAATTTTGATTGCCAGGAGATTTTGGTAGTTCAATTATGGGGAAAATTTATTGATTAATGTTGAAGGCCCATGATACCACCCAAGTTTACTTTGAAATGAAGACCAAAGCTAAGGACACAAAGAATTACCTTGATGAGGCTATAAGAGGAATGGATTGTTTAAAGGAGGTAGATGAGGAAGGAGTGATTGAAATATTGGAAGCCTTCAAAAAAATTTAGGAACAATAAATTCTTCAGATTTTGAGACTTCTCTCCTTGTGAACCCTTATTCTTTCATTCATTATTCTTTAATTAAAAGCTCTCAGAGTTTGAAGTTCCAAACTTCATTCTTTGTATTCTTTATAGTGGTTTGCATCGACAATTTTCACAGAGTTGACTGAACGCCATCTTAGATTATTGTTAGAGGTGCATTGTCAAAGATTAATTAGGAATAGTACAACCCAAAAGTGAAAGGTGAGAGGTGAGAAACTGTAGACATCATCCCAACTCTAGAGGCACTGATCCAATATTTAATACTTGACATATATGGAGAGTTCTTAGAGACATGGATTCATGGATGTAGTTATAGAATGTGTTTCTTGAGGTACCCAGACTACACAATCAGATCCACATGCACACCAATGTCTCCTCAATGATTGTCTCCCCAGATTGTTCTTTCTTCCTTTTCTCCCTTTCCTCCATTCTATCCCTTTTGGTTGTTGTAACATAATGAGATGATTCTGACAACATAGGTAGTACTGGTTGTAAATATTATATTTAATATAAATAAGTATAGTGTAAATCTTGATGTAGATAGTGGGTTTTGTCTATAAATGAGAGGTCTGACACCTTTCCAAGGGTTGGTAAAATTGATGATTTTTTTATTCATAGCTATTATTGCATTCTTTCCCATAATTTAGCCGCTCTATTAACTTCGGTACATTAATGCTCCCTTGGAGCCATGGATGTACCAACTAGTGATGTTGGATTTCAAAGTTAATGAAGGAATAAAAGAGTATTCTTTTTGGTGCACTTCTTATTGTCCTTAATTACAGATTTGGAAAATATCTACCATGTTGTATTCTTCGCTATGTCCTCTGCTCAAGTTCTTTGGTAGTTAAATGGAATTCTTTGTTTTCATTGCTAATGTATGTTTTCTATTTGATGATTGTGTGTATGCTTAGTATGGTTACTATTTCTATATTTTGAGCATTATTGATGTTTGTAAATTTATAATATGACTATAGGTAGATGTTTACTCTAACTCTAGTCTATCTTTTGTGTTTTCTTTGTTGAAGCTAACGACTACTTGTAGGAAACCTTATCCCTATTTTAAGTCTCCAGTAATTGATGATCGTAAAACCAACAAACCCCTTTATCATATTATAGTCACTTACCCAACTCAACCTTCCCTGCACCATCATGACCTAACTACTAGGTTCTTGGAGTCTAGGAGAGATCAGTCTTTGGTAAACCTCTTCAGGAAAAGTTGGTCAATACTTTGGTATCCGGTGACAATTATTACCCCTATTGGAGAGGCCATCATAAAGTCCCGCTAACATTTCCTTGTCTAGGACAAGGATGATCTAGCCAACCTTGTCTAGGGAAATTTCTTAAATTTTTTCTTGGGACCTAGGGGAGTGTGCCAAAAAGGGGCGGTGAAAGCCACAATTTTATAGGCAATTAGGGCATATCTCAAAATCCAAAAATACATCCATAGGTCCTAGGAGGAAGATGAATTATGTGATAGGATGAAAAATGGGAAATCTTGCATAGAAGTTATAGCCATCTTCAAGTGTTGAATAAATGATGCTGATTTGAAGGATGCATAAGTGCTATAAGGATGTGAAATAAATGTGGGAACCCATACATGCGAAAATGGGGATAAAAACATGAGTACCTAATAAAGATGCTTACTTTTTAGGATGGCACAATTAGTATTTACTATGTTTACTATTCTGAAAAGATGATCTTCAAGGTAGGCACAAGGTTTTTGCATGATTGACGCAGGACAAGTAAGGAGCATCCAATTAAGGATAGTCCAAACAAGCAATCCAACACCAAAATGAAAAATAACACAAGATAATGTTTTCAACTGAATTTTCATTAACATGCCCTAGTTGTAAGGCCTTCCAGTTTGGGCCAAATACAATCAAAGTATTTATGCAATCTCTCAACTAGTCCAACTCTTAAACAAATAAAAAACTGATGGAAAACACTAAGGCAAACTTGAACTTGAGCTCGCAAGCCTCCAAACAATCTCCTTGTCTCCAAGCATGCAAACCACTAGCTCTGCTATTACAAACTATTTGATAACAATATGATCTTTAAGATCTCATAGGGTCCAGATCTAATCTTCTATCCACCCATTGACTTCTCCTAAACATCTACCCAAACAATCTTTAAATACTAATCTTCAACCACAAGTCGGCTAGAAGAAACAATTAACTCCTAAGCCAAGTTAGCTCCTATTACACACAAAAATTAAATGCAACAACAGTCAGCTCTCAAATAGCCTTACAAAAATTTAATTCTCCATGTCGACCTCTAGATCTAAATAGGAGAATACAACAAAAGCTACTAACAATAAATGCACCAAGTCGACCAACCAAATCTCCAAGAACTCCAGTCGGTAAACCAGAACTACCAAGTGCCAGAGAAAAAACCAAGCACCAGTGAAACAACTGAGGATGCCAAGAAACATTGAGAAACACAGGCATCACCAAGCAAGCATGTTGACCGAGCACCATAGGAATCACCGAGTACAACTTCCACTAAGCGCAAGTGGTTTCACCGAGTTCCTTTAGTGACTGAGCTTCCTTCAATAACTGAAACCATCGGTTAAAGATGAAACTGAGTAACACAAAACCAAAACAACACGTCTCCATATAGATTCACTAAGTACCCTAGAATGCCCCTAAATTAGACACCCCAGGTTTGAAGAGATATTCTCATAGGTTGGAAGAACATCTTCTGGGATTCAGCACATAAACCCCAAACTAGTTCTTCACATACAAGTCTTTCAACTCTTCACCTTGCATACTCTTCCACTTCAGTTTCCTCTATCTTTTCAAATCCTTCCTTGATAATACACATGATTTTTCTCCATACTGATCCATCCTTTCAGAATTTCTCAACTTAGCTCGGCTACCAAAGCTTAGGTTTCATCTACCGAGTGTTGTATCTAGCAAAGGCATTAGGGAAAGCTTCCTTTCATTCTTCTCAACAGTAAACACATTCTTGACATAATCATATATAGCTCTACAATCATATTGCCAAGGTCTACCGAGCAATATATGACAGCTATTCATCTCCACAATATCACACAACACTAGATCCTTATACTGGCCAATCTTAAAATTAACAAAGCACCGCTCCCTCACTTCTAGATTATGAACATTTTGTAACCAACCAGTCCTATAAGGATAAGGATGCTTCATTCTCTTCAAACCAAGTTTTTGAACCATGTCCATAGCAAAAAGATTATCAGTACTACCACTATCAACAATTACATCATAAAGTTTACCTCTAGACATGCACCGAGTTTTGAAAAAATTACTCCTCTGACAAGCTTCCTCCTTTGCACTGAGAAATGTTCTCCGAACCAGCAAGTTCTCAGATTCAAGTTCATTCTGAATGTTCTCATTTACCACAATAGTCCATCGGTCGCCAAACATCTTCTGTGTATACTCAAAAGAACGGTGTCCTTCTTCACCACAATTATAACAAGTACCCTTAAAGATAACTTTACCTATCTTCTTCTTCAATTCCATAGGTTTTGGTTCATCTTCAACAGTTGATTTATCCTTCACCGAGTGATCAATATTTTCCTTCCTTTGGGAATTACTATGTTGTCTCCTTTTCAACTTATCTTCTGCCTTCAGAGCATATTGATAAGCATCTTCAACCGAATCAATCTTCAATGTACCAAGCTCATCCTGAATATTAAATCTCAAACCATTCACATACCAAGCTACTTTTTCTTTACAAAGTTCTCCGTGTCCAGACCGAATAGTCAACTTATAGAAATCCTTGATATAGTCCTCCACAGTCAAATCTTTTTGCTTCAGATTCTGCAACTTCTTAAACAAGTCAAGTTCATAGTTAGCAAGTATGAACTTAGCTTTCAATTTAGTCACCATCAACCTCCACCGATTGATCTTCATTTCACCTTCATCTTCTCTATCTCTTTGTAATTCCTTCCACCAAAGAGTAGCATGTCCTTTCAACTTAGTCTGTGTGAAACTTACTCTAAGAGGATCTTCAATTTCTTCTAGCTCAAAGAAGTCTTCTAATTCACCAATCTAATCAATCAAGTCCTCGAGTCTCAAAGTACCAAAGAAAGTAGAAACTTCCATTCGATAACTAGTACTTAACTAAGCTCCATATCTATGTAACCGACCAGTTCTGTCTTCACCAGCTCTATCTCTCTGGTCATCACCACTAGATCCAATAGCTTCAAAGTCTTCAACAACTTCTTCATAACCATCATCAGTACCAAGATTCCTTGGCGTACCAGTAATAGCTCTCATGACTTTAGCGATCATGTCATTCTTCATCAATTCCATCTTAGATCTAAAATCAACTTTAACCTTCTCTATAATCTTCAATTCCATAACATCACAAAGATCTGCAATCTCTCTAGGGTCCAATCTTCTCAGAGGCATCCTTCAAGATTTTTGAAAACCCAAAGCAATAAGTCACCAACAAGGTCTAGGTGCAAACAACGTCAACTTAGAGATAGGTTTACACACTTAAGATCTTCAAGCTCTGATACCACTTGATGCAGGACAGGTAAGGAGGATCCAATTAAGGATAGTCCAAACAAGAAACCAAACACCACAATGTAGAATAACACAACATGACAATGTTTTCAACTAAATTTTCATTAACATGCCTGGCTGTAAGGCCTTCCAGGTTAGGGCCAAATCTAATCAAAGTATCTATGCAATCTCTTAGCTAGTCTAGCTCTGAAACAAATTAGAAACTAATGGAAAAATCTAAGGTAGATCTAAACTTGAGCTCATAAGCCTCCAAGAAATCTCCTTATCTCCAAGCATGCAAACCACTAGTTCTGCTATTACAAACTATCAGAGAACAATCTAATCTTCAAGATCTCATAGGATCCAGATCTAATCTTCTATCTCCCCATTGACTTCTCCTAAACATCTACCCAAACACTCCTTAAATACTAATCTTCAGCCACAAGTTGGCTGGAAGAAATAATTAACTCCTAAGCCAAGTCAGCTCCTATTACAAACAAATATTAAATGCAACAACAATCAGTTCTCAAATAACCTTACAAACATTTAATTCTCCATGTCAGCCTCTAGATCTACATAGGAGAATACAACAAAACCTACCAACAATAAATGCACCAAGTCGGCCAACCAAATCTCCAAGAACTCCAATCGGTAAAATAGAACTACCGAGCAGCAAAGAAATAACCGAGCACTAGTGAAATAACCAAGCACACCAAGAAACACCGAGAAAAATAGGCATTGCCGAGAAAGAATGTCGATTGAGAACCACAGGCATCATTGAGTACAAGTTCCACTGAGCGCAGGAGGTTTCATCGAGTTCCTTCAGTGACCGAGCTTGCTTCAATAACTGAGACCATCGGTTAAAGCTACAACTGAGTAACATCGAACCAAAACAATACATCTCCATGTAGATTCACTGAGTACCCTAGAATGCCCCTGCATCAATGATGCATGGTTTTGGTACATCCTTTATTTGCATGAAGTGGAACACTATGCTATACATTTCATTTTGGATTCACTAAATAAAATTTTCCAATTTGTTGGTCCATTTTCCTGTCAATGCAAAATCTTTTGAAAATGGCCCATTTCCTTGCATGTCTTATTGAAGTGTCCTGCCCTGTGTTCTTCATTGTGTCACCTTGCTCTAGTCCAAAACACACATGTTGAATCATAAAATCCAGGGAGATATTAAAGTTTTAAGGTTTGCAGGAAATAATTTTAGAATCTACCACAGTGTTGAAAACCCACAGTGTTTTTGAAAATCCATGATGTTTTCAGTCTGTGTGAAAATCCTCATTGTTTTCAACCTTGTGCCTTCCAGCTTTTGTAAACTTATCTTTTGGCGTTTGGCGTCAAGAACCTTGTGTGTTTTTGATCTTTTCTGTCAAAAACCCTGTGTGTTTTCGACCTCACAGTTTCCTATTTGCTGGCATTCCCAAATTGGGCAAGTGAGATGGATGGTGGGCCTAGGTCTTCAAAGGTTTCAAAATGATTGGTTGTCGCATGATCGCATGTCAAATTTTTTTGATATGCGACCATGCGACCGGTTACTTCTTGCCCATGGGGTCGGTTGGTGGAAAGGGTGTGGTCCTGTTGGTAGTCATGTGGCAGCCTATGACTGGTTGTCGCATGACCGCATAGCCCAATTTTTGGCTATGGGATCATGCAACTAGTTGACAGATGTCTACGGTGGTGAGGTGGCAGTTCATCGGTGGGACCCGGTTCTTCATGCTTCCAGCATGGTTAAAGTTCAGACAAGATCGGTGGTTGTCGTATGCTGAGGGTACTTCTTCTGATGAAGTTTTGTCAGAGGAGCATTCAAATTGTGGCAATGAGTAGGAATCAGAATCAAGGTGTGTAGGATCCTCCATTCATTCAGAGATGTCTGAATGTGATTTCAGTGGTTATTCAGGTGAGGATGATGAAGGCAATGATGCTGATGTGTCCTCATGTGAATCAAATGAGGCATGGGAAGAAGAAAGTAATGGTGGAAGTGAACACTCCTTCAATGACGAGTATGAAGATAAGGAGTGATAATTCAATGTGATGTCAATGAGTTTGAACATGAATATTTAAGTGATTGGTTATTAAGTAATCCTAAAATGGGTAGTGAGTTTAAAGTGTTCACTAACACTTTATATGATGAAGACTATGATGATTATCAGCCCATTTTTTGTCATGATATTCAACATGGTGCATTGCATGGAGTTATCAATCTTTTATTTGAAGAACATGTGGAGGTCCCAGATTCAGTTGAATCAGGATGCCCATTTTCCATTTGTGGGTATCAGTTTGATTATTCATTTGAGGTCCAGCCGGTTACACTTGTGGAAATGCAAAGTTGAGGTATGACTGAGGCCTTTCTATAGGAAGAATATGGAGCTTTTGTGTTTCAAGTTGATAACATGCATGAATCAGTAGGTGAAGATCAGTTTCAGTATAGAGGTGCTGATCATTGGCATGCTGAATCTTTTCTTCATAGTGAGCAAGGAGAAGAGAGTGCAAATTTTTTTTACATGCAGTATGAAGACAGTTACTTTGTTCTTCCAGATTTGTTGATTGAACATGTTGACATACCTAGTGAAAAAGGCGAAAGTAAAAAATATGGTGTGCCACATGAAGGAAGAAATGAAAATCAAGTTTTTGACAGAGGCAAGAACTGACTCTTGTTTGTTGTTGCAGGTTTTTTGTAAAAAATGTACATTTTGTGAATAGTTTCCCTTTCTTGTCTGTTCCCTGTGTTTTTTGAGGTCCCTGTGTTTTTTGAGGTCTCTGTGTTTTTCCAGTGGGTGGTCTACTTCTTCCCAGAGATATGAGGTCCTCATTGTACCTGCAAGAGATACATGTCCCCAACTAGAGCCACTATTGGTCCATTTTCCTGTCAATGCAAAATCTTTTGAAAATGGCCCATTTCCTTGCAAGTTTTCTTGAAGTGTCTTGCCCTATGTTCTTCATTGTGTCACCTTGCTCCAGTCCAAAACACACGTACTGAATCATAAAATCCAGGGAGATATTAAAGTTTTAAGGTTTGTAAGAAATAATTTTAGAATCTGCCACAGTGTCGAAAACCCACAGTGTTTTTGAAAATCCATGATGTTTTCGGTCCATGTGAAAACCTTCATTGTTTTCAACCTTGTGCCTTCCAACTTTTGTGTGCTTATCTTTTGGCGTTTGGCGTTAGAAACCTTGTGTGTTTTCGATCTTTTTTGTCGAAAACCCTGTGTATTTTTGACCTCATAGTTTCCTGTTTGCTGGCATTCCCTAACTACGCAAGTGCAATGGATGGTGGGCCTGGGTCTTCAAAGGTTTCAAAATGATTAGTTGTCACATGATCGCATGTCAGATTTTTCTGATATGTGACCATGCGACCGGTTACTTCTTGCCTATGGGGCCGGTTGGTGGAAAGGGTGTGGTCCTGTTGGCAGTCATGTGGCGGCCTATGGTTGGATGTCGCATGATCGCATAGCCCAATTTTTGGCTATGCGATCATGTGACTAGTTGACACATGTTTGTGGTGGTGAGGTGGCAATTTGTCAGTGGGATCCGGTTCTTCATGCTTCCAGCACGGTTAAAGTTCAGACAAGATTGGTGGTTGTCGTATGTTCGCATGGTAAAGATGCATGATGTTTAACCTTTACGCTTTTGGGACAGGCCGTTAGATTTTCCCGTAAGGGCTGTCAGTGGGTCCGTTGTCAGGGTGGAACGAGTTGGCATCTTCTGATTGGTTGGCGGAATGACATGTTGGATGGTGTCGGTGGGTCCGTAGTTTTCTAAGGGAGTTAAAGTGTGGAAAGATCTAGTGGTTGTCGTTATACCACTGAGTGGAGATGCTCATTTTTTAACATCACGGTATAGTGATAGCTGTCATTTTTTCTTTATGTAGAGACTGCCCAGTGGACCCGTTTGTTAGAGGTGGTTATGTGGCAGCCTATGGTTGGCTGTCACATGATCACATGTTAGAGTTTTCTGACATGCAATCATGTGACCGGTTGACACATGTCCCTAGGGCTCGGTGGTAGGTGGTAATGTAGCATCCATAGTGGTGAGGTGGCAAATTTCTATTTGGTGCCACGTGGTGCTACGGTGGTTGTCATGTCTGGAAGAAAGGGGGCGTGGGGCCAGCGCTCTTGGTGATGTGGGCACTTTTCATTGGTCAGCGTGGCAGTGACAGTGATGAGCTGGTGGTTAGTCGCATGTTCACATAGCCTTTTTCAAGGCTATGCAATTATGCGATTGACACTTTGTGTTAGTAGCGGCGGCGGTTATGCGGCAAGGTAAAGGTCTGCGGGTTGTCTCATGTTTGCATAGCCCGTTTCTTGGCTATGCGATCATGCAGCAATTGTTATGATGGTGTTATTGCAGAGTTAAGGTGGGTCCATGGTGCCGTGCTACTGACATGCTCAGTCTTCATTCACCGAGGGATTTATGACGTGGTGGTTGACTTGTCTGGGGGTCCCGCGGTAGTTTTAAAGATTATATTGGGCCACCCGATTTGCCGGGAAGCAAAGTGCATCTACGGTCGTGTCTTAATGCTCTCTATCATAACCGTTGAAATTCATTTTTGAATTTCTTGAGAAGTTCTATTGATAGAAGGACTGGTTTTTATTACTTCTTCGGCGAGATTTGATTTGGTTGGTGGCGCCAGTGGTTGTAGAATAGTCCAGTGAGTTGGGTGATTGCTTGTAGATGTTTTGCCATGTGGGGGAGGATACTTTTTGTTGGCTCAAGGTGTTTTGATGGTCTGATTAGTATGGTTTGCATGGTAAATTTATGATCTTCTTGTCCTTCTCAGAGATTCTTCTCAAGTGCGAAGATCATCCTTGGTCTGACAGGCTGGTGTTGGTTTTCCCTCTAGTGGTTTTTTTTGAAATTTTACTGTGGTTAGCCATTGTAACCCTAGCCCTAGTCACCCTAAGCTCATTGCAATCTCTTTGAGATTCCCAAGGTGGCTAGTGGTATAAGTTGTAGCCTTTTTGACTGAGTAAGAGTTTTGAATTTGGTCAGTTCCAGGGAAGTAGAAAACTCTGTCACATTGTAGGAAGCTGAATGGAACTTCTTTGCATCTTTTGCAGGTTATTGAAGTGGTAGTCTCATTTCTGGTATAGACATGTACATGACTCATCATACTTAATACAATTATTTCAAGCTTTCAAGTCTCTCCTTGGTGCCAGTCTTATGAGTTTTGGATTTTCTGATCCATTGCATTGGGTAACCTTTGTATGTGTTCTATTCTTTAGTTCTTGATCTAGGGTCAGGTGAAATATACATCAGATAGGGCATAGATTTAGTTTGGTTTTCTACAGAAGGATCTTATAAGTAGTGGATGGGCTGAAATAGTTATATTTATGGCTATGAGTCTTTGACAATAGTTGGTTCATGTTTCTATACTTGCATTTGATGATTTTCCCAATGGATAATGTCATTGATCAAGGAATAGTACATTCAGTTGAGTTCAGTGTTTGATGGGTTTGAGGTATTTTTTGCATCTTTGAATAAAAATACCATTTCAATTCTTTACCCTTCACAAGGCCATTTTACCCTTCATAGCAGTAGAGATTCAATGAATGCCTAGTTAACATTTAGTAGTCTTTTGCTATCATTTGCTTTGTTTAATCCAGTCCAAAGTCCTAAAATGCCATGAGTTACTGGATTAGGGACACCCGCCATGGTTTTGCAGAGCCAGAAGTGAAGAGGGCAGTCTTGTCCCTATAGTTGGTCTAGTTGCCTTGCAGAGCTTTCACACTTGGATTTAACCAGTCCTAACATCAGTCTCAAGGCATATTGGCAGCCCTAAGTGGCATAAGAGTTTTCAAACACCAACAAGATGGTGACTCTGCTAGGGAAGGAGTAAAGGACAACAAGTTTTCCTGCTTGGCTGGATCATCCCGAAGTTTTGTTAAAAAATCATAGAGTCAGATAGACAAATTAGCATTTGCTAAATTTTCTCACCTAGTTGTGAGTGGCGGCTCTAATTTTCTCTGTTTGATCAGTGTTCCTTCTGATAAACAGTGAGTTAGTTAGAGTTTTGTATTGATTGGGAGTAGAAACAAAGAATATATTTCCTCTCTAAGGAGGTGGTGACTCTACATATCAAAGAACCTGATGGAGTTGCATGGTGAGCTCTAGATCTGCCATGTCTTCCCAGTCAACAAAGTTTTTTTTTTGCTGCAAAACTTCCAGGTATTTATGATTACAATGTTTCCTTATCAAGTATTCAGTGCTAGTATAAAGGGAAGACTGAAATAAGATGAGTGGCTCTCATCTTGTTTCAAATCAAATGGAAAATCAAAGGAAAAGTCAGTCTAGGCTGCTTGGTTTCCTCAAGTTGGATAGACCTTTGAGCTATGTTCTTCCAAAGTCCCCTCATTCTTTCCTTGGTGAGATTTTGGGTCTTATTCCTATTTTTGATTATCAGTCTGATTCAGTAGTGAAGCATGTCCTAGCATTCTATAGATTTATTATAGAATATCAGATTCTTGATGAGGATGTTAGCATGATGTTTTTTGGGAGATCCCTTAAAGGGGTTGCATCTAATTGGTATCTAAATCTACCCCCAAAAAGCATCTCTTCTTTGAATGAGTTCAAGTGGTTGTTCTTAGAGGAGTTTGCTGATGATAATGAATGGAATGAGTTGCAAAAGGATCATCAGCAAAAAGGGAATACAAGTTGTATTTTAGAGAAATCCATGTCTAATGCTAAGGGTACTTCTTCTGATGAAGTTTTGTCAGAGGATTATTTAGATTATGGTAGTGAGTAGGAATCAGAATCAAGGTGTGTAGGATCCTCCATTCATTTAGAGATGTATGAATGTGATTTCAGTAGTTATTCAGGTGAGGATGATGAAGGCAGTGATGCTGATGTGTCCTCATGTGAATCAGATGGGGCATGGGAAGAAGAAAGTAATGGTGGAAGTGAACACTCCTTCAGTGACGAGTATGAAGATAAGGAAGTGATAATTCAATGTGATGTCAGTGAGTTTGAACATGAAGATTTAAGTGATTGGTTATTAAATAATCCTAAAATGGGTAGTGAGTTTAAAGTGTTCACTAACACTTTATATGATGAAGACTATGATGATTATCAGCCCATTTTTTATCATGATATTCAGCATGGTGCATTGCATGGAGTTATTAATCTTTTGTTTGAAGAACATGTGGAGGTCCCAGATTCAGTTGAATTAGGATGCCCATTTTCCATCTATGGGTATCAGTCTGATTATTCATTTGAGGTCCAACCGGTTACACCTGTGGAAATGCAAAGTCGAGGTATGAATGAGGCCTTTCTGCAGGATGAATATGGGGTTTTTTTGTTTCAAGTTGATAGCATGCATGAATCAGTAGGTGAAGATCAGTTTTAGTATAGAGGCGCTGATCATTGGCATGCTGAATCTTTTCTTCATAGTGAGCAAGGAGAAGAGAGTGCAATTTTTTTTTACATGCAGTATGAAGACAGTTACTTTGTTCTTCCTGATTTTCTGATTGAACATGTTGACATGCCTAGTGAAAAAGGTGAAAGTAAAAAATATGGTGTGCCACATGAAGGAAGAAATGAAAATTAGGTTTTTGACAGAGGCAAGAACTGACTCTTGTTTGTTGTTGCAGGTTTTTTGTAAAAAATGTACATTTTGTGAATAGTTTCCCTTTCTTATTTGTTCCCTATGTTTTTTAAGGTCTCTATGTTTTTCCAGTGGGTGGTCTACTTCTTCCCAAAGATCTAAGGTCCTCATTGTACCTGCAAGAGATACATGTCCCCAACTAGAGCCACTGTTGGTCCATTTTCCTGTCAATGCAAAATCTTTTGAAAATGGCCCATTTCCTTGCAAGTTTTCTTGAAGTGTCCTACCCTGTGTTCTTCATTGTGTCACCTTGCTCCAATCCAAAACACACGTGTTGAATCATAAAATCCAGGGAGATATTAAAGTTTTAAGGTCTGCAGGAAATAATTTTAGAATCTGCCACAGTGTCGAAAACCCATAGTGTTTTTGAAAATTCATGATGTTTTCGGTCTGTGTGAAAACCCTCATTATTTTCAACCTTGTGCCTTCCAGCTTTTTTGTGCTTATCTTTTGGTGTTTGGTGTTAGAAACCTTGTGTGTTTTCGATCTTTTTTGTCAAAAACCCTGTGTGTTTTCGACCTCATAGTTTCCTGTTTGCTAGCATTCCCTAACTGCGCAAGTGCGATGGATGGTGGGCCCGGGTCTTCAAAGGTTTCAAAATGATTGGTTGTCACATGATCGCATGTCAAATTTTTCTGATATGCAACCATGTGACCGATTACTTCTTGCCCGTGGGGCCGGTTGGTGGAAAGGGTGTGGTCCTGTTGGCAGTCATGTGGCGGCCTATGGTTGGATGTCGCATGATCGCATAGCCCAATTTTTGGCTATGCGATCATGCGACTAGTTGACACATGTTTGCAGTGGTGAGGTGGCAGTTCATCGGTGGGACCTGGTTCTTCATGCTTCCAGCATGGTTAAAGTTCGGACAAGATCCGTGGTTGTCGTATGTTCGCATGGTAAAGATGCACAATGTTTAACCTTTACATTTTTGTGACAGGCCGTTGGATTTTCCCGTAAGGGCTGTCAGTGGGTCCATTGTCTGGGTGGAACGAGTTGGCATCTTCTGATTGGTTGGCGGAATGACATGTTGGATGGCATTGGTGGGTCTGTAGTTTTTTGAGGGAGTTAAAGCGCGGACAGATTTGGTGGTTGTCATTATACCGCTGAGTGGAGATGGTCATTTTTTAACATCACGGTATAGTGACAGTCATCATTTCTGCTTTATGTGGAGACTGCTCGGTGGACCTGTTTGTTAGAGGTGGTTATGTGGCGGCCTATGGTTGGCTGTCACATGATCGCCTATCAAAGTTTTATGACATGCAATCATGCAACCGATTGACACGTGTCCCTGGGGCTTGGTGGTAGGTGGTAATGTGGCATCCGTGGTTGTGAGGTGGGGAATTTCTATTGGGTGCCATGTGGTGCTACGGTGGTGGTCATGTCCAGAAGAAAGGGGGTGTGGGGCCAGCACTCTTGGTGACGTGGGCACTTTTCATTGGTTAGCATGGCAGTGGCAGTGATGAGCTGGTGGTTAGTTGCATGTTTGCATAACCTTTTTCAAGGCTATGCGATCATGCGACTGACACTTTGTGTTAGTAGCGGCGGCGGTTATGCGGCAAGGTAAAGGTCTGCGGGTTATCGCATGTTCGCATAGCCCATTTCCTGGCTATGCAATCATGCGACAACTATTATGATGGTGTTGTTGTAGAGTTAAGGTGGGTCCATGGTGTCATGCTACTAACATGCTCGGTCTTCATTCACCAAGGGATTTATGAGGTGGTGGTTGACTTGTCTGGGGGTCCCGCAGTAGTTTTAAAGATTATATTGGGCCACCCGATTTGTCAGGAAACAAAGTGCATCTACGGTCATGTCTTAATGCTCTCTATCATAACCGTTGAAATTGATTTTTGAATTTCTTGAGAAGTTCTAGTGACAGAAGGATTTGTTTTTATTACTTCTTCAACGAGATTTGATTTAGTTGGTGGCGCTAGTTGTTGCAGAATGGTCCAGTGAGTTGGGTGATTGCTTGCAGATGTTTTTCCATGTGGGGGAGGATAGTTTTTGTTGGCTCGAGGTGTTTTGATGGTTTGATCAGTATGGTTTGCATGGTAAATTTATGATCTTCTTTTCCTTCTCAGAGATTCTTCTCAAGTGTGAAGATCATCCTTGGTCTGACAGGCTGGTGCTGGTTTTCCCTCTAGTGGTTTTTTTGAAATTTTACTGTGGTTAGCCATTGTAACCCTGGCCCTAGTCACCCTAAGCTCATTGCAATCTCTTTGAGATTCCCAAGGTGGCTAGTGGTATAAGTTGTAGCCTTTTTGACTCAGTAAGGGTTTTGAATTTGGTCAGTTCCAGGGAAGGAGAAAACTCTATCACATTGTAGGAAGCTGAATAGAACTTCTTTGCATCTTTTGTAGGTTATTGAAGTGGTAGTCTCATTTCTGGTATAGACATGTACATGACTCATCATACTTAATACAATTATTTCAAGCTTTCAAGTCTCTCCTTGGTGCCAGTCTTATGAGTTTTGGATTTTTTGATCCATTGCATTGGGTAACCTTTGTATGTGTTCTATTCTTTAGTTCTTGATCTAGGGTCAGGTGAAATATACTTCAAATAGGGCATAGATTTAGTTTGGTTGTCTACAGAAGGATCTTATAAGTAGTGGATGGGCTGAAACAGTTATATTTATGGCTATGAGTCTTTGACAATAGTTGGTTCATGTTTCTATACTTGCATTTGATGATTTGCCCAATGGATAATGGCATTGATCAAGGAATAGTACATTCAGTTGAGTTCAGTGTTTGATGGGTTTGGGGTATTTTTTGCATCTTTGAATATCAATACCATTTCAAGTCTTTACCCTTCACAAGGCCATTTTACCCTTCATAGCATTAGAGATTCAATGATTGCCTGGTTAACATTTAGTAGTCTCTTGCTATCATCTACTTTGTTTAATCTAGTCCAAAGTCCTAAAATGCCATGAGTTATTGGATTAGGTACACCCGCCATGGTTTTGCAGAGCCAAAAGTGAAGAGGGCAGTCTTGTCCCTATAGTTGGTCCAGTTGCCTTGCAGAGCTTTCACACTTGGATTTAACCAGTCCTAACATCAGTCTCAAGGCATATTGGTAGCCCTAAGTAGCATAAGAGTTTTCAAACACCAACACAATCCTTGGTACTAGGATTGCAAAGTGGAGGATATTCTCCTAACAGATGGGGCCTAGATGAGTTGTGATCTCCACCATAAAGTTTTATACTAGAGGATGTGAATCATCTGAGAGCTATATGTTAAAGATGTCTTTGTAGTTAATTATGCTTTTTGAGAACACATTGAGTATGTCCACATGGAGCCTATATAATTCTATTTAGTATGTTTACTATTATCAAAAGATTCTTTTTGTGATGGGCAATAGCTTTTTGAATGATACCATGATTTTGGTACATCCCTTATTTCATTCAAACAATTTATATTTTTACCTATATATTGGAGGTGTGAGATAGTAGTTTGAAATATTATATCATAGGCACATAAGTGTTGTTAGAATATTATTAGAGTTGATAGAAGTGCTTTGATATTGTATCATGTCCTTTAAATTTATACATGCTTGTCATCCTTATCTAGTAGATTTTTTCTTATAGGGAAATCCCTCCACATAAAATAAATGTTATGTGTTGAGTGTTTAGATTTTTCTTGTTTTTGATTTTACACACAATCTCACAATCTCTTATGGCTATCTAAAATTGAATCATGAAGTCTTAAATTTGCTTACATTTAAAAACAAATTCACTACAATATATTCACCTTGTCTATCAACATGAAAATGGTAGGGAGAGAAAAGTGCATGGTTTTGAATGCTATTAAATTATTTCTTCATAGTCTAAGTTTTATTTTTAAACAAATTGAGATGATGCACTTAAATACTTAACTCTAGACATGTAAAAATTAAAAGGAATCATCCATGCAAATAGTTAATAGTCATAATATCATAAATTGTAAGCCTGTGAATGCATATATTTGGATACTAAAATTAGAGGGTAGAGGTGTAGTAGCAATCCTATATAAAGACATAAAATAATATTTGATTTGATATAGAGTGTATAAGTATTTGGAAATACATTCAATGAGATTTGGATGGGACAATGATGAATATTAATTGATGGATCAAGCATTTGTTCATTGAGAGTACACCAAAATCATAAAATTATGTGATAGAATTATGCATCCAAGACATCAACTAAAATGGTATAAAACTAGAGTTTAGAACTGTAATGGTGTGCACTTGTTTTCTCCATAATTATATACTAATTCTTAATAATATTTTAATCCTGTTACATATTTTATCCTAACATTTTTATTAATTGCAATTCTTTACTTGAAGTCCTATTTTTTATAATAGCTGATAATATAGATTTGAATTTACCCCCTTACATAGGAACATTAGTTAATTCAACTTTTTTTGGCTACATAATTATATAGTCAAACTTAATACTTTTTTAAATCATATTGAACATAATTATGCTAGTATTTTCCACTGATTGTGCTTTACTAGATTTCTTATTTTTGGAAAGTAGTTAATAAAATAAATTTGAATTTTAACTCTTTCAATGGGAACACTAGGATGTGGAGCAAAACAACTTAGAAATGTGTTGTTTGAGGAGCCTTTATGAAAGGATGGTTTTCCTAAGAAGCTATAATGAAGTATTTGTATTTGCATGCATTATTTTTTTATTAGTTTAAGTTTGAAGAGAAGAATAAGAAATCTCTAAAAATATATCTAAGATAATACTTTTAATATTAAAATTCATCTATATATAAGATTTGAGTCTATAATGATACTATAATCTAGAGTTAAGGATATTTATTTGACTATTATAGAAATTTGATAATTGAAATCTAGGACTAGGTCTAGGATTAACAAACTATGACAAATACAATCTATAAAATATAGATCTTTAAGAAGACTTAATCAAGGTTTTAGAGACAACCTTGATTTTTTGGGTGGCCTTGAACTTTGAGCCTTAAGATCTTCAATACCTTAAAAAAGTTTTCTTATGATTATAATAAGAACAAATAAAATATTTTATTGTGCTGAGAAACACACATACGACTTTCTATCAAGTGGATGGATATGCGATATCTTAATTTTAGTTCTATCAAATAACAAAAAAATTAAAATCCATAAGTACAAGGATTACCCAAAAAGAAAATAATACTTTCACAAATGATAGTCTAATGAAAATTTTTATACTGCCATGGGAAAATAAGCTACAAAATAACATAATGTAATTAAAAAATCATTCTCTAAGGGAAAGTATAAAAACCCTAAGAAATACTAAAACTATGTTATGTGTTTAAATTTTATGAAATGAGAAAAAAGAGGCCTAAGTAATCTTAAGTAACAAAGAGTGAGTAGCTGATTAAATAATATAACTATTTAGATAAAGTATATATTTCACATGAACACCTCTACATAAAGTAATATATAAAAAATAAAGATACACCCCAAAATTTGAGCTTGATGAACCACCCAAGTAAAAAGTACATCTCTCACAAATAGAGAAAAAGGATAAAACCTCACGAGGAAAAAATCATCTCTAAAAGATAGAAAAGTATGAAAAATATGAAGGAAGGGGGACTCAATAATATTTTTGAAGAACATATTCACCCTAAGAATCAACCACAATTGAATATGTTGAGGTGACACTCAAGGCTTAGTGAAAATGTCTACAACTTGCCTCTCTTTAGGAAAACAACCTGTCTTGATAAAATCATCTAGGATAAGATGTCATATGAAGTGCATGTGGATCTAAATATACTCACTTCATTGATGATCCATGTAGTTGAGTAAAATGTGAATGGAACTCTAGCTATCACACCAAATAATGTCAAGACCATGAAAAGGAAATCCAATCTCTATCAATATTTATTTTAGCCAAAGAGCCTCCTAGATAGTTGAAAGTGTTTCTAGGTACTCATTCTCTAGCGATGATAACCATGCAATAGGTCTAGAATGAAGGAATAATACAAAGCCAAAAGTGAAATTTCTATCATAAAAAATATTGGACTCAATGTGAACTTATAGATTATTTGAAACATGTGCTGATATCAATCCCATAACATCATCTATCTTGTTCATGTATGTAAATATCTTATATTCTTGACCGAACTTAGTTGACACGTATCATCCCATGTGGAGCATAACTATTTGTATATGAAAAATATTGTTAATAGAAGAGTAATAAAGTGGTGTAAGATACCCAATAGAAGAGGTGTCAACCACTTTTACATTTGAGTTTTGATTGTGTAATGATGACTAATATGCCAGTTTAAATATTTTTTAATTCATCAATATATTCTAGGGAGAAATTTAAAACCCCTATTGCGAGAAAAGTAAACTATTTTTTTTCTAATTTTTATAATAAAAGGGAAATAAATAAAGATTCACTTTAGAATTTGTGCACTTGGTAAATAATCTAGGAAAACCTATTGGCTATAACAATGCACCAACACAAATGAGAGTGAGGGGGGGGGGGGAACACTTTAAATAAACTAAAACAATAATAAAACCACAAGAACACTACAAATCAGAACATTATAACACAAAGATTTGTTGTTGAGGAAAACTATATTAAGGGAAAAACCCTAGTGGGGATGGAACCCACTTATGATGCACTAAAATATTATGTCCTTTTTAGGAAACCTAGCCATGTTAGGAGCTTATTATTACATTCAATACATGTCCTTGTTAAAGGATAGACCCTGTTAGGAGTATTTCCAACCTTGTTAGGAGTTGATTACAAAGATAGGCTCACTTCTCGAGCACACTGCCCAAAGTGAAGGTTAAATCCACCTTCAGATGGTTAAACCCACCTTTTGGACCCATTGTCCAAAGAAATGTATAAGAGTATACAATAATAGTAATGAGATAACTTACAACAACTAGCTTTGCCTATACAGTTCCAATGACGTGCTCAACACTCAAGGAATGAATTTCTTTTATACAAGTTACAACAAGAAATTAGTTCGGCGTGTTATGACTTTACAAATGCACAAATGAATACAAAAACCCTTTCTAAGATACACATGATATATTAAACAAGTATACAACAAATAAAAATCATCAAATGCACTCCAAGATTCGTAATCCATGCTAGAAAACTTTTGAACACATTATCTCCTCTGGTCGGCCCCAAATAGGTCTTCTCAAGATCACACACCACATCTAACATCACCACGATCCCAACGACCCAAGAATACCATAGAATTTTCTCCCATGTGTCTTTTGTCAAGCCTCAAGCTCACATACCACAATCTATTGAAGCATCCAAGTTATCCTGAAAACTCAGAGACCATCTCTGTCATAATCCTCTGTCACCACACTATAACCAATCTGCACCAAATCAGTCATAACTCATGAAAAATAAAGATAATGATATGCAATCTTAGACATAAGGTCTACACTCCTCCTTCTTCAAAAATATAATCTTGCATATCCTGGAACATCGTACACTATTTGAACCACCCTATCAGACCTTCTTGTTCCTCTTATAACTAGTCTGTCTGAGACTCCTAATTAAACCAACTGAAACATATATTGATGTCAATGACAAAACATGAATTTCAACACCTCAAAAAATAATAATTCCAACATTATCCCCCTTTGGCATTGATGGAAACATATGTGAAAAACCATCAACCCAAAAGACCTTCTCAATATCCTCTTTAGTGCCCCTCCTAACAAAGTAATGGTTTTTCACCTGTAACACTCTCCCTTTGACATCAATGGAAAAGGGTACCAAGGTTGTTCTTTTTGTCCATCTCTCCACATCCTACCTCTGCAAGGTGTATCTTTTTCAAATCTTAATTCCTACAACAAATTAGGTTCTAGATCAACCAAATATGCTCTGTTATGTACCTACAACCACTACCCCTAAGGAGTAGATCTAAGCATCCACTAAAATGATGCATCCTTGCATCACATATTTTTCATGAGGATGGTTTTTCACCCCAAGCATACCTTTGAGGTACTCAAAAGCACCTTTTAGAAAGGGATTAGTGAATATGTCTTCTATCTACTCCTTTGTATAGATGTATTCCAACTTGACCTCCTTCTCTACAACCTTGTCCCTTAGGAAATGATATTTGATTGAAATATGTTTGGATTTAGAATGCATCACTAGATTCCTTGACATGTTTATTGTACTTGTATTATCACAATATATTACAATAGGATCTTCAAATTTTATCCCAATGTCCTTCAGCATTTGCTTCATCCACACAATCTGTGTACAATTTATGGAAGCAGCCATATACTCTAGCTTAGTAGTAGATTGAGCTATACAATCCTATTTTTTTATTAACCAAGAGACCAACCTTCTGCAAGGAAAAAGGATCCTCCACTGGTTCTTTTCCTATCATCCACACTTCTTTCCCAATTTGTATCAATATAAGCATAAAATGTGAAATCATCAGATTTATCATACCATAAACCATATCCCACTATTCCTTTTAGATATCTGAATATACTTTTAAAAACAACAAGATGATTATCCTTAGGATTAGTTTGGAACCTCACAAAAATTCCAACTGCACTTGCTATGTTTGGTCTATTGTGTGTTAAGTACTGCAAACATCCAATCATGGACCTATACTTAGTCTGAAAAAAACTTTTAGATTCATTGGTAGAGGAAAGATTAAACCCACTCACCATAGGTATCCCAACAGGTTTACAATCCTCCATTCCAAAATTCTTTAGTAGCTCCTTAAGATACTTGGTTTGTGAGATAAAATACCATGTTTATTTTGAGTTATTTTTAGACCAAGGAAGAATTTCATTTCACCAATCATTAACATTTAAAACTCACTTTTCCTTTCTTTAGAAAACTTATTTCTCATCTCATCATTACCTTTAAAGATAATGTCATCCACAAACACCTCAACAATCAAAATAGCATCTGTACTAGTTCTCAAATATAGATTACTATCTACACTACCTTTTCTAAAACCAAGATGCAATAAATATCTGTCAATTCGAGCATACTAGGCCCTTGGTGCCTTCTTTAGTCCATAGAAATCCTTCTTCAACCTGTAAACTATGTCACCATCTTCTCTTAAAGAAAATCCATCAGGATACTCTATGTATACTTCTTCCTCAAGATCACCATTTAGGAATGCAAAATCCATATCCATTTGATATACCTTGTTCAATCTTTATGTGTTGCATAAGAAAGGAACAATCTTACTAACTCTAACCTTGTAATAGGTGAAAACATTTCTTCAAATTCTATACTTTCATGTTGTGATTAGCCCTTGCAGACCAATCTAGATTTATTCCTCACAACTATGCCTTCTTCATTCATTTTATTTCTGAAAAACCTTTTGGTTCCAATCACATTTTTATCCTTAGGCCTAGGAACTAATTCCCAAGTATTATTTTTCTCAATCTGATCCAACTCTTCTTGCATTTCCTTAATCCACAATTCATCTTTACAAGCCTCATCAGTAGTCTTAGGTTCAACTTGTGATATTAAAAAGATCTTATTTATAGCCTTAGACCTTTCCATCAAACCTTGATTAGCATCACCAATAATTTTATTTTCAGCATGGTTCATCAAAACATACCTTGGTGTTCTAGGAGATTCCTTTTGTTCACTCAAGCAAACTTGTATACCATTGTCAATCTCAAAAATCTCTGCTACCTCGTTCTCAGTCTCAGGGATTGGATCACACTCAATGGAAACATGTCCCACAAAAACCTCCTCTTCCAGGTCCTTTCCCTTTCCCTCTTCATCTTCGTCTTTGATCCTTGTTATTTTGATCACATAAATGATTGAAATTATTTCCCCTCTGATTCTGACTACTACTTGACTCATCATTCTTTTTCTAATCTTTATTTCAACCTCCATAAGACCATCTGCTAGATCTTCTACCATAGCCTCTTCCACCTTGCTTGCTTTCAAACCTATTGTTCATCTTCTCTTCCACCCTTAAGGAAAAATAGTATGCCTCTTCAATACTGGTCATTCTAGCTAGACTCTACTCCTCCTGAATACTTGGCCTTAACCCATGAAGATAATGGGCAACTTTTTCCTTCTCTGCTTTTGCTTGACCTGTTTTAATGAGGACTCAGTGGAACTCTTTTTTATACTCCAGCATAGATCTTCTCACTTGTTTCAACCCTTGCATTTTCCTCAGCAGATTAGGATCATAATCAATGGGAATGAATTGTCTCTTCAATTTCTCCAGCATTTGGTCACATTTTTTGATTTTCTCCTACCACCAAATTTTTGCATGACCCTTTAGTTTGGCCTTTGTAAAATTGACCCTATCTAGATCTTTGAAATCTTCATACTCAAAATATTCTTTTAGATCATTGATCCAATCAATTAGTTCCCCTGGATTAAGATTTCTTGAAAATGTGAAAAATTCAATTCTGGGTCTCTTTCCAATCTTGGAAATGGCCCTCAAAAACCTATTCTCCTTAGGATTTCTATGCACTTCTGGTGCTTCTTTGTCCCCTTGTCCTTCTTCTTCGAATTCCTCTTCACTTTCATCTCTAACCACAATATTCATTCCTCTACATAAATCCTCTTTCAATGCTTGCACTTGTCTTTGGAGGGCTCTAAAACCCTCTTCTATCACATTTGCAACTCTCCCGACATGGTTCCTTTGTGGAGGCATTTTTGGCTCCTATCACTTAAACCCACAATCTTAGTCCTAGTGCAAACTGCCTCACAGCGAGCGATCTATCTACACACTCAGGAACTCTTACCCTGATACCACTTGATGAAGGGTACTGGAAGATTGATATAACCAAAGTGAACCTCCAAGGAAGAAAATAGAGCATTTTGAGCTCAAATGAAAAACTTACTAAAAATATTAAATTTCCAAAAATAACAATTTTGCATAAGGTAGCCCTTATTGAAAAGAAACCAAAAATATTTTTGGGTGATGCAAGATTTCCCTTACACCCAGGATGCTCCTATATCACTATTTAACTCTTTAGAGAGTTTAGTTAAGGAGGTCATTGATGCTACTAAAAACCAGGGAAAAAACTCATTCCATTGCACGATGGCCTAATTTATAGGCTATACCAATTCCATTTGGTCTCGTGTCCCCCCTAAATTTATTGTTGTCTAGGAAGCCCCTAACTTGAGCTCACCGCTACCTACTCAAATCATTGACATTCTTGTCCCTAGTAAAAAGAAGTGTATTTGTCACCTCAATTAATATTTATTATTTTTACCACTTTCCTCTATTGAATCATTTTAGCAATCGCAACATTATTTCCTTCCCCTTCTTCCTATTTAACTCTTTAGAGAGTTCGGTTAGGGAGTTCATGGAGGCTTCTAAAAACTAGGGAAAAAACCCATTCCATTGCACTAGGACCTAATTTATAGACTATACCAATTCCATTTTGTTTCGTGTCCCCCTAAATCCATTATTGTCTAGGAAACCCTAATTTGAGCTCACCACTACCTACTCAAATCATTGACACACCTATCCCTAGAAAAAAGAAGTGTATTCGTCACCTTGGTTCTTCTAAATTAGCTTCACAACCTAGGATGTGGGAATCCCCTACACCCTCCATGGTCGCTTTTGCTCTTTGTGTTTGAAAAAAACAAGGCTAGCATTCCTTCAACTATTAGTAAGAGAAAGGGTAACCCCCCTCCTTTGGCCAAAAACTCCAAATTCACTATCAAGGAGGTGATTAGAGAGGAAGAGGAAGAGGTTAGGGAGGAGTTTAGTAAAAAATAGAGCAAGCTGAAAAGGTCCCATAGGATGGCATGTTTCTTGGTCAATAGGGGGAAGGAAGCCTAGTTGGTTTATTATGACTCAAAGGATGTGGATAAGGATCAATGGAGTAGAAAATATACAAATAAGGAAGGGAAAATAGAGGAGGTTGATGGGGAAGGAGGTGAGACTGAAACCAATAAAAGCTCATAGAAATACACAAACAATAACTCTATACACATCTCCAATAACATGAAAATGGAGTAGATTGACCTAACCTAGGATGCAATGCTTGGCAAATAGGAGACTGCCAAAACTACTGTGAGAGGGAGCTGCATTGACTGCCAAACCATGACCAAAGAATTGGATGCACTGAAGATTGAGTTGGGGATGATGAAGACCAAGGTGCTTGATATGGAAACAAAGATGGTTATCCTTTCTAGGTTTAGTGTCTAGGTGATGCATAGCTCGACCACTTCCTTGTGCTTAATGTAGGAAAAAGTATTAGGAAAAGATGTTGATGAAGAAGGCAACTATAAGGAACTATTTATGTTCTTGACCAAGGATTGGAGCCATGTGCTCAACTAGTCTAGATGCAATATTAAGTCTCCTACTTAAGCATAGTTTTCTCTGGTTTCTTCTATTATTATTGTTTGTCACCCATAGGAATTTATGTTAAAAATCTTAATACTCCCACTGGTTTATTGGACTTTGGCTCCAGTGTAAAGGTATTAGTAGCCTATAGTATGCTGTTAGTTATAGTTTATATTTTGAAGACATTAATACTTTATAGTATGATTTTAGATATAGTTTACAATGCTAGTAAAGTATCGTAGTTTTTTATGTTGACATTTTGTTACTGTATTGCTAGTTCACTGTTTGATGATTCTTATGCATTTGAACTATAGATATTAAAAGTACAACACTATTGTTTTGCTAATGTTTAATATCAACTTTTTTTCACAACTACAAAAATTAACAGGTTAGATAAATATAAAGAAGAGAAATCTATAACCTTGTTCGAAAAAATATTACACAATTTAAAATTGCTAGTAATAATTTATTTGATACATTTTATAACATGAATATGTTTTTTTCCTTACATATTTTAATAAGATTTAGCATGTTATTGAATATAAAATTTAGATACAAACATACTTTTTAAAAATGTTAAAACTATTTAAAATGTTATTTCTTTATAAAGCATTCTTAAAATTCTTATATGAAATAACTTTCAACACTATTTGAATTATGAGAATACAAATATAATCAACAACGATTACATATGTTCTTATTAACTTCACTTACAAATCTATACAACTATGCATTTCGAACTATTCCTAGGTAATCTCTTATTCACTTTATCCCATTTAAAAAACATATATAATATGGGCGTGGATTCAGTGACTTAAAAGATTGTGTTTTGTGAGGTCGCCTCACAAATATTTTAAGAGTATGAACATGGAATTTATGGTGTTAATGTAACACATGGTTCTATCATATAAACATTAGCTTTAGAGGCCCTTTTACTAAAGTGCTTTTTGAGGTGTAGAATGGAGTTTAACTTTTGTCATTTTTTTAGGGACAAGCCATCATATGAACATGAGATTTGAAAGCCCTAGAAGGCTGCCTTTTAACGTGTGCTTCACTTTTGTCCCTTATTTATAAAGCCAAGCTGCCATTTTGGAGAAAAATACATTTTATTCTCACGCCATGGCAAAAGTAGTCTAGCTTGTGCACGTTGATTCCATAAGAGTGCCATGAAAGGTTACATATGTATGACATCATGCTGATGTAAGCATGAATGTTCTACAAAATCTCTGAATACATCTTCTTCCATGTGAAATATGGAGGATAATGTGGGATGAAAGTTTGTCCTAATGAATGCAACATGCAAGGCTATGGGAGTATGGTAGCCCATTAAAGTTCACATGCAAAGTCAAGACTTGAATCATATCATTCTAAAAAGTCAGCCTCTAAATATTTTTTGATATAGATATTGAAATTCTATAGAACAAACCATTTTGGATAAGGAGATTTGTTAGCTATGTTCTATCTTAGGAAATTGTTGATTCAAGTCAAAGGAACTCTACTATTTTCATATTGAGGGTGTACAATTCATTATTGTAATAGTAAAAAAATATTTATTAATGTAATTTTTTCTTGTATTTTATATTTGTGATTATTAAGTTTTTTTATTAAAAGAAGAATAAAATTATAAAGTTATTTGAAAAAGACATAGTCAATTGTAATAATCAAGTTATATTAATTTAGTTATAGCAAATACATAGAAACTAAATAAAAAACAATTGTAGCAACCCAATAGTAGCAGTTACATAGAGAATAAAATAGTAAACAACTGTAACGACCCATAAAGGAGCTACAACACTAAAAGCTCAACAAGCAACATAATCTCCACACTATAAAACTTCATTGTAGAAAGCTAAACACTAATAAGCTTTTCATATATTGACTACTATGTAAGTTGATATAATTTCGAGTAAAAGTTGACTACTAATTTTATTTTAGTCTTATTCCATCTTCACACATTTCAAAAGTCTAAATATAGTTCATGCTTGTAGGTAAATTTTTATCCAACACACTTATATCCACATAGATCTTAACACTAAATTTTTTATGAGTCCTTAAAATTAGGCTCATGTCCTCCTCTCCTCCTAGTTCTTATAAGTTGACCAAAACATGAATTAATTTAAATTGAATGTTAGGGTAGTGTAATTCAAGACTAATGTTTATTCATTTGAATCATCTAAGATCTATCTAGCAAGATGGAGAATTTAGTGCATATGCATGCATTAATGGTTACCAAGAGCATATTCTCTTACATCAATATTATTTAACATCATAGGGTTATACTATATGATTACTTGATATCTTAACTATTTATTCACCATTATAGAATTGTAATCAGAGAAAAATGCAGTGTGAGGGGTAATCACTAGGATGGATGATCAAACTAGGAATCTTGCACCTATCTTCAATCATACATTGGAAGGAAGGTTGATCCACTCGGCCCGAGGAGGCTCAAGCACTAAGAGGATGCAAGGATTCCTTCCTTGTTAGTTGGAAGATGACTATGCAAATGAAGATTGCAAGACTTAGGGAAAATATGAGGAGTAAATAATATGTATGCAGATAGACGAGATTATAAAACCGATTCTGATACTAGATCTAGAAATTTGAAACAATGACTAACTTGTGATCTAAATTTTAGTTTGGAATGGAAGATATAGGATGACCTAGAGGGACAAGGGAAAGTGGACTTGTCTCCGACCTATGGAGTCACCTTAGACCTAGTAAAATCTAATTAAAGATTTTCCATCTATAACTCTCTGTCAGATATGTCTGTAGCCTTTTTTTCAAGTACACCACCTATCACCTGCATGCAAAAAGTGGAGAAGATGTTGGTGGTAAGGGATTTTCCTCAATCAAATGTCTGTAGAGGAATTGCCTTTCAAATTGAAATGGAAATTCTTGAAAAATGGAAGCATGCTGCTAGTAGAAAAGGCTTGAATAAGAGAATAAAATATCTTGTACCTAGGTATTGTAATTGTGCATGAAATGATATTACAAGTGTTGATGCAATAACATGACTCTACAAAGACCTAAAAAAATCACAAAAGACATGCTTTCATGATGATTGCTAAAGCTTTGATCATTGAAGGATATGGTGGGATGAAATGCCTTGAATGCTTGATTTCTCTTCAAATGCTTCAACTTGAATCCATGATTTCTTGCTTTCTTGAATGGATGGATCCAAAAATGAAGGAGTTAGTTTTTCTTTTATACCTCACCAAGCCATTTTGGGGCACTAAACTTGAAGGATGCCAACATGATTTTGAACATCCTACTAAAATCAAATGACCATTATACTATTCAAATTTGGATCTAATATGTGGGGTATGGGGTGAATCCTAATGTTTGAGGTAGTTTGACTCACCCCATACCTCCCCAGGTCCCCTATACCAACCAATTAGGTCTTATATTTGAGTCAATGATCAATTTTGACATGGAGATGCCCAAACATGCACAAAATCAAGGTGTGATACTGGAATAAATACAAAAGAATATCCATAATAAAATAGGGCTTATGTATGCAAGTGACGACAAATGAATAAAATAATTAAAGGGGGCACACCTATAATTATGGGACCTCATAGAAATTAAATTAAAAGAGGACTTATACTTAATTATTTATTAATTAAATGCATATAAAAGTCTATGATGCATGGAAGAAAGAGCACACACTAAAATGTGTGCTAAGAAAGTATGGACTTTTACACCTTAGGGGGTGTGTAGAATTTATGAAACTACATTTAGCCCCCACTTCAGAAAGAGTATGATTCTATACACATACTCACAATAAATGTGAGAGAGAGAGAGAGAGAGAGAGAGAGAGAGAGAGAGAGAGAGAGAGAGAGAGAGAGAGAGAGAGAGAGAGAGAGAGAGATATGATCATTGGGAAAGACTACAAAGAGGTAAGACATCACTAAGGGAACAAGCCCCCAAAATGAAGGATCTTAATTCATACAACCACATGAAAGGGCACACAAAACCAAAAAAATTTAAAGATAAAGGAAAAAGCAAAAAAAGACAAAAAAAAATACATACAAAAAAGAAGTTTAGTAAAAACAAAGTCTCCAAATCAACTAATTGAAGAGACCTCAATGAACAAAATGTATCGAATGCTAGTATCATATTTGGAACTCTATTATAATAGAACAAGTGATCCCATAGGAAGAGAAAAAGCACACATCAAATATGAGAGAAGACTCCATAATTAACCAACCAACAAGTGAGTTATGCTTATGGGATGTGTGTGTGTGTGTGTGTGTGAGTAATGAGTTAAACGATCTAGAAAAATGTGCTATGGTTGGTGATCCATGAAAGAGTATGAATTCCACTTGACAACAAGTTGTTTTATGTTGTGTGATTAATGGGAAAAAAGGAGGAAGAATGGAAATAAATCTAGAAAGTTATATTATTCTAGTTTCACTCATCCTAAGAGAGAGGAGGATTTGTGCAAAGATGGATTTGGTAGTCTAGTAAGTGTGTTATGATAGTCAGCCCATTCCAAGGATGACCAAGAAAATTATTGCATGTAAGAAAATAGCCAAAAAATATTTCCCCAAGGAAAGTATTGTTTCCAAAGGAATTTTCTATAATATACAAGGATTTCCCCAAGGAAAATGTTGTTTTTGAAGGAATTTTCTAAAATGGTACAAAAGGATGACTAAGGAAATAATTGTCTCCAAGGAAATCCAAAAAACAAAAGGATTTCCCAAGGGATGAAAATTTCTCCAAAGGAATCTACTATATCAGTGCAAAAATATAACCAAGGAAAATATTGTCTCCAAGGAAATTTGAAAATAAAAGGATTTCCCCAAGGAAAATGTCATTCCAAAGGAATTTTCTATATAATACACAAGGATGTAGCATATATGACCCCTCCTTATGATGAGTACATAGAACTATGATGACATTTTAAGGAAAAGAAAAACAAGGATACCCACCTTTAACACTAAGGAGATATCCTTTAGGAAATATTGTGCATGGAACCTTGGCCAAAGAAAGACAACTCATTATAAGCCAATAAAGAGAAAAATGTATAAAAATATATATTGCAACAAGTGTAAAGTGGTCCTTAGAGGAAGAGATATTTGTTCCAAGACATGTACCTCTGATGCAAGGGTAGATGGGGAGAGGGGCCAAAAGCACACCCTGACCAGATCCACCTTGCAGAGATCACACGCGGAAGAAACAAACACAACGGTGAGAGAGAGAATGCAGATACTTTCATATATTATCTTCAATTGATTCATACATACCGGGCTGTAAGGCCTTCCCAGTTTTGGCTAGATATTACAATCAAGTACAAAAGTCCTCCAACATGCGATGATCTGCCAATAATCTCTAGTTTTCTATATTCTATATTCTATCTGAACTGACTCCCTAAACTCTAACCAAACAACTACATTTATACAAGAGGCTACTGAACCAAGTCGGCATTTAGATCCACCATCAATTGAAGGAATGACTAGATCTAGGTGCACAGACTTCCCAATGATAGATACCAACATTAAATCCATGACCAAATATAAATGCAAGAGTCAGCCTCAACAGAAATCCAAAAATAAACAACTCGGTAAGAAAGGATAATCGAGTGCCAAACAAGCATCACTGAGCGCTAGGAAAATTCACCGAGTGCCAAAGAGATAACCGACCAACATCGGTAAACAAAGGAAACTGAGAAACACCAAACCAACTCAGTCAAAGAAGGAACTGAGCAACACCGAAAACTTCAAACATGTTTTTTTTAGGTGACATAGGATTTCCAAGGACCCGAGATGCTCTTGCGTCATACACTTGGGGTTATTTGAAATGATTCTCTGAATCATGAAACATGTATGATCTGAGCTACATCTAACTCATATTGTGAATCCATGCACTATCTTCAATTTGTCTATTCTTCCACTTTACTAGGTATTCCATTTACTATTTTCCTCTTGTACTTCTGCCAATTCTCTGCTCCAAAATCTGCTCAACTTCTTCCATCTGTTTCTTAGGATAATCCATCAGTACTGTCATTTCTTCATTAGGTTCACGATACTCATACAAATCAATAATGTTGAATATGGGTTATATATCCATGTCATCAGGTAACTCAATCTCATATGCATTTCCACTGTCAAATTTCCTCAGTATCTTGCAAGGGCCAAACTTCTTCATTTTTAGCTTCCCATATGTTCCAACAGGAAATCAAACTTTCTTCAAATGAACCATTACTTCATCACCAACTGCAAAAGTCTTATGTCTTCTTGATCTATCAGCTCTGTCTTTGTATTTTTGATTACTTACTTCCAACTTATGTTTCACATCTTCATGCAATGTCTTCATGTATTCAACAAACTTCACTCCTTTAACACTTCTCTTTCTTTCATCACTAATATCCCTCAAATCTGATATACCTCTTGGTTGTATACCATTTACAATCTCAAAAGGTGTTTTTATAGTACTTCTATTCACTAAATCATTATATGCAAACTCTGCTTGTGCTAACACAGAATCCCAATTACTTGGTGTGTCTCCAACTAAACATCTCAAAAGATTTCCCAAACTTCTATTTACAACTTTTGTCTGTCCATCGGTTTGTGGGTGAAATGTAGAACTATATTTCAACTCGGTGCCAAAATTTCTCCAAAGGGTCTTCCAAAAGTATCCAACAAATTTACTATCTCGGTCAGAGATAATACTCCTCAGTAATCCATGCAAACTAACAATTTCCTTAAAGAAAAGATCCGCTATATGTACTGCATCTGATGTCTTTCTACAAGGTATAAAATGTGTCATTTTAGTAAATCTATCCACAACAAAAAATATAGAATCATTACCTCTTACTATCTTCGGTAAGCCAAGAACAAAATCAATACTGATGTCAATCCAAGGTTTCTCAGGAATAGGAATCGGTGTATAAAATCTAGTATTTTGACTTCTTTTGCAACTTGACAAATTCCACAACTTTTCACAAATTTCTGAACATCTTTATACAACTATGGCCAAAATTATTTCTCCTTAAAAAAATTCAATATCTTATCAACACCAAAATGTCCAACCAAACCACTACTATGTTTCTCCTTTATCAAATTAGTTCTCATTGCTCCTCTCAGTATACACAACTGAATACCTTTAAACAACATACCTTCTTGAATAAAATATTCTTCTCATTTAGTACTCGATTGATCTTGAATAGGTGCTCTGCACTTTCTCCACAACTCAGAAAAATCAGGATCAAATTCATAAGAATCTCTCAAGTCATCAAAGCCAAGAACTTCAATTTTCATCTTGGTCATCAAAGATCTCCTTCTACTCAATGCATCAACAACTCGGTTAGTGACTCCACTCTTATGCTTTATCACAAATGTATAACTCTACAAATACTCAACCCATTTCACATGTCTTTAATTCAACTTATTTTGACTACCCAAATACTGTAAATCCTTATGATCGGTATACAACACAAATTTACTCGGTATTAAATAATGTCTCCATTTCTTCAGTGCTTGAACAATAGCATTGAATTCTTGATCATACACAAAATATTTCCTTTTTGCATCATTTAAAATTTCACTAAAGAAAGAAATAGGTTTACCTTCTTGATTCAATACAGCTCCAATTGCACTTCCACTTGCATCACATTCCACTTGAAATACCTTATTCAAATCAGGTAATGCCAAAATAGGAAATTCAAAAACCTTCTACTTTAGGATCTCAAAAGTTTTATCATCTCCATGTGTCCACTTGAATTCTCTTTTATCTCCTCTCATAGTCTCAGTCATAGCATTACATATTGAACTGAAATTTCTAATGAACTTTTGGTAAAAACTTGCTAAACCATGAAATGATCTTACCTCACTAGCATTCTTAGGTGTAGGCCAATTCAAAATAGCTTCAACCTTTTCAGGATCCATTTTCAAACCATCAGCTGAAATCACAAATCCCAAATACACAATCCCCTCTTTCATGAATGAACACTTTTTTAGATTTATCAGCAACTTTTCTTCTTTCAACCTCTACAATACTTGTTTAACATGCAACAAATGTTCTTCTCTGGTCTTACTGAATATTGAAATATCATCAAGATATACAATCACAAAATTACCCAAGAATTTCTTCAAAACTTCATTCATCAATCTCATAAAAGTACTTGGAGCATTAGTTAAACCAAAAGGCATAACCAACCACTCATACAAACCTTCTTTTGTCTTGAAAGTAGTCTTCCACTCATCACCTTCTCTAATTCTGATTTGATGATACCCACTTTTCAAATCAATTTTGGTAAAATACTTTGCTCCAGTCAAACTGTCCATTATGTCATCCATTCTTGGTGTTGGAAACCTATATTTCACTGTTATCTTGTTAATTGCTCTAGAATTAGTACACATTCACCATTCTCCATTCTTCTTAGGTGCCAATACAATAGTTACTGTACAAGGAATCAAGCTTTCTCTGATCAAACCTTTCTACAAAAATTCTTGAATATGTCGGTTCAATTCTCGATTCTCGGTAGGTGTCAACCAATGTGGTGCTTTATTCAGTAAACTAGCTCTAGGGATTAGATCCATGCAATGATCAATGCTTCTCTTCGGTGGCAAACCATCAGGTACATTATCAGAAATGATTTCACTATACTCGGTGAGTAACTTATCAATTTTCTCAGGGACACTATCCTCTATTTTCTTACTCAGTTTTTTAGGAATAACAACAAAACATACATCATTCTTCTTCAAATCCTTTGCAAACTTTCTTCCTTCCATCAAGAAAACTTTCACAGATGTGAAAACATTACTAATAGGTTCTTCAATCAAAGGTAACAAGATTTGTCTTCTTCCATCAGCCCAAATAGTATATTTATGCAATCTCCCATCATATATAGCATGTCTATCATATTGCCAAGGTCCACCCAACAAAACATGACAACAATCCATAGGCATGATATCACATAACACCTTATCATAGTACTTTCCAATTTTCAAATTCACATAAAATTGTTCACTTACCAAGAGTGTATGCTCATCTTTGATCCATGAAATCTGATAGGGCTTCAAATGTTCCAACTTTTTCAACTGCAACTTTGTGACCATTTCCTCAGATGCCAGATTCTCTGAGCTACCACTGTTAATGATTACCTTCCAAACTTCATCAGAAACTCTACATCTAGTCTTGGACAAACTTTTCCTTACCAGATCTTCCTTACTACTCTCACTCCAAAGTGCTCTCCTTACCATCAAGTTATTTTCCTTCTTAGGTTCATTCAGTGACTCTTCTTGCACCAAAGCATTTATACTATTACCAACCTTCTTATTTGCATGTTTACATTCAAATGGTCTATGTCCTTCTTCCCACAATTGTAACAAGTTCCTCGGAAACCACCTCTATTATAACCACCTCGGTAGTTACTGCCTCTACTTCTAGATGAACTTTCACCTTTCCACTTGGTCTTTCCTTTATCCAGAGGTGTCTTTTCAGGTTTAGATACACCATTTTCACCATAAGATCTACCTCTTCCCCTAGGGGATCTACCTCTTCCCCTAGGGAATCTACCACCTCCACCTCTTTGTCTTTGCTCATGTTTCTTGTTCAATTTCTCCTTAGCTTTCAATGCAAATTGATAAGCCTCTTCAATGTTATCCAATTTGACCAAACTGATTTCTTCTTGGATGGAAACTCTCAACCATTCAGGTATCTAGCAATTCTTTCCACATCATCTTCATCATTTCCAGATCTAATATCTAATCTATAGAATTCCTCAATATAATCTTTACCGAGCTATCTTTCTGCCTCAAAATTTGCATTTTCCTAACTAGGTTAATTTGATAATCACAAGGTAAGAACTTCCCTTTCAATTTATTCACCATTTCATTCAATACCTTTATTTTGTCTTTGCCTTTCCTCTTTTTGTCCAACTGCAGATGTTCCCACCACAAGGATGCATGAATCTTCAATTTGTGCTTGCAATTTTCACCTTCTTTTTCTCAAGTACATTTTCATATTCAAAGTACTTTTCCATCTCGGTGATGCAATCCACCAATTCATTAGAATCCAATTTTCCACTATACTCAAGAGGATTAAAGTGTGGTGTAGACTTCAGATTTGTCAAAGCCTCCAACAATCTTTCCTCACCTTGATCCATTATCAGTGTAGGTTCTACATCAACTTGTTCTTCCTCAATTTCACCATCACTAACATCTTCAAGATGTCTTCCTCTTCTCTGGGCTATTTCAATAGCTTCTAATCTAGTAGCAAGTTATCTCAACATGTCTGCCAATCCTGGATCCACATCTCACCTCCCAAGAACCATATTGAAACCCTCTACAATTGTAGGCCAGATTGCAATCTGCTACCCCACAACAATTCAGCTAGGGTTTGACAAGAAGGAACCCTCAAACCTAGATTCACAAACCTAGATCTAGATCTCACCTCGCTCTGATACCACCTGATGCAAGGGTAGATGGGAAGAGGGGCCAAGGGCACACCCTGACCAGATCTACCTTGTAGAGATTACACATAGAAGCAACAAATGAAACAGTGAGAGAGAGAATGTAGATACTTACATATATTATCTTTAATTTATTCATACATGTCAGGCTGTAAGGCCTTCCTGGTTTAGGCTAGATATTACAATCAAGTACATAAGTCCTCCAACATGTGAGGATCTGCCAACAATATCTAATTTTCTATCTTCTATCTTCTATCTGAACTGACTCCCTAAACTCTAACCAAACAACTACATTTATACAAGAGGCTACTGAACCAAGTCGGCCTTCAGATCCACCATCAATGGAAGGAATGACCTGATCTAGGTCCACACACTTCCCAATGATAGATACCAACATTAAATTCATGACCAAATATAAATGCAAGAGTCAGCCTCAACATAAATCCCAAAATAAACAACTTTGTAAGCAAGGATAACCGAGTGCCAAAAAAGCATCACTAAGCGCTAGGCAAATTCACTGAGCGCCAAAGAGATAACCGACCAACACCGGTAAACAAAGGAAACTGAGCAACACCGAACCAACTCGATCAAAGAAGGAACCGAGCAACACTGAAAACTTAAAACATATTTTTTTTTTGGTGACATAGGATTGCCAAGGACCTGAGATGCTCCTACATCAACCTCCAAGAGGATTTCTTGAACAAAAATATCATCTTTGACAAAGAGAGGGGAAGGAGAACAAGAATTTACCTTTTCCCCTCTAGTTCTAGGTAAAAAGAGGTTCTTGACGAAGGATGACAGACTTTAAGCTCCCAAGTAAGGGATTTTTTTATATATATATTGGACATGCAAGTGCAAATAAGGAAGAGGTTGTGATCAAGGATACACACCTCTTACATAAGAGAGAATCTTTAATTAAACAAATAATTCCATGTAAGAAAGGACACCACATGATAAACAAATACCACTCCACCAAGGAAAGTAGATTCCTAGATAGGATACAAGTTTGAGAAAGGACACCTTGCCCCCCAAGGGTAAAGAGAAGGGAAAGGATAACACAATAATCTCTAAGTGATAGAACACTTATAAAATGATGTACACTTCCAAACAAGAAAGAGGTTGTCTACAAGGATATCATCTCCTAAAAAGAGAAAAATTATCATTTGTAACAAACAAGTTCATCCAAGGAAGGCCATCACAATATAAAATATGCAAGTCAAAAAAGACATAATGGATCCTTTGGAAGGATAAGAATTGAAGAAAGAACACTTTCCCCTCAAGTGGAAAGACAAGAAAAGGGAACTATTATGTTTCTCATAAGGAAATATTGAAAATGAGAGCATAGTACCATGAAAAAGAAAGAACCCCCCAAAATCTAAGCTAATAAGATCACATAATATGGAAAAACACAATAGGCGAAAGGAATGCTAGTGACATTTTTAATACCAAGAAAAAGTATAATGTCTTTTGTTAAACAAAGAAGACATCTATCTAGTAAATCTTGAAAAACTTGTCTACATTCAATATAATTAGCAAGAGAATGTGTATTTCTATTATGAAAAGGAAAATGAAAGTTACCATTATGACATCTTTTGATTTTTTGGAAAAATGATAGAAAGTAAAGAAAATTTTGGTATCATATTTAAGCCTCGAAAAAATTCTTTTAGCCAAGGCCCAAAAATAACCTAAATGTGTGCTAACAACTGTTGAAGTTGGAAAAATAATTTGTAAAGAAGGATGGTTAGATTTTAATAAAGAGGGAGAAATAGGATTTGAAGAAGAAGGAAAAATTTTGCCTTTAGGTATAAATCCTCTAGATTTTCTGGAAAATTGTGTATGAGGATCTATAGGGACATTTATTCCTTGTTTGTTAATACTAAGACCTTGTCCATTATATCCTTGTTGAGAATTAATGTCATAGCCTACATTATAATGAGCCTTTAGTTGAGAAAGGGGAAGAATTTCATCTTGAGGTTTGTGGAATTATGTTGTACACAGATGAATAGTAGGAGGATTGATCTATTTATAGAGATCCTAAAGCCTATCATCATTTGTGTGAATTGAGATCCACTATTCCAAAAAGAAAAACCTTTTTCCACTGCTTCATATTTCTCTTTGTTGTGATTTTTTTTAAAGAGCTATGCATGCTTGCCACTTGTCAATGTAGTGTGCATTTTGGGTTGGGTTTTCTTTTCCCTTTGTTGAAAGCTACGCTTGAGCTCCACATGTCTGACGAAGCACTAACAACAATACATTTTTGCTAGTGGGCCTGGGTGTTGCATAGGGTTACACATGATTGTCTTGCAGGCCTTTACTAAAGTTGAACTACCTTTTTGTAATAGATTATGTGCCCATATTCCATGTGTCATCCATAGTTAAAGATAAGTTATCCATACATCTTGCATCCACGAGCTCAATTTTCTTTCCATTTAGACATAGTTACAAGAGAGGCCATTGTGATTTTTGCAGAGGAGCAGTTGCTGACAAAAATAATGGAGAATTAGATCCTATTAATGGATCAAATGCTAGCTGTCATTTTTTTAGGGGTGATGGAGGTTGCGAATTCTCCACCTGGCACAGTTTTTGAAATTTCTTTCTATTAATTGGAATAGGTTGTTCCTTAGCTGACATATAATGCAAAATGTCATAATTTTAAAAGGACTTCTTGGATATAAAAAGGGACTCTCATAGAAATGTTGGAAACAATTGTCTGAAGGAAATTGCTACTCAATTATGTATTGTCTTTGATGTCACACTATGTCATAATCCACAGCAATCTGCTTATACCGAGCTCAGTCGGTCTGCCTGTCAGGGATATTAGTGTTTACCGAGTTCACTCGGTTGCCGAAGAAAGTCTAGTGTTTACCGAGTTCACTCGATTGCCGAAGAAAGTCTAGTGTTTACCGAGTTCACTCGGTTGCCGAAGAAAGTCTAGTGTTTACCGAGTTCACTCGGTTGCCGAAGAAAGTCTAGTGTTTACCGAGTTCACTCGGTTGTCGAAGAAAGTTAGTATTTACTGAGTTCAGGTGGCTATCAAAGGAGAAGGATTGTTGGTGTTTACCGAGTTCCCTCGGTCTCTGGAAAATTATAAAAGATATGGTCACCGAGCACTGTCGGCCTTTGAAGGATTTTTGCAAATAGAGTTTACTTAATTCAGCCGACTGTTATTCTAATAAATGACGATTTGACTAATCCAAAATCATATATATAATAGGTCAAATGTGAAAAGTAAGGAGAACATATAGCAGAAGATTTACAGAAGAAGAAAAGGAAAGATATATGCGAGTTTGTAAAGGATGTTCAGATATCCTTGAGGAGCAGCAGAGATTTATTCGATCAAAGAGGATCAGACTTATGCAGAATAGAGATCTGTAATCAGCAAGACAGTTGCATTATTATACAGGTCACTTTTTCATTGTTACCTTCTTATCATTGTAACAGTGAATTCTAAATCTCTTAACCGAGTTGGTTTAACAGCCATAATATAAATCCTCTAACAAGGTGACAATTCCATTGAATTGTTTTCAAGACCTCTTACCAGGCCACTCCTAGCAGGGTGTTTTAAATCCTCTAACAAGGTCACACCTAACAGTGTGTTTTGTAACCTTTTACCGGGTTGGCTTCTAACCGGGCATCACTTCAGAAAAGTGAAAATCAGTATCTAGATACATTGGTGGTTTTTCCCATATTGGGTTTCCACGTTAAAACTTGTGTCTCTTGTGTTCTTAATTGCTTTCTCAATCATTTACATGCACTGATAAATATCCAAAGATATTATTGCTAATACTTTCTGCATCTTCAAAGTTACTGCAATCTTTTTACCGAGTACTAAAACAGACAACATTGTTAAGATATCTTAAGGGATCTGAAAAGAATTAATTGTCAAAGTTTATATGGTTGTCTGATTCACCCCCCCCTCTCAGTCACTTCATCCATATTCCATCAATTGGTATCAGAGCATTTGGTGCTTGCAGGAAGGGTCTCACAGACCTAAGCTAAAGATCAGGATGTCTTACAAGAGGGAAATTCCAAAGCTTAACAGAGAAAACTTTTCAGCATGGCAAGGTCTCATGCGACTTCATCTGGCTTCCATTGGTGATTCAGGATGCAAATACATTGATGAAGAATACACAATTCCTAATGGCGCATTAACTGTTGAAGACATTGCAGATAAAAAGACTCACAACACCATGATGATAGACATTGCATCTGCTCTCAGCTATGAAGAATTTGATGATATTAAAGACTGCACTACTGCATATGAAATGTGGGTGGCACTGAAGAAGATATATGGTGGTGATGCAAATGTTAAGAGAGCAAAAGCAGAAAGCCTAAGAGGACAGTTTGACAAGATGAATATGAAGGAAGATGAAAACATTGCAAAATATGTTGAAAGAATCAAAGCAAGTGTAAGTGCAATCAGAGCTTCTGGAGGAACAATCTCAGATGAGACGGTTATAAGTAAGGTACTCAGAACACTACTCCCTATCTATGCAATAAGAGTATCAGCTATTCAAGAAAGAAGATGTGAAGCAAACCACAGTATAACTTTGGATGCTTTAGTTGGAAGATTGACAGCTTTTGAACTAGACAACTATGACAACTATGTTCCTAGTTCCAAAAATATTGAATCAGCATTTGAGGCCAAAGTTTCACTAAAGAAGAACAAGAAAATTAAAGAAGTTCAGAAAGAAAGTGAAGAAGAATCAGAAGAAAGTTCTGATAGTGATCTTGAAATTGTAGAAGCATTACTTGCAAAGAAGTACTCTAGAGGGAAAGGTAAGTATAAAGGTAAAACTCCTTTAATCTGTTTTTCATGTGAAGAAATTGGACATATTGCAGCTAGGTGCCCAAACAAGCAAGTCAAGGAAGAAAAGAGGAGTCACAAGTACTATGGCAAAAAGAATTTCAAATCATACAAGGATAAAGGTAAGAAATCATGTTTTATGGCTAAAGATTCTGATGATAGTGAAGAAGAAATTGTCTTTATTGCTATAAAAGATGAATCTGATGATGATGAAGATAAGATAGCACTTATTTCTCATGTAAGCAAAGATGATATTTGGATAATAGACAGCGGATGTTCACACCACATGACTGGTGATAAGACAAAATTTGAATATCTAGAAGACTGTGACAATGGTAATGTAAGATTTGGAAACAATGAACCTTGTTGTATAAAAGGAAAAGGAAGAATCTCATTAACCAAAGAACTCATATGTGATAATGCTTACTGGGTTGAAGGACTAAAACATAATCTTCTAAGTGTAGCACAGCTAATCAACACTGGTTTCAAGGTTGAATTCATGAATGGTCAAGCAAGACTGCTGGATGGAAAAGGAAAACTCATTGGATCAGGCAAACAAACAAAAGGTAACTTATTTTATCTTGATCTCAATGAATATTCATGCCTTATTGCTCAAATAGAAGAAAGTTGGCTATGGCACAAAAGGTTATGTCATGTAAATTTTGATAACATGATAAAAATAAGCAAATTCAAGAAGGTTAGAGGCATTCCTACCTTGAAGAAACCTGACACTGGTCTATGTAAGAATTGTCAGATTGGCAAAATGAGTAAAACTAGTTTCAAAAGTAAGAACTATCAGTCTAAAGAAATTTTGGAAATTGTGCATACTGATTTATGTGGACCTATTGGAATACAAAGCTATACTGGAGATAAATTCTTTATTCTTTTCGTTGATGACTATTCTAGAATGATGACTGTTATGTATTTAAGAGAAAAATCAAAGGCATTTGAAAAATTCAAATGGTACTTAGCAAGAGTAGAAAAAGAAACAGGGAAAAGATTGAAATGCTTAAGATCAGACAGAGGTGGTGAATTCATCTCCCATGATTTTAACAACTTCTGCATTGAAAGAGGAATCAAAAGACAGGTATCAGCTCCTAGAACTCCTGAGCAGAATGGAATAGCAGAAAGAAGAAACAGATCTATTATGGATTGTGCAAGGACTCTAATGATAGAAAAGAACATTGCTATAAAATACTGGAAGGAAGCTATCAGCACTGCAGTTCATACCCTGAACCGAGTACAACTGAAGAAAGACACATTCAAAACTCCTTATGAATTATGGTATGGCTATAAACCTAATGTAAGTTACATGAAAATATTTGGTAGCAAGTGTTATATCTTAAAGGAATCCAGAAGAAATAAATTTGATGTGAAGAGTGATGAAGGAATATTCCTAGGATATTCTAGCAAAAGCAAGGCATACAAATGTCTGAACTTATCTACTCACAAAGTCATAGAAAGTATACATGTGAAATTTGATGAGTTTGCAGAAAAGACTGAGGAAGAAAGCAAAAGGGAACCTGAGAACTACAGAAGATTCGTTTACATTGAACCTGAAACATTGATAGACACAGCTATCAATAAGGAAGCTATATCTACCGAGCCAAGCACAGTTACCGAGTCACAGACCGAGTCACAGGAAGAAGTTCAAACCGAGTCACAGGAAGAAATTCAGACCGAGTCTCAGCCTGAAGTTACCGAGCAAATATCTACCGAGTCCGAGCAACCTGAAGAAGAGATCCTAGAAGACAACAACATGAATCATTCAAAAGGAAAGGAACCTATACTAGCCAAATATGTCAGAAGACATCATACACCAGATCAAATCATTGGAAACAAATCAGATGGTACTATGACAAGAAGCAAGCTAAAAGGTACATGTCTACTTACTGATTTTGAACCTAGAAATATCAAAGATGCATTAGAGAATGAAAGTTGGATTGAAGCAATGAATGAAGAATTAGAACAAATACAAAAGAACAAAACTTGGACTCTTGTACCTAGACCTAAAGATAAGAATGTAATTGGAACAAAATGGGTATTTAGAAATAAACTGAATGAAGATGGTCAAGTATCTAGAAACAAGGCTAGACTGGTATGTAAAGGTTACTCTCAAGAAGAAGGTATAGATTATGGAGAAACTTTTGCTCCTGTTGCAAGATTAGAAGGTGTAAGAACTCTACTTGCTTATGCAGCACACAAAGGATTTAAGGTATATCAGATGGACATAAAATCTGCATTTCTCAATGGAATTCTTGATGAAGAAGTCTACATTGAACAACCTGAAGGTTTTGTTGATCCAGACAAAAGGGACATGGTCTGCAGATTACACAAAGCATTATATGGCTTAAAACAAGCTCCTAGAGCATGGTATGAAAGACTCCATAACTATTTAATCCAGATTAATTTCAAAAGAGCTAATGATAACAGCAATCTGTATATCAAAGAAGGACCGAATAACAAAATTGTACTGGCAGAAATATTTGTGGATGATACTATATTTACAGGGAATGAGGATCAGTGCAAAGAATTTTCAGAACAAATGAACAGAGAATTTGAAATGTCTATGTTTGGTTTAATAAAATTCTTTGTTGGTCTTCAAATTCAGCAAAGCAAAAATGGTATATACATTACTCAATCAAAATACATCAAGGAGATACTTAAGAAGTTTGGAATGGAAGATTCAAAACCAATTGGTACACCCATGTGTACTGGACTGAAACTTACCAAAAATGATGATTCAAAAGAAGTTGATCAGACCCTATACCGATCTATGATTGGAAAATTACAGTATGTAGTACATACTAGACCTGATATTGCCTTAGCAGTCGGTATAGTAGCTAGATTCTCAGCTAAACCTAAGGAAAATCACATGATGGCAATCAAAAGAATCTTAAGATACTTAAGAGGAACTGAAGAATATGGTTTGTGGTATAAATTTGGAGGCAATCTAGACTTGAAAGTGTTTACTGATGCTGATTGGGCAGGAAACATTGATGACAGAAAAAGCACAAGTGGTGGAGCATTTTTTCTTGGAAAAAGACTGGTATCCTGGACTAGTAAAAAGCAGAATTGCACATCTCAATCCACAGCCGAAGAAGAATATGTTGCTGCTGCAGTAAACTGTTCAAATATTGTTTTGTTTAAACAACTATTAGAAGGTATGAAGGTCGAAATCAAAGAACCAGTTGTTATATTTTGTGACAATACCAGTGCAATAAACATTTCTAAGAATCCAGTGATGCATTCCAAAACCAAGCACATTGCCATTAAATATCACTTTGTCAGAGAATTGGTGTAGGACAAGGAAATCAGATTAGAATATATTCATACAAAAGAACAGATTGCAGATATTTTTACCAAACCATTACCTAAGGATGCATTTATGTATCTAAGAGGTAAGTTAGGGGTCATTCCCCTATCCGAGGCTCACTAAATACAGTTTTAGTGATGCATCAACCAGAACATGATTGAAAATCAACTTGTTGATGCAGCATATTAAAGGAATCATTGCATATGAATCAGTACTTGAGGTACATTAATTTTCACCGGTAATATGTGAATTATCTTTGGCATATGTTGTCAAAGAGGGAGTGTTTGCTATGTCTTTACTATTGCTTTCAAGAAATTTATAGTCAGAAGAAAGAATTTTCAGGATACAGGAAGTTTACTGACAGAGGGAGATTTGAATCTAAACCGAGCTAACTCTTTCAAATTTCTTGTGTTATGACATATTGTGTTGCCATCAATGCCAAAGAGGGAGATTGTTGGAAACAATTGTCTGAAGGAAATTGCTACTCAATTATGTATTGTCTTTGATGTCACACTATGTCATAATCCACAGCAATCTGCTTATACCGAGCTCAGTCGGTCTGCCTGTCAGGGATATTAGTGTTTACCGAGTTCACTCGGTTGCCGAAGAAAGTCTAGTGTTTACCGAGTTCACTCGGTTGCCGAAGAAAGTCTAGTGTTTACCGAGTTCACGCGGTTGCCGAAGAAAGTCTAGTGTTTACCGAGTTCACTCGGTTGCCGAAGAAAGTCTAGTGTTTACCGAGTTCACTCGGTTGTCGAAGAAAGTTAGTATTTACTGAGTTCAGGCGGCTATCAAAGGAGAAGGATTGTTGGTGTTTACCGAGTTCCCTCGGTCTCTGGAAAATTATAAAAGATATGGTCACCGAGCACTGTCGGCCTTTGAAGGATTTTTGCAAATAGAGTTTACTTAATTCAGCCGACTGTTATTCTAATAAATGACGATTTGACTAATCCAAAATCATATATATAATAGGTCAAATGTGAAAAGTAAGGAGAACATATAGCAGAAGATTTACAGAAGAAGAAAAGGAAAGATATATGCGAGTTTGTAAAGGATGTTCAGATATCCTTGAGGAGCAGCAGAGATTTATTCGATCAAAGAGGATCAAACTTATGCAGAACAGAGATCTGTAATCAGCAAGACAGTTGCATTATTATACAGGTCACTTTTTCATTGTTACCTTCTTATCATTGTAACAGTGAATTCTAAATCTCTTAACCGAGTTGGTTTAACAGCCATAATATAAATCCTCTAACAAGGTGACAATTCCATTGAATTGTTTTCAAGACCTCTTACCAGGCCACTCCTAGCAGGGTGTTTTAAATCCTCTAACAAGGTCACACCTAACAGTGTGTTTTGTAACCTTTTACCGGGTTGGCTTCTAACCGGGCATCACTTCAGAAAAGTGAAAATCAGTATCTAGATACATTGGTGGTTTTTCCCATATTGGGTTTCCACGTTAAAACTTGTGTCTCTTGTGTTCTTAATTGCTTTCTCAATCATTTACATGCACTGATAAATATCCAAAGATATTATTGCTAATACTTTCTGCATCTTCAAAGTTACTGCAATCTTTTTACCGAGTACTAAAACAGACAACATTGTTAAGATATCTTAAGGGATCTGAAAAGAATTAATTGTCAAAGTTTATATGGTTGTCTGATTCACCCCCCCCTCTCAGTCACTTCATCCATATTCCATCAAGAAATATTGGAAATATTTTTTTTATATTCATAAATTGCAATGTGCAATTGAATCAATGAAATACAATCAATCATGCTTCCAACCCTCTAGTTTCTTGAAGATTCATTGTTCATGGATAGTTTTTGTATTGATATTAATTCTGACTTAGGTGTATGCATCTTTAAATTCTAGTGAGTAGATTATGCTTTAAGATTTTGTATTCTGTAAGTGTCATTGTATGGTTTAATTTATGTCTTATGTTTAAAGGTTTTAATATTATTTATGATTGTGCGTAATGCTTATGTGTTATGGAGTTGCCTTGAGATCCCATTTCCCTGTGATAACTTGTGCATTGATTCCTTGAAATTTCTTAGAAACATTGGGCATATCACCACATATTAGATTAGTAATACTCTTCCCCTTTTCCATTTTCTCCAAAAAAATAAAGATCTAACTTCTAAAATCCTGGAGTTTGTTCAATGGAATTTCATAAGTTCCCCCATTCACTGAACTTACCATAGGCTGTATGTCTACAAGAAATTTTAGCTATCACAATTCTTTTCTGGCACACCTAGTGGGACACCCACATATGGTTTAAAGTTTGAGTAGGTGTATGAGCCATAGACTAGTTACTAGATCCCAAACTATGTCCACACATCATTTTCTTGTCCCTCCATTTCTCTTTGGCCATTCTAGAGGTCTTCACATGTAGGGTCAAGTCCAACAACCAAAAATAGTACACAATCCTCCTAGGAATTTTGTGACTTGGAATAATGGAAGTCCTTTGGTTCCCCAGGTGCTTTATCTACCTAGGGACAAATACCTTCTTTGACTCTAAAGGCTCTTCCTAAATTCATCGGGGAAGAATCTAAAACTCCTTATAAACATTTGCAAGATGTAGAAGAGGTCTATATAGTTCATAATATCACCGAATAGGATGCAAATTTGAGGCTTTTGGAGACTTCTTTCAAGGGAAAAGCTTAGGACTAGTATCACTCTCTCCCATCCAAATCCATTGTGACTTGGGACCTGTTGGGGAACCATTTCTATGAATGATTTATAGGTAAGGGAGACCGAACCTAGTTTCTCCATGAAAAATTGATCACCATTAAGAGAGATCCACAAGAGGCCATAATAGATTTCAACAAAAGATTCAACAAGACATAGAATAGCATCCCTATTGCCATGCGACCCCTTGCTAACATGGTTTTTATATTCTACCCTAAGGCTTTCAACCTTAATATATCTGTGATAATCCAATCTATGGGTAGAAATACCTTACCAGATACTTACAGTGTTACTGTCACAATGGAAAATAGCCTCATTGATGTAGTCCATCTCCCACCTAGACCTATTATGCCTATCTTTCTAGAGATGCCTACCCCTATTCCTATTGAAGCTAGTCTTATTTGCACACCTTAGATTCTGACCCAGTCTCTCTACTAATACCTGCATTCTTAGCCCAATAGTGCCAATGATCTAGTCGTGCTAGCATTAGAGGTGAATGATATAAATAATCTACTATGAACCTTCTCCAATGAGATCATAATTTTGAATAGGTATCAAGGTTACTCTTATAAGATGCCTTACCAGAACTATCAGTTTGGGAAGTCCAACTACTAGATGAATCAGAATTGGGAAGGCTCAAAACTTGGCCATTCACAAGCTAATAATCAACTAGTTACTATTCCTACACCTTTGCAAGCCACTCCGCTTAGCCAAAGTAGAGATATGATACCTAGCCAAAATAACTTGGTTGATGATACTAATGCATGGTGTTTCCATTTCAATGAAGCTCATGCACCACATAATTACTTGTGGGGAAATTTATGACAAATTGCAAAGAAGAGATCCTAGGGGATTTTCATCAACCCGATCATTTATGTGTCTCCTAACATGGAAAATGTTGCACTTACTAAATAGATGTAGAGTATGTCTTTGGAAAGATAAGTGAAGATCTCCCCCAACCATGCTTTGTTCTCATGGATGGAGGATGAAGAGGTGCTTCTTGTAAATGATTCTTTTGTATCCACTTCTAAGGTGGTGCAAGTGTGATTTGACAATAATATCCATGCAAAGAGGCATTGCATAGGTGAAAAGGTGGTTTATCAATCTAAGCCTAGTTATAGCAAGACTTTTCTTGAACCTATTGTTGTCCCTCCCTATTTAAAGCCTAAGGAGAATGTGACTTGCAAGTTTGGAGAGTTGAAATGAGTTGCACTAGCTTCTCTAAATGTTGTTGAGTAGCTAAAGAAATCACGTGCAAGTGTGTCCCTCTAGGAAATCTTTTGCATTCCAGGACAGAGGTTATTGTTGCAAGAATCATTATTTGATACATAGAAGCTATAGTCCACTCTGGAATGTGCCCCATTCACAAAAAAAGAATAAGGACTTGGAGTCTATAAGCCAAATGCAATCTCCCACCATGGTCACTAATTAGGGAGATTCTACAAAACATTCCAAGGTAGAGAAGCCTAAACCTACCCCCTTTTATTTTGCTTTAGTTGTTAATAATATGTTTTTGAATAATTATATGATTAATTTTGGAGCCAATACCACATTCATGCCTAAAAAAATTGCATAGGCCCTAAATCTTGAATATGAACTCCTAGAGAGAGGAGTTATATAGCTTGATGTAAATAGAGTTAAGACCATAGGTATCATTAGGAAGCTTCTTCTCACCTTATATGCTTTACTGAGTGTAACTCTAATGCAGGAAGTAGTTGTAAAAGATATCCCCTCTTCTTTTGGGCTTTGTATCTCCCATGACTTTACTGCTAAAATAGGTGGATTTATGTCCTTAGACTGGTCACATCTCATCCTAAGAAACAAGTACAAAGTTAAAATGAAGATTTTTCTTGAACCCTTTCATGCGAAACATGTGGTTAATGAATCCTTGACCAACTTAGAATCCCAAGAAACATAGATTGAAGAAATTTTGGAAGATGAGGAAGTGCCTTAGTTTGGGGCAACAAGAGAACTAATTCTCCTAAATGATTATGTTGATACCAATCATTTTACAAGTTACCATTCCATTGGTCTTGGTATGTATGTAATCTAAGAGGAAGACCAATCTATCCCTCAGGTATCTAGGGATTTTACCATTGAGGCCGAAGATAGAAATAATAAAAGATCCTCTCTCTGGACCTTGCATTTTGATGGTGCCAATTGTAGGATGGGTTCTAGTGCATGTTTTTGTTTGATCTCCCCTATTGGTGAGATAAATATGAGATCCTTCCACTTCTAGTTCCCATGTTCTAATAATGAAGTGGAGTATGAAGCGAGCGTGCATGAGTTAAGTCTTGTAGAGGGTATGGACATTAGCAATTGAGAGTGCTCAGAGATTCCAAGCTAGTTGTAAATAAAGTGTAGAATATGGCTATTTCTAAGCATGTGCCCATGCACTCATATTTCCACAAAGTGTGGGATCTTATATAACAATTTTAAGATTTCAATATTTAGATCATCCCTAGAAGAATGAACATGGTAGAAGATAGCCTAGCTATGGTTGGTTCTTGTTTTAGTCCCACTTTTGATTTGTTGGAAAAAAAATATTCCATCTGTTTAATTGTTAGGCTTGTTGTGCTCGATAATGATCAAAACTGGCAAGTCTTTGAGAGTGATGAGAAGATTGTTGTATTTATACAACATTCTGGTGAGTTCACGGATCAAATGCAACCCGAAGTAGCTAAATCCTATGAAGATCAAATCATCAAACTAAGAGGAAATAAGCTCCCTAAAGGGCTAATTTCCATTGAAAAAAAATATTCTATCTGTTTAATTGTTAGGCTTGTTGTGTCCGATAATGATCAAAACTGGCAAGTCTTTGAGAGTGATGAGAAGATCGTGGCATTTATACAACATTCTGGTGAGTTCACGGATCAAATTCAACCCAAAGTAGCTAAATCCTATGAAGATCAAATCATAAAACTAAGAGGAAATAAGCTCCCCAAAGGGCTAATTTCCCTTGAAAATATCTTTAATTGTGATGATTCTAGAAATAACATGAGGAGGTTCACAAAAAATGAGTAGGATTAATGTGATCTGGAAGTCATGAAAGGAAAAGTTTAAATGGTTGGGAGAAATGTTCCTTAGCATGACTAGGACTGGTTAATACACTTCTATGAGAAATATAAGGGCGTGATTTCCTGGTCATATGACAAAATCAAAGGCTATGATCCGTCAGTCATCCAACACACTATTGAATTGGTAGAGGGAGAAAATCTAGTTAGGCATAAGAAGAGGCCCATAAATCCTAAGAATGAATCTCTAATGGCTAAGGAGTTGAAAATTATCATTGATTCCCGTATCATCTATCCTATAAAGCATAGTACCTAGGTGTCTAATTCCATCCTAGTCCATAAGAAGAATAGAGACATCTACCTATGTGTGGATTTATATGATCTAAATAGAGCTTCCTTAAAGTAACATTATCCCCTACCTTCCATGGAGTTGATACTACAAACAATCACAGGATCAAAGATGTTCTCTCTCCTATATGGGTTTTTAGGTTGTAATCAGGTGTTAGTGAAAGAATAAGATCAACATAAAATGATGTTTACCATGAAGTGAGGAATATTTGAATTGCCAGGATGCCCTTCGGCCTCTCTAATTTTTTTGAGGCTTTCTAGCGTGCAATGGATATTGAATTTAGAGAGCTCATCAACAAGATCATCTTAATCTATATAGATGACCTCACTGTATTTTCAAAATCTGCAAAAGAGCACTTTGATCATCTAGACCTTTCTTTTCAAAAATGCCAAGATTTTGACGTTTCATTAAATCCTAAGAAGGGCATGTTTGGATTTCCTTAGGGGAAGTTTCTTGGGAAAGTGGTGTCCAAGGATGGTGTTGATATTAATCCAAATTGATTTAGAGAAATCTGAGAATTACTATTACCAGTGAACAATAAAGGTGTACAATATTTCTTAGGAAAGATTAATTTTGTTAGAAAATTCATTTATAACTTTGTAGGGCTTGTGAGACCCATCACCATGATTCTCAAGAAAAACCTCCAATTCAAGTAGACTAACAATGGAAGAGAAGATTTAGGAAAGGTCAAGGAATCCATTACATCTGCCCCTATTCTAGTGAACCTATATTTTCCAAGAGACTTTATCATGTATGTTTATGCAAGTGACTTTAGGATTTCTATGGTTCTAACATAGAAATATAAAGAAGGATAAGGTGAGCATCCCATTGCTCCAAAACACTTAAGGATTATGAAATAAAGTATACTTTTATGGAGAACCATGCATTTGTAATAGTTAAGGGGTTAAATAAGTTTAGATATTTTATTTCTACAAAATTGATGTCTATCTATGTTGCCCACCCTAGCATCCGCTAATATATCATGGAAGGCAAGATCATTAAGAAGAGAGAAAACTGGATCACCGATATTATGGAGTATTATATTGATGTTAGGCCCACTAAAGTGATCCATGATAAGGGGATGTTTGAGAATATATCTCATAAAGTGAAACCACCAAAGCAAGAAGAAAGGGAGATGGTATTTGTACAGTAGGCTCCAATGGATAGATGTTGGGTAGAAGAAAGGAATGAATTCATGCAAAGAAGGAGGTACCCTTATCACCTCTTCTTTAACAAGAGGAGGTATTACAGGTTGCAAAATTTTGGTTTTCATTTGATAGGTGGTATATTATTCAAAATAAATTTTGATGGTATTCTCCTCAGTTGTGTGGGAAAGAAAGAAGCAGAGAGGCTCTTAGGAAAGTTTCATAGTGTCTCAGAAGGAGAACATTACTCAACCCAAACCACTACTATGAAAATTACATGTGTGGAATATTTCTAGCCATCCTTGTTTAATGACACATAGGTCCTAGTTCGTAGGTGCCATGAATGTCAGTTTTACACTGGCCAATAGAAGAACTCTGATATGCCTTTACACCACATTATGGTTGATGAGCCTTTCGTGTATTGGGGCCTAGATTTTATCAAAATGATAATTTATGCATCTAGCATGAGACATAAGTGGATAATCACTACTAAAGATTATTTCACCACATAAATGGAGGTAGCCCCTCTGAAAAAATGCAACAAAGAGTGAGATCTTAAACTACTTGGAATAAATTATTACTCGGTTTGGTCCATCAAAATATGTTATCTCCAATAATGCCAAGGCATTTCTAGGGTCTCAACTTACTAAGTTCTCTCTCCATCATGGGCTTTATCTCAAAATATCCTCTAATTAATATCCTTAGGGAAATGGCCTTGCATAATCCACAAATAAGAACCTGATACAACTAATAAAGAGGATAGGATCAGAACACAAGAAGGATTGGCATAAGCATTTGAGGAATTCTTTGTGGGATGATCGTATCATACCAAAAAATATTTTGAAAGCCTCACCCTATCAGATAGTCAATGGGAAGGATTTTTTTCCCTATTTTCATGGAGCTCCCAACAGTATAGTTTCTTAAGGCCGTTGAGGTAGAAAATAATTTCCCATGGAGGTCAGACTGGAAGAGTTATTGGATTTATAGGAGAAGTAGGAAAATGCATTCATTGCTATGAACACCAGGCAAGGAGTGGTAAAGAAATGGTTTGATAAGAAGAGCTCTAATCTCATCTTCAAAAAGGGATAAATAGTGTTGAAGTATAATGAATGTGGAGAGAAACCTAGCCAGCCTGAAAAGTTTGATAGCCTCTGGGAGGGCCCCTTCCTCATTTGCTGGATGCAAGGAGCATAATACATTTGAACTTGAAGACATGAATGGTGAGCCCCTTTTGATCCTAGTCAATAGGATCCATCTTAAAAATTTCAATTAATTCAACTAGATAAGTATGTAAATATTGTAAATATGGAGTGTTAGTTTCAAGCTTGTTCCAATAAGTCTATATGTTAGTTTCTTTAAGAAAGTGTTTTGATTTCCATAAGTCATTGTTCCTTTTAAAGTAAAATCTTAGGGTGCATTTTAAGAGAAGAAATTAGATATAAAGATTGATGATATTGTATATCAATAGCTATCCTCCATGTCTTTCTTGTAAAATCCATGTATTCCATCATATCAATTCACTTAGCATGGAAGATTTCATATTATTTCACCAAGTTTTATGTTACCATAACTGATAATAATATTGAAGATTGATTATCTGATGGAGATGATGATGAAGACCGACCAAGATAAGAGGAATACATGATGATAGTAGAAAGGTTAGATCAGTTAGTTTCTTGTCACTAATGTCAAGAAATTGATTTCTGGTTTATATTATGTTTCCATATCATTTGGTAATGATATAAGATGAATGAGTTAAGGAGTTCAGAAGAAATGAGAAGTTGTGAAGTTGTAGAACTTAACTGGGAAACTGATACAGATCGGACAATATAGAAATAGAATCAAGGAATTTGTTAGTGCCATCAGAGGTGCTAGTGGATCACTAACTAATGAAGAAGTGGTAAGTAAGATCTTGAGAATTATTTCTTCTAAGTATGCTATTAGAGTATCTGCAATTTAGGAATTGAGATATATACCAAACAATGTTGTTACTCTTAAAGCCCTAATTGATAAGCTGACTGCGTTTGAGTTAAGTAATTATGATAATTGTCTACAAACCATTGAGACTTCCTTTAAGTCATCTATGAGCATTGGAACATCAACAAGAGAAAGATAAAATCACAACAATTTATATGGAAATGAGTATAACAGTATCCTGATTGAAGAAAAAGAACAAGAAGAATTGGAAGCACTACCGGCTAAATGACTACCTAGAGGAAAAGACAAGTATAAAGACAAGTTACCATTGAAATGTTTCAATTGTAATAAGATTGGACACAATGCATCTATATGTTCTGAAGATGACATGAATGATAAGAATGATAAAAGAGACAACCAACACTGAAGATTCAAAGATTTTAAGGAAAATGGAAAGAAGTTTTGCTACCTAGCTAAGGAAGGTGTAACTGATGAAGAATCTAATGATACCAAAGAAGGATATGAAGTTGTCTTTGTTGTAGTAAAGGAACACTCAGATGAAGAAAATTATGAAGATGAGAAAGAACTTGTGTCTCATGTAAGTAGACCAGATCCTTAAATTATTGATAGTGGTTGTTCACATCATATGACTAGTGATATTGACAAGTTTGAGAACCTCAAAGAGTATGATGGAGGATTTGTCTGATTTATGGTGCCGATGGAGATCTAATGGAACTGGACGACAATCAAAAGGTAATTTATTTTATCTTGGTATTGATGCAAACAATTACTTGTTTGTAAAAAATGAAGATGTATGGCTTGGCATAAGAGACCGTGTCATGTGAATTTTGATAACTTGATCAAAGTAAGTAAGAAGAGTATAGTCAAAGGTCTATTGAGATTAAGAAAACCTGATAAATCTATGTTTAAAGAATGTTAGATTGGTAAGATGACCAAGTCATGTTTTCTAAGAAAACCTTATTCTACAAATGGTATTTTGGAATTGGTTCATACTAACCTTTATGGTCCTATGAAAGTTCAAAGCTATTATGGAGATCGGTACTTTATTTTGTTTGTTGATTATTATTCAAGAATGATGTCTATTATGCTTCTAAAAGAAAAATCTGATCAAATGTTTAAGTGGTATAAGGCAAGAGTTGAGAAATAAACATGTAAATAGATGAAGTGTTTGAGATCTGATAGAGGAGGTGAATTTATCTCTGATGAATTTACTATCTTCTGCAATGAGCATGGAATTAAAAGACTAGTTTCTGCACCAAGGACTCCACAATAAAATGGGATAGCTAAGAGAAGGAATAGATCCATTATTGATTGTGCTAGAAATTTATTTATTGACAAAAAGGTTGCAAAAATATTCTGAAGAGAAGCCATAAGTACCTTGCTTTATACTCTCAACCAAGTACAGTTGAAGAAAGGAACCATCAAGACACCCTATGAACTATGGTTTGGAAACACACCGAATGTAAGTTACTTTAATTTTTTTGGAAGTAGGTGTTATATTCTGAAAGATTCTAGAAATAGAAAGTTTGACTCTAAAGGAGATGAAGGTATATTCCTTGGTTACTCATCAAAGAGAAAAGCATATAAATGTTTGATCAAAGATACTAACAAAATTGTCGAAAGTGCAAATGTAAGAATTGATGAATTTGCAGAAAGGAATGAAGAGGATAGAAAAAAGGAACATGAGGATTACACTAGATTTTTTTATGTACAAGATGGTAATTTGGTTGATACAACCGAGCAACAACAAGAAGGAATTGATGAGCCTCCACCAAGAGATGAAAACAATGATGAACATTCTACCGAACATGTATTGGCAAAGTATGTGAGAAGACACCACTCACCAAGAATAATTATTGGAGACAAGAATGCTGGAGTCATGATAAGAAGTAAGTTGAAAGATAACATAGGTTTGATTTTTGAATTTGAGCCAAGATTAGTAAAGGATGCATTAGAGAATGAAGATTGGATGAATTCAGTGAAAGAAGAAATAAATCAAATTGAAAATAATAACACATGGTCACTGGTACCAAGACCTAAGGAGAAGAATGTGATTGGAACAAAATGGATTTTCAAAAATAAACTCAATGAGAAAGGAGATGTGATCAGGAATAAAGAAAGATTAGTCTACAAATGGTATGCACAATAAAAAGGTATTGATTACGGTGAAACTTTTTCCCCTATTGCTAGATTAGAAAGTGTGAGAATATTGCTTGCATATGGTGCTTACAAAGGATTCAAAGTTTATCAAATGGATGTTAAATCTACATTTCTGAATGGAATTCTTGAAGAAGTTTATATTGAACAACCTAATGGATTTATTGACAAAAGCAATAAGAATATGGTCTGCAAACTACATAAAACTTTATATGGATTAAAGAAGGCACCCTGAGAATGGTATGGAAGGCTACACTCTTACTTAATTAAGATTGGATTTGAAAGGACTAGTGATAACATAATTTGTTCTTGAAATGTGATAGTAGTGATGAAATTTTGATTGCTGAGATATTTGTTGATGAAATTATATTTGGTGGTAATGAGATAATGTCTAAGTCATTTGATGAGGAAATGAGAAATGAATTTAAGATGTCTATGATTGGAGAGATTAAATTCTTTATTGGACTTCAAATTTGACAAGTTAAGGATGAGATCTACATCACTCAATCTAAATATATCAAGGAGATCCTAAAAACATTCAATATTAAAGACTCAAAACCAGTTGGAACATCGATGATTATTGGTTATAAATTGTCAAAAGAAGATGACACTGAGGAAGTGAATGAGACACTTTACTGATCTATTATTGGTAAGATATGATATGTTGTACATAGTAGACCAGACATTGCACATTCTGTTGGTATTGTTGCAAGGTTTTTTGCAAACCCAAAGGAGACACATTTGTATGCATTTAAAAGGATATTTAGATATTTGAAAGAGATTGAAGATTTCAATTTTTAATACACAAGAAGAGGAAATTTTGATCTTAAGGTATATATTGATGTTGATTGGGCAGGAAATATTGATGATAGAAAAAGCACTAGTGGCAGAGCTTTCTTTTTAGGAGAAAAATTGGTGACATGGTTAAGCAAGAAACAAATTTGTATTTCACAATCTACTACTGAAGCTGAGTATGTAGCAACATCTATTAATTGTTCTAACATTGTATGGATCAAACAACTATTGGAAGGTATGCATGAAGAGATTACTAATCCTATCATAATTTATTGTGATAATACCAGTGTTATTAATATATCAAAGAATCATGTGATGCATTTCAAAACAAAGCATTTATCTATTAAGTATCACTACTTGAGAGAGAAAGTACAAGATAAGCATGTGACATTGGAGTATGTGAATTCTAAAGAATAGATAGTTGACATATTTACTAAACCATTATCGAAGGATGCTTTTGAGTATCTTCGAGGTAAGTTAGGGGTTCTTCCCCTATCTAATGTGCACTAAGGAAAGATGCATGCTGCATCAATTTAGGGGCTCATTAGAATATTTATTTTGTGAGTTGATGCTAGTGTTCACTCTTTAGGTAAATCCCGAAGGTGAGAAGGATGTTTATGACTGCAATGGAAAATCTATACACTTGAGGTATAATCTAAGAATTTTATGTTTGTTTGGTATTGTTGGAAAAGATGTAGAAGATCAGAATGAGATGAATAAATCAATTAAATATGTAAGAGGAAGAAGTATACTCATAGAAGAAGAATGTTGCTGATGAATGGAAATTATTGTCAAACAGGGATAGTGAAGAAAAACTACAGATGGAAAAATAGAAAAGAAGAAGTTACTACTTAGAGGGAGTACAATATATGAATGACAATGAAGGAAACCATCATCAATTGAACACTAAATTTGTTAGTGTTTCCATTAATACCAAATAGGGATATTGTTACCATAACTAATAATAATGTTGAAGATTGATTATCTGATGGAGCTGATGATGAAGACCGACCAAGATAAGAGGAATACATGATGATAGTAGAAAGGTTAGATCACTTATTGTCTTGTCATGGATATCAAGCAATTGATTTCTGGTTTATATTATGTTTCCATATCATTCGGTAATGATATAAGATGAATGGGTTAAGGAGAAGAAGAAAAGAGAATTTGTGAAGTTTTAGAACTTAATTGGGCAGTTGATAAAAATCAGACAATTATTAGATTATATTGATGTAATTGTTTTCTACCTAACATATGATTATGTTAAGTCGGTAAAGCACAGTGATGAAGATTTGACAATTCACTAAGCTAAGTTGTTTTGGTTACCGAGAAGGAAAATTCACTCGGTAAGGTAAAGGTAAAGGAAAAGTCACTCGGTAAAGAAAAAGTAACTCAAGACACTAAACAACAAGGAAAGTTTTAGGCACCGATCAATGTAATCAAAATTCAAATGAAGAACACTGAGAAAGGAAAATATATTAAATAAGGATTGAATTGATATTTAATGATTAGCTATGATGAGATGGATGATCATGATGATGAGGAGATTTAGTTACAAGAGATCTACGGTTATGAAAATTCAAAGTGAAGATCTATAAAGCAAAAAGAGATGGAACAAGTTTCTAGAAAAGTTCAAGTTCCTAGGTGAAAAGGAAACATGTTACTGAGATCCAGATTCAAGGTATAATAAATTAGATGGTTAATATTGATTAAAGGAAAATGTAATAGATGAGATTAAGAGGCTAAAATTGTCTATATAACGAATGATCTTGTATGGAAAAATGGCTGGCAAACTAAATAGTTGAAGGGTTACCGACTATTGTAGTGAAGAAGGAAAAAATATATTTCGAGTGGAAAAGAAGGATATGATAATATGTTGATGCCAGTGGATAATGAAGAATTGAAGTGAAGATTGAAGAGAGAATAAAGGATATGATTGAGAAAAGATAGTTGCAAATCTACAAGTCAATTTTATTACTGTTTCTTACTAGCATTTGTAACAGAGAAATCTCTTAATAGAGTAGACCTAACAGTCTTATTATAAAATCCTTGAGAAAGGTGATATTCTAAAGAGTGTTTGAAGCCCTCTAATAGGGCCACTCCTAATAGGGTGAAGACCCTAATAGATCTGAGGTAAATCCCTTGACTGGGTTACACCTAATAGTGTGTATTGTAATCTTTAACCAGATTGGCTCTTAACTAGACATACTTCATAAGAGTATTTTCTTAGTGGGTGATAGTTCCCACAGTGGTTTTTCCCAAAGTTGGGTTTCCACGTTAAATATTTGTGTTACATGTTGTGAATGATTTGTGTGAATGATTTAATAAATGTTATAGTTTATTTATTATTGTCGATAAATAGTGAACTGCATATTATTGAGCTTCTACCAAGTTAATTAGAGAAAAGTTTTTAGGGTATTTGGGATCAGGGATTACTGATTCACCTCCCACCCTCTCCATAATCCAATAGTTTTAATGTTGTGTTTCCATGTTGGTGGTGAAAATTATGAGAAAATGTTTGGCTTAGGCTGGATGCGGTGGTAGAGGAAGGCACATTTTTCTAAATGACAAGGTGGTAGTTGTGTGCATATTGAAGGAAATAATTCAAATGAGTGGTGTTAATGGAATTAACCATCATAGATGGCATACACCACAATGCAAAAAGACCCCCAACATCTTTTTAAGTATCAATGTTTTATGATAAGTGTGCATAAAGAGGATAGCTTGTTGTTGAAGATACATGCCTAATCTTGTTTTTTTGCCTGCAGAGAGCACAAAAAGAAAAAAAAGAGAACAAAGAAGAAGTATCCATGGCTATAGAGATGGGTAGACCAAGTAATACAATAGAGTCCCTAGAGTCTATGGTGTTTGTTGAAATTTTTGGGGATGCATCTTTTTCATTCATGTGATGCCTCTGAAACTAGTTCATCCAAGAACAAAATCAAAGGAGAAAGGAATGATCAAAAAATATATCAATCCTAATAGATATTTATGAGGATGTTTTTGACCCCCACTTGTGTGAACACCACAAATCTCTCAAGGAATCTTCATGTATGTTGATGGAATCTAGTAACAAAAAGCTAAAAACACTATCTCATAAATACAAGCTATGGAACTGTGGTCCCCCATAGTTTATTTTTCCTAGGGTTCTACATTGCCCAAAAATTATTCATTTGTGTGAGAAACACTTCAATATAGGTTTTGACATCATACATGGTGCTGAGTTAAAAGTGGTAATCAATGTGGATTCTATCAAGGATATGCTATGAATCCCTTTTCTTTCAAAAAATGTAGAGAAGTTTAAATAGAGGATATTTGGAAGCCTACTGGAGTAGTGGACAAGATGCGTAGAGTTTTTATAATTCGGTGGTGGGAAGAGATCAAGGAGGTAGAGAAACACCTAGGTTTCCTCTATCTATCAAAGATTTGGCCAACAAGGACCTGCAAGATGTCTACTCCATGCTGGCTTATATCCATAGTTTTGAGCATGATTATGATGTTTGTCCTTTTCAAATGGGTATGCATTTTAAGTTCCACAAATAGGAGATCTTATAGTATGAATTTGCTGATGTTTTGGCTCAAGAAATCCACTCATAATTTACTAATTTTCCTCAATAGTATATGTTCAGGCATTCATCCTACCTTATGCATATGTTTTTGCATCAGAATGCCAGTTTCTTTGGTCCATTCATGAACTTAGAAACTCATAATTGAGAGAGAAAAAGGTTTCCTGTAATAGTGCGGACCATGATTTTATCGGTCACACATGATTTTTTATATTTTTCCTCATCTTTCTTAGTCCCTACAGTACAAGATCTTTTGAGATAGGATTTAGGGTCTATTCCATGCTTCACTAGAGAGAAAATTGTCTGAATGTCTGCATGTCACCCTCACTATGAGTGATTTTTAGGGAGAGATTTTTCTTTGATACGAGTCCATAGCTTTATGGAGGAGCATTTTTTCCTACCTTTCTGTTTGTCAAATCACACTTTGGCTTTATAAATTTTGAGGTAGTTGGTTATAATTGAGATATGCATAGGTGTAGGGAGGCATGATACTCCATTACACATAATGAGAAAACCCTGGGACCCCTCACATTGGAGAAATGACTAGATGCAGAGGGTGTGCCCACATCAAAGCTTCTCTAGATTGGTCATCTCCTATTAATTAATGAGAGGTGGAATTTTAATCTTGATGGGTGCCTCTCAAGGAGGAAGAATTTTATTAAACATACACCTCGTGACTACTGGGATAATCACATGAGCACTTCTCAAGAGAATATGAACCTTTATATAGATATTTCTCAGGTTCCTAAAGTTTATCGCACTCTATGGCTTAAAATTCTATGAGACCAATGGTCTTGAAGATCTCTCTAGGAAAATCACATCCAATCTTCTACAAAAAATGGAGAATTACATGTAGTCAGAAGAGAAGAGAATGACCTTCTATATTTATAGGCATGAGGTTGTGCATTTATGTGAAAGTATTGGAAACTACCCCATAGATCAAATATTTGAAGATATATGGTGTGAGTTCAATGGTGATGATCCTATTGAGCTAGTTTATAGCCCCCCTAAGGGTGGGACCGATTCAGTTGAGGTTGTCTCTATTCAAGAGGCTAGCATGAAAAAACCAAAAAGGGATAAGAGAAAAAAATTAAGCATGTGCAAGCCCCTCCGCACATGGGATTCTTAGCTTCTTATGAGGTTTCCAAAAGGCCTCGCACACAAGCATGAAGTAAGATATTTGATGAAGCTTATGCTTCTCAATAAGCTTTAGGCTTTGGTTAAACCCCGCCACATAAAAGATAAAACACCACTAGTAGCTCGAGGAGTACTCAAAGGAAAGACCCTTCAACCACTATACTAGCTACATCATTGGTTTAGGTAATTTTTTCTCCCCATCTTCTATCAACTCAATCTCTGATTCCTCCTATTGCTTCCATTTCTCAGCTTCCTAATGTAGCCATAATGTCTTCCATAATTGCTTCATCTGTGTCACATTTTTCCTTAGCTTTTCCAAGAACATTTGTTCATGTGGTCATGATCTACATATCTACTATTTCATAAAATATCCCCATATCTTCCCATGCCTTTATATTGCAAAACTATTTTCAATGCTCATGATAACTAGAGAATTGAATGTTGATACTATCCCTCCATTGGTGTCATCAAGTGTAGTCCTTGCAATCACACCACCAATTCATACCCCACAAGGAATTCCCCCATTCTCTTTAGCTACCATGTCCATGCCACTCCAAACCTAGTCAAAAGATTCTATCATTCAAATTCCATTCGCCCTTCTGCCTGGAGTTCCTATTTTGGGACAATAAATCCCATCTTATGAAAATTTGATGCAACAAGCTAGTTCTTCTAAGATTTATCAATCCTAGAGGGTACATAAGAGAACAATAAAATATGCATATAAATTGGTCAAGCCTAGTGTGCAAAATTTTTATAATGAAGAGCATCAACATATATTTTTTGCATCTCTCATATTGAATGTAGTAAATCCAACTAATCAGATGATGTTGGATGATTATGTGGTTCAAGCTGTAGGAGTTAACTTGAATTTTGTACATTTAGAGGACAAGGTCATTCTTTCCGAGGAAGATCAAAGGATTATTTCCTCTGACTATATAAAGATGGTGTGACACCTTGATAAGGTCTCTATGAAATTAACCAAAGTGAAAGTTATGGTTGATCATTTCTAAAAAAAAGATAAGTCTATGGAGGATAAAATATCATGAGTCTAATAATCCATATAGCAGGAGAAGGTGGAAAAGGATACACTGCAATTGTAGTTGTAGGGCATGGCAACAAATTTGTAGAAGGAACAAGAAGAAAACAATGAGTATCTCAAGAAGATGTAAGAGAGAGAACATGAGCTTTCTTAGCTACAGCAAACCCTCCCAAATACAACATAGCTTCAAAATCAATTGAAGGTGATTTTAGTGGAGAAGGAATGCCTCATGTAGGAATTAAGTACCACCCAAGTTCTTCTCACCCAATAATAGACCATGAGAGAGGGTGAGGTTAAGAATTTAAAAGATGAATTTTCTTAAGTTGAGGAACAAAAGTGGAAGTTAGAGGCAATTTTGGTCAAGGAGAAAAGTGATTTAGCTTTGATAAATAAGTGAATACAAGAGAAAAGAATAAAAATGGATTCCCTACAATAGTAGTTGAGTAGTGCAAAAAAATAGGGGAAAGTTTTGATAGAGAAACTAGCCTTTATAGAAGTGGAAAAAAAGATTTTGATAGAGAATTTTCAAGCACTTCCTCCACCCCCTGTTGATCTTTTCTTAGATTTTCAAGATATCCTTACTATGGAATGGGAGAAGGTGATGCAATTTTTTATCTCTTTTTAGTTTGCATTCAGATCCCTAACAAAAGCTCATTCTTTGTGTGTTGATGTCAAGCATGTTATTAACTAGTTTTCAAATTTTGTGGCTCCTAAAATTCTAAGTTCTCAACAACTTGTAGGTTGTTTGTATGCTACCTCATATCAGGATATCACTAGAGTCAGGTTTTCAAATCATAGGGAAGAAGTAGGCATACAAACATGATCATAATTTGTCATAAATCTACCCTCTAGACTCAAGACGACTTGTCTAATATAGAATCTTCTATTAGGAAGGAAAAGGGGTGATTTAAGGAGTTAAAAAAATATTGATTTCCATCCCCTTTTAATTCAAATGAATTTGATGAGTTGGTCACTAAAATTGATCAACATATTAATTAGTCAGACCTCCAAATAATCCTCACAAATTTGAAGGTGGATCAATATGAAAGGTTGCTTCACCCTATTATTCAGCTCCACATTCTGCTAGAATCAAAATTCAAGGATCTTAGCTCCATGTCATTCCAAGAGATAATCAAGTTGGACCAAGAATATTGGTGCTTGAATACCTGGGTGTTACCTTTTGAGGATAGGTAGCTCCCCTTGCAAGTCGCCATTGATAATCTCTTCAAATCTAGCAGTTGAGACTGGTCTATAAAGCCAGAGTTTTAAAGGGTTTTATAATCCCGCAGGCATGATTCCCCTTAGAGTTGCCAAGAAATGTGAATCAAAATCCACTATTCCACAAATAGAAACTTGTTGCCACTACTTCATCTTTCTTTTTACTTTAATTTTGTTTAAAGAGTTGTTTGTGCTTTCCACTTGTCAATGCGGTGTGTATTTTGGGTTGGGTTTTGTTTTCCCTTCATTTAAATCCATGCTCGAGCACCATGTGTTTAACAAAGCACTAACCATAATGCCTTTTTTTCTAGTGGGTTTGGGTGCTACTTAGGGTTACACATGGTTGTCTTGTGGGCCTTTACTAAAGTTAAATTTCCTTTTTGTAATAGCTTTTACACCCATCTTCCATGTGTTATCCCTGGCTAAAGAGAATGCATCCATGCATCTTGTGTCTACAAGCTTAGTTTCATTTCCATTCAAATACAGTTACAAGCAAGGTCATTACAATTTTTGCAAAGGAGTAGTTGTTGAGTAAAACAACGAAGAATCTAATCTTGTTAATGGATCAAATGCTAGCTATCAATTTTTCAAAGCCAATGATGAAGGTTTCAAATTCTTTATTTTGTGGAGTGAGCCACCTATTATAGTTTTTGAAACTACTTTCTTTTAATTAGAATCAGGTCATTCCTTAGCTAATAATATATAATGTAAAATGTTGTAATTTTAAAAGGACTTTCTAGATAGAAAAAGGACTCTCATAGAAATATTGAAAGCTTTTTTTTGAAGCCTTAAATTGTAATGTGCAATTGAATCAATGAAATACAATCAATCATGCTTCCAAACCTCTAGTTTCTTGAAGATTCATTGTGTTGGAAAAATGGTCAGCGCTCCCCTCGGGATTCATGACATGGATTAACTGCCTCCTATGTCTTCTATAAGTCTAGTGGTTGTATTGAGCATTAACATGTCAATATTTTTGTGCAACAAAAACCACTACATGTAACAAGTGGTATCAGATCTTGGTCACAGGTTCGAATCAGAGATTTTTGGAAAAATGGTCAGCACTCCCCTCAGGATTCATGCATGGCTTAACCACCTCCTATATCTTCTATAAGTCTAGTGGTTGTATCGATAATTAGTAGGTCAATCTTTTGGTGCAACGACAACCACTACTTGTAACACATTGTTCATAGATGGTTTTTGTGTTGATATTAATTCTGACTTGGGTGTATGCATCTTTGAATTCTACTAAGTAGATTATGCTTTAAGATTTTCTATTATGTAATTGTCATTATATGGTTCACTTTATGTCTTATGTTTAAAGGTTTTCATATTATCTATGATTGTGCCTAATGCATACATGTTATGGAGTTTCCTTGAGATCCCATTTCCCTGGGATATCTGATACATTGATTCCTTTAAAGTTATTAGAAAAGTTGAGTGTATTGCCACATATTAGATTAGTAATACTCTTTCCCTTTTCTCTATAAAATGAAGACCCAACTTGTAAAATCGTAGAGGTTGTTCAGTGGAATTGCATAAGGTCCCCCACTCACTAAGCTTCCCACAGGATGTATTTCTAAAAGAAATTTTAGCTATCAATAATTAGTTACATCCTCTTTAGGTTTGGAAGAAGAAGAAGACTTATTGAGATAGTCATCCTTAATGCTATTTTAGTAGATAAGTCAAGAAGGAAATACAATGCATCATCATTATTGAAAATAATTTGATAAAGGGAATAAAATATATAAGGAAGAGGATATAAAGAAGTTCACAAACTAGCATTCTTAGCCTCTTGCGCCAAGGTATCTATAGGAGGAGAAGATGTAGTAGTCTCTAATGTGGTATTGTTAGGAGTATGATCCCTATCTTAATTAGAAAAATACAACCTAGGAGAGGTTCTAATATTATTCATATCAATGTCATCTTTATATTTATCATTTTCTACAAAGACTCTTATGAAATCTATATATTCCATGTATTTCATTGATAATTTTATCATATAACCACATGTAACATGAATAAAAGCCATAAGAAGTGATTTGAAAGAAGGAAGAGTATTTAAAATTCTCATGATGTCATATGCAAGAGTATTATGAAGGAATGCAAGAAACATGAAATGCAAAAATCTATTATCTACCATATGACTTTGATAAATGGAAGTAAGAAGAAATGTAGTCATAGGGTAAATAAAAAACCAATCTAATTTAGCGAGTTCGATTATAAAAATGAAAAACACCCAAATTAGATCTAGGCACCAAATCATAATGCAAATATAAGGAAATCGGGCTCACCAAAATGCAATTAAGGTGAACCTAAAATGCTAAGTACAAATATTGTAGCAACAATTGTTGGAAATCTATTGGGAAATGTGTTGCTGAGAGGGGGGGTGAATCAGATATCACCTATTAATCCATTTTACATTATGAAAAAACTTGCATAGCATTATCACAAACTTCATCAATGTAATGAAACTAATACACTAAACATCATTCATGAAAGTACTCATAACTCATTAATTTTGGTTACCCAGAAACCCTTGAAAGGTAAAACTGGGGTGGGGATGACACCCACAAATCTTCACTACTGCAGTATAAAATTTTCTTGTTAGGGCTACAAATTTAATCACAAAATATGATCTACCCTATGAGGGGTCTACCCTGTTAAAAGCTAAAAGACTTATACAATCTACCTTGCAAAAGAATTTGAAACTTACAACTAAGCAAGAACTTGGTTAAGAGATTACATAATGTTTGTTAAAACCACTCTGTTAAGAGATTTACCCTGATACACTTGTTAGAATGTCTCAGTACCTAATCCTTCGGTCTACACTGTATGCTGATTATAGATCTTCTCCTTCCAGTATTGATTTGATCGTATCTATCAAGTTTATCTCTGTTCTATCCCTCACTGCTTTACTCTGTTACAATCGGTCACTGAAATCTATCAGAATACTTCACTGGTCTGAATATATTCCATCTTTTCTTTCGCATCCACACACACATTTTAGGGTTTAGATCTTCTCTTATATAGACAACTCAGTTCATTCAAGGTTTGAGATCTACGATCCAGATTAACTCATTTTGCTACTTAACCTTTCCCTAATTCTGATTGGCTCCAAGTGTTGCATAGGGATTAATGATTACAAAGTAGAAGCTTACTCGACTAATAAAAAAGTACTCAGTGACCATATGAATGTCGGCCAAAATGTTTTACCTCGATGATTGTGCCTTAACAAACACATATGTCAATTCTGGCTTGCTCGGCAATTGATATCTCTTGCACTTGGCATTCAGGGTTCCTTATACACTAGCACTCAACATTTCCTTCTTTACATAACTCGACAAAAAATTACTCGGCTAATACAAAAGTACTCGGTGACCATAGGTTTACTCGACAGTGACTACTACTTGGTAAATATACATTATATGACTCGGCCTATACATGATGACTCGGTCGCAATGATGACTGACCAACATTGCCTAGATAATGACTAAGTGTAAGACACTAATAGACAACAAAACTATAGGGATATACAATAATATGATGTAAATAGTGATTAATGCAATGTATATAAATCAAATCTAGAAATTCAAATAAAAATTAAAGTAAATGTAAGATGCACCAAGATCACCAAAATGTAATGAAAGAAAAATGTGGTGTGAGGGGAAATCACTAGGTTGGATGATCAAACTAAGAAGCTCACACCTATCTTCAATCATACATTGGAAAGGAGGCTAGTCCACTAGGATTGAGGTGGATTAAGTGCTAAGAGGATGCAATGATTCCCTTTATATTAGTTGGAAGATGACTATGCAAATGAAGAATGTAAGATGAGATGAATTAGGAAATAATATGTATGTAGATAGATAATAGACTATAAACCCAATTATGATGCCAGATTTGGAAATCCAAAATATAGACTAACCTTTTATCTAAATTTTAGTCTAAAATGGAAGGTATAGGTCGACCTAGAGGATTAAGGTTGACTAGACTCACCGCAAACCTATGAAGTCATCTTAGACCAAAAAAATTATGAGAGAATTATTGCACCTATAACTCTTTGTTAGATCTTCCTATAGCCTTTTTCAACTGTGGCACATGTCACCTGCACATAGAAAATGGGGGAAAATGTTGGTGGAAAGGTCTTTGCCTCAATATAAACCCCCAAAAAGAATATACCCTAAAATTCAAATGGAAATTCTTGAAATATGGAAGTGTTTTATTAGTAGTAGAGACTTGAATAAGAGAATAAGATATCTTATACCTTGATAGTGAAATCATCCTTAAAATGAGATATCACAAGTGTTGATACAATATAATGACTCCAGAAAGACCTAGACTGACATCACAAAAGACATACTTGTATATGATTGTTGAATCTTTCTATAAAGAAGGATATGATGGGATGAAATGCCTTGAATGATTGAATTTATTGAATTATTTATTTCTCCTTGAATGCTTGAGCTTGAATGTATGATTCATTGCTTGAATGAATGTATAGATTCATTTCTTTTATTCCTCACCAAGCCATTTTAGAGCTCTGAACTCAGAGGAGGCTGATGTGGGCTTGAAAATACCACTAAAATTAAATGATCATTATACCATTCAAATTTGGGCCCAATTTGTAGGGTATGGGATGACTCTTGAGGTTTAGGACAAGTTGCATCACGTCATACCTCCCTTGACACTCTATACCAACCAATCAAGGCTTAGATTTGAGTTAGGGGTCAATTTGGATATGGAGATCCCTAAAACATGTGCGAAATTAAGTTGTGATATCATAATAAATACAAAAGGCCACCCATGATAAAATAGAGCCTATGTAGGTAAGTGGTGATAAATAAATGAAATAATGAAAGGGGCACACTTATAATTAAGGGACCTTATAGAAATTAAATTAAGAGAGGACTTATATCTAAATATCTATTAATTAAATACATAGAAAAGGCCTATGATGCATGGAGGAATGAACGCTCACTAAAATGGGTGCTAAGTAAGCATGGAATTTTACACCTTAGGAGGTGTGTACTGTACACACTAAAATATGCACTTCTATGAACCATTGCATGCAAGGTTACTCAAGAGTGAGGCCTCACAAAGCGGCTCATAGCTCTCTATGCATGGAGTTGCAAGGGACTATGAGTTTTTGCTCTCAGCTAGAGCTACAAGAAAGTGACCTTGCTAGTCAACCACACAATGAGAGATTCACAATGAAGACAAGGGCAACAATGCCAATATCCCCAAGAATCTAAATGGAAATGCAATGCAAACTATATGAGAATGCAAATCTAAGCTAAATGATAACAATGCAATGCTTGAAAAGAAATCTAATCTATGAAAGGAAATAACAATGGATTACAAATCCTTCCTATTTAGACTATGTGAGATTGCATAAAAGGAAATCTACACTAAGAATGTCATGATTATGCAACTATGAAAGCAAACTAAATGAAATGCAACAACAAGGTCTTCAAAGCTTGGATGCAAGGATGTCTTCAAAGGGCTCCAAAACCTGCAGCATAACAATAGCATAAAAATGTGGGTATCCAAATGAAGGAGAGAGCTCTCCTTTTATAAGAAATGAGGTGAAATGGACCATGGAGATTAAGAGGCAAAAAGACTTAATCAGCGGTGGAGCTTGAAAGAGGAGCAATCCATGTGCACAAGTATCCTCCAATGAGAGTGAAGTGTTGACTTTTGAGCCTCATGTGAGACAAAAAGTGCTTTTTCCCTTTTTTATAAAATAGGAATAATGTTTTATTTGTGCAACTTAGGATAAGAGGAAAAGTGGGGGCTTTTTTATTTAATTGAAAGGGGAGGAAATATTCCTTTTAATTAAATAAAGACTTAGGATAAATGGTTAGCCCAAGGATAAAAATCCAATATATGATCGAAATTAGGATTTGATCAAAAAATTGATATTGTTGAAAATATTGATTATTGATCAAAATGATTCAGGATTGATAAATCAAATAAATGGGGCCCAAAGTCTAGGCGACCATTTTTGGGTGCATACATGTACAATTTATGCTGCTACAAGAATCAACGCTTAGTCGATAGAAAAATAGAGGGTGTAGAAGTTATTGAATATTATGATGGTAAAAATTATTTATTTATGTAATTTTTTATTTTATTTTAGATTTATGGTAATTTAATTATTTATGTATTGATTAGTATGTAAATTAAGATATTCTTTTTTTTAAGACTATAGGAGTCCAGTATAGCACCCCCTACAAACTTTAGTGTGGTGGGTAAAATTTTCAACATGACCAACTTGATGTTGAGGAAAGACTAACATCAATCAAACATACACATTCCACTTAAATACATTCAAGATGCATTCGATATTAACACCACTTAGATACATTACTTTTGTGGCCTATTGACATATGTTATCTAAAATTCATCAAGGGCATACAATATTAGCCTAACAATGACCTCTCACAATGAATATTGATAGAATATAAATCATTAGTGCATCAAACAACTCAAAAATGTATTGTTTTGTTAAATCCTCATTTCACCAGGGGTTATGATAACATTTACTATGAAAAGACCCACAAAAACCTCCATATCTTGTACAAATGATGAAATAATAAAAATTACTCTTGAGTAACCATGGGAAGAAATATAAAGAATACTCTCACCAAGTTTGAGCCTTTTTGGAAAATGCAAAACAAAGATATAGTTTTTTATTAATGCTTACTGGAAACCCTAGTTTTATCACAAACATGTCCTCACCATAAATGACATAACTCATTCAAAACTTAATGAAATTTGATTAAAAAAAAAGGACATTAAACTACTCATTTATACATCTTTTCCCATTAGTTTCATTTCATTAATTTACGTTACAAGTTTGTACCATGTGTTTCTTTTAGACTATTCATAGGAAAAACTAGTCATTTAGGACAACACATACCAAAAATGTCACAACTTCCACAAAACTTAATGAAATTTGATGAGACCAATTGAAAATGAAAGTAGATTCACATAGAAAAACTTCTCCAACCAGTTTTAGATCATTAGATGAAATATAAAATACGTACAAACCATTTAAGAATGGTCTACAATATGAGAAAAAATTAAAAATAATACACAAAAAAAAGGTTTCTTCTTATTCACAATATACAATCCCCAAATTCAAGTTGGAATTACATATTTATCATATTAAAACCATTTATAACTTCCCAACTAACTAGTAACTCATTTTTTAACGCTAATGACAACATTTTCAATTTTTGATAATATTTTGATAACTTTTACATGACAACTGTGATAGGGAAATCTGCACACTCAAATAAGAGGGTGAGAAGCACCAATTTAAAGCAAATAATAAATCTAAACTACTAAGAAAACTACCTATGCTCAACAAAATAAGAAGTAATGAATTTGGAAATAAGAAAACAAAAAAATAAACAAGCATACAAACCAAATGAGTACTCTAGCCTTCCATTGCTTCTCTTTGTCGTTGTGGGATGTGGCACTCAGTGGTGATTCGACATCATCCAGATTGAACAACTCTGAGATATGACAAAAGATGAAATTCTTTGATAAAAAAATGATAGAAGTTTGATGCTTAATTGATTTATCAAAATGTGAGAGATGGCGGTTGCTTATACAGAAATTCTGGCTTGAATGAACAATTAGGATTAATCATAGAAAATTGAGATTGGCAGATGAGAAGAGATGAGACTGGAGAAGAAATTGACAAGTTTCCATTTTAGCTTGAAAACAAAGGAATTGAAAAAGGAAATAAAGGTTGGATAAATATCCTCATTTTTTAAGAGATAAAACTTCCAAAAATTAGAACTAGAAGAAAATGGAAAGATTCTATTTTTTTTGATTTAAAGAGATATTTTATTTTTGAGAAATTAATATTGCTCATAAATGAGATTTTTTTAAAATTTTAAAAATAAAAATTCAATTAAAAATTCAATTTTCACAATATGATGAAATTAGTACCAATTTAGCCCAAATTAATTTGAAATGAATTTATTGGGAAATTAAAATGACATTAAATTAATTTGAGGCAATTAATTTAACTTTGGAGGAATAATTAATAAGTTTAAATAATTAAATTCAAACTCTAGGAAATGGAACTTAATTTACTAATAAAGATTAATTAATTAAGGTTAATTAATTAAATAAAATTAATTATTTAATTAATTTTAGAAGAATTATTAAATGATTAGTAAATTAGATTATAGAAGAAATCGATGATTTTTAACGACTGAAAAACCATTAATTAATAGAGGAACAATTAGTGCAAGTATGTCCATTTTTGGGTGTCTACATTTGTCCCTCTTTGATACAATGCCATTTTGAGCATTGTGTCCAAGAATTTTAGATTAGGTCCCTCAACAAATTAAGCTAAAAATGCATTAGATGAGCATTAATTTGTTGATAATGTTGTATGCATTGATGATATGACTCCTATATGAATAATGATGATATATTCACTGATTATGCATTTCTATTTTTTTATACTTTTCTATGCAAATTTATCTATGATGTATGCAAGACCTATAGTCATATGCTTGAGCACCAATTAGGATTGACTCAATTAGCTAGAAGAAAATTAGTTAAAAGAATGAATTTGAAGAGTTATTTAGAATAATGAACCTATGCTATCCATGATGATATGCTGAGTCATTGATGGATATTTTTCATAGATTTTCATCATTATGCCTTATTGAAATGAAAGAGATACAAATGGACATAGATATTAACCATCTAGATACAACTACTATCTATGTTTGAAGCAAGCCAAAAAAATAGGGAATGTTTTGATATCATTCTAGGGTTGTCTCAGATCGTGGGTATGTGTGGCTTCCAAATGTGTGATAGTATTTATCACATTCACCCTACATTATCCTTTCCCTATAATTTTATCAAACACTCCACAAGAACCTTGTAACATCTTGTAACAATTTATCATGAAAACATTCCAAAATGGATCAAAAGGATCCCAAATGGTATTAAATGACCTTATTAATCTGAAACAACAAAAAATGAAACAAAAATATAAATTTTTCCACTTGGACGTATATAAGGTCTTGAGAGTGCTCTTGCACCATGTTGGCATGACACATCCTCTAGTACCAATTGGGCTGGGGTGAGACTAGACCTCGTGACCTCACTCTTTACATAGGAAGCTCTTGCCAATTGATCTAGGCACCCAACCCTTAAATTTATATATTCTTCATTAAAAGTTAATTAATAATTTTATTTTAGTTTTATTCCATCTTTGCACATTTCAAGACTCTAAAATTTGTTAATATTTGTAGGCAAATTATCGATTCAAAGAATCAAATCACTTCTACACATAGATCTTTACCCTACATTTTAAATTTAGATCTTTTACATTAGGATTGTGCTCTTCTCTCTTACTAATAATTATGAGATGACCAAAATATTAGTTATTTTAAATTGCATATTAAGATTGTGTAGTTTAGGACCAACTTTTATTCATTTGAATAATATGAGATCTATTTAGGAAGAGGGGGATATGACACATACATGCATCTATGGATACGAAGAGTATATTCTCTTACATCAATATTGAATAACATTTTAGGGTTATACCACATGATTACTTGAAATCCTCATTCTTTTCTCACCATTATGGAATTAATTTACCTAGGGGCTTGACCAATGGAGAGTAAATTCATTCCTACCAAGATTTCAAATGGTGCATCTAGACATTATATTGTGAGGTGCAAGTATTACAAATCAAGGAAAATCACTCTTAGTTGATATAATTCTACCATACCATTTCTTCATGCAAATTTTAGATCTACATGTTAGATTCACTTCCTCATACATGAATTTTATTTCTACAAGAAAGAACAAATCCAAAAGCACAAACTTGAACCTAATAGTTTATAGGGGACTTTTATATTTTAAGGTTATCATCTAACAAATCCAAAATTATTTTTATAATGGTGAACGAATATGTGAGATTCATCGCAACATTTTATTCATTAGTTTGAGAGCTACGTGTCTTGTAGTTATTTTATTTTATTTTCACATTAGTTGCAAAATTATTATAGTTTCGTTATCAGTCCCAAATCTTAAGTCCTAACATAGTTAGTGTTTGACTAATGATCTAGGCATAATTATAGCAATTTGTATTTATTTTCAATACAAATATAATTTGTTGGTAATATATTTGTAACAAAATATGCAAGAAAATGAAACCACAATAGATGAGATAGATCACCTAAAGGTTATATTCAAATTTTGGATTAACATTTAATAAGAAATATATATGGATATAAAACAAATGATTCAAACTCCCAACATAAATGTATCAAAATTAAAAATCAAGCCCACCAATTTCAAGTACCCCTACAAAAGTACAAATCACATATATATTTGTACAATCTACATAAAGTTAAATGAGATGTTTCAAAATTGTAAGTTAATTACAATTTGGTAAACACAAACACAATTTAAGCCATAGATATAAGTGCAATAGTAGAAAGTGTACTTAACACTAGATTAATCATTTGTTTTGGACTAATTTTAACTTTTTACCTTGAATATCAAAACTTAGTGTTCAAATGAAATATTTTTATGAGAGACTTGACGTCTAGCCAACAACTTATTTATTTATGGGTCCTTTTCATCTATTGGTCTAGACTTGATAATAATATTTGTTATTTCTTATCCCACTTCAAAGTTGTAGTTATGATTCTAAACATAGTTCAAAATTATAAATATGATTTTGACCCTTAAGTCCCAAAACCAAAACTTAGTTATGGGTTTGAGATAAATTACTTCTATTTAGCCATTTCTTGATGACTCAAGAATGCAATATTCAAATTATAATGTCAAAGTATCATATAAAATTCAACACAAATTGAATTTATTTTAGAAATTCATCAACGTGATCCATGATTAAATAGATCATTCTATCATTTGACCACTTAAGAATATAGACATATTGCATTAACATCCTAGATCATATCAATAGATAGGAATTTACATAATGTTTCCTTTATATATTTTAAAATTTATTCCAAATTATTCAATCAATCCAAGCTCTTTATTGATATAAAAGGTTGGAAGTTACCAGTTCTTCTAAGCACCATCCTTTATAGATATATCATTAAAATAATATTTTAAAGATTAGAGTTGAAAGTTTAAGACCATAGAATATGGTCTTGATACCATAGAATATGATCAAAACTATAATAACACAATTAGTAAATGCAAGTGTGAGATTGGAATTGAACAAAATGAATGCCAGTTATTAATCCATTTGAGCTTCATTGCCTCAAACATGACAACAAATATCAAATATATCAAAATTTAGATCACTAAGTGCAATGGAGGAAATGCAACTCTATCAAAAGGACAACTATGGTCCTTTGAGATTCAATTTCACTACATACATTCATATATATTCATATAGTTAAAATATTTAAATGAAAATAAGCTAGTGAAAATATCTATAAATAAATAAATAATATAAATTTTATTGCTACAAAAATAGAACATGTAGACAATAGGGATTCTTTTATTTGAATATAAGTGTCTTGGCCAAGGAAATTAGTGCAATGCATGAATTACCATGCATAACATTGTTTTTTGGTATGAACTATGAAAAGAAAACATTTAGGAATAAAGAAAACCCGTTGCAAAGCTCCAACCAACCTACAAAACTCAAAAACTAGAAAATATTGACAAACACTATATAATGAAAATATAAAAGAACAAACTAAACAATAATATATAAATTATTTAGATGAAATAAGTAAATAATAAATAGAAACAAGAAAATCTGTATGTAGTTGAATGCCCTTGAATTACATGTACACACACAAAAGAAGAAATATGTTTGGGGCTATTTGGGCGCTTGCCTCAATAAAATCCCTAATTTGGTGTTTCCACCTCCATAAGAGCTAGATAGATAAATACTAAAATGGTGGAAATAGGAGTCTTAGCCTACTAAGAACTTAAATTGAATAACTATTTCTGCTTTTATTTTAGAAATAATTACTGTGATCCAACTTTAATCCTAAATGAGAGCTTGATATTATGTATGATTATTTCCTCTTTTAATTATATGATTAGATATAATTATGACAATATTTAGGTAGAATGATGACAAATTGACTATATTCAATATAAAAAAATAGATTAGAACTGGGAGTCAACTCAAAATAATAAATCTTAAATTAGATACAAAGAAGAACATGCCAATGAAATTTGGAGCTAAAAGTGTTGGTCTATAGAGATAAGCACCTAGAAATGAAGGTGTTTTTTTCACTTGAGGGTTTTTATTTTGGATCAAGATGTCATATATATCTCTCCTTGAAAAATTCAACCAAAATGCATTGATCAAGTGAGCTAATCGACATAGACCTAGGTTTCTTTTTATTCACAGTCTTAAACTTTGTGTCTAAGTATTCTTTGCACAATGATATCAACTTCAATTGTTAGATAGATATGACCTATACATATAAAAGAGAGAAAATATTGAGTTATATAGTGGCTTGCCTAAGGCAAACCTCATGTTGGTGGTTCCACCTCCACTACAACTATGGTAATGAAAAAATAATCTTATTTTTGGTAGGGAAGAGGCTAAAACATAACTAAAAAGAGAAATATGGGAGTATGGAAGCCCATTAAATAACCTCAAGCTCACATGCAAAGCTATGAGAGTATGAGAATCCATTAAATGAACTCAACTTCACATGCAAAATTAAGACTTGAATGATATCATTTTAAAAGTCAACCTCTAAAGTTATTACTTTAGTTGAATTTGGTTATTTTTTAATTTTTAAGGTCATTATCTTAGTTGACATAATTGAGTTTCAATGCTACAAATTAGGAGATGGTTAGAGTATAGGATGCGGCATACATTTTTTTAATATAGTATTGAAATTCAAGAAAAAATCATATATTTGCATAAGGAGATTTATTACTTGTGTTATAAATCATTAAATGAGATTAAAGAATCCTTAGAGGGTGTAAAAGTTATTAAATATTGTAATTTTGATTCTTTTCTCATGATCCCTAATTGTAAAGCAAGCTAGATCTAGAGTCATTTATTCTCTTTCACATTAACTACTTCCCTTTCTCTTTGTGTGCATCAATCTATTATCTCTTTGAAACAATCAACTAACTCATTAAATTCTTCTTACCATATACAAATTCTTGTATTTGTCATATATTTTATCTTTATTTCATTTTGGAGACAACACAAAGTATTGAACAAACCTTCCACATGCATGGCTCTTTTATATTGACCTTAAATTATCTTTGTTTGTTGTATATATTTTTCCTTTGTGAATGTTTTGTTTATGTATTATATTTTACTTTTAACATCTATGATGAATTTTTATGTGTTTTGATGTATCTATTTTTTACATTTTATATTATTCAATTTGATGCTTTTCAAGACTATTATCATCTTGGGGGCATGGTTCCTTTGACTCATTTAAGTATTTTTTGAAACCTTTACAATATTCTTTTACACATCTTTATAGTGGTATTTAGTTTCAATGTCTCGGTTATGTATTTTATCATATCATATAAGCTAATTCCACAAACCCACTAAAGTGGGAAAAAATACAGTGTTAAAAACTGTATACCTTCACAATTTCACATTACATTTGTGTTCATCTCCTTTATCACTTTTTTTAAGCTCATTTCTTTAGCCCCTTTTCACCGATGATGCCAATATTATGCCTCTTATCATCTATTTTGTGTCAAATTCTACTTCATGTGTTTGACCTTTCTCAAAGTTGTAACTATCCAAACACTAGTGCAACATGTAGATGTTTGTGTGACATGTTAATTTCCTATGAAAATCTATCATTTAGTATTTTTTTACCACCTACAAAATGCTTATAGATTGGTGGTAACTATTATGTAATGAATTTTGATTACTCTATTTAATTGAAAACCTTCTATTTTCTATTTTTGAATCTATTTGATGCATGAGAATTTGGGGTGCATGGGCAATCCTACACAACCAAAAATAAATATTTAAATTTTTTTTTAATTTTAATTTTGATTTTTACTTGTAAGAAGAGTTTCATTCACTTTTTATCTTCTCAATCTCTTCCTAAAGTTTATTTTAAAATTGGGAAATCATATGCAAACTTTTGATTTTATTTCAATGTTTTAAATTTTAGATTATTTCCTAAAGTATCAAGGGAATAAAATCCCATGCACATGAAAGGTTGGGAATTTATGGAGCATTATGTAGGATTTTCAATTTGAATATCATCTTCCAATTTAAAACTAGACGATCCCAAGTGCTAGGCGAAGGAGATGTTGGATTGTGTGAGAGATTTACTAAATACATAGTTGTGCCAAGAGAATTAAAGAGAGGATATTAATGGAAGCTTGATTAAGAGATTTTGATGCCTAGGTTGAAAAAATATTGTTTCTTTTGAGAGAGAGATCTGATGCCTAGATTGTTGGAAATTGGTCGATTGGATATTTTTTCATTGATGCCAAAATATCAGAGGATTCAGAGGGATGTCAACATGGAAGGAAAGTTCAAAAGAATTGATTAGAAGATCTATTTATTGAATGCTAACTGAACTATTGTAGGATATCTAGGAGAACAAGTTGTTTAGAGGTATGGATATTGAACATAGAAAGTCACACATGTGGGAGATGGGTTATTAAGGTCAATAATTTGTTCAATCCAAGTTCTAGAAGATTACATGAAGATTTGAGTATGTTTTAGGGTCAAAATTGGTGATAGGCAGACAAAGTGACATACAATGTTGACAAGAAGATAGAAAAGGGCCTAGTGTGTTGAATCAAGATTGAAACTATTGTAGTGCACTTAAGAGTGTGTTTAGGATATACTCAGGTTCCCTCAAATCATAGGGTTAGTACTTCAAAGTTTTGCATAACATAATTCTACTGTCTCAGAAATTGGAGTGAGTGTTCATGAGGAACAAGTGAAAAAGGGCTGGCAAATCTAATGGTTGCGATGGATTTGTATATATGGGTGTTTTTAATGATGCTACATAATGTTCTTGAAGTATGTTCTTGATGATTTGATGATATTCCTGGATTGGATGAACCAGATTGATGGAGTTTTTGGTCAATAATAATATTTTATTATTATTCTTGTTCTTGGTCGGGTAGGTTGCTAAATCATGTTGTAGAAGTGGTAAAACATGAAATCTAAGATATTTATGATCTCTAGGTGATTTATAAGTGTTATTACTTGTATTGACAGTCAGGGATGAGTTTTAATGACAAATTTGGTGTGGTGATTTGAAAAGAAGATGAGTTAGGGTTTGTAGACCTAATTCTTGATATAAGGAGATGAATTAGGGAAAATCCAGTTGAGGATGATTGATGCAAATTCTAGAGGTGCTAGTAGAGGAAGAGTCTATCTCAGAGATCAAGAGAAGAGGTTTAACAAGAGGTTGAATAGTGATATGCATTGTACTACATTAGAGATGTATCAGTCATGAGATAGATGTCATTTACATAGTTCACAAAAGGTTGAGATCATTATAATGATTAGATTGTAAGACAATGAGTCTTCCCCAAGGTTTTATCTCAAGGGTTTTTGTTTGAGTAGCGAGCTCTAGGAAGTGAGCATGAATGCAGGTGCATTCCCCATAATTATAATAAGTTTATACTTCTAACAAGGTATTTTCTTATTATGGGTAATTGGCCTCACCGTGGTTTTTTTCCTAACATGGTTTCCATAATAAAAATCTTGTGTCAACTTGTGTGGATGTGTGTTTGATTTATTTATTCATGCATGTTTTACATTCCTTTTATATAGATCAGATTTAAGGATACACAATTTAAGGGTTTTGGGGTTTAAGGGTTTGAAGTTTAAGGAACTGGTAACAAATAGTTCACCCCTCCTCCTAGTTGTTTCTACCATAATATCAACATATATTTGGAGAGAGGAAAGAATGAGTTCAAAAAAATAAAGAATATTGACTAATGAAGATTGGTGGCTATAATGCGGGCCAGGAAATGCTCAGAGATAGATTTTGGGTTGGATTTTGTATCCTATAGATTATGTTTGCATTCATAATTTGGATTGTATTCCAATAAGAATGATTCATGTATTGCGCACAATGATTTATTTGGTTTCTTTTTCATGGTCAAATCAATTTTTGTTGCAAAATCCTTTGTATTACATGTTAAAGTTTAGATTTAAATTGATTGCAATAATTGACAATATTTTTTTTTAGGATTTTCAATTGTTGATATGAATTAATTGGCATTGAAGCAAGGTTAGGTCTAAAATAATAGAGGGTTTAAATAATAAATGGAAAATAGAGGGCATGGTAGAGGAAGATAGCCATAAGAGAAAGATAATATAGTAGTTGTAGATATTTTGTGAGGAATAACAACATGATTATCGATGAAGAGTACTCCCATTATTCAACCAAACACATACAACACAATAGGAAAATAAATAAAAAATTGCAAGAAGAAAACAATGGAAAGAACATAAACACTTTGTTTCTATTATCTTTAATAAAATTTCATTACAATATTAAAAAAAATAACACGCTACAACCACATGGGCATTTTCATTACAATAATCTACAAGACAAAGCCACAATCTACATTTCTAGAACCAAACCCTAAAATCCCCCTTCAACCCTATATAAGTAGCACAATTAACCACCTTAGAGTATTCTACAAAGTGAAATTTTCCCAGTTTGGTGCCCAACGACTCAATTTCCTGCATTGATTGATTTGTCTCTTTGTTCCTTTTGTATTGAAACTAGAGTCCTAATGACACGACTTTTGAAAACCATAACTTGTGAACTAGACTTGATCTTGCCATGAAACTTTACAGACAAGCTTATAAATCCAAAATGAACCTCTAAGGAAGTAATTGGAACAATCCATGCTCAAATGAATAACTTACTAAAAATAGTAAACTTGCCAAAATTAGTAATTTTGCCTAAAGATAGCCCTTATTGAAAAACTAGAAAATATTTTTATGTGATGCAAGATTACTCTTACACCCTGGATGCTCCTGCATCAATTATAGGCCATAAAACACCACAACATAGATGAGTATATGTAGAATATGTTAGTGAAGAGAAACAAGAGATACTAGAAGTTCTATAAGGAAGACATGAACAAGAGGATAGATTTATATAATTTCTATAAAAAAAAATGGGTGATAAGCCAAGAATGGATCCACCAAGATAGAATGAGATCTTGAATCCAAAATAACTCAAGCTATATTTTAGATATGAAAAAATATTTGATTTAGAATCCATAGAAGATGGGAAGAAATTAAAACATGATTGCACAAGGTTAAAAGAACATGAATACCTACAATGGGTTCAAATGACAATTTATAGACAAAGGAAATGTAAGGAGAAGATAAAATCATGAGATAAACTAGTAATTAAATTAAAAGATATTCTTTTCAAGTTGATTATCATATGAGTTTATTTAAAAATACGAAAATCTTAAAACAAAAGGATTCAAGTGTCATAGATTTCACTAAAGAATTTTATAGATTTGACATATGGGAAGAACATGTTGAAGATGATGAGATGGTGAGAAGGTATGTGAATGACTTATGAGATTCAATTCAAGATGAAATTAGCTTATTTACGTTAAAGATAATAGAATAATATTACCAATTTGATCTCAAAGAAGAAGAAAAGTTACCAAGAAAACAACAAGATAAACTTGGAGGTAGATAAAAAAATAAATTATGAAAGAGGATAACTAACAAGAGAAGAAGAACCAAGATGGTCATAGAATAATGATAGCCCAAGTACAAGGGAAAGAGGATAATTCCCAAAGAAAAGAGGTGAAACTTCAAGAGGAAGGGGAGATTATGGAAGAGGATTTGTAGGAATTTGTTTTAATTATGAAGAAGTTGGTCACAAGGAATTTGAGTTTTGTCAAGTGCAACAAGAAGATAGAAAAGTTGACACTAGAAGTCCATTTATTATAGAAGCTAAAGAGAAGAGGAACCACCATATCCAAATAATGGAGAAAAAAAATTATGTTGAAAAGAGTTCTTTTAAAACCATAAAAGGAGCAACAAGAACTAGTATACAGAAAGAGTTTGTTTAAAACTCTTTTCAAATCAAAGGGAAAGTGTTGCATCATAATCACTAATAATAGTTACACAAATAATTTGGTCTCATAGGAAATGGTTGAGAAATTAAGGGTAGATAAAACAAAAAATTGAAACCCATATAAGGTTACTTGGTTGAAAAAGAACCACCACAACTTTTGGTAAGTGAATAATGCATGGTAACTTTTTCATATTGGAAATTATTTTGATGAAGTTACATGAGACCCATGGATGCTTGTTGTATTGTCTTGGGTAGGCCACAAAAGTATGACTAAAAATCTATACATGATGGTGAAGAAAATAAACAATAACTAAGATAAGAAAATGTATGCTATGAATCTATTGAAGGAAAAACATGAGGAGGTAGGAAGCAATGCACAGATATATATGATTTCTAAGTAAATAATTTGTGAAATAAATACAAACTAAAAAAGTACATTTCAAATTGTCTCTTAATCCAAAGGAAGTTAGAAAAATAGTTTTTCTTATTGAAGAAATTAAATAATAAAAATTAAAGAGAAGTTGTATTGGTTAAAGAGCAAGAAATGATCTTCATACAAAAGGAAAATGAAGAAGATAGGAAAAAGATTGTACTTGAAGCATGTGTTTTTCAATGCATGGATAATATCAAACATGAAGTTGTAATAGAGAATGAAGAGATGAATTATAAACTATATAACTTTATTGATTAAATTCATGTGTATAACATAAATGGATTCAAGTAAATTGAAAAGGATGTTACCGCGAAAGAGGATAATTTTAGATGTAATTATTGATTTATCAAATTATGTCAACATTTCTATGGAAGTTAATTTTTGTTTGGATGAAATAGAAAAGAGAAGTGAAGAAGAATAAATGGGAAGGTTTAGCAATAAGAGACCATAAATGGACATTTTTAACTTTGTTAATATACAAGAGTACAAAAGTGAGGAAGAAATCAATAAGGAACTGTAATTAGAAATTTCTTATTTCTATAATTCTTTTTATAATGACACATGTGTTGATATGGAAGATGAATAAAAGGAGTGGAGAAATTAATGTAGTGAAATCATGCTCATGAGAGGAGGAAAATTGGGGAAAAAAGTAAAGAAAATAAGGAAAATAAAGAATATAGGAATTGTACCATGCTAAAAAGTTATCACCCATAATTGGATGCTCTATTAGGCACTTTGGTGATTTCAAGATCTAATGTTCATTATGATTGATCCTAGAAAATTGATTCTTATTTTCTTACATATTTTCAACCATCCCATTATCCAGTTCAAATTTCATCTCAAAACCCTAGGTACATAATGACTAAGGCAATAAGTTCCCACTTATTTTGGCCCAGATCCCTATGTTAGGATTTTAGTAAGAAATTAGATCTTGCGGTCATATTAGCTTATTTTTTAATCCCAAAATGATGGATGAAGCATATAAACACCCTATCTCTCCTAATTTTGGTAAGAACAATCAAGATCCACAACTATTCTCAAGCATTTTCAAGAGATCAAGAAATCAAGCATTCAAGAAATTGAATTCAATATTTGAAAGGAAGCATCCAAGATCTAGTTTCTTCAAGAATCTAGGTCAATTCCAAGGCATTATTATCCATTTAATCAAGCTTCTCTCCCATCATGGACAACTAGAGTTCTTAATCAAGCAATAAGATCCTTCTTTTTATCTACATACATTATTCCTTCATTGCAAGTGATTATCAAGCATATCTACATTGAAGGTCTATGAGTGGCATTCATAGATCCATGCATTTGTGAGAGAATCCTTTATTCTATTCTACATTTTGAGGTCAACTCTTTGGATTCAATAACATTCAAACATCTTCATGGGTATGAGAGATTTCTACATCCATCCATGAGGGTTTATACAATGTGAATAAAAAATTTATATTTTTACATACTTTCCTTTATGAAATTTCCTTTCATTTTGAAGGTTAATTCTTAAATAGGGGTTTGAATAAGGAAAACCCCTTTTACCCAACCTTTTCCCTATTTTTGTATGTGTAGGAACATGTTACGAAGATTTCATATATTTTCCAGGTAGATCGAGAATAGATAGAGAATCCCAAGAAGTTTTGGAAAAAAGTGCCAAGAACAGAATGCTTTAGTCATTATGTTCCTAGGTACAAAATGTATAAGCCACTCTATACCTTGAAATTTTAGTCCAAATTGAAATCCAAGGTTAGTACAATAATCTAGACCTTGATTCAACCCATTTATAGTTTACGAAAGCTAGTTCTCAGTCTATTATTTCTAGTTTTATCTCTATTTGTCTATTTTCCTTCTAAATTTCATGTTTTCTCTTTCCATTTTCAATTTACACATTTTTACTGAATGGTCATTGTCCCATTCAGTGCTTGGGTCCTACTAGATCCTACTAGGAAATCTTCCTTTTGAGTGTGCAATTTGGAAAAGGAGGAGTAATATACCCCTTTTCATTACTTCCATTTTCCTTATGTACATGTGAGTAAGGGGACTCCCCTTACTAACCAAAACACACACACAACACAATAGGGAAACAAACATAAAATAGCAAGAAGAGAAACACTTATTTTCTATTATCTTCAATGAAATGATAATATTCATAAATGTAACATGCTACAACCATATGGGTATTTCATTATAATAATTTTCAATCCAGAGCTACTCTTTGAACCATCAGAACTCCCTGGTAACCCCTATTTGTCTTCTTTATACTGCAAAGTTTTAACTACCCTAGAAGGTTTTGGAAATTGGTAACCCCCTTATTTGAGGCCAACCAACTTTATATTAATTTAACCTATATTAGAATATGCCAAGAATATACCCCAAATGGGATTCAACACTTATTAGAGTATTTTAAGGAATTTTACTTTTTTCTCCTAAAGTAGCACAACTTTCAGATATTATATCTCATGAACCATGTACCCGATTGGCCATTTTAACAAATTCTCAGAAACATCTCGAAGCTCTCTACAACCTAGGATGGAAAATCACAATCCAAGAAAAATTTGACCTCCTTTTGGAGCCTCTAATGCCTTCAAAACTATGTTCAAAGTTTTTGTACCACCCTATCAAAATAGAAAATTCAATATCTTCAAAACTAGAATTGATCTTGCCATGAAACTTTGTTGGTAGGGTTATACATCCAAAATGAAACTCCAAGGAAGAAATTGGAATAATCTATGCTCAAATGAACAACTTAATAAAAATAGTAAACTATCCAAAAATAGTAAGCTTGCCCAAAGATAACCCTTATTGAAAACTAGACAATATTTTTGGCTGATGCAAGATTGCTCTTACACCCTAGATGCTCCAAAATAAAAAAAACCCAAGGTAATTTGAGAAGTGACCTTTCCATGTCTCAAGTGTGTAGAGGAAAACCAATGTGGTCAATCTCTCCCTTTGATAGCTATGATGAATCTTCAATAGACCTTCCTTTCTATTTGACCTAGTCCTCCTCATATCACCCGTCAATCCAAGATATCCTTTATATCTTCTATAGTTGAAGTAGACGTTGTAATATTCCATTGTGATTCTTCTATTTCATCTTCAATAATTTCTTCACAGTACTCTATCAAATCTGAAATATTAAACACTAGTGAAATATTGAGTTCACTAGGTAATTATACTTTATAAGTATTTCCTCAATCATGCTTCTTCATAATTTTGCATGCTCCAAACTTCTTCATCTTTAACTTATTGTATGTTCCCACTAGAAATCTCTTCTTTCTCAAATGAACTATGTGTTGGCAAGTTGTCTATACTGAAGTATATGACTAGATATAGTGTTGTCATTATGGAAACAAAGTCATATAGCAGTTTGGAGTCAGCGCACTTAGTGTAAAGATCAGAATTCAGTTAAGTGTTGAAGATTGGACAATATACAGAGTTCCAAAAGCTCAGAGCATTAGCGCATGTGTGTATGGATGAATTATGGTATGCGCCCTGGAAGTTAAGTTTGTTAGAGTATACTTATGCTTAGTCTATGAGCGCATAAGTAGATATGCAAAGATGTGAAAGTTACAGTCAGTTGAAGTTGCATAGCCAGTGTGTGCCAGCAGAGAATAGAGCATGGAGCTGATAGTTAGCATTTTGATTTGTGATTGTAATGTAATATTGTAAAGGTCATGCACCTATTGTATTTAGGTTTCCGACATATTTATATGTGTAATTGTAAGCATGCTTAAGCCAATTCATTTGGAAGCATTTTTTGTAATTAGTTATAGGGCTGACCTATTTATGTATTTTGTATGAGCGCATAAATATAAGGTGCACCCATTGTATTTAGTATGGAAGTTGTAATAGAGTTGTGATAAGAAGAGAAAAGGTATGCAAAGACAACATAAGATGTATTAGAGCTTTGCTAGAGGTCAAAGCATTAGCGCACCAAAGGAACTGATCAGACAAGTAGTGTCAAAGCGATAGTTCACCAGTAGATATAGTGTGTATTTGAATTCAGAAGGTTCTAGCCTTCACCAATTGAGTAGTGAGCTCTAGGACAGTGAGTCCACTCCCCTACATTGGATCATTGTAAAAGACTCCTAATGGGGTCTGACCCTTAACAAGGTCTACTGTACTTAAAGCATTGTAAAGCTACTCCTGATAGGGTAAAGGATCTTCTAACAAGGATCACAAAACACTAGTGTAGAATATTAGTGGGTATCAAGTTCCACCAGGGTTTTTACCTATTTGGGTTTCCCCATAACCATATTGGTTCCATGTCTTGATTTCATGTTTCATGTTTATGTGAATGTTTAATTCAGTTCTTAAGCATTTATGTTCAGCATAAAGATTAAAGTAAAAAGTTAAAATATAGTGAACACTGATTCACCCCCCCCCTCTCAGTGTTCCCATTCCTAACAATTGGTATCAGAGCTCTGGTACTTAGCATAGAATTTTAACCACTTGACAAGATCATGGACAAAGCTGAAATGAAACATCTAAAAAGAAATCTTGAAGCTGCTCTTGAAGATCTGGACAAGTCAGAAAGAGAATTTGAAGAACTAAAGGATAAAGTCAATGATGCTTAGTTAGTCATCAAAAAGCTAAGGAAAGATTTGAAAGAATGCTCTACCAGTGATCTAGGGACAATGGTAAAGAAGCTCAATGAAGAAAATAAATCCTTAAAAGAAAAAATTGAAGAGGTTGATGATAAGATGACTAATAATCAGGTAGTCTATGATGAACAAATCAAAGAAAACCTTCAGCTGAATGAAGAACTAAGGCAAGCAAACATGGAAATATTGGAGCTAAGGAATAGCAAAGAATGCTTGGATTCTGAATTGAAAAAGGCAAAGGATCACATTGACAAGTTACACACCAGTGTTGATTTGGTCGAATCATAGTTGTATGCAAGAAGAATCAAAGGAGACACTAGCTGTATTGGTTACAATGAAGCACAAAATCAAATAGACAATATGCAAGCAAGAAAGGATTCATACAAGGACTCTACTAATGCTAAAAAGACTAAAGATAAAACCATAGATAATGGTGGACCACCCAAGAATGAATGCAAGCAAGTTGAACGCACCTATTTTTCTTGTAACAAGAATGGACACATTGCAAGGAACTATACAGAGGTAAAATTTTTTGATGGTTACTGTTATTCATGTAACAAGTTTGTTCATAGAGCTATGAATTGCAAGACTAGTAAAAAGAATAGAATTCAACCAGATCAAAGAAATCAGAATCAAACAAATGTAAGAAGTTCTCAGAATGTTACATGCTAGATATGTAACTATAATGGTCACTTAGCAAAGCAATGCAGAATGGTGACTCATGTCAATGTGCTAAGGAATATAAGACCTCCAGTCATTTGTCACTCTTGTAACAAGGCTGGACATATCTCAAGGTTCTGTAGATCAAGGACGCAAGGTCAGGGAAGCCCTAAAAAGGCCGAAGAACCAATTTTGGATCCCGTAGGAGAAGTTAACTTTGTCAAAGCCTCAGATGATGTGAGCATGATTTGGTCAAAGAAAAAGAATGAAAAGATTGATGAAAATGCATTGGATGCATCCCTAGTGGACGCACCCTCTACATCTACATGAATGGCCCTCAAGGTCATAGGGGGAGCTAATTTAGCTCTAGACCCTTGTGTGGCTGGTATACTCATCCTCAGAGTATGCACCTTTGGACTTAAGCTTTTGGAGTGTATAGGAACCCTTGTGCAAGAGCACACATGTTGATTCTTAGTGGAGATCCAATTTGAAATTTTGAAGTGACAACTTGGTTTACGTGATGTGCATTAATGGTGGATTTTTCACTTTTAAAGTACATAGAAGTCATTTGATTGTTCATTGCATTCAAATTTAGAGTGATAGGAGAGTGGAAGGAGCCTTGGAATTTGTTGTGAAGTCTTGGTGATTGATCTATCAGAGATTTTCTACAGTTATCAGTACATTTGATTAGTTGCAGTAATCCTAGCTCATTGTGCCAATTCGGAAGACATCAGATCATCTCTAAGTTCATTTGGAAAGCAATTAACAAGTAAGTCATGGCCACTCCCATTGTTTATAATGTCACTGAGAAGAAAAGATATGTTTTCAAGAGGTAGCCATTTAAATCTACCCTAGATGATTTAGAGGGAGCTTTCTCCCGCACACCTATGGGCATCATGCATGTAGAAGACATAAGGGCTTACATCTACTGTGAGAAAGAACCTGTTGGACTAGATAGGTTAAGGGTGCACATGGATACCATGTTGAAATAGGATAAAACATTCATGGATGAATACACCAAATGGAATGATCACCCTATTGTTGAGTATGCTATGGCATATGAATTCTATGAGATAGAATTATAGATAAAGATCTTATTGAGCAGAATCCATGATGATTTGTTTTGGATTGGAGATGTTCTAGTTAGAATCACAAATGACTTAATTTATGAGATGAAATGCCTCTCTAGAATAGGCATTGTCCTTCCTATGGGAAAAGATGTTAGGAAAATGGTAGAACAAGTATGTAAGTCAATGAGCAATAGGTGCAGCATGACCATCGAGCCTATTCAACAAGCAGACATCAAATTGATTTCAATGATATTGGGTTACATGTTTCATCACACCAGTAGGGTGAATAGTTTGTCTATAGGCACTATTCTAGTAGCTATCAGGCTTGTGAAGGAAGATGGGGAATTCAACTTGTGTGAGATCTTGCGTGCATAGTTGATAGATAACATCAAGGCAATCAAGCATGAAAAAAGAAAGACTATGAGCTGATAATGAAGGAAACAGAGAAGGAAATTGAAAATGTGTTATTAGAACAACACATAAAACCACCTACTTCACCCATCACTCATGCACCTAGTAAGAAAGACAAAGAAGCAGAGACCTTCAATGTACTAGTGACAAGTCCTCAAGACTTAGCACCCATAGAAGAAACTCAAACAGAGGCAGACAAGTCTATGCCCATCTTAGAATCTCATGAAGGCAAAACTATTTTCATAGATAATGTGGAGATAGCCATGACAACTACTGATAAGGATTTGGACAAGTTTGAGGAAGCATTTATTAGTACTGAAGAAGCAAAAATCTTATGCAGCAATTCACCTCCCACTCAGCAAGAAGAAGTACTCATAGAAGATGTATCTAATAAGAAAGAAGAAGAAGAGGTAGAAAAGAAAGAAGAAGATACTTCTATTGATCTTGCAAAGGTAAAATTGGCAGTGATGGACATCACTCCCATCACTCCCTCCTTAGCATTGTTGTCAAGTTTGACACCTGACACAAGCAGTTTGGACTCTTGGAAGGAAGAAGACCTAATTAAGTTCAGCATCTTGGCTATGGAGAAGGAAAAAGAAAAACAAGTTATGAGGAATCCTCTCCTGATAGAATCAGTAAATATTTTGAATAGTTTTCTGCTAGAGGATAAGAAAGTGCTAAAAGTACATTCGGTTGATGATGTGAGTTCAGTCCTCTCACAGTTCAAAAGCAATTTTTCCAGCCTAGAAGAATCTACGTCCATAGTAGCAGAAGAGAAGTACTTAAAGAAGAGACTGAATGAGTTGATGAGAAACTTTGCACTAGACTTGAATTCTCTTAAGTCTGGTCAATCTTCCTTGAAAGAGTTTGTTGATGAAGGAAGAAGGATCATTGCAACATGCATGGATCAAGACAAGCTCACCGATTCTCACTTCAAGAAGATAAAAGAAGTAGAAGCTATCATTGAGCAGGTAAAGAATTCAGTGTCAGACACATCCACTGATGTGAACATGTGCAACAATGTCTACCAAGGATAGATAGACAAGATTGAGAAGGAAGAAAAAGAGATAACAAGGATAAGGTCCAGATAGACTCAGTTGAGGAATGGTCTTGTGCCCTCTTTAGACATCCTCAATCATAATATAAAGGAGATTGATTCCACCATGGTAACTTATGATCATGGTCCCATCAGTGACTTGGAGAAGATGGAGAAGCTTCAATATGCATTATGCACCCATCTTTGGATAGTTAACTCTCTAATAACCTTTTGGAAGAAGGAGATCCAGAACCTCAAGATTGCATATCTGGATGTTTTCCCTTAGTGAGTATACAATTTTTTGATGCACCTTTGTCATTAATGTCAAAGGGGGACTTGTGTATAGAATATGAAGTATACATGTGCATAGGGAGATATAAGATTATGTATAAAAATGTATAGAAGATAAAAATTTTGTGTAAAGGAACAGTTAGCAACTTGGCCATATTCCTTTGTTGCCATCAATGAAAAAGGGGGAGATTGTTGGAAAGTTATCTATACTGAAGTATACGACTAGATATAGTGTTATCATTATGGAAACAAAGTCATATAGCAGTTTGGAGTCGACGCACTTAGTGTAAAGATCAGAACTCAGTTAAGTGTTGAAGACTGGATAGTATACAGAGTTCCAGCAGCTCAGAGCATTAGCACACATGTGTATGGATGAATTATGGTATGTGCCCTAGAATTTAAGTTTGTTAGAGTATACTTATGCTTAGTCTATGATTTCATATGTAGATATGCAAAGATGTGAAAGTTACAGTCAGTTGAAGTTGCACAGCCAGTGTGTGCCAGCAGAGAATAGAGCATGGAGCTGACAGTTAGCATTTTGATTTGCGATTGTAATGTAATATTTTAAAGGTCATATGCCTATTATATTTAGGTTGCTGACATATTTATATGTGTAATTGTAATCACGCTTAAGCCAATTCATTTGGAAGTGTTGTTTATAATTAGTTATAGGGCCGATCTATTTATGTATTTTGTATGAACACATAAATATAAGGTGCGCCCATTGTATTCGGTATGGAAGTTGTAATAGAGTTGTGATAAGAAGAGTAGAGGTATGCAAAGACAACATAAGATGTATTAGAGCTTTTTTAGAGGTCAAAGCATTAGTGCACCAAAGGAACTAATCAGATAGGCAGTGTCAAAGCGACAGTTCACCAGCATATATAGTGTGCATCTGAATTCAGAAGGTTGTAGCCTTCACCATTTGAGTAGTGAGCTCTAGGACAGTGAGTCCACTCCCCTAATAGGGATCATTGTAAAAGACTCCTAACAGGGTTTGACCCTTAACAAGGTCTACTGTACTTAAAGCATTGTAAAGCTACTCCTGACAGGGTAAAGGATCTTCTAACAAGGATCACAAAACACTAGTACATAATATTAGTGGGTATCAAGTCCCACCGGGGTTTTTACCTATTTGGGTTTCCCTATAACCATATTGGTGTCATGTGCTGATTTCATATTTCATGTTTATGTGAATGTTTAATTCAGTTCTAAAGCATTTATGTTCAACATAAAGATTAAAGTAAAAAGTTAAAATACAGTGGACACTGATTCACCCCCCCCTCTCAGTGTTCCCATTCCTAACACTATGACTTCATCTCCAATATGAAATTCCTTATATATCCTTTTTTGATCTACCTTATCCTTGTACTAAATATTCATTTTATTAATATGCTTTCTTACCTCTTCATGTAAATTATTTAGGTGTTTTACAATGTCTTCAACTTTGGCGCTATTCTTCTCTCCTTTGTCCAACTACCTTAATTCTAAAGCATTTATAGGACTACTTCCATATAAAATTTGGAATGGTGATTTACTAGTGCTCCTATTGACAGAATTATTGTATACAAATTCTACTCATGGTAAAATTAGAACCCACCCCTTGGGTTTATATCATACTAAGCACCTTAATCGATCTCCCAAACTCCTATTCACCACTTCTATCTAGCAATTAGTTTGTATATGGTGCCCTAAGCTGAACTTTAGATCTATATTTATCTTTTTCCACAATGTCCTCTAAAATTACCCTATAAACTTAGTGTCTCAATTTGTAACTATGCTCTTTGGTAGAACATGTAGTGTCACCACTTCTCTGAAAAAAAATTCTGCCAAATGAAAAACAATATTAGTCTTCCTATAAGGAATGAAGTGTGTCATCTTTGAAAATCTATCCACCACCCAAAAATGGAATCAAGTCCTCTCTGAGCACTTGATAAAACAATAAAAAAGTCCATACTAATATCCTCCCATGGCCTCTCTGGTATAGGTAATGGCTGATATAACCTTGTATTCTTCTTGGTTCCTTTTTCCATCTAAGATATTCTACAACTTTGCACATGATTCTTAACATCTTATAGAAATTGTGGAAAATAATAATTCTCACTAACTAGAGAAATGGTCTTATCTTGACCAAAGTGTCCAACCAATCCTCCACCATGCTTCTCTTTGATTAGGTCCTCCCTCATGGAACACTTTGGAATGCACAATTGGCTTCCTTTATATAACATACCATCTGGATTATGAAATGCAACCACCTAGTCCTGTCAAGGGTAATAGGTTTTTTGCAAGCTCTCCAAGCTTGGCCAAACTGAGGATCTTCTAGGTACAAACTCTTGAGTTCTTGAAACCCAATAACTTTGATATACATATTTGTCAATAAATTTTGCCTCTTTCTTAGGGCATCTACAACTCTATTAGACTTTCTTCTCCCATGATTCAAAACAAAAGTGCAACTCTACAAAAAATCAACCCATTTTAAATGCCTTTGATTCAACTTCCTTAGCTATTCAAATATTGTAAAGATTGATGACCAGTTAATAATAAAAACTCTTTAAGAAAAAGATAATATCTCCACTTCCTCAACACCTAAACTATAGCATAAAACTCCTAATCATAAACAAAATAATTTCTTTTGGCATCATTCAACTTCCTGCTAAAATAAGCAATGGGTTTACATTCCTGACTCAAAAAAGCTCCAATGGCATTGTCACTAGCATCATAATCTACTTGAAATATCTTATTAAAATTTGGAAGTGACAAAACAAGCTGATATGTAACTTTTCTTTTCAATAAATTAAGACTCTTTTCTTCTCCTATAGTCCACTTAAACTTTTTCTATCCCCTCTCATTATTTCAATTAGGGGTCCACATATACTACTAATTTTTTTGATAAATTTTCTATAAAAGATAGCCAAACCATGAAAATATCTTACCTTAGTAGTTCTTCCTAGAGTAGGAAATTCAAGGTTAGCCTTCACTTTCTCTACCTCCATTTTAAGACCATCTACTAAGACAACAAATCCTAGGTACACTAACTCCTTCACAAAACTGTACCTCTTTAGGCTAATCAACAACTTATCTTACCTCGACTTATCAAAGACCCTACAAATATGTATTATATTCTCTCCCAATGTCTTATTGAAGATCAAAATATCATCCAAGTAAACAATAACAAAGTTACTCAAAATATCATTTTTGCTAGCGCATTTGGAAGGAAAAGAACAACAGAATCTTCAGGGGAGAAATATTCTAATCTGGAAGTTGTTGCTAATTTCATTTGCATAGGGTTGGAGGAAAACTATATCAATTCCATCAGTAGTACTAATCAGAAGATGAAGGTCCAAGTCTCTAAAGAGGATATCAGAAAATGGAATTTCCCCAATCTAAATCCCTATCTCCTAATCCAAGAGATAATGCTACCTGGATGGCTCCTCCTTATGGTTGGATCAAAGATAACTTTGACAAGGCATCAAAGGGAAATTTGGGTGCTTTGGGAGGTGGTGGTATTATGAGAGATTGGAATGGTAACTGTGTTGGAGCTATAGTTGCTCCCATGGGAATGCAGTCAAATCGTAGAGCTAAGGTGATGAATGACCTTAATATTATGATACTGGTGGAAGAAATTGGGTGCAAAAAAGTCTGGCTGGTGGGAGATTCTTTAAATATCCTAAATAATATTAAAGGCATTATCATCTCTTCCTGGACTATAGAAATATGATTGAGAAAATAAAAAATATAACCGTTAGTCTTGAATCTTTTCATGTTACCCATAACTACTGTGAAACTAACCAGGTTGCAGATGGGTTAGCTAATCTTGGGGTTAAAAGTGACATAATTCATAAATGGTATGGTTTCACTAAATTTAGTGATGAGATTAACTTGTGTATCAATTATGACAGAGTTAACCAAAAGGAAGGAAATATTTGTAATGATGTTACAATATGATGTTAGTCTAATCTTGAGCAAGTCGAAGGTGATGTGGCACATGGAGGACCTACTTAATTTAATGATCACACCTCAAAATTTATTTCTAAAATGGACAAATTTGAAGGTGAAGTGCCAAGTTGTGATTAAATCTTGTCACATTTCTCTAAATTCGCACACTTCTTGGGCTAATAAACAAGAGCTCTACTATAAAATTTATTACTTGAAGCTTTCTTCCATTAGTCGGAGTGACTGGAGAAACCAAAATTAGAATACTAAGCTGAGTAATATATCTGAGCATTGTATCAAAGAGAAGCAAGATAATATGGGAGGGGAACTCAAGAGAAAGGAACCTCCAGACTACAAATGGAGGCATGAGAAAGATGTCTGGAGGAAGCTCAAAAAGGGTAAAGTGCACCATTATCTGAGTCAGCTACATGGAAATGACAAGGATATCTCTAGAGCATTTGTGGAAGGGTGGGATAAAGGCCAGGTTAACTTGGCAAGTAAGTCTTTTACTCTATATTTGGAACTCTTAGCAGAAATTACTGGTCTTCCGTTTGAGGGTATACATTTTTCCAAGGAGAAGAAATTGGAAAATAAAGCTTATAAATATTTTCCAGAAAATGATGAGGAACGTGCCCTCCTAGTTAAAAGTGAGTATGATTAGGTCAATTTGGACAACATCATGGCTATTTGGGGCTCGGTTATTAGGGTAATAATGGAGTACTTCACTCTTGAGGGTAGATACTCTAGAGTCTACAACTACCATTTTGTGCTGGTTAACCACTTCAGGCATGACATTAGGGTTTCCTTCCCTTTTTTCCTGTTTAGTACCCTTAACCAGAGCATCATAGACCATAGGGTTAGGGATACCCCTATCCTTTATGAGGGTTTAATTTTACTCATTGCTGAGTATGCTAGGGATCACTTTCCTGACCTAATTCCTACCCAGATCACCTGTAAAAAGTAGAAGAATCATGTTGCATTTGGTTCTAGGAAGAAAGCTTCCAATAATAAGAAAGTCCCTAATTCCCAACCCCTGAGTCAATCCCTTCTCCTTTGGCTGAATGCTCTAAGTCTAAGGTTGGTCATGTGGATGAGGTGGTTTCCTCAGGGAATGCTGATAATGTGAAAGAGGAAGATTACATCAATGAGAGCTCTGGGAAGGTTGAAGAGACCATCTCTAATTCTGTCACGGACAAGGAAGCTGTGGGTATCCATGGTACTGATGCTATCTAGGACAAGGTCAAAGTGAATCTTGAGGAGGTGTCAAAAAACATCATTGACATAATGGATGTCTATTTTGGCACTGGTCAAGGGAATGATATTCTGGAGGGTAACACCAATGTCAATGATAAGTTGGACTCTAATGATCAAAGCACCAAGAATGATTCAGATAATTAGGGTGGTGCTAAAGAGAGTAACCAAGAGAAGGATAATGAGGAGATTCAGGAGGTGCACGATACTAATGAATATAATGAAGACAGTAAGGAGAGCCCAAATAACTTTACAGAGGAAGCTACCAATGATGAGGAGTTGAGAACTATGGAACAGGAAACTCAATTCAACAATGATAATTTGGAGTCTAAAAAATAAATTGTCAGTGATGAAGAGGAATGCAAGGGTAGATCTTCTACCCTGAAAGCCCAAGGAACAATAGTGCTGATCTCACAGAGAATACCCAAGGAAAAAAAATCCTTGAGGAGAAATTATGGGATAGGGATTTCAAAGTGAAGAGGACTGTTAGTATGACTATGCTTCAGATGGCCAGGAATAAAGCCATGTATAGACAAATGGGTTCATAATGACATCCAAGACTTGCAGAATAGATGTAAAAATATGGAAGCAAGGAATGATCTGCTAGAGGAAGTCATTGATAAGATGAGGAATGATGCTGATATGTACAAAAAAGGTAAGGATGTTTTTGGGGAGGTTTCTATTAATAGTACTATGCTGGGAGACAATATTAACAAGGTTATGGAATCAGTGATAAGTTTGATCAATGATAAAATCAATAACAATGAAACCATGCTAAAGAACCTGATTACCCTATCAAATACAGGTACAAAAACAACTGTGAACAATCTCAAAGATCTCTGTGATGTGCTAGAAGGAAATCAAACTGACAACATAAAAGATAAAGAACATGGGAATGAGGATATTCTACAGCTTGGTTTGGGTACTAGAACTAGATCCAACACTAGAAAGATGACTGTTTCTCAGTGTATAAACATCGCAAATCTTAAGGAGTCTATCAAAAACATGTAGAATCAGATGGAGGAGTTTGATAACCTCCTTAAAATGAAGAAGTAATTCTATTGCTGGATGTTTTTATGTTATGTCCCACTGGGAGTTTTTGTCTTGTTTTTTGGTCTTTAGGTTTTTCAGTCCTTATTGTAATATTCAGGTTTTGACCCTTTTGGTTTCTATCCTTAGCTGGGATAGATCATTGTATCTAAGTGTTTCAATGCTTATCTTTTCTTAGCCTTGTTAAAGGGTTTCAGGGCCCCTTCAAAACCTGCAACTACCTTAATAAAAAACAAAGTTACTCAAAAATGCTTTCATTAACTCGTTCATGAACCATAGGAATTTTCTTGATGCATTGGTTAGCCCAAAAGGTGTGACTAACCACTCATACAACCCCTCTTTTGTCTTGAATGATGTCTTCCATTCATCTCCTTGTCTAATTTGAATTTGGTGATATCCACTCTTTAGGTCTATCTTTGTGAAGTACTCATCTCCACTCAGACAATCCATAATGGCATCCATCCTTGGTAAGGGAAACCTATACTTGATAGTAATATTATTGATAGCCTACGAATTTGTACACATCCTCCATTCTCCATTTCCTTTGGTGCTAGTACTGTTGGTAAAACACATGGACTCAAACTCTCTTGAATCAACCCCTTCTGCAACAACTCTTGCACTTGTGTGTTCAAATCTTCACTCTCCACTAGATTCATTCTATGGGTTACCTTATTTAGAAAGCTAGCTCTAGGAATTAAGTCCATTTAATGAATAATCTTCCTTATTGGTGGTAATATCCTAAAACTCATCCAAAAATTCTGCGAATTCCATAGGTACATATTCTACTTCCTCTTTATCAACTGTTGGAACTAATTCAAAACACATATGCTCATGCTTCATGCCTTTTGATAACCTACAATTGATTGAATAAATTGATGAATTGAATGGACAAGTTAAAGACAATGATTAGAGATCACTGAGCTACTAAATGATATGGAAGGTAATTAAATCAGTCAATATATTGTCATTGATGTCAACTAGTTTTGACTGTACTTATCATGATAGTTACAAACATCTGAAGAAGAAAATGATAAAGGAATGAGATATCTACATGAAGATGAGATGGATGTGGAAGATATGGCTAAGATATACATTGGGTAACTTATTGAGGAGTCTATGGCATCATGTTGTTGACTTGATTGTATTACATGAATTTGTTATGTATTGAAGATCATAACTGAATAAGTTTATGTGGTTGGTAATTCAAGATTTCAGTATACACCAAGCTATTGTTGTGTATATTGAGTAATAGTAATAACTGCGTTAGTTATCATTGACACATTATGTATTGACTGAGTGAGAGAAATAATAAAGTTTATAACAACCGACTAAATTGATGAGCTAGATGATTGCTTATGATTTCAAGGTAAAAGATAAAGTTTGTTATGATGATCTAACTATTGAAAAAATTCAAGATTCATTGAATGGAGAAGGATGAAATGTGTTATAGACACATGTGCTGAGGAAGCTTGAAGTGACAAAAGGAACGATGGAGATTAAGAGGCAAAATCTAATGGATGATAATAAAATGGTTTATGAAGTCTATTTAAAGAGACATGAGATTCATTATTGAGTTTGGAGCTGACTGAAATTGTAGGAGAATTCATGTGAAAGGACTATTTCCATGCACCACTAATTAAACTAGTTACAGACAAAATCGAGTTGAACTATAGGCATTACCGAGCGTTAGGGTATTATTCACCAAGTTGAATATGTTGGAGGATATGAAGGATTGAATTGAATGTTGATCAGAGGAGGTATTTTGAGCTTAGCGTAGATCTGAAAATCTACAATCTAAGTTGTATTTGAATAAGATCACTACTGTATCAGTTTAACCAGTGTTACAACAAAATCTCTTAATCAAGAGGACTTTACAGTCTTTTTGTATTTCAATATGACATTCAATGAATGTTTTTGGTTTTCTTCTTGACCCCATAGTGAATGTTGGTCAAGGGATAACTGTTAGTGAAAAATCCTCTAACTAGGTTACACTTCACAGTGTGTTTTGTAACCTTTGACAGGGTTGGATCCTAACTGAGCTCACTTTAGAAGAGTGAATTATTTTGGGTTACCGGTTCCAGGTGGTTTTTCCCCTAACAGGGTTTCCACATTAAAAATCTATGTGTTATGTGTATTTGATGTGATTGGATTGTTATTTTACTTTACACATTCCATATTTAGTTTGATCAATAAACATAGTATTGAAATGACTGCCAATCGGTAAATGAAGAGACAATTATTGTTGATAGCTTACCGAGTTGATAATTTATTTGAAAAGTTTGAATATATACATCTGGGAGATTTGAAACTATAGGATAGCTGGAATTAACTGATTCACCCCCCCTCTTAGTTATCTAACACCTTCTACAAACTTTCTTTCATCAAGTAAACATATTCTTTCATTGCTACATACCTTTTCCTCTATTTCCTTCAATGGCTTCAACTTGTGTCATACTCCATCCTTTGTCAAAGAATGGGCATTTGCATACCCATCATGTATTTCACAAAAATCAAATTAGCATGGTCTCCCTAACAACATATGACAAACATCCATAGGCAATAATATTACATAATACCTCATTGTGATAGTTTCCAATTTTTAATCTTACCAGACATTGTTCATTGACCAAATCCATGTGATCCATCCACTACCTAGAAGTCTGGTAGGGATTAAAATGATTCCTACTCTCTAACTTTAGTTTATTCACCATTTCATTTGAAACAAGGTTATCAGTACTACCACCATCTATAATGGCATTGCATACTTTACCATTATACTTACATATTGTGTGAAATAAATTCTTCCTTTGCTCAAGTTCCTTCTCATGATTTAGAAAGGATCTTCGGGTAACAAGGACCTATCCTCTTTTAGCATCTTTAGAATGTGAAGACTCAACATCCTCATCTACATATGAAACTTGTGCATGGCTCTATGGTCTCTTATTGTCCTCCCTTGATGTTGGGGACACTCATATGCTCGATATCCTTCTCCACACTGGAAACATGTTACAAGGAACCTCCTCTTCCTCTTCCTCTTTGATCTCTATTTTTTTGATCGTGACGATGATATGCATTATTTCCCTTCTTATTTTGACTACTACTAGAGTCATCATTCTTTTTATGATCTTCATGTCGACATCCATAAGATAATCCACTTGGCTTTCCACCATGACCTCTTCCATTTTTCTTTCTCTCAAACTTCATGTTTAGTTTTTCTTCTACCTTCAAATAAAATTGGTATGCATCTTAAATGGTATAAATTCTTACCATTATCAACTAGAACTATCTGTGCTCAAATTAACAAATTACTTAAAATAGTAAACTTGCCAAAAATAGTAACCTTGCCCAAAGATAGCCCTTTATTGAAAATTAGACAATGTTTTCGGGTGATGCAAGATTTATCTTACAACCTAGATGCCCTTGCATCAACATGAATGAAAGATCAAAGGAATTTACAATATTCTCAAATGTTCATGAATTGTCACTCATGATACATTCTTTCTTACCTAGATGTTTGATGTAGGATAATTTGGGTGTACAAGCAATCCCACATAACCAAAAAGAAACATTTGCAAATTTTTAATTATTTTTGTTTTAGTTTTGATTTTGACATGTAGGTGGAGTTTCATTCACCTTTTGATCTTCTCCACCTCTTTCCAAAGTTCATTTAAAAATTAGGAAATCATTTGCTAATTTTTTATCTTATTTTATCATTTTAAATTATTGATTATTTTCTAAAGTATTGAGGGAATAATATACCACAACTAGGAAATATTGGACATTTATGACACATTATGGAGGCTTTGAAATTTGTATCTTATCTTACAATTTGAGATTGGATAACACTAGGCACCAAGTGAAGGAGATAGCAAAGTGTGTGGGATATTGGCTAAATGGATAATGGTGTTAGGATAATTAATTAGAGGATATGAATAGAGGCTTGATTGGGAGATACCAATGTCCAAGTTGAGGGATTTGATATAAAATACTTGGTTTTGATAGAGAAATCTAATGCCTAGTCTTGCATAAAGGAAAGAGAGTATGTAGTTAGAAAAATAGAGAAGATGATAATGATGAGTGGTAGCTAGAATATGGATGCTGGGAGAAGTATTATATAGAAAAGAGGGAAAGAAATTTTGTTTCCTACAACTTTTTTTGTACTTTTTACTTCTTATTTGTAGACAAGTTTAGAGTGAAATTAAAACAAAATGCCGAGAGACAAAGTTTGGGGTTTGCACTTATTTCCTATAGCTTATGCTTTCTTTCATCTTCCAAAATGTATTATGATAACAATTCTTCATGTATTGTGCATGAGGATTGATTAGGTTTCTTTTTCATGGTAACATTTATTTTTGTTGCGAAATCCTTTGTATTGCAAGTTAAAGTTTAGAGTTTGAACCTACAACAACAATTGACAATCCATTTTTTTTGTTTTCTCAATTGTTGTATACACTACCATCTCAATCTATCAATAATTTATCATATTAGGATCATAACACACTCAATCTTTTCATTCATACAAATTTCAAGCATTCTTAGATTAAATTACACAATTCTTGGGTATTGCAATCTTTTTATATGAACACTATGACACACTTTTGAAGGTTATTGTAACAATATACATCTATCCTAATTTATCTTTTGTTTTCTAACAAGTTGAGATGAATTTTTTCTTACTATTTTGTGCTTTACTTTCTAAATTTTGTTTACTTCTATTGTAGTTACATAATAAGTTAAATCATTTGTTGTTTACTTGGCACCTTGGGACTTTCATTTTTTTCTATACACACATATATACACTTATTTGTCATACCTTGTAAATTAAGAGTGGCATTCATAGATTTGTTTCACTAATTTTACCTCCTTGATACACTTAATATAGAAGCACACACATTTTCCTATATTCTTTACTACCTATGGAGATTGAAAGATCAAAAGAGGGGCATGAGCATTTGTGGTAAACTCTAAAGTAATCCCAACATCTCATTTAACTACAATGTTTATCTTATAACTAGCAGTTGTCATTGCACCAAAAGATCAACATGTTAATGTCCGACGTAACTACTAGACTTATAGAAGACACATGAGGTTGTTAAACCATGTCATAATCTTGAAGGGAGACATTGGCAATTAGTCCAACATTCCCCACTCAACGTCACCCGAGGGAGTTCAAAATTGTGACCAAGCTTTGATACCACTTGTTACAACTAGCAGTTATTGTTGCACCAAAAGATCAACTTGTTAATGCCTAATACAACCACTAGACTTATAAAAGACACATGGGGCTGCTAAACCATGTCATGAATCCTAAAAGGGGACATTGGTGATTAGTCCAATAGTTTACTCATAGTTCTTTATCATATGGGGGTTTACACTTCATTTTTCCTCTCTTGTTTATCTTTTTCATTTTATTAAATACACAAATTATATTGATTTTTATATCATCTGATATCCCTTTCTTTGTTGCTTGTATTGTCCTTGTTTCCTATTATGCAAGTGAATTTGAAATCTAGTGAAAAGTTCTTTTTAGCAACTTTTTTTTGGAGAATAGCAAGAGGTTGGAATGAAAGTGTGTAAGAAAAACAACACATTTTGTGGACGTCCACACATTACAATAACATTTTGGATAATAAAACACATACTTGAATACTAAGATTTTAATTTTTTTATTATTTCTATTTTCATATTCACTTTTTCATTTTAATACTTCTATTTTCTATAATCTATAAATTCCCTTTACAATCCTTAATAGTTTCAAGTCTCCTTCATTTGACATTATTTAAAATTTACCATTAGTTAAATTCACCATTATCAATCAAAATCATACTAACAAATTAAAAAAACAAATAACAAATAACAAAATAATTATATATAAATTTTTTCCTTATAAATAAAAAAATATACTCAAACTCAATGATGTTAGAATGAAATTAGTCTCTTTTTTAATCAAATAGAATCAAAATCTCAACACTCAAAAAATTAATAACAAGATTCCGAACACCCATCCATTAATTAATTAAATACACAAATACCTACCATATCAAAATAGTCATAGACATTAAATTTAAATTTAAACTACATACTAATAAATAATCATACAAATCTATCATTTAAACCTTAAAGAATAGAGGTTTCAAATCTTGGGTGCATATGTATTGTACTCATTTCTTCATCATTTGTGGAAAAAGAATTGAAATCTCTAGTAACTAGCATATTTAGATTTTATTAAATCTAAATAAATTAAGTGGAGAGATATAAAATTTTAGAATATGTAACATTTATATAAGAAAAATATATTAGATTTATTCTATTTGAACCCTAACTCTAAACTCTGAACCCTAACTCTTCATGTCTTCAACTTGTCTAATTGATATTCTACATTTAACATCAAGAACATAAATTCAATATCACAAATAATAATATATTACTTTATTACATTTGTTAATTATTTAAGAGATTTTAGTTTGCCCAATTTTTAAATTTAGTAAAGATCTATAATTTAAATTTTAAAATAAGTAAAAAATATTTTACACATATCTTCCAAATAGTTAATATAATGAATAATATTCTCTCTTTAAAATATTTGAGTATTTATCCAATTTGACTATACTTGTAATTTAACTCATTTCATATTAATGAATTTAATTCTAAAAAAAATGTTTATTAAAAATCTCTCTATTTTGACAAGCTTATTAAGATTAGGGTTAACATTAGAATTATGGTTAGAGTTAATTTATTTTTCATGAGTTCTAAAAGAACTCATTCAACTATTTGAAACATAGAAAAACATCCAAGAGTATATATATTCTTTTATAATTTCAATTTAAATATATATCAATTTAATACTATTTTAACCATCACACTTTATTTTTAACATATAACACACATAATTTTTGAATAAAATAATTAAAATAAAAAAAGTAAATCCATTTAAATTATTAATATTTATACTAATTTAAAAAAGTTTTATAATTTTAAAATTACCTTTTTTAGAATTTTTTATGGATTATTTAAATGAAAACTAAAAGAAATAAAAAATAATAACATTAATTCATTTAAATTTATTAATATTATTATTTTTTAAAATTATATAATTTCAAAATAACATTAAATTTCATAAAAATAAATTAAATAACTTAATTTTTTTTAAAAAAATATTTATAATTTATAAAATAAAATCTTGAATTGTTGTGATGCATTTTCATATTTACATTAAAATTAAAATATTTCTTTTATTAAAAATACATAGTCAAATATTTAATATCATGAATTGAAAATTAAAAGCAACATTAAGAAAAGCATAATAAAAATATTGGTCTCAGCTACACAGTAAAAATAAAATACATAACATATACCTAAAATCAAAGGAGATGAATCAAAAGTTTATATAAAGATGATGTTCTTTTAATGGTTAAACACACATTTTGGTAGATAGCCTTTAGAAGCTCTTTTGTCACATATAAATAAAAATGATTTAATTCAATTATAAATACTCCAAGATTGTACATATATTTTGAATGATTCTGAAATCTCATTATTCATCATTGTAAATTAAATTGATGGAAAAGAGAAATGAAATCTTATTTTTGTAGACAATGAAAATGGAGATGGAATCTTTTACTAAAAACTTAACTTACATTATAAAATAGAATTTGATCGTATATATCCATTTTCCTCAAAGGCTATGTGGTCTAGTTAAAATTCATTATTCAAAGGAGTAATATTGTAGTTGTGACCTTGTCCTTGGAAGAAATCTGTGGTGTAAATAAGAAAAAATGATTTTAAACAAACAAATATTTTTTGTAATCTTTTTCATGAATGTTCTATAACATCCATCTTGAAGTTCTTGGGTACACATAAATCATATATACATCATATCTAAACACATTTATTCAAAACTAATAGACCAAATACCTATTCTTTTCTCTAGCCTGAGGCATTTCTCATTTGTGATTGATTGCATAACCAAATACCTATTCTTTTTGCCCTTACCAAATAGATATGAAACAATAAATCTTATTTGTAAAAAGAGAGAGAACAAATGTTGATTGAGGATGCCAAAGATATAGTGCAAATCAGAGGAATGAACCACTTAGTCTTCCAATAAAATATGTATTTAATATTATATTTATTTATATTGTCTTTCACAAGTTGTCCTTTCGTATTTTGATTGTAGCCATTACAATCTAAAACAAATTTTAACAGTAAGGTTGATTTGAATTGATAGTTGTACATCAAATTTACTATAAAAGCCAAAATGTTTACAACTAAATTTGCTTCCACTATAGAAAGTCGCTCAACTTAATAAATGAGAAATTAAACTATATGATTTGTAAGGTCTTGCTAGAAAGTGTTAGAATAACTGAGAGGGGGGTGAATCGGTTAGATCAGTTATCCTAAAGTCCCAAATATAAAGATGTAACACTCAAAATAATTTCAATAAATTCTGTAGCTCGGTAACATAAACTATTAAACTGTCTATGCATTTTACCGATTACCAGTTAATTAACTCACTATCATTACCGACCAAATCAAATATGCAGTATGTAAAGTATGACAATAAAACAATCATCACAGAAAACACATAACACAATGATTTAACGTGGAAGCCTTGCTAAGGGAAAAACCACCTCAGACCGGTAACCCAAAATAATTTTCACTCTTTTGAAGTGAGCTCGGTGAAGAGCCAACCTTGTTAAAGGTTACAAACACACTATTAGGTGTGACCTTGTTAGAGGATTTAAGACTAATAGTTAAATTTTGACCAACATTCACTATGGGGTCAATAAGATAACAATGTACATTCCTTGAATAACATAGGGGCATAACATAAGACGGTTAAGTCCACTCGGTTAGGAGATTTTCTGTATCAATGGTTAAACTGAAACAATAGTTGATCTGATTACAATACAACTTAATTTGCAGATGTTTAGATCTATTCTAAGTCCATACAAATCCTCTGATCAATATTTCAATTCATTTCCTAACTTACTTTCACTCGGTAATAGCTCTCTAACGCTCGGTAATGTTCTGTAGTTTGGTTCTCCTTCAACCAGTCTGATCAGGCATGTATGAAAATGTATTCATGTGAAATCTTTGCAGTCTTCTTTCTTCCGACATGTTTCAATAGAGAAACTCATATCTCTTATATAGACAGATAAACTATTTTTATATCAACCATCAAATTTTGCCGCTTATTCTTCTTCATTGATTTTGCCTCTTAAACCTTCCCCGGCAATTGTGTCAATAACACATTTCAATTCCATCCTTTAGATCTTCTCTGAATTTTGTCAGTCATGGATCTCATAACAAACTTTATCCTCAATCTCAAAATCATAACAATTTTTAGCTCATCATTTTCTGTCGGCTAAACTAAGCATTTAATACTTTCATCCATACTCGGTTAACAAATAAATGTGTTGGTGAATACAAGCTCGGTGAATACTATTGTTCGGTATACACTACACTGGCTCAGTGTATACTGAAGTCTTCATTTACCAACCACATTTTCTTGTACAATTTTTCTTCCTTCTTCACAAAAGATTAATGCAACATAATCAAGTCAACAATATGAGATCATAGACTCATCAGTAAGTTACCCAAAGTATTCATTATCCTCATCTCTCATATCTAGCTTTCTCCATGTAGATATCTTAGTTCTTCATCTTTTCTGTTTACAGATGTTTAGATAAGTACTGTCAAAACTAGTTGACATCAATGACAACATAATGACTGATTTAATTATCTTACATATCATTTCAGTAACTCGGTGATCTCTAATCACTGATCTTCAAGTCATTCAGGTATTCAATCATTTGTAGTTCATCAATCTCTCCCTTTGGCATTGATGGCAACACAAGCAATATGAAATATGCCATACACATACCAAACATGTATTCTACAACTATGTAAGTAAATGTTGTAGCTTGGTAAGCTCTCCCTAGCTTGATATTTAATATGTTTAATCACTACGTTACATAACAGACATTTACATGCAAGCTCTCCCTACATCCTCAGGGTCTTGTTCTCAGCAACAGATATTCAAACTCTCCCTTTCTCTGTTTCCTCTTCAATCTGATTTTCATATTGTAGCCTTCTCTCCCTTTGACAAAAATGCCAAAGAAAAACATAAAACATAAAGCTTTGTAATAGCCAAGTAACTCTCTGTTGTTTGGTGCAGACAATGTATCTCTGTATACTAATATGAAAATTCTTTGTTCTAGCTCCTCAAATCTTTCACAACCTTGGACATAATCCAAAGTGTGAGCTATGTTGCATCAACATGAATGATCTAACCTCATTCATCCCTTCCAAACTTGTTTGATATAAATAATGTTTGAACAGTTTGTAGCAGCAGCAACATACTCTGCTTCAGTAGTAGACTAAGAAATACAAGGTTGTTTCTTACTTGTCCAAGTTACAAGTCTTTCACAAAAGAAAAATGATCCTCCAGTTGTGCTCTTTCTATCATCTATGTTTCCAACCCAATCCATGTCAGTGTAAACTCTTACTTCAAATTTGCCTTCCTTAGGATACCATAAACCATAATCCTCTATTTTCTTTAGGTATCTCAAGATTCTTTTCACTACAACCATATGTGAATCCTTTGGATTGCTAGGAAATCTAGCAACAATCCCCACTGCATGTGCAATATTAGGCCTACTGTGTACTACATACATTAGTTTACCCATCATAGATCGGTACAATGTTTGTTTTACCTCTTTATATTCATCATCTTTTATCAATTTGTAGCCTGTAACCATCGGTGTTCCTATTGGTTTAGCATCTTCCATGCCAAATATTCTCAATACTTCCTTAATGTACTTTGATTGTGTGATGAAAATTCCATCATTCTCCTGAATAACCTGCAAGCCTAGAAAGAATTTCATCTCTCCAAACATTGACATTTCAAATTCCTTTGTCATCTCATCAGCAAAAGAATTACAAATATGATCTTGTCCTCCAAAGATTATATCATCCACAAATATTTCAGCAATCAAAATAGTATCATCAAATCCTCCTTTCATGTACAAATTGCCATTTTCACTAGTTCTTACAAAACCAATACTTAAAAGATAAGTATGTAACCATTCATACCATGCTCTTGGTGCTTTCTTCAATCCATATAAAGCTTTATGTAGTCTACATACCATGTCTTTTTTATTCAGATCAACAAATCCTTTTGGTTGTTCCATGTAGACCTCCTCTTCTAGTATTCCATTTAGAAAAGTTGACTTAACATCCATTTGATAGACCTTAAATTTCTTATGTGCAACATATGCAAGTAACGTGCAGACTCCTAGTCTAGCAACAGGTGCAAAAGTTTCACCATAATCAATACCTTCTTCTTGTGCATATCCCTTACAAACAAGTCTAGCTTTATTCCTTGTAACCTATCCATTTTCATTCATTTTATTTCTGAAAATCCATTTAGTACCAATAACATTTTTATCTTTCGATGTAGGTACTAAAGTCCATGTCTTATTTTCCTCAATTTGTTCAATCTCTTCATTCATAGCATTGATCCATTCATCATTCTCAAGTGCAACCTTAACATTCTTAGGTTCAAAATCACAAACCAAGCATACACTTTGTCTTAACTTACTTCTTGTCATCATGCCTACTTTCTTATCTCCAATGATTTGATTCTCAGGATGATGTCTTCTGAAAAATCTTTCTAGCACTTGATCTCTTCTTTGTTCTTCATTATGTTCAGGTTCATTTCCTTGCTCGGCAGCTCCTTCCCGATCCTCAGTTTCCCTTTGCTGTTCCTTGGTGTTATTTTCCTGATGCTTGGTCAACTTAGCTTGTGGCTTTGGTAGGTACTCAGGATTTTCAGCATAACAAATCTACCATAGTCTTCTAGTTCCTTAATGCTTTCTTCATCATTTTTATCAGCAAATTCATTAACTCTAACATTAGCACTTTCAATCATCTTATTAGTAACCTTATTCAAACACTTGTAAGATTTACTTTTAGTAGAATATCCAAGGAATATTCCCTCATCACCTTTAGAGTCAAATTTCCCTTTCCTACCATCTTTCAGAATAAAACATTTTCTACCAAAATTTTTGAAGTAACTTACACTTGGTGTGTATCCAAACCATAACTCATAGGGTGTCTTGTTTGTGTCTTTCTTTAGTTGAACTTGGTTCAGGACATATACAACTGTGCTAACTAATTCTCTCCAATACATATGCGCAACATTTTTCTCTATCATCAGTGTTCTTACACAATCAACAATAGATCTATTTCTCCTTTCAGTAATCCCATTCTGTCACGGTGTTCTAGGTGCAGAAACCTATGTTTTGATGCCATGCTCATTACAATAGTTAGTGAATTCATCAGAAATAAACTCACCACCTCTATCAGACCTCAAGCATTTCAGTTCTTTTCCATTTTCTTTTTCTACTTTATCCTTGTACCATTTAAACATTTTAAATGCCTCAGATTTCTCTTTTAAAAACATAACAGTCATCAATCTAGTATAATCATCAACAAACAGAATAAAGTATCTATCACCATAGTAGCTTTGAGTTCTCATGGGACCACATAAGTTGGTATGAACTAACTCCAAGATTCTTTTTGTTGAATAGTCTTTACTTTTAAAACTAGATTTTTTCATCTTCCCTTTCTGACATTGATGACACATAACATGATCAGGTTTAGTTAGGCTAGGCAGTCCTCTAAATTTTATTTTTCTATTGATCTTAATCATGTTATCAAAATTTACATGACATAACCTTTTATGCCATAACCATGCCTCTTCATTTTTCACCAGTAAACAAGAAGTCTTAGCATTGTCAAGATAAAATAAGTTACCTTTTGATTATCCTCCTGTTCTGACAAGATTTCTGCTTCCATCATAGATTCTCACCTTTTTGCTTTCAAATGCCACTTGGTGACCTAAATTGTTACATTGTGCTACACTTAGCAAATTGTAATTAAGTCCTTTTACCCAATAAGCATTATCACATCTGATTTTATTATTTATCAATAAAGATCCTTTTCCTTTAACCATGCAAGGTGTGTCATTACCCATTTTTACTGATCCTCCATTATAATTCTCAAGATGATCAAACTTATCTTCATCACCAATCATGTGATATGTACAACCACTATCAATGATCCAAGTATCATTTTTACTAACTTTAGAAATGAGTGTTGTTTCTACATACCTTTCCTCTTCCTCTGAATCATCTTTCATTGCAACAAACACCACCTTAATGTCATCATTTGTGTCGGTGTTAGTGTCATTCTCTTCAACAATGTAACATACCTTTTTACCTTTATCTTTATGATCTCGGTTGTCTCTGTTGTACTATCAGTTATCTTTGTTGTACTATCGGTTATCTCTGGTGTTCCTTCTGCTATAGCTTCCACCTCTGGATCTGTCTTTGTCATTCTCATCTTCTTTCTTGTTTAGGCATCTAGCAGCAATATGACCAACTTCTTTGCAATTAAAACAAGCTAAAGTTAATTTACCCTTATACCTTCCTTTCCTTTCTATAGTCTCCGGGCCATTAGTGCTTCTAGTTCATCAAGCTCATCATCGGTATTGCTATCACTTTCATTCCTTATATTGTACTTACTACTAGATTTACCAATCTTAAGAGAAGACATAAAAGCAGACTCAACAGTTGGTACAACACTATTATCATAATTGTTCAGCTCAAAAGTGGTTACCTTTTCAATCAGACTATCAAGAGTAAGTGTATTATTAAGTGTAGACCTCATTTCATGAATTACAAATATTCTGATTGCATAGATAGGCAAAAGTGTTCTCAAAATTTTACTTACCACAGTATCCTCCTCAATGATACCACTAGCTCCATGAATAGCATTGACAACCTCTTTAATTAGGTTTGAGTACTGTACTATGTTTTCTCCTTCCTTCATTTTCATATCATCAAATCTACCTCTCAAGCTTTCAACTCTGGCTCGCATCACATTTGCATCACCATCATGTACTAGGGAAATTTTATCCCACATCTCCTTTGCTGTAGTGAAATCTTTGACATCCTCAAATTCAACATTAGATAGAGCAACAACAATCTATATCATAGTCATGTTGTGTTCATGTCAATCTTTCAATTGATCAAGAGTCAAAGGTCTAGTTGGTGGTTGAATGTAGCATTATCTAGTAAGTGTAATGCATAATCTCCAATTCCAAATATGTGAAGTCTCATCTGACTTTTCCATGTAGAAAAGTTGTCCTTGTTCAGCTTCGGTGCTTCCCTCTTATACATCTTCTAATCTTTTTTCTTAAGTCCTTAAAACTTTTGTCAAAGCAACCGGTATGCTCTATTACCAATTGTTAGAATAAATGAAAGGGGGGTGAATCAATTAGATCAATTATCCTAAAGTCCCAAATACAAAGATGTAACACTCAAAATAATTTCAATAATTTCTGCAGCTCGGTAACATAAACTATTAAATTGTTTGTGCCTTTTACCGATTACCAGTTAATTAACTCACTGTGATTACCGACCAAATCAAATATGCAGTATGTAAAGTATGACAATAAAAAAATCATCACAGAAAACACATAACACAATGATTTAATGTGGAAACCTTGCTAAGGGAAAAACCACCTGGGACCGATAACCCAAAATAATTTTCACTCTTTTGAAATGAGCTCGGTGAAGAGCCAACCCTGTTAAAGGTTACAAACACACTGTTAGGTGTGACCTTGTTAGAGGATTTAAGACTAATAGTTAACTTTCAACCAACATTCACTATGGGATCAATAAGATAACAATGCACATTCCTTGAATGACATAGGGGCATAACATAAGACAGTTAAGTCCACTCGGTTAGGATATTTTATGTATCAATGGTTAAACTAAAATAGTAGTTGATCTGATTACAATACAACTTAATTTGCAGATGTTCATATCTATTATAAGCCCATACAAATCCTTTGATCAATATTTCAATTCACTTCCTCAACTTACTTTCACTTGGTAATAGCTCTCTGACGCTCGGTAATGTTCTGTAGTTCGGTTCTCCTTCAACCAGTCTGATCAAGCATGCATGAAACTGTATTCACGTGAAATCTCTGCAGTCTTCTTTCTTCCAGCATGTTTCAATAGAGAAACTCATATCTCTTATATAGACAGATAAAAATTTTCATATCAACCATCAGATTTTGCCGCTTATTCTTCTTCATTGATTTTGCCTCTTAAACCTTCCTCGGCAGTTGTGTCAATAACATGATTCAATCCCATCCTTTAGATCTTCTCCGAATTTTGTTAGTAGTGGATCTCATAACAAACTTTATCCTCAATCTCAAAATCATAACAATTTCCAACTCATCATTTTCTATTGTCTAAACTAAGCATTTAATACTTTCATCCATACTTAGTTAACAAAGAAATGTGTTGACAAATACAAACTCGCTTAATACTGTCACTCGGTATACACTACACTGGCTCAATGTATATTGAAGTCTTCATTTACCGACCACATTGTCTTGTACAATTTTGCTTCCTTCTTCGTAAAAGATTAATGCAACATAATCAAGTCAACAATATGAGATCATAGACTCATCAATAAGTTACTCAAAGTATTCCTTATCCTCATCTATCATATCCATCTTTCTCCATGTAGATATCTCATTTCTTTATCTTTTCTCTTTACAGATGTTTAGATGTTTGTAACTTACATGATAAGTACTGTAAAAACTAGTTGACATCAATGACAACATAATGACTGATTTAATCATCTTACATATCATTTCAGTAACTCGATGATCTCTAATAACTGATCTTCAAGTCATTTAGGTATTCAATTAGTTGTAGTTCATCAGAAAGGGAAAACACTCCTCTCTTAAGTCTTTTAGAAGAAAATAATGGTTCATGTAAAAAGTACCATAATTAAAAAAAATTGGCTAATTAGATGGTCTTAAGCTTATCTTGAGGATATAATTATAATAGATTGAGTGATTTTTAATAACTTGATAATTAAGTGTAATGGTTGAGATACCACTACTATCTTAATGCTTAAAATTAAATCTCAATGATTTAACTTTCTCAATAATTTTCAAAACTTGAAGTGAAGGATTTAAAAAATTAAACAAGAAGCAAATTGATTTTTGATGCTACATTTTATTCCATTAAAATTATAATTTTTTAATTATTAAATATTATTTTTCAAACTTTTATTTTAATGATCTTGTATATTAATTTTGTTATGTATGTATGTATGTATCTATATATATATAGATATATACATGTGTGTGTGTGTTATAGTTATACCCACACACACACACACACACACACACATATAATTCAGGGGTATCTTCATGACTTAGTTTAGTATCTACATTGTCTTAACTTGAACTTATAATTTGTCAAGTTGGGGTTACAACGAGGGCCAAGCTAGGGTGATATTAATTCCTTGGGGATGTACCTATCAACCCATCTGCTAGATGCATTGTGTGGAATCCAAGTTTTGGAGTCAAACCTGAGACCAATGGGAAGCAGACCCATGACCCAAGCTAACTTTTCTACTTGTGCAAGCTATGAAATTTATATTTCTACATATATTTAATCTTGAAATAATTAATCTAATATATAAAAAATTAAAACATTACTTATTGTATTATTTTTTATATTAAAAGCAGTAAAACAAGGGCATTGAACCTGTCGACAAAATAACTCGAAGGAAGCTTAAACAAGCCATTAAAAGAGTATTAACAACACATTAATAGTAACCAATCCATAATATCAAAACATTACATAAAAATATAAAATATAAAGTCTTAAGAACATTTAATAGTAAAACAAAAAACCAACAAACAACCAACTAGTGGCTAAGTGAGCACTCCACTCTAGTCATCAGTAATGAATTTAAAAAGGTCCTTGTGATTCCTGTAACACCCGTCTCTATACTTAAAGATAAAAGATGATACTAAAGAAGATACAACCATAAACAAAACCACATAGAACCATAGTAAAAATTTTTTTTCTTAAAAATTACAAACTGATACATAAAATTCATAGCAACTGCTTCTAAGAGCTTTATAGATTTCAACTGAATTACATCAAAGTAATAAGAATACTCTTTATTCAAAGACTTAGTCTCAAAACAAAATTTCCTTCTTAACCAATCCTTTACATTCTACGAATAGTTTTGATAACAAAAAAAAACCAAGAAATGATCTGTTTCCCATAAATCTTAACAACTGCTATCCACTGTCCCATACTCATTGATTTATCCATCTAAAACCTGAAAATCAAAATGTACACAAATGCAAACAACAAACAGGGCTTAGTCACAATGATAAAGAAAATGAATCATCTCCAAATATCTGCAATCATAAAAGTCAGTATAATATAACATTTATGCAGATTTATTTACAGATGTAATTGAAAACTAAATAACATAATTCCATTCTTTTACACCAAAATCATCAAGCACTATATCTCTCTCTAACAGAAATAAACTCGCAAAGAAAATGACAAAGTAATGATCCAATAGTTCATGGGTGTCCACATAAGGACCTACGCTATGTATCCGTAAGGAAACTCCGTAGAAATCCATTATGTCTGATGAAAACATAATGTTTTATCTTTGTTAATTGAAACCCATAACCCTTGAATTTATAATTATCACTTAATTAAACAACTGATCGAAATTCTTTCCCATAAGGATATAGACTAGTGTCAGTCACAACTGACAGAAATTCTATCATCACAAGGTACTAGACTAGTGTCAGCCTCCAATCTAAGGATCATACTTGCATTATCTCAAAAACACTTGATCTAGCAATTAATGAAAGCAGTGAAATGAACTACATTACACAATTTCACTAACACTCCGTTTCTATTGCATCAATTTACAAAATTGAAACAACAATCAGAGATCCATTTTAAAACCATGTTTCCATATTCCTTAACATACATTCATAAACATGATGTTTCTCAAAAGATGAAAAGATCACAATTCTTTCTCCATCACAAATCCAATCAAATAATAATCTCCACATTAACTTAACATTAAATCTGAAACTGTACAATAAAATGTCCATATCGAATTCATGATTCCATTGAATAGAAAAGAACTAACATAATCATATATCAATTGAATCAACACAACACCCATCGCTTTTAACAAACATACAAGCTTGCCATAACTGATTTATTAAACTAATTGGCCATACATCCTGCTCTATTAATTACAAGTTTATACCTTTATATACATGTTGGCGTATGTACATGTATACACCATGGCTTGTGTATACATATACATATCCCAACAGGTATATATATATGTATATATAATTATATAAGCTTGTAATTAATAGTTCAGAATGATAATCATAGTATCTATTATATACATGTTGGCATATGTACATGTATACACCACGGCTTGTGTATACATATACATATCCCAGCAGGTATATATATATATATATATATATATATATATATATATATATATATATATATATATATATATATATATATATATATATATCTAATTGCATAAATTTGTAATTAATAGTTTAAGTCCATAAATATACAATAGAAAAACCAAACTAATCATCTGAGTTCTGTCACAGAATACATCTACCTTTATATACTACTAAATCTGCCGAATACATAAAATAATGATAGAATAATAATAATAACCGACTTCTACCTCTAAACAAAATACCAAAGTGGTTTTCCTTACTGTCTGAACAAGATAGTAATTGACTTCCCTATAAATTCCTAACATTCCTAATGTCGTTACAAACTATATTTCACACTGGTGACAATTTCTGAAGATACATAAAGCTCGCAATCAAGTTTTTGTTTAACCAAAGATATCCACATTATCACTATTGACTGAAACAGACAGTGACAACACCCATTTGACAAAACATCGACACCAGATAACTAAAGAAGTACACCCAGAAAAATACTTTAATCCACACCTATGTTGCAAGTGTAAATACAAAATATGACAGGTAACAGATAACACTATGAATTACCTCTAATCCCTATTTCCACAATACAACTCAAAAGAAAACATCGATACCAACTTCGGTTAATAACAGTGGTAGAAAAACCTGATTCCACCTTATAACCAAGACTTTTACAAACTGAATACATTATGCTGCTACAGTGTTCCTAACAACAGGTATAGTGCGAGAACACCGTTAAAGAAGTTTTTTAACAAACACTCATCCTGTATTCCAAACTGGTTCTCATTCCCAATTAACTCCCTTTATACTGACCAAAGATAAAGTATACATTGACACCAAAACACACTAGGAAATAACCATATATCATCTGCAATAACTATATTCCCATAGTTCAGCACAAACTTAACTAAAACATTGCCAAATCCATACTCAGTACAGAGAAAACCCCTCAACACATTATGCTCGAAAACAGCATATTAAAAACATGTGTTTAATACCACACTAAAACCAATCTCTTACTAAACAGTCCTTCGTTTCCAATTTCTCCACTAATCACAGCATTTATTAACTAAATTGACTTCTTAATCTATCCAAGAAAGAAAAGACCGATTCATGACCGAACTCACAAAGTATTCAAACACAAAACCTCACATTCATCGACTAATAAATAGTAGTAACTAACATCCTAATAATTCATTTGCAGAATCATAAAATGGAAACAGAGGATAAGGTGAGAGATGCCCCTACCTGGTATTCGTGTGAGGAGATATCCAAAATCGAAATGCCAAAGCTAGCCCCTGCCTGGTGAGCTTCACAGACTGCCAAAATGCCGTGCAAGAGAGCCCAAAATGAAGAGATAACGGTATGAAACACCCAACTTCCTAAATGACCATGAACAGAAGGGTTTAACTTGCCGTGAAAACCCCTTTCCATCCCAAGCCACTTATCATGCAAGAGACAACAGGAAAACAAGTCCATAACCACTGTTTACCCAAACTCTCGCAGAATAACATGGTGAAAATGGAGTCAAAATCCAACTGCAACTCTTCACCAGAGCTAATGGCGGTCATCAAACACAACAATGAATTTTCATCGATAAGTTCATTCAATGCAAACTTATCTCTTGCAGTAACACAACACATTACCTGCCAAATGTCCAACAAAGTACAATTCCCATAACCTGAAAACAACTTAAACCCCACTAACACCTCAATGCGATGATAGTGCATTAAAACCCTGCCGATAAGTCATGTCTTTGAGCCAGATTATAATAAGAAGACTTAGGGGTAGATATCTATGTTTAATAACATTAGTCAATCTTACTATCTTAAACATCAAAGATGACAGCGCATGTCAATGCCAAATTACTAACACTTCATCAAACTAACCTCCTACTAACATACAAAATAGGATATACTAACTTAGATAATTCATATAGTTTTAGTAAAAGATAAACAACATAATTACTAAAACAATTGTTCATATTTATATGTATAAAAATACATATATACAAGTTTATTTATTTGAATTCAGAATTTGATTAACATTAAATAGCAATAATTCTCTATATATTGTCTATAGTCATTAAGATACAATTAACCATAATAATAATAATGAACCAATAATCTGACAATTGACTAACCATTTAAATTGTCCTTATTTCATAATCAAACCAATATTCAAAATTCAGTCTAAGCCAATTCTGTCATCAGAAAAAGACTCATTAAGCAACAAAAATAAACATAATTCTCTGAGTGTCTGGCAGAATTACAGAGATAAACATATTTAATCCAAATAACAAAGTTCAAATGAACGAAGTCAGAGTTCAAACTCATAGAAGTCTAACATAACATAACATAACATAGAAAAGTAAAGCCTGGAACTGTCAGGGGCATGACAATTCCCTTCTTTTTCAACATCTTTACCAAGGACCTTCTTTTGCATCAGGCATGACGTGGTGGTAGAACTATGCATTACCCTCAAGCTGAAGTGGGAGATGCTCACCTTCTTCTTTAGGGCCTCTAAGTTCTTAGTGGTAGCCTGACAATCTATACTGGTGAAAGTTTCCCCAACATGATGGGTGTCCTCTTTTGGCATGGCCTCTTGGGTCAAGTCCAAAGGCTCCATCTTGGTATTGTTCAAGAAGTTTCTGGATTGGCCACTAGTAGACTTCCCCGAGATGTCCTCGCCTACTCCTCGAACTCTTCATCATAGTCCTAGTTTCTTCCCTTTTCCTTTTTCCAATGAACAAACCAACAAGTCTATTGGGCATCTTAGGGCTAGAACTTGTACATTTACAGTCCCCATCACCATTGTCATGGGTAGTCTGATCCTCACTATCTATTTCCTTAATATGGAGTTGTGTCTTGGATTTCTTGGGCTAAGGGTGGGGGTGTGGTGGGTATTGAGGTGAGTGGGTTTCTTAATTCATTAATTCTCACTATTTGTATTATTATAAGTTACTGTAAGTTAAAATATTTGATGCCTTGTTTAGTGATAAGGTGAAGTTAATGTCACACGCTTATAACCATGTTAGTGGTTGTGTGTAAGTTATAAAGAGCTTAACAAAATTTAATGGTTAATATAAGTATTAGCTTTGAGATGATGGAAAATTAAATTTTTCTTATAATTAAAACAAAAAACTAGATGAAATCAAAATTTATTTTACAAGCAAAATAATTTTATTTTGATTTGTTAAAGATAATTGACAATATTGACGGTGTGCTTCTTGATTACACTATTCAATCAAGATCTAAATCTCCTATAAATAGAATAACTAAGAAATAAGAAATGGGACTATGATTACACCCGGACTAAATTCAATTGAATACACACTCCTCAATCATTAACATTGCACTAAAATATATGATTATTTGTCCACCTTAGACTTAATGCTTTCAATAACAATAGATTGTTAAAACAACTTAAATTTATTATAAAACTTCTCACTTTTTTTTTTATCACTATTAAGCAATATAAATAGGACACTGATTGGGCTACAATATCAATATAAATAATAATAGTAAGGTCAACTAAGCACATGAGGCGAGATGGTGAAGTGGATGTTATCTGTGTGCATGTGCACACATCTTATGAATTCCTCTCCCTTGTGTTGGAAATAGCCTAAAAAATTTAAATACCGAATTAACTGTTCGTGTATTAAAATCACACAAAGATTTTATGTGAAATATTGGTATGAGTCAATTTAAGTGGATATTAATAGATTCAATGTGACTATGATTCAAAGATAAATCCCATTATTTTCTTGATCATGACATTGTTTTCAATTTTCAATATTGGCAGCTAATTTGTTTGTATATCAATTTTCATTCTTAGTCATAGTCTTCTTAATGGCGTCTAGTCATTTTAAAGTCTTTTTCTTCTGCCACATAAATCACTTATATTTTCTCCATCAACCTCTATTTTGTTCCATTTACTATATTGAGTTTCTTATCACGAAGGAAAATTTGAGTGTTCTTGTTAATTATTTCTCCTTTGACTTGTTCCAATACAGAAAGAGGAAATGATTGTTTTTGAAAAAAATGGAGATTTTCTTGGATTTCTTTATAGGTGAGATGGAGCTATATTATATGTTTTTTTAGTTTTGTTTAAAATTAATTAATGTATGATTAAAGCTAAATGTTATAAGATTTTATGATATTGACATTTTTATATTTTTTTTTCTAAAATATATTACGATTTTTTTTTTTCAATTATGACTTTTCATCTAGTATCATTTTAACTATGCATGTATGATACAAGAATAAGTTGTTCATAATGATAATTAATTACAACCACACACACACACACACACATGCATATGCATACTATATCATCTTAAAATTGCATCACAAAATAATTCCTCATTTAGCTAGCCCCTATTTTAGAATGTATGGTCTCCCACATTAATTTTCAGCACCTCAACTTAATTTTACACTCTCCTAGCACTCGTTGGACCTTTATTACTTTAAATTAATATTATGAGTTATCTCTTAATTATTTTCACCAAAATCCTATTTTGGGCCATTTATTATAAGTGTTCCTTTTTAATTCTTTCATATCCTCAATTTAAGATGAGTTCTACCTCATTGAAAAGTTCAAGACACATTTTCCACATCTTTAAATCTCACATCTCCATTTGGTGCATCTTTCTGGAAACTAGAACCTATCATCTCGCTTCCATTAAAATTTTGTCAATTTTAGGTAGGAACATGCGGCAAAAAAACAACATTTGAGAGATTTGCCCATAATCCAACATAGGTATGTATGGTGACCTAGGTCATCTTATCTCATCAGATGAATTAATGAATTGAGGTAAATCTAGGATATGTGTAATGCCCACAAGTTATCCCCAGTTAGGGTGTCTTTCCCCATAGAATCTTCATGGTTTCGTTTAGCGGCTTGTGATGTGACTAACTCATGCTCAGTAATTGGTTCCTCAATTACAATCTCATGGTTGGTAGGTATATGTATCACTCTTTCATAAGTCCTAGGGACAATATCCTCATCCTCATCATTAGAGTCTCCAAGTCTATCAAATACAGGGTCATTCGCAAAGGATGGATTAAGTTTTTGGTCATAGTACCCTACCCCAATTTTATCCTTAGGATTACAAAATTATGCATGCAAGGGTTCAACAATGCCTTTGCCTTTTCCAAGAGGACCTTTCCCATCGTATCCCATTTTATGCATGAGATGGTTGTCAGAAAGTAAAGTCCACCAAGATAATTGAGGGGGTGGGGGGGTGAATCAATGATCAGATAAAAATAACTTATAATACCATTATCAGATTTCGACCATGTAACCAATATAAATAGAAACCATAGAAAGATAAACATACACAATGACACAAGATATGTTGATTAGGGAACCTCTTGATCAGAGAGTAATCCCTGATGGGGATGGTACCCACAAAATATGTACTAATATGGAAATTTCTTGTGAGAAGATGGACCCTATTAAGAGTCTATGAAATACATTCAGTACATATTAGTCCCTGTTAGGGGACTTTGAATCATTGTTAAAAGATTATAACCTGGTTAAGAGTTATGGAAGGCAGAAGGATCCACTATCCAAACAGCTTCAAGGGAAAGATCACCAGAATTACTGTCCAACTGATCTCTGTATTATCCGAACATAATAATACCAATAATTAATGATCTCAATAACTTATCTTCACTCCTTTGACTATGCCAAAATCGCACCAACTGCTTTAGCATATCTCAATGCTAGATCTGCTTAATTCACATATCCTCTTACAATGTCAATATCATCATATATCTCTCTCTCTTATATTTTTAATCAAGGAAAACAATCCTTCCTTTATACCACACTCAAATAATTTACAATAGAGTCAGCCAACTAGGCTTAACCATTTACAAAATATAAATCATTACATGTTACATAATATTTCATAACCACATAAAACTGTCAGCTTCTAAACTAAATAATTCTTCACACATGTGACCTTTGGCTATGTTGTCTCATCCAGGTCACCTTTGAAATATCATCAACCTCTGTACAACTTCACATGTCCTGATTCTATCCTGATTAGGAGATATAATTCAATTATCATAAGCCGCTTCTCAGGTACACTATTATAATATTGTTTCCACTAAATTACACATAATTGTCATGAATAATTAAATTTTTGTACGTGCTCTTAACCATAATCTCAGGATACAATATAGAACAATTCATCAACTCCTAATAACTTAATCTACAATTCTCCGTGTGTGCTAATACAAACATTGTTTGCTTCTTTGCTAATCTCTAATAGATCAATGTATTGACATCAATGATAAACACAGTCATGAATGCAACATACAACTGCTATAGAATAAATCGAATACTTCCCCAATATGACATATTTAGCATTCATTCCTAATAATCTCCCCCATTGGCATTGATGGAAACATAGATGAAAAAACATCCAAGTTCCATGAATACCAAACTGCAACACTGTTGTTCTGCATTATCTTTTCAAATCCTCTGCATCAATCAAATCAATCATCAGGTGTATTTCATGTACTATCCTTCTTCTTGGTATTTTACATTTTTTCTTCAAATCCTCTTCATTAATCATCAAGTTAATCAACATATTTTTTTCATGTATTATCCTTCTCCCCCATTGACATCAATGACAAAGTGAACATCAACATGTCAATACAAGCTTGAATGTCAAAAGACACTATTCAGAAAATAATTTCACAAGAGTCCTTTATGACTCATCTCAAAAACACACATAGTCCCCCATAGAGGAAGTAGCAACATACAATCCAGAGCGGATAGAGCTCTTATATCACTGGACTGATGTAACTTTCTACATCACTACTCAAAAGTAGGTTGGGGCATAACCCCAAGAATACCTCTCAAATACTCAAATGTATCTTTAGGTAAGGGCTTTGTAAATATATATGCAATCTTCTCTTTTGTACTGATATACTCAAGTCTGACTTATTTTTCTACAACTTTTTCTCTTACAACATGATACTTGATTTCTATATGTTTTGTTTTAGAATGCATCATAGGGTTCTTAGACATACTTACTATACTGGTGTTATCACAGTGTGTGATAACATGATCATTGAACTTGATTCTAATATCCTTCAACATTTGTTTCATCCATATTATCTAATGACAATTATTTTCTTCTACTACATATTCCACTTCTACTGTGCTTTGTGAGATACAATTTTGTTTCTTACTTAGCCAAGAAACCAATCTTCCTCCAAGAAAAAATGTTGTGCCACTTGTACTCTTTTTTCCATCAAAACTACCTCCCCAATCTATGTCTGTATATGCACATAGGGTAAAGTCATCTGATTTATCATACCATAACCCATAGTCAATTGTGCATTTCAAATACCTAAATATTCTTTTAACTGCTACATAATGTGACTCTTTAGGATCAGCTTGAAATATTGCAACAATTCCAACTACATGTGATATATCTGGTCTTGTATGAGTTCAATACTGCAAACCTCCAATCATGGATTTGTATTTATTTTATTCAACTATAGGATTTTCTTCTGTGCTAGATAACTTATGACCAGTTACCATAGGTATGCCAATAGGCTTACAATTTTCCATTCCAAGTCTTTCAAATATTTTGTTTGAGATAAGAAAATACCATCACTATTTTGTGCTATCTGTAATCCTAAAAAATATTTCATCTCACCAATCATGCTCATTTCAAATTCTATCTTCATTTCATCAGCGAATTTATCACTAGCTTCATCTTCTCCTCCAAAGATAATATCATTAATAAAAATAACTACAATAAATAAACCATTCTCAATCTCTTTTAGATACAAATTACTATCTGCAGTGCCTTTAGTAAATCCCAATTTTATCAAATATTTGTCCAATCTTGCATACCAAGTTCTAGGTACTTGTTTTAGTCCATATAGAGCTTTGTTCAGTTTACATACCATGTCTCCTTCTTGAGTTAAAGGAAACCTTAAGGCTGCTCAATGTAGACTTCTTCTTCCAATTCTCCATTCAGAAATGTTGACTTCACATCCATTTGATACACTTTGAATTTCTTATAAGATGCATAAGCCAAAAACATTCTTACTACTTCAATTCTTGCAACAGGTACAAAAGTTTCTTCATAATCAATTCCTTCTTGCTGTGAGTACCCCTTACATACCAATCTTTCTTTGTTCCTTAAAACTTCACCTTGTTCATTCATCTTATTTCTAAAAACCCATTTAGTTCCTATAACATTTTTATCTTTAGGTCTAGGGACCAACTCTGAAGTTTTGTTCTTTTCAATTTGATCGAGTTCTTCCTTCATTTCTTGAATCCAATTTTCATCTTTACAAGCTTCATCAGTAGTTTTAGGTTCAATTTGAGAAATCAAACATAGTTCTTCTTATACCTTATTTTTTTGTCATAACTCCTTTTTTTATGCTCCCAATAATCTAATCAGTAGGATGATTCCTTACTAGATTCTTATTAGGTGTCATAGTCTCAGTTCTTGCTTCAACTCTGTGTTCTGATCTTGGTTCTTCTCTTATTTCCTCAATGTAATTCTCATTCTGCAAATCACTGTCAATTTCATAAAATAATTCAACATTTTATTGATCAATTCTAGGGCGAACTTCTTCATCTAATTCATAATCAAGTATTCTTTCCTGAATTTTGAATTTCTCATCAACTTTAACATTTGCGCTCTCAAAAATAGTCTTAGTTGTTTTATTGAAACATCTATAAGCTCTGATTTTCAATGACTAACCAAGAAATATACCTTCATCACTTCTGGGATCAAACTTACCAATGTTATCATATCTCTTAATATAACATTTTCTTCCACAAATTCTAAAATACTTAACTGATGGTGCATGTCCAAACCATAATTCATAAGGTGTCTTGTCAATGTCTTCTCTGATTTGTACTCTGTTCATTGTATATATTATTGTATTCATTGCTTCTCTCCATAATTTCTTTGCTATATCATTCTCAAACAACATAACTCTTGTTGCTTTAGTTACTGATCTATTCATTCTTTTCGCAATACCATTTTGTTCAGGTGTTCTAGGGACTGAAAACTATCTCTTAATGCCATTCAATTCACAAAAAGTATTAAATTCCTTTGAAGTAAATTCTCCACCTCTATCAGACCTTAAAATTTTAATCTTCATTCCAGATTCATCCTCAACTTTGTTCTTAATCAATCTAAACTTGTCAAATTCTTTAAAGTTTTCTTTAAGAAAGGTTATCCACATCATTCTAGTAAAGTCATCAACAAAAATCATAAAATACCTTTCACCATAGAATCCTCTAGTCGTTGTGGGACCGCTTAGATCTATATGAACAATTTTCAATTTTACTATTGTGGTGAACTTCTTACTGGGAAAAGAACTTCTTTTCTTCTTAGCCATAACATATTATTTGCATATCATGTTAGTAGGTTTCATAATCTTAGGAAAATCTCTTACTGAAAATGTAGTGCTTACTTTCACAATGTTATCAAAATTTATGTGACAGAAACTTTTGTGCCATAACCAACTATCATCAATTTTAGTAATCAATCATGTCTTCTTAGCAGGATTCAATTGAAATACATTACCTCTAGTTCTTGATCTAGCTCCAATCATATTCCCATTCTTATATTTGATCACACAAGTCCTCTTAGTAAACCAAACTTGATATCCCTTGTCAACTAACTGTCTAAAACTTAGAAGATTATGTTTTAATCTATCCACAAAATAAACATCATCAGTGTTAGTCTTTCCATCAAGAGTAATAGATTCTATTCCCTTTATCAAGCAAGGTGTATTGGTTCCAACTCTAACAATTTTTTCATCATAGTTATTAAACTTTATAAATTTTTTCATATCTCTAGTCATATAATGTGAAAAACCACTTCCTATAATCCAATCAGTTTTCTTTTCTACTTGAGAAACTATATTTTTTTCTTCTCTAACTTCAGTTTTAGAGTTTTCTTCTTTTATTGCTACAAATCCTATGTCATCACTTTCATTATCACTTTCAAATAATATTTTCTCAATGCTAGCCTCAAATTCTTCATTATTAGCATAATAACATTCTTTAGACCTTCTAGGTTTAAAGTTCTTATATTTCTTCACTCTCTTAGGGCATTTAGATGCGAAATGACCATATTCTTGACATGTGCAACATTTGAAGATTTTCTTACCTTCAGGTTCTCTTTTCACAAGCAAGGAGATTCCATACTCAATCTTTATGTCTTCTTCGGTCTTAGATCTACTGCAACTGGCATAATCTCCACTAACACTTGTACTTCTTGAAAAAGTAGGGTGAATACTAAGTGTGATGAATGCTGTTTCAATTCTAGGTAAATCTCCAGACTATCTCAAGCCTATCTCTATGGCTTCTAATCTTCCAAGAAGAGTTTCTCTAGTAAACTTTTCAGTACAAGGTATAAATTGTTCAATCATCTGTGTTGTCTACTTAAACACATGGGTTAGTGTCTTTAAGATCTTCCATATGACTTCATCTTCAATTTTGTTTCCTTCACAAGCTTTGATACCTGCAAAAATCTCTAATATCCTACCAATATAACTTCTAACATATTCATCTTCCACCATCTTTGCATCTTGAAATAAACATATCTAATTCTGTAATCTGATTCTCTTAGCATGCACATCACCTTCAAAATTAGATTGTAAAGCTAACCAAATTTCATGAGATGTCCTTAGAGTTTTTACCTGACTGTATTCATTCTCTGGAAGAGCTGACAAAAGTGCTTCTCTGTAAAGTATGTTGCACATAAATAGATCTCTTTCCTTATCAGTGAAATCTTCAAGTTTGTCTTCTTCAATGATATTCTTATCATTCTTTGTAATCAACCAATATCTTGGTCCTAAACATAGCATATGTTTCTTCATCTTTTCCTTTCAGCTATCATGGTTAGCTCCATCAAACTTAGGACTTTCTTTCCTGAAATGACTCGCAATAGATCTCCTTAAGTTGTTAAACTTTTCCTTCAAGGGCCTGCTACTCTAATACCAATTGTTAGAAAGTAAAGTCCACCAAGATAACTAAGAGGGGGGGAGGGGTGAATCAATTATCAAATAAAAAAAACTTATAATACCGTTATCAAATTTCAACCATGTAACCAATATAAACACAACCATAGAAAGACAAACATACACAGTGACACAAGATATGTTGACTAGGGAACCTCTTGATTAGAGAGTAAACCTCGGTGGAGATTGTACCCACAAAAGATGTACTAATATGAAAATTCCTTGTGAGAGGATGGACCCTGTTAAGAGTCTATGTAATAAATTCAGTAGATATTAGTCCCTGTTAGGAGACTTTGAACCCCTGCTAAAAGATTCTAACCCGGTTAAGAGTTATGGAAGGCAGAAGGACCCACTGTCTAAACAACTTCAAGGGAAAGATCAACGAACTCACTATCTAAATGTTCTTTGTATTATCTGAATAGAATAATACTAATAATTACTGATCTCAACAACTTATCTTCACTCCTTTGACTATGCCAAAATCGCACCAACTGCTTTACCAGATTTGCTTAATTCGCATATCATCTTACAATATCAATATCATCATATATCTCTCTCTTATATTTTTAATCAAGGAAAAAAATACTTCCTTTATACCGCACTCAAATAATTTACAATAGATTCATCTAGCTACGCTTAACCATTTACAAAATATAAATCATTACACATTACATAATATTTCATAACCACATATAACTGTCGGCTTCCAAAATAAATAATTCTTCACACATGCGACGTCTGACTATGTTGTCTCATCTAGGTCACCTCCAAAATATTATCAACCTTTGTACAACTTCACATGTCCAGATTCTATCCTGGTTAGGAGATATAATTCAGTTATCACAAGCTGCTTCTCAGGAACACTATCAAAAAACTATTTCCACTAAATTACACATAATTGTCATGAATAATTGAATTTCCATACATGCTCTTAACCATAATCTCCAGACACAATATAGAACAAGTCCTCAACTCTAGATAGCTTGATCTTCAATTATCCACGTGCACTAATACAAACAAAGTTTGCTTCTCTGCTAATCTCTAGTAGATCAATGTGTTGACATCAATGACAAACACAGTCATGAATGCAACATACAACTACTACAGAACAACTTGAATACTCTCCCATAGGACATATTCAACATTCATTCCTAACAATGGTAGCCTACACCATACTTCTAAGGAGAAATTTCAATATGTTTTACTTCTTGTTCTTGCTCTTCTTCTCTATATAACCATTGAAGGAATGACTTATTCTCATTCTGCTTAGTAAGGGATTTTTGTTCTTTGACCATACTAGTGTCTTTGTGAATCTTAGGAGTGGATTTACTAGCATTTTGGAAAGAAGATGATGGCCTACCATAAGATTTAGGTAATATGAGAAGGTTAGTCATGGAACATGAGGAATCCAACTTGTATTCTCCCATTCCATTTTCTTTTATGCTTAGCTTTTTTCCGAGGTCATTGAGTATAGCTTCTTTGGATCTCTCAGATTATTGATTCCTTAAGGCATCTTTATTGTGTGGGATCATGCTTTCAATTTTTTTGACATTGTTGCAAGTGTATATTGAGCCTACAAGAATAGTAACCTCAATTTCATTATGGAGAAATTTGATACATTGATAGTATTGTCTACATCTCATTAATCCATAGTTGACCAAGAATATTTTTTACATGAGTGGAAGATCCGAGACTTGAAAAATAGCATCCTATTGAATGGGACCCACTCGGATGGGTAAGACCACCATGTCTTTGGAAGAGTGTTCCTCTTCATCATATGCTTTGATTGTGATTGTTCTTTTGGAACCAATTGCATGTTCTAAGAAACTAAGTTCCTTAACCATGTTCAATGTGAAAATTTTCAAACATGTGCCTCCATCTACCAAGATGCATTTTACTTTGTGCTTATGAATAAGGACTTTGATGTGGAGAGGGTGATTGTGAGGATGAATAAAAAAATTATCTTCTTCTAAAAAGGTCAAGTAGTGCGGGGAAGCTAGATGACCGACCATGGACTAGAATTGGTCTACGTCTAGGTCCTTAGGAACATCACCACTAAGAGGGCTTGATCTAGAATCTCTCGATGTGTAAGATATATTTTAAGCATTTTAAGGATTGATGTTTGAGTTGACGTGTGTTGAAGATGATCAACCAAATTTCAGTTATGCGTTGGAGATGTGGTTGTTGTTTTAGACCCTTGGGTCATTGATTTTCTAGAAGAAGAGGAGGAAAAACTGTATAGAAGAAGAGGAGGAAGAACCTATTCCTCAAAAGGTGACCTTACCTTAGGATCAAGTCATTGTATTGGAAGACTCAGCTTGATTCTTTCTCTTGATCTTGATAACATTAATAGTGAGGTTAGAAGACTCAAGAATGTGGATCACATTGTCATTGTCGGAGTAAGTATAACCCACCTTTTTGTCTTTCAGCTTAGAAGATTCCCCCTTTTTCATATTTAGGAAAAGGCTCCTTAAAGGCCTTGTGATTAGTGCTCATTTGAGGATGATCAATCACAATAGTCTCATTGTCAACCAAATTCTATATTAAATGCTTGAGAGTCATGCAATCATTAGTCTTGTGGCTTTTTTTGTGATGATATTCACAATAGTGGTTACTGTTCCACCACTTAGGCTTAATATCAAGATCATAAGATTTTAAGTTGTCAGACAATGTGATGCTTTTATTGGTCAAAAGAATCTTTAGATTTTTCTCAAGTAATTCTCCAAGGGGAGTGAAATATAGATTAGGTCTAGGCATCCATGGTCTATCTCTATTACCTTAAGATTTAGAGCTTGATTGAGTATTCTTCTCAGCTTTTGCTACTTGAATGCCAGTGGAGAGATTGAATGCTATATCTTTGGGTTTTTTAGAAGTAGATGTGAAATTCATACCTACAATTCCATCATTAACAACATCCTTGGTCTTAGTCCATAATTTATGCTTATCCTTGTTGTGATGATTGTTAGAAGAAGATTTGTGGTCTTTTTGTTGCAGGATGATTTCTCCCTTTTGAAAAAGGACATTTTCAATGTGAATAGAAGCCTCAACTAGTTTGTCAAATGATATGTGGGTTTTCATTTGCAAAGCATAGTTCATTTCTAGGACCAGAGTGTTTATAAATATATTAATATTTTCATTCTCAAGAATTTGAGAAGGGTATCTAGAAAATATCCTTCCATTTCTGAGGGAATGTAACAAATGGTTCTCTAACACATTTCTTTGTGTTTCATATATCAAGAATTGTGACATTGTGGGAGATATTGTAAGAGTATTGCTGGATAAATTACTGAATAAGCTCATCAAAGCTCTTGATTCCAAGGGCAAGAAAAGTGAACCAACTCATAACTTGGCCATCGACACTCCAAGGAAAGAGTCACATGAGATATCTTTGTTCATGCATAAAATCCATTCAAAGTGAATAAAATTCTCTCACATGGTCTTGGGGATCCCTATTTCCATCATATATATCATATTTAGGAATTTCCACGTACCTTGGGTGGGAAAGGTGGCATATAGAGGCCTTTGTCAAAGGGGAAATGACATATAGCTTCAAGTGAATACTTGTTCAAGGATTGGTCCTTTTCCTTTCTAAGTTGCGAGAGCTCACATCACAAGTCTTGGAGTTCTTTGTTGAGGATTGTGATAAGAGGTTCCTCCTCTTTGTGTATCAAGTGCTCCACATCAAAGTGGGGAGGAAACTTTACCCCCATAGAGGAAAGATGCATAAAGCATTTTTCTTTTTCCTAATTCATAATGGCCTGCATCACCTTATGGAAATGTTTATCTTATCGACATTTTCTAATTTATTTATCTGTAGGTTCCTCATCTGAAGAAGAATCAAAATCATGTTTATTATGGTTGCTCCAACCGTATGCTGACATGTTGGTTTGATCGTGATACTCAACATAGGTGAAGGGTATTGACTGGTAGACAAGAGTTATATGCAAAGGTTCCTAATGAAATGATAGTACAAGGATATCATAGATAACGTTCCCTTTTGGATCAATGATAGCCTTTTGGTAATGGCTACAAGTTATAACTAGCATGGAAGATAAGATTGAAAATTTGATAGTAACAAGGTTACTAAGCTAATGTCAAAATTTCTAGGTAATAGTAGCTCTATCTCAAGGATAGGTAGAAAAAGTAGTTGAAACAAGGTGCAAGCTATTGAGAATGAGGCATAAATGCCTACCAGGTGATACTTACAACCAAGTTTATATAGATAGGATAACTAAGTGCAAGGTATTGATAATGATGCTTGAATGCCTCCTGAGGGGCACTTGTGACAAAGCTATGAAATTTTTTAATTCAAATAAGGTAAGATATCCAATACAAGAGCTAGAGAATTCATAAGATCTTAAAACAAGAGAAAAGATAAATCAAATTAATAGCAAAAAATTAATTAGTTGTAAAAATACCAATTTCAACTATGCAATTCACTAATCTAAATGTCAGAGAAGTTGAGAGAGGACAAGAAGGAAAAAGATTTCAAGATTTGAGGACTTAATGCAAGCCTAATAACTAGTCAAGTACATGATTGTATGATGAAATCCAACACTAGGTGCGATGAAACTGTTAGGATTAGTCCCAAGAGATAACTGAGAGGGGTGGGTGAATCAGTTATCTACAAGATTCAATTCTTTATCCAATTAAGTAAATAAGAACATTAAGCATAAACACAATATGAGAACACTTAAAACAACACCATAATTTTGGTTATGGGGAAACCCAAATAGGTAAAAACCTCGGTGGGAATTAGAACCCACTATAAACTGCACTAGAGTATTATGATCCTTGTTAGAAGATCTTACAACCCTGTTAGGATTTGATCTTTACAATGCATTAAGTACAGTGAATTGGTAAAATTTTAGACCTTGTTAGGAGTCTTTTACAATTAAGCCTATTAGGGGTGATGACACATTGTTCGAGAGCACAGTTCTCAAAGGGGTGAAGGCTGTAACCTTCTGGTTAACAGATACACACTATATCTGGATCTTGGTGAACTGCGAGTAGACCTTCTATCTTGATCAATTCCAATTGATAGTAGACACTCTCTACTTTTTCACATAGACCTTCTTCTGATGCCTCAATACTTCACACCTTCTGCTCTGCTCTTATCTTTCAACTATCTGCCATACTTTGCAATCACAAATGACTACCTATAAATATCTTTCCTCTAAGTGATATAATCAAGTTAGCCTATTAGAACCATCTTGAAATCATTTTACAGAAACAATACAACTCTCCAATAACACCTCAATCAGCTCTAATAAGAACATAACACAAATTAGGACCACACAACTCCATATGAGTAGACACATCGCTTCACACTGTCGGCTCCACCAAATCAACTGATAGTTTCTTCTCATGCTGAATTACATCACACACTCTTAACCAAGAATTATTAACTCTTCTCCAAATACTAATCCAACCACACATATCAAATTGATAGGCGCAACTACTATAACAATTAAAAAAATGTCGGCTCTGCCAGATAAACTCAAGAAACTGTGACTGTCAACTGGAGACTCCATAACTCAACCTGTACTACATATCTAACTCTACTTCCATGAACATAACATCATACATATGTATAAAAAATAAATATAAATGTGCAAGGCTTCATTACAACCATACTGTAAATCTCATACAAAACTCTTCTTGGGACCTGTCAAGAACACTCACTAATACAAACTACTGTATTATTGACATCACTCAGAATCAACCTTTGCATCTATGATATCATGCTGATAACATATCTAGGAAGCATATAGTCAAGGCTCTCTCCATTAGGCTTCCATGCATGTTGCTTACCATACGTTGTCATCAATGACAAACATACAATCAACACTCTGGCTTGCTGGAAAATCTCCAACAATCTCCCCCTTTGGCATTGATGGCAACATATGGAATGAAAAAGACCACCAATCCAAATGTAAAATCATTTTATAATATTCTCCATTTCCTCAACAAAACTCCTCCAAGGATGAATACTCACTCCCCCTTGCTGCAATTATTTTATAATATTCTCCATTTCCTCATCAAAACTTCCTTAAGGATGAATCCTTCATCTACTACTGAATGCTCTGAATATCAACTGATGTATTATTTACTATTTTTTTTTTCTTGACTATATATTTACTCCCCCTTTGACATCAATGGAAAATGGCACCAAACCATTAAGCATTGGTGCTACTCCTAAAGTAGAGTAGTCAACCTTTCATCAGTCACTAAGGACTGATGCACTCCTGCAATCTCTAATCAAATTCAGGGAAGGGGATTACTCCCAGCTTCTCCCTGAGATACTCAAATGTATCCTTAGGTAAAGGCTTTGTGAATATGTCTTCTAGTTGATCTTTTTTGCTCACATAGTCCAACCTTACTTCTTTCTTTGCTACTTTCTCTCTTAGGAAGTGATATTTTATCTCAATGTGTTTTTTCTTTGCATGCATCACATGGTTCTTTGACATATTGATAGTGCTAGTGTTATCACAATGAATAAAAATAGGATAATCAATCTGAATACCAAAATATTTTATCATCTACTTGATCCACACAATTATAGAGAAATTTAATGCTGCTGCAACATACTTTGCTTCTGTTGCAGATTGAGAAATACAATTTTGCTTCTTACTTGTCCAAGTGACAAGCCTATCTCCAAGAAATATCGCTCCTCCTGAGGTACTCTTCCTATCATCCATGCATCCTGCCTAATCTGCATATGTATACACATGAAGTTATACATTTTCTAAATTAGGATACCATAAACCATAGTCTATAGTTCCTTTCAAGTATCTGAATATCCTCTTTACTGCCATGAGATGACTTTGTTTAGGATCTACTACAAATCTTCTAACAATACCAACTGCATTGGAAATATCAGGTCTAGATTGAGTAAGATAGATTAGTTTACCAATCATAGACTTATACAAGCTTATGTCTACTACTATTGAATCATCTTCTTTTAAAAGCTTGCATCCTTTTATCATAGGGGTACTTACTAGCTTGCAATCATCCATTTTGAATTTCTTTAATATCTCTTTCACATACTTAGACTAATTAATGAAGATACCTATGTCCGTATGTTTCACATTTAGTCCCAAAAAGTACTTGATAGGTCCAATCATGCTCATTTCAAATTCTCTCTGGATCTCCTTAGAAAATTCAACACTAAGCTTGTCATTACCACCAAAGATAATGTCATCAAAAAATATAGCAACCAATAGAAATCCATCAGATGTTTCTCTTATGAATAAGTTGCAATCTTCTTCTCCTTTCTTGAATCCAATCTTAGTCGAGTAACCATCAAGTCTTTCGTACCAAGCTCTAGGGGCTTGCTTAAGTCCATAGAGGTATTTCTTCAATCTGTATACCATATCAGGTCTGTCTGATAATGTGAATCCTTTAGGCTACTCTATGTATACTTCTTCCTTCAACTCTCCATTTAGGAATGCTGACTTGACATCCAACTGGTATACCTTAAAGTCTTTGAATGTAGCATAGGCTAAAAACAACTTTATGGCTTCCAATCTACTTATAGGGGAAAATGTATCATAATAATCAATTCCTTCTCTTTTCGCATATCCTTTACATACTAGTCTTGCTTTGTTTCTTACCACTATTCCATCTTCATTCATCTTATTTCTAAATATCCACTTGGTTCCTATCACATTCTTATCATTGGACCTAGGGACCAATTCCCATGTGTCATTCTTAATTATCTAATCTAGCTCTTCTTTCATTGCTTCATACCAATCTGAATCATTACATGAATCTTCAACACTTAAGCGTTCAATCTGTGAAAGTAAACATACCTCTTCATTTTCTATGGAACTCTTTGCTTTTGATCTTGTCACGACTTTAATGTTTTGATCTCCAATGATGTCTTCCTTTGAATGATATCTAGATGTGAATTTAGGAGCATTGGGTGTGGTTCTCTCATCTAACTTCTATGATTCTTCTTCACTAGTTTCAGGGTCATTGAATAATACATCAATGCTGTCAAACATTTCATCAACAACTGTTTCTCTAGTAGCAGGTCTAGGTTCTTCTTCAATCATAGGTTCATAATCATGATATCTTTCTTGAATCATAAAATTATCATCAATCTTAACATGAGCACTTTCAATGATCTTCTTCAATCTTAAATTAAAACATCTATAAGTTTTTCTTTTAGTAGATTAACCAAGAAAAATACCTTCATCACTTTTTGCATCAAACTTGCCAATTATTTCATCCCTCTTGATGTAGAACTTGCTTCCAAAGATTCTAAAGTATTTTATTGTAGGTACATTCCCAAACCATAGCTCATAAGGTTTCTTGTCTGCTCCTGGCCTCAATTGTATTCTATTGATAGTATAGACTATAGTATTGACTACATCTCTCCAATAGGTGTGTGCGACCTTTCCTTCAATAATGATGGTGCACGCTATATCAAGTATGATCCTATTCATTCTTTCTGCAATTCCATTCTGCTGAGGGGTTCTAGGTGCACTTAATTGTCTCTTTATCCCATGTTCTTTGCAATACTCATAAAATTTGTCAGAGGTGAATTCTCCTCCTCTATCTGATCTCAAACATTTAATCTTCAATCCAGACTAATTTTCAACCTTAGCTTTGAATAATTTGAACTTCTTAAATGCTTCTGATTTGTCCTTTACGAATGCAACCCACATCATTCTAGAATAATCATCAACAAACAAAATAAAGTACCTTTCACCATAGTATGATCTTGTTTGAGTTGGTCCACATAGGTCTGTATGCACTAGATCCAATTTGTTCTCTACCAAATTGTGCTTGCTTCTAAATGAATTCCTCACATGCTTTCCCATTACACATTCCCTTAATATTGTATCAACTAGTTTTGCAATGCTAGGAAGGTCTCTTACTGCCTGTACATTTCTTATCTTCACTTTGTTATCAAAATTGATGTGACATAGTCTTTTGTACCATAACCAACTATCATCTAGTTTAGCAAAAAAACAACTTTCTTCAGGATTGAGCTAAAAAACATTACCTTTAGTCTTTGAACCTGATGCAATCATTTGTCCTTCCTTTTTATTAATGATGCACTTGTTGTCTTTGAATTCCAACTGATATCCTTTGTCAAGCAACTGTCCAACACTTAGTAAGTTATGTTGCAAACCATCAACATAAAGAACATCGTAAGTGTTGTTCTTTCCATCCAAGGTGATAGATCATCTACCTATAATAGATTTAGGAGTGTTGTCTCCAAATATAGCCATGCCACCTTTGTATCTATCCAGATGTACAAATCTATTCTTGTCTCTTGTCATGTGATGTGAGAAACCACTGCCAATGATCCAATTTGTCTTGATGTCAGCATGTGAAATCAATGCTAACTCTTGTGCTTTCTTTTCATCTTCAAGGTCCATTTCATCAAACATTTTCTCCATGTCTTCAAGAGAAATGAATCCAATTTCATCTTCTACTGACTCTTCATCTGATACTCCATCTCCAACATAGTAACATTCTTTTGTATACTTGGGCTTGTAGTTAGTTTTGAACTTTTTGACTCTAGTAGGACACTTAGATGCAAAGTGACCAATCTTGTTACATGAAAATAATTTGAATAGTAACTAACCTTCATATTTTCTTTTTCCTTTCCTTTCTTTCTTAGCAATCAAAGAAATGAAATCATCTAGTTCTTTCTCTTCATCATCATCATCAAAATTACTAGAAGTGTTCAAGGATTTCTTACCATGGATTGAATCTTTGAAGGTTGTTTCACTTTTAGGCTCTGTCTTCAAACTTGATATCTCAAAAGCTGAAATTTTGTTGATTAAGGTCTCTGTTTTGAAGTCTTTTGAAAATTGCAGTCTCATCTAGGATGTTTATCTTACTCTCATATTCTGATGTCAAATTAGTCATCAACTTATCCATTATGTCTTCTTCCAAGATATCTCCACCATTATTTCTGATTCCTACAACTCCTTCATTAATCATTTGATTGTAAGCTCTAATGTTCTCTTCAGGTAGCATTTCTAATGTATTAAAATTTTTCTTCCATGTCTTTCTATGTGCATTCTTCACTTGGACATCTCCTTCAAACATGTCTTCTAGATACTTCCATATCTTGTAGGCTTTATCTATTAGAAATAGGGAATACTGAGAGGGGGGGTGAATCGGTATTCTACAAACTTTTACTTTTGCCTAGTTATGGATATAATAGATTATCTTAACACATGCATAACATAAGAAGCTAAACAATATGCATAGCAATAAAACTAAAGAACTCATAACACATTATTTTTTCTCGAGGAAACCCTGGCCAAGGGAAAACCCTGGTAGGGATAGTACCCACAAAGATCCACTAATCAAAAGTATCCTGTTAAGGATGTTGACCCTGTTAGGAGTCTATTACATGCATATAGTGTCTCGGTCTTGATTAAGGGACTATAGGCCTTGTTAGAAGCCTCAACCCTGTTAGGAGTTGGCAGTACAAAATGTGATTACCAGATGAACCCACTGCCCAAACAAGTAATGTACAATATACACTGATTAAAAAAGAAGGTTAAGGTACATAACCTTATACTTCTTGCATCAATATCTCTTTGCTTCTCTTTCACTATCACTATTACATATGCATCATATATCTCACATCATATCACTTCATCATTACATCATCTTCCTTCTTACAATTTACAATTACATTTATACAAGTTATTAGGATTAATAACTTTCCAGTCAGCTATCATATTAAAAATAAATTTATCCAAGGGTAAAAATCTAGTATGTCATCCTTTTATATTTTTAAGTCATTATTTTGATAAACAAAATAATCCCTTAACTCTTTATCAATTCTGTCATGTCAGCTTGATATTGTCTTTAGTAAAACTGTCATAACTTCTTCCGTACATGCCGTACTGATTTGCACTCTGAGATGGGTCTTCAATAGTCATCATAGAGTCTATGTTAGAGTGGGCAAGCACTGAACTTACTCCAATCAACATCGCAAACAAAAACTATCTCTAGGTTCACTGGTAAAAATATTGTCTCATACTTAGACAATTTCGCATTGCGCTCTGTCATACTAGCTCTCTGACCTATGCGATCTTCATGTAGATCATATGTTTCCATAATGAAAATATCTATGTAACCAACTTAGCCAAATTTCCAACAATCACCCCCTTTGTCATTGGTGGCAACATATGAGAAAATTGGCTAAGTTTACAACTTCAAAATCTCAAAAATTGTGGCCATAGTATAAAATATATACTATCCTTATAACTCCAAAAAAAAACTTATCTCTAATACTATACTCCCCCTAAGAGTATCAATCCTTATCATTTACTTATCAATTTTCTGTTATATATCTCTCCCCCTTTGACAACAATGACAAAATAAAGGTAAGGAGGGTTACAAAACTGTATTCTCAAAAAAAGATTATACCTTAATTCAATTTGCAAAGCTGGTAGGCTTGCAACACAATCTGCAAAATCAATCTTTATAGCCTCTAACTCCTCCCAAGATTTCTTAATGGAATCTACCACATTGAGTAGTGCGCTCAATCCATAAGATGCTATTTCACATGCTTGGAGGTTTTCAAAGTTAAACTTTTGAAAAGATGTCTTAGCTGAAAGACATTCTTCCATTTACTCTTCAATAATACTTAACTTCATAGAAGTGTGCTCTCTTAAAAGAGTGAATCTTTTCATTTTCCTATCTTTTTCATCTTGCAAAATTATGATTTCATCATAAAGCTTACAAATTTTCTTCTCAACATCAAATACCTTCACATTGGGGCTTGAAAGAAAGTTAGTTTCATTCTGAATTTCTGCTTCCTTCATCTTCATCTTCTGATCTTCTTTTGCTGTCAAGGTCTCTGATTTTGTACACTGGATGTACAAAGATTTTCCTCTTTCCAAGTTCTTCCTCAAGTCCTTTATACAGATATCAAGATTATTAATATCATTCCTGATATTCTGGCTAATGTTCAAAAGCATTTTGGCCTCATAGGCTGCTTGAGCTTTCACTTTTGCTATATCAGATAAATTTGTGAATTCTCTGTCAAAAGTGTTCATCACTTGCCTTGCTTTCTCTAGAAGGTCAACTTTTACAATTTGTGTAGTTACAACACCTTGTAACTTCTCAGTAATTTCCTTTAGGCATCCTTCAAGACATTTCACTTTCTTGTTCTTTCCAATGATTTTGTTCAAGGATGTGATCAATTCCAACTGATCATCATCATCTACTTCCTTTCCCAAATGCTCAATCATAGATCCAATATGATTCTTCTTTCCAGTCTCAAGAGTAAGACTGATATCTTCTTTAGTGGGAATAGGTACTTATTTTTCTATCAAAGAGGGTTCTACAACTGCGGTCTCTATTTTCTCTTCTCCTTTGGTAGTCTCCTGCTCTTCAAAAGCCGAATTGTCAACAATGTTTTCCAGATTCTTGAATACATTATCATCAATATCCAAGGTGATCTTCATTCCTTCTACATTCATGACTTCATCTTCAATGTTAATAGCTGGTGAAGAGGGAATGTCCTCTTGTTCTGTTTCACCTGCTGCTTGATCTTTGAAATCTGCTGCAACTGATGATTCTCCAGCATTTTCTGACATAACCTTGATTATTGCTTGCTTTGTTTCTGAATTAACTTCTTCAAATCTACCTCCCATAATCTGAATGGTTCTCTTCTTGGTTCTCAAATGGGTGCTTAAAGCTTTCATGATTTGACTAAAGTGTGCTTCATCTTTTACTACACAAAGCTTTCTTACAAGCTTTTGTCTAATAGTTGTGTGTGCCTCTAATGCTCTCTTCTTCCTATGCACAAGTTTATTGTACAAGTCATCAGGTATCATACCCTAAATTGTATCAAACTTCTTATCAGACAAAATCATATGCTTTACCACTGCATTTTCTAGATTTAATCTCTCTGCATAATCATAAAGTTCATAATACTTATTCATTCTTGTAAAGTCTCTATCCTGAATGATCTACTCATTAAGCTTCTCAACTTTAGGTTTCCAAGTTTTCTTCTTAATAGAAGTGCCATCATCTTTGATTTCTACAATTTTCCTTGGAACTGGTTGCACTAATGTTTTCTATCTCTTACCCGGTCCAGTAACACTCTCTTTTACTCTTTTTCTAGGTGTGGAGGAAGTGGATTTGGTGGATATCTTTTCTTCTTGATCTTTCTCAACTTCTTCAACTTTCACCTTAACTTGTGTTTCTTCTTGATGTGCTTCAATTGATGATAAAGGGGAACAAAAAAAACTTTTTTTTGTCCAATATCTTTGATTACTGTTGCTATTTTCTTTGCTACCAAGAAGTCATGCTCAGTCATCCCTGTATCTTTTAGAATTTTCTTTAAAGTACTCTCAACTCTTTTCTTTGACTGTTTCTCTTAAAGTAAGGTCTTTGCGGAGTTGAAGTTCTCCTCAAAGGTTCCAAACCTATTACAGTGAGTGTCCAACTTACACTTAAGTAACCTGCTCACATAGTCTTCTGTCTCTACCTCAGATATCTCATAGCCAAGAGGGTCTATGAACTCTATTCTAGATTCTACTACTTCAATGTAGGTAAAGTCAGTATCAACCATGAAACATGTCTCATTTTTATATTTCTCCACAAGAGACTGTGGGATCCTTGATCTGCTAGATACTATATCCTGAAATGACTTGATTACCAATATTGCACTCTCATTCACTTTATCAATAACATGCCTCCTGTACACTAGGTTAATCCTTTCCATTGTAGTTTGGCCATCATTCTAGTCATTTCCAATGGTGTAAGGAAATCTTCTCAATAGATGAAAAAACATATAGTTGATTAAAGATGAGAATCTAAACTGTGTATACTTAGTTTTCTTAATCTTTTCCAAATTCTCAAACAGTTGAATTCTCAGAATCTCACACATATCAACTTGTACCTTGTCAACACACATCAGATAAGTTGAATGTATCATTCTAGCTACCATGTCATCCTCTCTTGAATTTGCACAAAACTTAGTGGTTAGGATCTTGCATAAGTATCTGACATCATCTTGTTGAATCTTACTAATCATAATTACTCTACCATTATAGGATGAATTTGTGTTGTCAATGACTATTTTCCTCATTTTTTTCTCATTTAAAGGAATGGCTCCAGTTTTAGATAGTCTAGTGACTTCATGAATCAAATCAGCTATGATATCTATCACTCTATCTTCTAACCAAAACTTCCCATTATGAATTCTGCTTAAGATTATCTTAGTACATTCTTCATTGTCAAATTCATACTGTAATGCATACTTAATGATTTCATTACCTTTCAAATGTTCAAATCCTTCTTTCAATGTCATGTCCTGATAGTAGATCTTCTGATATTCCTTGGTGAAATCACTATCATTGACAGTCTCTAGTTTGCACCCAAGATAACTTCTAACATTCTCTAGATGTAAAACTCCATCTGGTATGGATGATAAAGCTAACCTAGGATCATCTTCCAAGGGTTCTACTAGTTCGCTTTTCAACTTAGGTCTATTTTTATCTCTGACATTGTGAATTAAAGAAACATCCATGATTTCTTCTAATTCCTTCACTGATTTAAAGATCTGTCAAGTAAAATACCTCAATTTCATGATTTTAGGGCTTGCGTAGATTCAGAACAAAATTCTTCTACAAATCCTTGCAAAATACTTCCAGTCACTTCTCTTTGATCTCCTTAACACTTGAATTATCTTTGATGATCAAATGATACTGATCATGTCCTTTTATTATTTCAATCTTACTTAGATCTGACATCACATTCAATTGTTTTGCCGCTTCTTTCCAAAAAGCTAATTTTGCTAACTTGCAAAACTTAAAACTTCTTGCGATCTCACAAAACATAATATTTTTCTTTGCGCTCTTAAGCATAGCATTAGAACATTATATACTACCTTGCATTAACTGAGAAAGACTCAGCTCATCATATATCTATTTCTACACTAATCTAAGTTCCTATTCTACTGCAATTTTCATAAATTAAGTACTTTGAGATGGGTCAGGTAAAGATTCATTCCTACCTTTTAATGCTTCACCTTCCTGATTACCTTCAATGTTGAATATGTCTCCTTGATCTGTGCTTTTGATAAACTTGACTTCATTTGAATTACTACAGCATCCTTTCTAACTGTTACTTGCATCTTCATTTCTTCTTGTATGATTTATGGGATTAGGATTAGGATGAAAAACTCTATTGTTCATTCTGCAAAACCTTGTTGTATGTCCAATCTTGTTGCATATCTGACAAACAATTTCATTGTTTCCATATCTTGGTCCAGGCTGATTGGTCTATGTCCCGCAGTTTCTAGCAATGTGTCCAACCTTGTTCCATCTATAACATATTACTCCATTTCTTTTGTTCATATCTTCAGTAGGTTTCTTATCTGCATTGTTAGTATTCCTAAACATTCTACTACCATCATTATTCTCAATAAATTTAGGTTTCCTGCATTCAATAGCTCTATGTCCAAAACCATGACGATTATAACAATAACCATTAAGAGGTTTGAATTGCTTACCTATGCAATCTCTCTTCTTATGACCAATAGTATTACAAGCAAAACATCTACCTTTGAATTCTCTTTGCATACCTTTGGGTGATTCCTCTTGCTTAGGTGATTCTTCTTCTTTCGGTGTATCTTCAGATTTGTTAATCTCATCAGACTTCTTCTCATCTATGCTTTCAAATATTTTTAGATCTAGTTCCTTGCTTTCTTCATTTTCTTTAAAAGTGTTGAATCCAAGACCAGTCTTATCATAGAATAGTTTTTGATAAGATATTTGTTCATCAATCTTCTCACTAGTTGAATATAGCCTTTCAAGTTGTTGTTTGGATTGAGTCAGTTCACCTTTCACAATTGTATTGTACGTCTCAAGTTTTGCATACTGCAAATTGACTTTCTCAAGTTCAGATGTTACTTTACCAAGTTTAGATTTTAGTCCTTCATTTTCAGTCTTTAGAATTTCATTCTTAGATTTCAGATTTGCTTCATTCTTGCCATTTCCATCTTTCAGACTAAGCTTCAAATTTTCTATCTTCAGTTCATGCTTAAGGATGTCATTTTCTTTTTCTAAATTGTCATCACAATCTTCAATAAAAACTTCTGATTCCTTTTCAGATCTCAAATCTTCCAACTTGTTTTTCAGTTTCTCAATGAGGTTCTTTGCATCATCATATTTTCTTTTCAAAGTGCCTCTTTCAATAGTAAGCAAGTCAATCTGTTCAAGAGCTTCTTCAAGATTCTTCTATAGTTGATCCATATCCATAGAGATCTTACTCAAGCTGCTAGGCTTTCCTTGAATGATTATTTTCTGAGTAACAAAGCTCTGATACCAATTGTTAGAAATAGGGAATACTGAGAGTGGGGGTGAATCAGTATTCTACAAACTTTTACTTTTGCCTAGTTATGGATATAACAGATTATCTTAACACATGCATAACATAAGAAGCTAAACATTATGCATAGCAATAAAACTAAAGAACTCATAACACATTATTTGTTCTCGAGGAAACCCTGGCCAAGGGAAAACCCCGATGGGGATGGTACCCACAAAGATCCACTAACCAAAAGTATCCTATTAAGGATGTTGACCCTGTTAGGAGTCTATTACATGAATATAGTGTTTTAGTCCTGATTAAGGGACTATAGGCCTTGTTAGAAGCCTCAACCCTATTAGGAGTTGGCAATACAAAATGTGATTACCAGATGAACCCACTGCCCAAACAAGTAATGTACAATATACACTGATTACAAAAGAAGGTTAAGGTACATAACCTTATACTTCTTGCATCAATATCTCTTCGCTGCTCTTTCACTATCGCTATTACATATGCATCATATATCTTGCATCATATCACTTCATCATTACATAATCTTCCTTCTTACAATTTACAATTACATTTGTACAAGTTATTAGGATTAATGACTTTCCAGTCGGCTATCATATTAAGAATAACTTTATCCAAATGTAAACATCTAGGATGTCATCCCTTTATATTGTTAAGTCATTATTTTGATAAACAAAATAATCCCTTAAGTCTTTATCAATTTTGTCTTCATATTCTATCCTATCGGCTTGACACTGTCTTTAGTAAAACTATCATAACTTCTTTCGTACATGCCATAATGACTTGCACTCTAAGATGGGTCTTCAATAGTCATCATAGAGTCTATGTTCAAGTGTGAAAGCATTGAACTTACTCCAATCAACATCACAAACAAAAATTGTCTCCAAGTTCACTGGTAAAAACATTGTCTCATACTTAGACAATTTCGCATTACGCTCTGTCATACTAGCTCTCTGACCTGTGTGATCTTCATGTAGATCATATGTTTCCATAATGACAACATCTATGTAACCAACTCAGCCAAATTGCCAACATTATCTACTTTCTTGATCTCTGAAAACTCACTGTCAGACAATGCATTGATGAGGGCTTCTTTGGCAATAGCATTTTGAGTGAACATCTCCTTTTTCTTAAGAGTTGCATTTTCCTTTGCAAGATCTTCTAGAGAGGGAATGTGAACTTCTTTGGTAGATACTTCAAAAATATCAAAGGTAATGCACTGCAGGTGTGTCATCATTTTGTTCTTCCAATATTGATAGTTTTCTCCATCAAACTTGGGACTTTATTTTCTAAAGAATGCCATTTGATCAACCTCAAGCTGTTAAAATTTCTCTCCGAGGCACTTGGCTCTGATACCAATTGTTAGGAAGAGTCCCAAGAGATAACTAAGAGGGGGGGGGGGTGAATTAGTTATCTAAAAGATTCAATTCTTTATCCGATTAATTACAAAAGAACATTAAGCATAAAAACAATATGAGAACACTTAACACAACACCATAATTTTGGTTATGGGGAAACCCAAATAGGTAAAAACCCCGGTGGGAATTAGCACCCACTATAAACTGCACTAGAGTATTATGATCCTTTATAGAAGATCTTACAACCATGTTAGGAGTTGATCTTTACAATGCATTAAGTACAGTGACCCGATCAATTTTCATACCCTATTAGGAGTCTTTTACAATTAACCCTGTTAGGGGTGAGGACACAATGTCCAGGAGCACATTGCTCAACAGGGTGAAGGATGCAACTTTCTAGTTAACAGATACACACTATATTTGGATCTTGGTGAACTGGGAGTAGACCTATTGTCTTGATCAGTTCTAATGGATATCATACACTCTCTACTTTGTCACATAGACCTTCTAATGATGGCTCAATACTTCGCACCTTCTGCTCTCCTCTTATCTTTCAACTATCTGCCATACTTAGCAATCACAAATGACTTCCTATAAATATCTTTCCTCTAAGTGATATAATCAAGTCGACCTATTAGAACCATCTTGAAATCATATTAGAGAAACAATACAACTCTCTAATAACACCTCAATCAACTCTACTAAGCATGCAACACAAATTAGGACCACACAACTCCATATGAGTAGATGCATCGCTTCACACTGTTGGCTCCACCAAATCAACTAATACTTTCTTCTCATGTTGAATTACATCATGCGCTCTTAACCAAGAATTCTTAACTCTTGTCCAAATACTAATCCAATCATGCATATCAAACTAATAGGCACAATTACTATAATAATAAAAATAATTTTGGCTTTGCAAGATAAACTCAGGAAACTATGACTGTCAATTGGAGACTTCATAACTCAACCTGTACTACATATCTGACTCTCCATCCATGAAAATAGCATCATACATATGTCTAAAACATAAATATAAATGTGCAAGGATACATTACAACCATACTGTAAATCTCATACAGAATTCTTCCTGGGACCTGTCAGGAACACTCACTGATACATACTACTATATTACAGTCTTCACTTAGAATCAACCTCTATGTTTGTGATATCATACTGATAACATATCTAGGAAAAATATAGTCAAGGCTCTCTCCATCAGGCTTCCACACATGATTCTTACCATATGTTATGATCAATGACAAACATACATTCAACACTCTGTCTTGTTGACAAATCTCTAACAGAAACTCCCAATGACATGTGATAATATGGTGACAATGGATTATGTCATATGATTAAACTCAACATTGAGTGTGATGAATCACTCATTTTGTATGATGAAATGATGGGGAAAATTATAGAATGTAAGAAAATGACAAGTTGCCATTTTATTTGAAAAGTTTGACCAATCTAGATTGGTTTGAATTCAAATATGTGACAAATCTATGTGTTCCTAGATTACGTCTGAGTGTTGTCAAGGAAGTAATATTGTGACCAGACAAGAGTCTTCAAACAATCCACCAAAGGACAAAGAAAATTTGGGAATACAAACACTTGTGAAGTCTAAGAGGTATTGCAATGTGTCAAAAAGTGTCAAGTGTATGTGCACAATGATTTCCAAAGGGTCTCAACACATTCAAAAAAACATCAAGCAGAAACTAGCTAAGAAATTTGGCTAGCATCAAAATATTTTTCCACAACTTGGTATTCCTTTTCCTCACATGAAGTGATATTGACATTTTCAAGGACTATTTATGTTATGGATCAAAAGAAGAGACTAAATGCTCACATTTCAATGGTTCTCCACATGCCACATTCATTGTTTAAAGCATCCATAAGGATACATATGGTGAGTAATCTTGAGGTGATTTGGGTAAGTCCACTTGGATCAATCCTTGCACAAAGACTAGGATACTTTTAGATGTAAGTTGGGTAGCTTCTATCCAAGAGTTTCTAGTAAGGTCTTCCATTCACAACTATCCCTTGTAGTTCCACAAGAAGAATCAAGGCCTATAGACCTCCAAGTACTTCAAGTAAGGTAGTCTTGCAAGAAAGATTGAGACCTCTCAGCCCTACACATTACTAGTGTGTGTGTTCTTATAGTCAAGTGAATGACTCAACATAGTTAATAGCTACGCCCTTGAGGCTTTAACCTCCAAGGAAAATATTTTATAGTGGGTTGGAAGAGCTGTCTTTTCTTTGTCCCACTGGGGTAATTCCCATGATATTTTTACCTCAATGGAAGGCCCTCTAAAGGTAAAATGAAAACAAAAATGGATAGAATAATGAAGCTCTAGATTTTTTATTCTCCACAAGAGAAAAGAGAATACTATCCTACTCCATATATTTTCCCAAGAGAATCAAGCACACATTCATTCACCCAAGATTCTTTTGCAAGTTAAAAATCAAGTAGGTCAAGATTTTTGATTTAGACTCTAGGAGGTGAAAAGCATACTCTCCTACTACCCAACTAATCACAAGAAAAGAAGCCTTCCTAGTTAAGCTAGGTGCCTAGAAAGATCAAATTAAGGAAGACACAATATTATCTTGAATCTATAAGGAAACCTACAAAAAAATAGCTTTTGTAGTCTCAAGATATGGCTTTGAAAAATGTCCTACAACCAAAAAGTCTTAGTAATCTCAAAATAATGAAATGTAGATGACTTTGGCAAGAAAATTTTCTCTCAAACGGCCTAAAAAAACTAGTTATTTCCTAAAAAAAGGAATGTTAAGACCAAGAGAAAACCAAATCCAGCACGAAATCCAAAAATTTAAGTGAATAGGCCTTCAAAAACTCTAGTTGTTTTTGGTGCGATGAAACACAGACAACACCATATAATCATATGATGAAAGTCAAAGATCTATGCAATGAACGCTAGAGTTATTGTATCGTACGATGAAACTCAAAACTACATGCGATGAATCACCTTATGCCATATTATTGTACTATAAAACTCATAATTACATGCGATGCAAAAAGTGTCATACAATAATCTAGAGTACAGTGGTACAATGTTTGTCACAAATTTGGAAAATAAATAAAAGTAACTTGCAAGTAAAGGGGCAATTTTTTTTTTTAATCCCCATCATGGGCACCAAAGATGTGTGGTTCTAAATTGGTATTCAATTGGAATGAAACCAACAATCAATAAACCATTAGCTCAATAATATATCAACAAGATTTCAAATCAAATGAATAACTAAACCCCCAAAAGTGGCTTATTGCTTCCTAGTTGAAGCGATTTTAATCCTTTTTGTAATGCTCATCAGATTTCCATGAAAGACTAGTGACTTGAATACTCCAAAATGGAAGATTCAGTCCATGAATGAGATGCAATACTTTCATTCACCATTCTAAAATGATCTAAACATGCAATGAAAAGCTAGAATGAAGCTATAATGCAAGATTAAGCTAACAATATCAATACTACTATGAAAACAAACTAGATTCAAAGCTAGATAAAAATACAAGATTATTCTAGAAATGAGCTAAACTAAGGATGCAAGAGAGTTGTGAGTGCAAGAAACTATGATGAAAGAAACTAAGAACTCAATATAACACTAAGAACTCAAAATAACAAGATTATGAAAATACAAGGTGATGGAACTTGGAACCCAAAATGGGATAATCTCCTTAAGCTGCAAAAATATGGATCCTTTGAGCCAAGGAAAAAATTCCTTTTAAAGAAAGCACCTCAAGAACAGAGGGTGGAGATTAAGAGGAAAAATATGTTAGGTAGAGATGAGTGGTGAGAGAGATCAATCCATGTGAGAGGATCCAATAATTTTGATTGGTTAAGCTTGATTAGAGAATCAGACAAAATAGAAAATCCCTTTTAATTATCATTTAATCAAGATTAAGTTGCAAAATTATGTGAGAAATGTGCTCTTTTAATAAAAGTTCTAGGACTTTATATTAAAAGAAAATATTTGACAATTAAATGATTTTTTAAGTTTTGATATTAGAAATGATTTATGCTTGATTTTAGAAATGATTTAATTATACAAGGGGGATTATCTAGGTTGCTTATATAATTATGTCTAGTAAATTATGCCTTTGAGGTTTAGAATTTTTCTTAACACATATTGATTGATGCTAGGGACTTAGGTTTTACTAGACAAATTTTAGGTGATTATAGGTTGTTATTGTTAGAATAATAATGTCCCAATCAATTGAGAGGGGGGGGGGGGGGGGTGAATCAGTTGATGAAGACTTATCAAACTTGATTCCAAATAGAAACCTTATTCACAATACAAAACAACCGTAACACATGAGAACGCAATAATACCAATATTTATTTTCGAGGAAAACCCTATTAAGGGAAAAACCCTGGTGGAGAAGGTACCCACAAATTAGTACTATAACTATAATAACCTAAAAAATATTTCTAGCCCTATTAGGAGCTGATTAAGTATAATAGTACAATCCTTATTAGATGATAGACCCTATTAGGAGTCACAACCCTGCAAAAGGGTTTTTACAAATAGCTTATAGTTTGGTCACTTGACCAAAGGAACGTTAATCCACCTTCAAGATTCACTGTCCAAAGATTAGAAAGATTTACAATAATATTATCTGAACTAACTTCCAGAACTAACCTCTACCAAGATAGTCCCTTCCTTGTTCCTCAATGCACATCCTCTACTCTACATCAATAGTCCTTGCAGCTCACACATTTTCCACACCTTACAATCATAAGAAAATACTTCCTTATATACAAGTTACATTCATAAGTCCTAGGTCGGCTAGTTATAGGACCTCTCCTATAAAATATTACATAACCCATGAAAATATAAATATGGCATCCTTAACAATATTACAATAATTATAAATTATGAAATAGTTGGCCACAACACTAATCCATGCATAATTGTTCACAAACACGTTAACACTCCTGGGTCAACTTCCAAATAGATCTTTGCTAAGCTATACACCACATATAATATCACCAATCACATTAGTACTCTGTGATCACATAGTAGACTCTCCCATGTGTCTTGTAACATTCCCAAAGCTCACAAGGTTTAATTCATCTTCTCACTGAAGTTATACTACAACTATTGAGACCAATTCTATGAGTTTCCCAATTATTGGCCCTGTAACTAGTCTTCACCAATTCATCCATAACTAGAGAAAATTATCATATAAACATGTGTGAACACAACCAAAAATATCAAACATGTTATTCTACAAAATCTCAGTTCGCGAGAACTAAGTCTTCGTACCATTGTCTGTAACACATCTATCCAATTTGTCTATTACTAAAACATATGTTGACATTAATGAAAAAATAATGAATTCCAACAATGTAGGCTTTAAAAATTCCAGCAATCTACCCCTTTGACATTGATGGAAACAAATGTGAAAAACCATCAATCCAAAAACTAGCCTTTCTCAACAACCTTCTTCAAAGCCCCCCTAAACTAGTAAGTGTTTTTCACCAATATTTCTCCCCCTTTGACATCAATGGAAAAGGGTGCCATTACACACATCCTTTTCTTCCTGATTTTCTAGGTGTATCTTTTTCAAATATTCAAGACCTTTAACTAATAGGTGTAAGATCACCTTGATATGATCAGCTATGCTCAAACCATTACTCCTGAGGAGTAAAACCTTTGCATCAAGTGACTAGTACATTTGAGGTCAAATTCTGACGACCATTTGTTGGATTTGCAACACCCATTTGTCGACATTTTGACACGTGTTCGTCACCATTTTTGCATTGGAAATAGCAATGAAAGAGATATCCGTCAGTTTACCGACACCCAATTCCATCGAAAACTTGCACAAGAAACCAGCTTTGTTATGGCATTTCCTACAATCCATCTATCAGAATTCCAACAAGAACACCTATCAGAAATATACAATGGCTATTGGAATTAACTATCAAAATGATATGCTTTCCAACGTTAGAACTATTGGAATAGCGACAGATCTACAACCAACACCCAACAGATAAACCCGTTGGTGACATAGCATTACTATCACTCCGGTCTGTCAAAAATTGCATATCAGTGACATTTGTACTATCAGAAGAGCGACGGTAGGGCAGTATATCTCCAACAGGTCGACCTGTCAGATATATAGCATTACTGTCACAGTAATTGTTGTAAAGTAATTTTCTCCGACATTCGATCTGTCGAATAGGCGACGGGTTGGCCTATATTCTGACGGGAAATGCTGACGGATGCATAGCACTACCATTAGAATTAATTATAAAGTGTCAAAAAACTGACGAATCTACACATTAAAGATAAGAAAGCTCAAGAGACCATCATAGGTTGTCTCTTTCTTCAGTCTATATTATTGACAGAATGTTTAACCTTTCATTAGCTCATCAAATCTGAGGATTTGAAAGAATTTAATAGAATATTTTCATGACAACGTATATTATTTAAGTTGACATTGCACAAATTTATCTACTTCTCACACTTGTAGACTATGAGGACGGTGATAAAGAAGCATCTCCTCCCATGGCCTACATTACTCAAGCCATGGGAGGGGATGCTTCTTTATGGCCGTCCTCATTGTATAGAAGTGCGTGAAGTATATAAATTCATGCAATGTCAACTTAAATAATATACGTTGTCATGAAAATATTCTATTAAATTATTTCAAATCCCCAGATTTGATGAGCTAATGAAAGGTAAAACATTCTATCAATAATATAGACCGAAGAAAGAGACCAACTATGATGGCCTCTTGAGCTGTGTTATCTTTAGTCCTAGCAACTGGGTAAGGCTTGGAAGACTTATACCTGTCGATCATCGAGAATAATCACCGCCTTGCATTTATGTACACTGCACAAATTGATCCCAATCTTGTAAAAACATTTTACACTTGTACATCTCATCAATACTGGAGGCCTAAAGTAATTTTATACGATCACTAGCACATTTCATGCATGGATGAGAAATAGTATCCAAAGTTTCTAGATAACCATTTTTGAGAAGAGGAATGAGTGGAGGAAAAGAAGGGATAGTTGTGAAGGTTTTATAGATATAGGTTACTGAATCATCATCTCTGCATTGGTACTCAATCTGGCCTCCACTCCATATACATCTTCTTAGAATCTAAAAAACTCTCTATTATTGATTCCTGTCATTTTTTCAGCATCTCTGTGGATTGAGACCTTAAATTATTGAGCTTCTCTTTGTTTTGAGAATAGTCTAACATTCTCTACTTAACAGGGCCAACCATGTGAAGGTGGAAGCTCATCTGGCCCCTCCTAGGAGCCTCTTGTGACCCTTTATGACATTTTAAGACCTCTAAGATGTATTCTTAGGGATCGTAAAGGGTCGTAAAGGGTCATAAGGGGTCCTGGGACACAACAGCTGAGAAATATAAATGTAGGCATCATGGTCACAATTTTTTGGAGACACAACATAATTGAGTGGTATTCCTAGATGATGCAAAGTAGTGGTTACTTTGCATCATCTGGGAATATGACTCAATTATGTTGTGTCTCCAAAAAATTGTGACCATGATGCCTACATTTATGTTTCTCAACTATTGTGATATCTACATTGCAGGCTGTCATCATTGCAGCAGCAGAGCCTATATTCCACAACAGAAAGGAAGACATCTTTTTAGCCTGGGTCTGGATCCTACCCCAATTATTGAAGGATCCAGGGCCAGGCTAGAAAGATGTCTTCCCATTCTGTCTGCAACATTGTGTCCATCCATGATCTTAGCAATACCATCATCTTTCCACTCTTCATTTGCCAAAATATACCGCTTCTTCAAGCTTGTAGAGTAATCTTATTAATAAAACAACCCTTGCCAATATTAGGGTACCCACATATCAAAATAGTTGATGTTATTGGTGCTTGTGCTCAAGGATATCGATCCACTATTTTGAAATGGCCAAATCATTTTTATTTTGATTGTAGAGAAAAGGAGTGGGAGAAAATGAGCGGGTGAAAGCTGATCGAGCATAATAGAAGGTATTGCATTTTATTTGATCATGAATGCTCTCTGAAATGACCAATCATGTTTTCTATTTGATTCTTTTTGTTGGTTTTTTTCCCATATTCAGTAGATAAAAATCATGGCGGCAGCCACTTAGCCATCTTTTTGATGTTCTAGGTATTTTACAAAGATACAGGTATGTGGATTTATCATTCAGTTGCTTGCAGTTATTGGTCAAATGCAAATATTTTGTCAAGTTGAAAGGGCAAGATATAATTTTGGTGTTTTTGGTTTATGTTAAAAGTTGATTTGGTAAAATCCTTAAAAAACACACAACATGTTCTAAAATGTAAAGAAGTTGAATGTTAAATGTAAGATATATATCTCATCCATAGTAATCAAAAGAAAGGACATGAAACTTATAAGGAGATTTACCAATCCAAAAATATAATCGAATAGGAAACATGATTGGTACCTTATGAATTGGATTTTGAGGTGCACAATCTTCATCAATCTCCTCAAAAGAAGGCCCCTCCTCATGAAAAATGCATTTAACACAAAAAACAAATCTACAAAACTGAACCAATGGCATGTTTAGAACAAAGAAATAGAATGATAATAATATGCTGAAAATTCTATTATGTTTAATACATGCAAAAGGACCAATCCCAACAATTCTTAAATATACTTTATCTGATATGATAATAACATGCTAATTAAACTGATAAAGGTTTTATTTACATTTAATCTACCAATTACTAATTACACAAAAAAAAAATTACAAAACTGAACCAATGGCATGTTCTTTGTGTGGTACAAGGAAGATTTGGCTATGAAAAAAAGTGAAATGACCTCATCATTTTATTTCGATTGGATAGAGAAGGAGCAAGAGAAAAGGAGAAAAAGATGAGATCGAGAGAAGGTATGTGATTTCTTCATCTTTTGAGCATCTGTCATCATATTCGAGTGCAAATTTCAAATGCATTGCATTTTATTTGATCATGAATGCTCTCTGAAATGACCGCATTCTACTAGTGTTGTGCTCTAGCCCATGCTTTATCTCCATTATTTTATGTTATTCGTGCTTGTGCTCAAGGACATCAATTCACTATTTTCAAATGTTTGGATCATTTTGGTCGTGACTATTCATCTAGTACACAATCAAGAAATGTAACTGACTAATGATTATATGTAATGTTGAATGGATTAAATACTTTATTCTTGGTAGAAGTGAATGAAAGGAATAGTGTTTGTGTTAGGTTTCATTTATTATTTAATTCAATGGTTTCCAAGATGTGTTGAGGAGTTTTCTCCTTGTTTAATGTTAACTATTCATGTACAATCCACTCATACAACAGTGAAATGCTATGTGATTGACAATTTCATACAACTGGTCCTTTGGTATGTATTAAATACAATCTAGTCACTTATTGAATGCTTTGGAGACTATTGGTTTGACTATCCATGCGTTACCAATGACTGAGATTCATTAAAGGATACAAAACCCTTCATTTTGGGGTTATTGTGTGTGGATTCAAATGTAGGTTTGATTTGGTTAATGTTTAGAAGAGATCAATAAAGTATTTAAAGATAATCTTACATGTTTGGAGAGGTTTGAGAGGCACATATCATGACTATACCCTCACAAACAACGGCATAGACTGGTTTTACTAAGTTTCCTTTCTCTATTTTGAGGTTTCCTTTTTCTCTGCCATAGGGGTACAGTTAGAGGGTTCATTGAAAAAATGATCCTTTGAATGGTTACTATGAATATGAATGATTTGATATAGTGTATTGCTCATTTTACTTGAAGTTTGGAATAGCTTGTGCAAGGGTGAAAATAGTTTTGATCATTTTGGTCACAACTGTTCCTCTACACAGTCAGGAAATGTAACTGTCTAATGATTATATGTAATGTTGAATGGATTAAATGCTTTATTCTTGGTAGAAGTGAATGGAAGGAATAGTGTTGGTGTTAGGTTTTATTTATTATTGAATTCAATGGTTTCCAAGATGTGTTGAGGAGTTTGCTCCTTGTTTAATGTTAACTGTTCCTGCAAAATCCACTCATACAACAGTGAAGTTACAAAATTGAACCAATGGCATGTTTACAACAAAGAAATAGAATGATAATAATATGCTGAAAATTATATTCTGTTTAATACATGCCAAAGGACTAGTCCCAACAATTCTTAAAAATACTAGTTATTTGATATGATCAATTCTTAATAAAGGTCTAATTTTGTAGACTGCTAGCATGAAGGAAGATTTGACCTAGCCAAATCTTCCTTGTACCACACAAAAAAATGTGTGATAACTATGTCTACTCCAACCTTAATTGTTTAAGAATTCATCATATCAGATAAAGTATATTTAAGAATTACAAAAAAATGTGTGATAACTATGTCTACTCCAACCTTAATTGTTTAAGAATTCATCATATTAGATAAAGTGTGTTTAAGAATTGTTGGGATTTCTATTAGACCTTTGTTGTAAACATGCCATTGGTTTTCAAATGTTTGGATTCACATTTGTTGATATTACTAGCATGTTTAATGACACCATTGTATATTGTTGTCACTGAAATGACCGCATTCTACTGGTGTCGTGCCCTAGCCCGTGCTTTAACTCCATTATTTGATGTTATTGGTGCTTGTGCTCAAGGATATCCATTTTTTTTAAATGTTGACTGTGGTTATCAAATGGACAGCCCGTGAGGTTCTAGCTAGGCACCATTTGTATTGATAGCTTAGGGCATCAAATGTATTGTATCATTGATAGTTGATACTTTGTTAAAAGGAAATAGGACAAAGAATGATTTTGATTTAGTTTCTCTATTTTGATCTCTAAATGGCTTACAACCCTAGAGAAGTATATGTAGATTTACAGATGCAGTTGCAGGATACATAGTAGCCGATAATTCACAAGAAATCCATGCATCCAATTTTAATAGCAATTAATACAAAGAAATAGAGTCCTCCAATGGCCCAATCATCCAGACCTTGACTGTCCCCTCAACTAGTGACCCTTCAAAACTGGGTTATCATGCAATCAATGAGTGATCCTTCATTCTCCTCATCTGCCCTTCATCCAAACATATTGGAAATACACAATACAATGATAAAAAGTCTTTCACAATCTCCCTTCCCTCAAGGAGCACTATCAACCATCCCTTTCACATAGCATTTCATTGTTTTATGAGTGGATTGTGCAGGAACAGTTAACATTAAAGAAGGAGAAAACTCCTCAACACATCTTTGTTATAAACATGTCATTGGTTCAGTTTTGTAAATTTGTTTTTTGTGTTAAATGCATTTAAATGGAACATTAAGCATAGTAATAATATGCTTAATCTATTAGTAATTGCAGATTAAATTCCCATAACCAATTTATCAGTTTAGCATGTTATTATAAGATACTAAAGAAGACCAGCTATTTGTCAGAGAAATCTTCATTGTCCCCCACAATGAAGATTGACCTCCTACCCCACAACAAAGAACATTGTAATAAGAATAAGATATAATATAGTGTTAGAATAAACTTTGAACAAAGATATGTAATGCTTAAGTTAATGATCTAAAAAGCTACAAATATAGGAATTGAAAAAGAAGATAGTGCCAAGAAACATTTTCACAAATATGAAACATGAGGAAAAGTAATAACATTAACAATGCCAAGATTCACAGCATTAAATTTCACATGCGGATGAGTTTCTATAGTGGGTTGCCCAACATCAAAAATACATTGAGTTGCATTTGAGCTGTAACTAAGAGTATCATGTAGAATAGACCCTAAACTTTGAAAGCGTTCTCTAGCCTGGCAATTCAAAATTCAATCTAGGAAAGCATCAGTTAAGTGAAATAAATTATAGACATCAACATCAATATCTTCATAACCATTAGACATAAATTATAGACATCAACATCAACATAATCATAATCATTTGGAGGGTATTCATTTTGGATAGTACTATGTTTCTTGAAAGTTTTTGTGATGCTTCTAAACTTTAAAGACATATTTTATGGCTTAATGATAATATAGATTAGTGTTTTGTTTTCTAATGGAATGTTGTTGATCATTCATGGTCTTGAAGAAACTTTTGATTTTTTTTATTCTTGAGTCTTGACGTTGTTTCTCAATGTGATATAGACTGACCACAAGATGGTTCAGTTGGTCCTCTCTTTTTGTTAATCATTTTTTTTCTTCATGGTGTAAGTGTCAATATGTTATAATCCAACTAACATGTCATACTCCCACTTCTGATGAACCTCACAGCATGCAAATCATAGCCAAAGACTTGGGTGATTAGCATACATAAACTATGATTACCCTTAGGAAACAATGATCATTAATATTCATTAATGGCGGGTGGTGAATCCTTGGTAATAAAGGCATTGACAACATTCATCATCTTAACCAAGTCATGGGTGGTGATCCTTTGAATAGCACAATTAGTAAAAGGAAATAACAACATAACATAATTTGGAGTGAGGAAGAAGGAAAATTGGAAAACAAAATATGGAATAATCAGGTTGGAATTGGAGAAGTATTCAGAAATAAACTTGAATTAGAAAAAATCCAAGTTATCTGATTCTTTGTTTGAGGCTGGGTTCTAGTTCGACTTTTGTTCTCCTCTGGATTCGACTTGGGTTCCTTTGGTAGGAACTTGGAGTGTGGTTCAAATGAAGTTGAACCTAATGCTGATCATGATGGCTATGATCATGATGAAGATGAATATGAATATTAAATATAAAATATGGCTTGTAATTTGAATTTTCATTGTGAATGAAGAAACTATAGATTCAAGTTGACTCATTCTATGTTGTAGTATATTTGTTCCCTAGATCTACCATATTATAGATGTGTAGCTTGTAAGGGACATCTTCTACTCATCCATGTATCAGAGCTCGGTGAGAATTCTTAGGAGAAAGACAAGATGACAGTGGGAGATGGGGAAACCAATCTTAGAACACCACTTGAAGCCTTGCAATGTTTAGAGTGGGATAAAGGCTACACTTGAGACCCTATATAAGGAACAATCTTATTGAGCTTCACTTTGTTTTGAGAATAGTTTCATATTATGTACTAAACAAGGCCAACCACATGAAGGTGGAAGCTCATTTGGCCCCACCCCCCCTAACATCACTCTAAATTCCCCGTTAACATCTAACATTCATTCATTATTTTATCCATTAATAAAATGTAAAATTCATTAATTATCACACAATAGTCTATATGGATCTTTTTTGCAAGCTTAGGAAGATATTCAGTAATGTACACCATAGTCTATTATACTATATATCCCTCAGGACGTGCTCTTTGTTGAACCAAAGCCTTCAAAAATTTTAGATGCCTCTCAACCATCCACATTGACCGAGTGTGTACGGGTCCACACATTTCAATCTCCTCAACTTGGTGTATGAGGTAGTGTTCTTGTGCATTGAAAAATGTTCAAGGTAGACACTTTTGCATTCCACACATTAGATGAGGAATTCTTCTCTTCCAGTATTTTATATCTGCTTTATGGATTTTTTTCGATGAAAACCACCCACAAGACATTCAAGACAAAAATATATAAACGCGAGACTTTACAATATTGATGCAGGAGCATCCTGGGTGTAAGAGAAATCTTACATCACCCAAAAATATTTTTGTTTTTGTATTCAATAAGGGCTATCTTGTGTAGAGCTGCTATTTATGGAAACTTACTATTTTTAGTAAGTTGGTCATACGATCTCAAAATGTTCTGATTTCACATGTGGAGGTTCATCTCAGTCCTATCAGCCTACTGGTAAAGTTTCATGGCTAGATCAGGTCTAGTTTTGAAGATATTGAAGATTTTCAATGTTGGCAGCAGGGTACAGAAACTTCGAACTCAGTTTTGAAGGCTTTAGAGGCCCAGGATGAGGTTGAAACTTTGGTTGAATGAAGCTTTCTTTATTTAGATGTTGTAGAGCACTTCATGCCCTTTCCAAAATGGGGTTATAATAGTCAATTCAGTCAATGAGTGATGACTTATGGTCTTTGGAAGTTGGGCCACTTGAAATGGCAGAAAATAATTTTTCTTCAAAATTTCTGTTTGAGTTTCAAAAGTTGTTTTGAGCCGACAATGATGTAATAAAATGAAAAATAAAATAATTCTAATTTTGGTCAGCCTTATGGGCTAAAATTATGGAACCTTCCCAGGCGGTGGAAAATTGCCTATATAAGGAAGGCTGTAGTGTTGTCTTAGGCAGCTGGGGTAGTTCTGGCTAGTAGATCTGGGTAATAATTCAAGGCTTTGTCCTACAAAATATTGTAAGGGGAATGCCCATGTGGCTTTGCATATTGTATTTCTGAAAATTTGTAATTCCACATTTGTGGAGATAATAAGAAGCCCATTTATTGTTCTTGCAAATTGTTGGTGTTTCTCTGTTTCTGTTATGTGTTTGTGGTATTAAGGGAAGCACCCTTCATCAAATATATACAACAAATTGAACAGATATCATTGCTTACCTCATATATTTTCCAAGATCATATATCACTTGTTTGATGTTATTGTCAAAGTTCTCTAGGAGAGATAGGGGTAGCACGTACTACAACAATTATAAAAATAATTATGTCATTCTTTTCTCGTATAATACAATGAGAAGTACACACAGTTTACAAATATATTGTAAATACAAAAGAACACGACTTACCTTGATGAAGGTATGCCAATCATGCATTTTTAACCCTGGCCCAAATTCATTTTTCTTTGATATGGTACTGCTTATGTTTGCAGCAAATCCTGTGGGAAATCAAATTTTTCGTATGACTTCTTTTATGGAATCACTTTGTTGTTCTGTTAATAACCAATGAAGGGAACTTATATTAATCTATTCTCCATTTCTATTTGATTCAATGAAATTTTTCATTGCATGATTGGATTCATGAATGTCACTACAAATTTTTACAATTTTTTCTTTGTCACGCCTTCCATCCAATATCTTCCACAATGTCTCCATTATATTCTTTCCAATATGCATAGTATCAAACAAATGCACAATTTGCAATTGCTCGTAGTAGGGAAACCTACTAAATTGTCTGAGATAATTTTTTAGTCCCTTTGGAAGGTGCTCAGTAGTGTTTCCTTGACGACATTCATGATCATTGATCACATAATTAGTAAACAAAAAACAATAAAAATATATAAATTCCATGCATAAACCATTAGGTAGAATGGTAGTACCTTGATGATTAACTCTATTATATTCCAACTTCCATAGTCAAGGTGTCATTCTCCATGGCTTAGATGTAGTCTCTTATTTCCCATTGAAAAGATGTTTTTCAGTAATTCGATAGTTATGATTTTTGTGGAGAAAGTGTCTATTCTCATCAAACACTTGGTTTCCTAAACTTTTTGAATGATGAGATTTCATCTTTGGACCACAAATTGGACATGCAAATTTTCCCTTTGTTTAAAGACCTACAAGATAATGATACAATTGGATTAAATAAGTTAATTTTTATTTTTAGAATTATCATGTGCAACTTGAATTCACCATAACATACCATAAAAATGCATTAGCCTTGGGGCATCATGTATTGTCCATACGAGCATTGCATGGAATTGAAATTATCTGTTTCTTATTGGTCTAGAGATGTCATACATAGTGACACCTTTCCATAACTCCACCAACTCGTTGATAAGAGGCTCAATATATGCATTCATATCTTTAACTTGGTATTTACCTAGTTGAATGAATAACAACATTACATAATTATTGTGACCATTTTACTACAAGATTTATAATTACATGCAGATAACTATTAAATGATCAAATACCTAAAATAATCATTGCCAACATAATGTGCTCCCTCTTTATTGACATCCTGATGAAGGGTGCTCCCCTTAATACCACAAACACATAACAGACATAGAGAAACAACAACAATAATATGCAAGAACAGAAAATTAGCTTCTTATTATCTCCACAAATGTGGAATTACAAACTTTCAGAATTACAATATGCAAAGCCACGTGGGCATTCCCTTACAATATTCTGTAGGACAAAGCCTCGAACTATTACCCAGAACTATTCTGAACTGCCTAAGGCAATAATACAGCCTTCCTTATATAGGCAAATTTTCACCGCCTGGGAAGGTTCCAGAATTTTAGCCAATAAGGCCGACCAAACTTAGAATTATTTTATTTTACATTTTATTACATCATAGTCGGCTCAAGATAACCTTTGAAACCTGAACAGAAATTTTGAAGAAAATTATTTTTCGCCATTTCAGGTGGCCCAACTTCCGAAGACCATAAGTCATCACCAATTGACCCGCTCGGCCACTATAACCCCATTTCGGAAATGCCACGAAGCGCTCTACAGGCCTGACCCGCGCAAGCGCCCGTCACCCAAATTTTTGACCTCATCCGGGGCCTCTAAAGCCTTCAAAACTGAGTTCAAAGTTTCTGTACCCTGCTGCCAATACCGAAAATCTTCAATATCTTCCAATATACACTTGATCTGGAAATGAAACTTTACTGGCAGACTTATATGACCAAAGTGAACCTCCAAAAAAGAAATCAGATCATTCTGAGCACATACAAAAATTACCAAAAATAGTAACTTTCCATAAATAGCAGCTCTGCACAAAATAGCCCTTATTGAATATAAAAATAGAAATATTTTTGGGTGATGCAAGATTGCTCTTACACCCAGGATGCTCCTGCATCAGACACCCAGGGTAATTTGAGAAGTGACCCTGTCACGACTCAGGTGTGCAGAGGAAAACCAAGACGGTTAACCTCCTTTGTTATCCATGATGAATCTTCAATAGGTCGTCCTTTCCATTTGACCAAATACTCTTCATATGTCCTGTTCCTTGTGCTTCTGCCAACACGACTATCCAATATGTCTTCGATCTCCTTGATATCTGAACTAGTTGCTGGAATACTCCACTGTGCTGCTGTGATCTCATCTTCAACACCTCCTTCATGATACTCTGTCAGATCTGAAATGTTAAACACTGGTGAAATATTCAGCTCACTAGGCAATTCTACCTCATATGCATTTCCTGAATCATGCTTCTTCAATATCTTACATGGCCCAAACTTCTTCATTTTCAGCTTGTTATATGTACCAACTGGAAACCGCTCCTTTCGCAAATGAACCATGACTTCATCACCAACCTGAAATTCCTTATACCTCCTTTTCTCATCTGCCTTAGCCTTATACTGTGCATTCATCTTGGTAATATGCTTCCTCACCTCCTCATGGATGTTCTTCAAGTGTTCTGCAAAATCCTCAGCTTCAGCACTACTTATTTCTCCTTTATCTATCTTTCTCAATTCAGATGCATTTCTTGGACTACTTCCATATACAATCTGGAATGGTGATTTACCAGTGCTCCTGTTGACAGAATTATTGTATGCAAATTCCGCCTGTGGTAAAATCAAATCCCATCTTGTTGGCTTATCTCCAACCAAACATCTCAGCAAATTTTTCAAACTTCTATTCACCACCTCTGTCTGTCCATCAGTCTGTGGATGATGTGATGAACTAAACTTCAAATCTGTCTTCAACTTCTTCCACAATGTACGCCAGAAATATCCAACAAACTTAGTGTCCCGATCTGAAACTATGGTCTTTGGCAAACCATGAAGTCTCACTACTTCTCTGAAAAACAATTCTGCTACATGAACAGCATCATTAGTCTTCTTGCAGGGAATGAAATGTGCCATCTTTGAAAATCTGTCAACCACCACAAAAATTGAATCGTGTCCCCGCTGTGTCCTCGGTAAACCAAGAACAAAGTCCATGCTGATATCCTCCCAAGGCTTCTCTGGTACGGGTAATGGATGATACAACCCTGTATTCTGCTTCACTCCTTTCGCCATCTGACATACTCTGCAACTCTGTACAAACTTCTTCACATCTTGCTGCAATTGTGGCCAATAATAATTTTCACTAACCAAAGAAAGGGTTTTGTCACGACCAAAATGTCCAGCCAATCCTCCGCTATGCTTCTCCTTGATGAGATTCTCCCTCATAGAACTTCGTGGAATGCACAATTGACTTCCTCTGAATAGCATATCATCCTGGATGATGAAATTCAACCATTTTGTCCTGTCTAGAGTAACAGGTTCTGTACAAGCTTTCCAAACTTCACCAAAATCAGGATCCTCTGGATACAAATTCTTGAGTTCCTTGAACCCAACCACTTCAATCTGCATTTTTGTCAGCAATAGTTGCCTTCTACTAAGAGCATCTGCAACCCTATTAGACTTTCCACTCCTGTGTTTCAAAACAAATGTATAACTCTGCAAAAACTCAACCCATTTCAAATGCCTTTGATTCAATTTTCCTTGACTATTCAAATATTGCAAAGCTTGATGATCAGTATACAAAAAAAACTCCTTAGGAAGCAGATAATGTCTCCACTTTTTTAATGCCTGAACTATAGCATAAAATTCCTGATCATAAACAGAATACTTCCTCTTGGCATCATTTAACTTCTCACTAAAATACGCAACAGGTTTACCTTCTTGGCTCATAACAGCTCCTATTGCAGTACCACTAGCATCACAATCTACTTGAAACACCTTATTAAAATCTGGAAGTGCTAAAACAGGTTGTTCTGTAACTTTTTGTTTCAACAATTGAAAACTCTTTTCTGCCCCATTAGTCCACTTAAACTCTTTTCTATCCCCTCTCATTGTTTCAGTCAAGGGTCCACAAATACTGCTAAAATTTTTGATAAACTTTCTGTAAAAGCTAGCTAGACCATGAAAAGATCTTACCTCAGTAGCACTCCTTGGAGTAGGCCATTCAAGGATAGCCTGTACCTTCTCTGGGTCCATTTTTAGACCGTCTGCTGAAACTACAAATCCCAAATACACTAACTCTTTCTTCACAAAACTACACTTCTTCAAATTAATCAACAATTTCTCTTCTCTCAACTTCTCAAACACCATACGAATATGCATCATATGTTCCTCCAATGTCTTGCTAAAAATAAAAATATCATCTAGGTAAACAATGACAAACTTACCCAGAAATTTTTTCAGAACCTCGTTCATGAGCCGCATGAAAGTGCTCGGCGCATTGGTTAGCCCAAAAGGCATGAATAACCACTCATATAGTCCTTCCTTTGTCTTTAAGGCAGTCTTCCATTCATCTCCTTCTCTGATCCGAATTTGATGATATCCACTCTTCAGATCTATCTTTGAGAAATACACAGCTTCACTCAAACAGTCCATAATATCATCCATTCGTGGCAGTGGAAACCTGTACTTGATTGTGATCTTGTTTATTGCCCTAGAATCTATACACATCCTCCATTCTCCATTCTTCTTTGGTGCTAATACCGCTGGTACAGCACAGGGACTCAGACTCTCACGGATCAATCCTTTCTGTAACAGTTCATGTACTTGTCTGTTCAACTCCTCACTTTCTGCAGGTGTCATTCTGTGTGCTGCCTTATTCGGCAAACTCGCTCCTGGGATCAAATCCATCTGATGACTGATCTTTCTGATTGGTGGTAATCCATCAGGCACGTTATCGGATACAATATCCTGAAACTCATTCAACAAATCTGCAACTTCTACAGGAACATCTTCTACTTCCTCTTTACCAGCTTTTGGAATTAAAGCAAAACATACATGCTCATGCCTCATACCATCTAGAAATTTCCTTCCATCAACAAATGTTATTCTTGCATTACCACATACCTTTTCTTCGGTCTCCTTCAATGGCTTTAGCTTATGTCGCACTCCATCCTTTGTCAGGGAATAGGTATTCACACGACCATCATGTACAACACATCTGTCAAACTGCCACGGTCTACCTAACAACATATGACATGCATCCATAGAGATGATATCACATAGTACCTCATCTTGGTATCCGCCAATCTTGAACTTTACCAGGCACTGTTCACTGACCATGACCTTGTGGTCATCCTGTACCCAGGCAATCCGATATGGATGTGGGTGTTTCTGTCTCTTGAGTTTCAACTTTGTCACCATCTCTTCTGACACCAAATTGTCAGTGCTTCCACTATCAATGATCACATCACAACATTTACCTTCACACTTGCACCTGGTGCGAAACAGGCTCCTTCTTTGCTCAGGTTCATTCTCACCACTCAACAGGATTCTTCTGTTAATCAACGTTTCTCCTCTTTCAGTATCTTCGGAATTTGATGATCTGGCATCTTCATCTACATGTGCAACTCTAGCCTGGCCTTCATTTCTCCTGTCTGTTCTGCATTGGCGCTTAGGACATTCAAATGCCCTATGACCTTCTTCTCCACAGTGAAAACATGTTCCACGGAAGCCTCCTCTTCCAGATCCTTGTCTTCTTCCTCTTCCTCTTTGATCTCTATTATTCTGATCTTGGAAACGATTGGAATTATTTCCTCGCTGATTTTGACTGCTACTGGCCTCATCCTTCTTTTTCGTATCTTCATTTCGGCCACCATATGACCGTCCACCAGATCGTCCACCGCGACCTCTTCCATTTTGTTTTCTCTCGAACTTCTTGTTCAGCTTTTCCTCTACTTTTAGGGCAAATTGGTATGCCTCCTCAATACTGTTCATTCGAACCAGATTCAGCTCCTCCTGAATGCTTGGCCTTAACCCATTAAGGTATCGGGCAACTTTCTCCTTATCAGCTTCTGCATGGCCTGTTCTGATGAGAAGTCGATAGAACTCATCTGTATACTCCTGAACAGATCTTCCTGCTTGCTTCAAACTCTGCATTTTCTTCAGTAGGTCAAGCTCATAATCAACAGGAATGAACTGCCGCTTCAATTTATCCACCATCCGATCCCATCTTGTGATTTTATCTTTCCCTCTTCTATTTTGCTCCAATTGAATTTCTTGCCACCAGATCTTCGCATGACCTTTCAGTCTGGCCTTCTCAAATTTGACTCTATCAGGATCGTCAACATCTTCGTACTCAAAATATTCCTCACATTCATTGATCTAGTCAATCAATTCCTCTGGGTTAAGATTTCCAAAAAATGTAGGAACCTCAATCTTAGGTCTTTTCCCAATCTTGGAAATGGCCCGAAAAAGTCTTTCTTCCTCCTGGTTCACAATTTCAACTTCTCCTTCTTGATATTTTTCTTCGGCTTCATCCTCGCTTTCATCTCTGACATTGAGATTCATTCCTCTGCGAATCTCTTCTTGCAATGCTCGCACTTGTCTCTGCAGCTCTCTAACCTCAGGTGTCACAGCACCAACTCTTCCGCCACGTTCTCGTCGTGGAGGCATTTTCGTGATGTGCGCTGAAACCCTAGCCACGGTCCTGGTGCAAACTGCCTCACAGTCAGCGATCTATTTACACACTCAAGAACTCCTGCTCTGATACCACCTGATGAAGGGTGCTCCCCTTAATACCACAAACACATAACAGACATAGAGAAACAACAACAATAATATGCAAGAACAGAAAATTGGCTTCTTATTATCTCCACAAATGTGGAATTACAAACTTTCAGAATTACAATATGCAAAGCCACGTGGGCATTCCCTTACAATATTCTGTAGGACAAAGCCTCGAACTATTACCCAGAACTATTCTGAACTGCCTAAGGCAATAATACAGCCTTCCTTATATAGGCAAATTTTCACCGCCTGGGAAGGTTCCAGAATTTTAGCCAATAAGGCCGACCAAATTTAGAATTATTTTATTTTACATTTTATTACATCATAGTCGGCTCAAGATAACCTTTGAAACCCGAACAGAAATTTTGAAGAAAATTATTTTTCGCCATTTCAGGTGGCCCAACTTCCGAAGACCATAAGTCATCACCAGTTGACCCGCTCGGCCACTATATCCCCATTTCAGAAACGTCACGAAGCGCTCTACAGGCTTGACCCGCGCAAGCGCCCGTCACCCAAATTTTTGACCTCATCCGGGGCCTCTAAAGCCTTCAAAACTGAGTTCAAAGTTTCTGTACCCTGCTGCCAATACCGAAAATCTTCAATATCTTCCAATATACACTTGATCTGGAAATGAAACTTTACTGGCAGACTTATATGACCAAAGTGAACCTCCAAGAAAGAAATCAGATCATTCTGAGCACATACAAAAATTACCAAAAATAGTAACTTTCCATAAATAGCAGCTCTGCACAAAATAGCCCTTATTGAATATAAAAATAGAAATATTTTTGGGTGATGCAAGATTGCTCTTACACCCAGGATGCTCCTGCATCAGACACCCAGGGTAATTTGAGAAGTGACTCTGTCACGACTCAGGTGTGCAGAGGAAAACCAAGACGGTTAACCTCCTCCTTTGTTATCCATGATGAATCTTCAATAGGTCGTCCTTTCCATTTGACCAAATACTCTTCATATGTCCTGTTCCTTGTGCTTCTGCCAACACGACTGTCCAATATGTCTTCGATCTCCTTGATATCTGAACTAGTTGCTGGAATACTCCACTGTGCTGCTGTGATCTCATCTTCAACACCTCCTTCATGATACTCTGTCAGATCTGAAATATTAAACACTGGTGAAATATTCAGCTCACTAGGCAATTCTACCTCATATGCATTTCCTGAATCATGCTTCTTCAATATCTTACATGGCCCAAACTTCTTCATTTTCAGCTTGTTATATGTACCAACTGGAAACCGCTCCTTCCGCAAATGAACCATGACTTCATCACCAACCTGAAATTCCTTATACCTCCTTTTCTCATCTGCCTTAGCCTTATACTGTGCATTCATCTTGGTAATATGCTTCCTCACCTCCTCATGGATGTTCTTCAAGTGTTCTGCAAAATCCTCAGCTTCACCACTACTTATTTCTCCTTTATCTATCTTTCTCAATTTAGATGCATTTCTTGGACTACTTCCATATACAATCTGGAATGGTGATTTACCAGTGCTCCTGTTGACAGAATTATTGTATGCAAATTCCGCCTGTGGTAAAATCAAATCCCATCCTGTTGGCTTATCTCCAACCAAACATCTCAGCAAATTTCCCAAACTTCTATTCACCACCTCTGTCTGTCCATCAGTCTGTGGATGATGTGATGAACTAAACTTCAAATCTGTCTTCAACTTCTTCCACAATGTACGCCAGAAATATCCAACAAACTTAGTGTCCCGATCTGAAACTATGGTCTTTGGCAAACCATGAAGTCTCACTACTTCTCTGAAAAACAATTCTGCTACATGAACAGCATCATTAGTCTTCTTGCAGGGAATGAAATGTGCCATCTTTGAAAATCTGTCAACCACCACAAAAATTGAATCGTGTCCCCGCTGTGTCCTCGGTAAACCAAGAACAAAGTCCATGCTGATATCCTCCCAAGGCTTCTCTGGTACGGGTAATGGCTGATACAACCCTGTATTCTGCTTCACTCCTTTCGCCATCTGACATACTCTGCAACTCTGTACAAACTTCTTCACATCTTGCTGCAATTGTGGCCAATAATAATTTTCACTAACCAAAGAAAGGGTTTTGTCACGACCAAAATGTCCAGCCAATCCTCCGCTATGCTTCTCCTTGATGAGATTCTCCCTCATAGAACTTCGTGGAATGGACAATTGACTTCCTCTGAATAGCATATCATCCTGGATGATGAAATTCAACCATTTTGTCCTGTCTAGAGTAACAGGTTCTGTACAAGCTTTCCAAGCTTCACCAAAATCAGGATCCTCTGGATACAAATTCTTGAGTTCCTTGAACCCAACCACTTCAATCTGCATTTCTGTCAGCAATAGTTGCCTTCTACTAAGAGCATCTGCAACCCTATTAGACTTTCCACTCCTGTGTTTCAAAACAAATGTATAACTCTGCAAAAACTCAACCCATTTCAAATGCCTTTGATTCAATTTTCCTTGACTATTCAAATATTGCAAAGCTTGATGATCAGTATACAAAACAAACTCCTTAGGAAGCAGATAATGTCTCCACTTCTTTAATGCCTGAACTATAGCATAAAATTCCTGATCATAAACAGAATACTTCCTCTTGGCATCATTTAACTTCTCACTAAAATACGCAACAGGTTTACCTTCTTGGCTCATAACAGCTCCTATTGCAGTACCACTAGCATCACAATCTACTTGAAACACCTTATTAAAATCTGGAAGTGCTAAAACAGGTTGTTCTGTAACTTTTTGTTTCAACAATTGAAAACTCTTTTCTGCCCCATTAGTCCACTTAAACTCTTTTCTATCCCCTCTCATTGTTTCAGTCAAGGGTCCACAAATACTGCTAAATTTTTTGATAAACTTTCTGTAAAAGCTAGCTAGACCATGAAAAGATCTTACCTCAGTAGCACTCCTTGGAGTAGGCCATTCAAGGATAGCCTGTACCTTTTCTGGGTCCATTTTTAGACCGTCTGCTGAAACTACAAATCCCAAATACACTAACTCTTTCTTCACAAAACTGCACTTCTTCAAATTAATCAACAATTTCTCTTCTCTCAACTTCTCAAACACCATACGAATATGCATCATATGTTCCTCCAATGTCTTGCTAAAAATCAAAATATCATCTAGGTAAACAATGACAAACTTACCCAGAAATTCTTTCAGAACCTCGTTCATGAGCCGCATGAAAGTGCTCGGCGCATTGGTTAGCCCAAAAGGCATGACTAACCACTCATATAGTCCTTCCTTTATCTTGAAGGCAGTCTTCCATTCATCTCCTTCTCTGATCCGAATCTGATGATATCCACTCTTCAGATCTATCTTTGAGAAATACACAGCTCCACTCAAACAGTCCATAATATCATCCATTCGTGGCAGTGGAAACCTGTACTTGATTGTGATCTTGTTTATTGCCCTAGAATCTGTACACATCCTCCATTCTCCATTCTTCTTTGGTGCTAATACCGCTGGTACAGCACAGGGACTCAGACTCTCACGGATCAATCCTTTCTGTAACAGTTCATGTACTTGTCTGTTCAACTCCTCACTTTCTGCAGGTGTCATTCTGTGTGCTGCCTTATTCGGCAAACTCGCTCCTGGGATCAAATCCATCTGATGACTGATCTTCCTAACTGGTGGTAATCCATCAGGCACGTTATCGGATACAATATCCTGAAACTCATTCAACAAATCTGCAACTTCTAGAGGAACATCTTCTACTTCATCTTTACCAGCTTTTGGAATTAAAGCAAAACATACATGCTCATGCCTCATACCATCTAGAAATTTCCTTCCATCAACAAATGTTATTCTTGCATTACCACATACCTTTTCTTTGGTCTCCTTCAATGGCTTTAGCTTATGTCGCACTCCATCTTTTTTCAGGGAATAGGTATTCGCACGACCATCGTGTACAACACATCTGTTAAACTGCCACGGTCTACCTAACAACATATGACATGCATCCATAGAGATGATATCACATAGTACCTCATCTTGGTATCCGCCAATCTTGAACTTTACCAGGCACTGTTCACTGACCATGACCTTGTGGTCATCCTGTACCCAGGCAATCCGATATGGATTAGGGTGTTTCTGTCTCTTGAGTTTCAACTTTGTCACCATCTCTTCTGACACCAAATTGTCAATTTTTCCACTATCAATGATCACATCACAACATTTACCTTCACACTTGCACCTGGTGCGAAATAGGCTCCTTCTTTGCTCAGGTTCATTCTCACCACTCAACAGGACTCTTCTGTTAATCAACGTTTCTCCTCTTTCAGCATCTTCGAAATTTGATGATCTGGCATCTTCATCTACATGTGCAACTCTGGCCTGGCCTTCATTTCTCCTGTCTGTTCTGCCTTGGCGCTGAGGACATTCAAATGCCCTATGACCTTCTTCTCCACAGTGAAAACATGTTCCACGGAAGCCTTCTCTTCCAGATCCTTGTCCTCTTCCTCTTCCTCTCTGATCTCTATTATTTTGATCTTGGAAACGATTGGAATTATTTCCTCGCTGATTTTGACTGCTACTGGCCTCATCCTTCTTTTTCGTATCTTCATTTCGGCCACCATATGACCGTCCACCAGATCGTCCACCGCGACCTCTTCCATTTTGTTTGCTCTCGAACTTCTTGTTCAGCTTTTCCTCTACTTTTAGGGCAAATTGGTATGCCTCCTCAATACTGTTCATTCGAACCAGATTCAGCTCCTCCTGAATGCTTGGCCTTAACCCATTAAGGTATCGGGCAACTTTCTCCTTATCAGCTTTTGCATGGCCTGTTCTGATGAGAAGTCGATAGAACTCATCTGTATACTCCTGAACAGATCTTCCTACTTGCTTCAAACTCTGCATTTTCTTCAGTAGGTCAAGCTCATAATCAACAGGAATGAACTGCCGCTTCAATTTATCCACCATCCGATCCCATCTTGTGATTTTATCTTTCCCTCTTCTATTTCGCTCCAATTGAATTTCTTGCCACCAGATCTTCGCATGACCTTTCAGTCTGGCCTTCGCAAATTTGACTCTATCAGGATCGTCAACATCTTCGTACTCAAAATATTCCTCACATTCATTGATCCAGTCAATCAATTCCTCTGGGTTAAGATTTTCAGAAAATTTAGGAACCTCAATCTTAGGTCTTTTCCCAATCTTGGAAATGGCTCGAAAAAGTCTTTCTTCCTCCTGGTTCACAATTTCAACTTCTCCTTCTTGATATTCTTCTTCGGCTTCATCCTCGCTTTCGTCTCTGACATTGAGATTCATTCCTCTGTGAATCTCTTCTTGCAATGCTCGCACTTGTCTCTGCAGCTCTCTAACCTCAGGTGTCACAGCACCAACTCTTCCGCCACGTTCTCGTCGTGGAGGCATTTTCGCGATGCACGCTGAAACCCTAGCCACGGTCCTGGTGCAAACTGCCTCACAGTCGGCGATCTGTTTACACACTCAAGAACTCCTGCTCTGATACCACCTGATGAAGGGTGCTCCCCTTAATACCACAAACACATAACAGACATAGAGAAACAACAACAATAATATGCAAGAACAGAAAATTGGCTTCTTATTATCTCCACAAATGTGGAATTACAAACTTTCAGAATTACAATATGCAAAGCCACGTGGGCATTCCCTTACAATATTCTGTAGGACAAAGCCTCGAACTATTACCCAGAACTATTCTGAACTGCCTAAGGCAATAATACAGCCTTCCTTATATAGGCAAATTTTCACCGCCTGGGAAGGTTCCAGAATTTTAGCCAATAAGGCCGACCAAACTTAGAATTATTTTATTTTACATTTTATTACATCATAGTCGGCTCAAGATAACTTTTGAAACCCGAACAGAAATTTTGAAGAAAATTATTTTTCGCCATTTCAGGTGGCCCAACTTCCGAAGACCATAAGTCATCACCAGTTGACCCGCTCGGCCACTATAACCCCATTTCGGAAACGTCACAAAGCGCTCTACAGGCTTGACCCGCTCAAGCGCCCGTCACCCAAATTTTTGACCTCATCCGGGGCCTCTAAAACCTTCAAAACTGAGTTCAAAGTTTCTGTACCCTGCTGCCAATACCGAAAATCTTCAATATCTTCCAATATACACTTGATCTGGAAATGAAACTTTACTGGCAGACTTATATGACCAAAGTGAACCTCCAAGAAAGAAATCAGATCATTCTGAGCACATACGAAAATTACCAAAAATAGTAACTTTCCATAAATAGCAGCTCTGCACAAAATAGCCCTTATTGAATATAAAAATAGAAATATTTTTGGGTGATGCAAGATTTCTCTTACACCCAGGATGCTCCTGCATCAGACACCCAGGGTAATTTGAGAAGTGACCCTGTCACGACTCAGGTGTGCAGAGGAAAACCAAGACGGTTAACCTTCTCCTTTGTTATCCATGATGAATCTTCAATAGGTCGTCCTTTCCATTTGACCAAATACTCTTCATATGTCCTGTTCCTTGTGCTTCTGCCAACACGACTGTCCAATATGTCTTCGATCTCCTTGATATCTGAACTAGTTGCTGGAATACTCCACTGTGCTGCTGTGATCTCATCTTCAACACCTCCTTCATGATACTCTGTCAGATCTGAAATGTTAAACACTGGTGAAATATTCAGCTCACTAGGCAATTCTACCTCATATGCATTTCCTGAATCATGCTTCTTCAATATCTTACATGGCCCAAACTTCTTCATTTTCAGCTTGTTATATGTACCAACTGGAAACCGCTCCTTTCGCAAATGAACCATGACTTCATCACCAACCTGAAATTCCTTATACCTCCTTTTCTCATCTGCCTTAGCCTTATACTGTGCATTCATCTTGGTAATTAATATGCTTCCTCACCTCCTCATGGATGTTCTTCAAGTGTTCTGCAAAATCCTCAGCTTCAGCACTACTTATTTCTCTTTTATCTATCTTTTTCAATTCAGATGCATTTCTTGGACTACTTCCATATACAATCTGGAATGGTGATTTACCAGTGCTCTTGTTGACAGAATTATTGTATGCAAATTCCGCCTGTGGTAAAATCAAATCCCATCCTGTTGGCTTATCTCCAACCAAACATCTCAGCAAATTTCCCAAACTTCTATTCACCACCTCTGTCTGTCCATCAGTCTGTGGATGATGTGATGAACTAAATTTCAAATCTGTCTTCAACTTCTTCCACAATGTACGCCAGAAATATCCAACAAACTTAGTGTCCCGATCTGAAACTATGGTCTTTGGCAAACCATGAAGTCTCACTACTTCTCTGAAAAACAATTCTGCTACATGAACAGCATCATTAGTCTTCTTGCAGGGAATAAAATGTGCCATCTTTGAAAATCTGTCAACCACCACAAAAATTGAATCGTGTCCCCGCTGTGTCCTCGGTAAACCAAGAAAAAAGTCCATGCTGATATCCTCCCAAGGCTTCTCTGGTACGGGTAATGGCTGATACAAACCTGTATTCTGCTTCACTCCTTTCGCCATCTGACATACTCTGCAACTCTGTACAAACTTCTTCACATCTTGCTGCAATTGTGGCCAATAATAATTTTCACTAACCAAAGAAAGGGTTTTGTCACGACCAAAATGTCCAGCCAATCCTCCGCTATGCTTCTCCTTGATGAGATTCTCCATCATAGAACTTCGTGGAATGCACAATTGACTTCCTCTGAATAGCATATCATCCTGGATGATGAAATTCAACCATTTTGTCCTGTCTAGAGTAACAGGTTCTGTACAAGCTTTCCAAGCTTCACCAAAATCAGGATCCTCTAGATACAAATTCTTGAGTTCCTTGAACCCAACCACTTCAATCTGCATTTCTGTTAGCAATAGTTGCCTTCTACTAAGAGCATCTGCAACCCTATTAGACTTTCCACTCCTGTGTTTCAAAACAAATGTATAACTCTGCAAAAACTCAACCCATTTCAAATGCCTTTGATTCAATTTTCCTTGACTATTCAAATATTGCAAAGCTTGATGATCAGTATACAAAACAAACTCCTTAGGAAGCAGATAATGTCTCCACTTCTTTAATGCCTGAACTATAGCATAAAATTCCTGATCATAAACAGAATACTTCCTCTTGGCATCATTTAACTTCTCACTAAAATATGCAACAGGTTTACCTTCTTGGCTCATAACAGCTCCTATTGCAGTACCACTAGCATCACAATCTACTTGAAACACCTTATTAAAATCTGGAAGTGCTAAAATAAGTTGTTCTGTAACTTTTTGTTTCAACAATTGAAAACTTTTTTCTGCCCCATTAGTCCACTTAAACTCTTTTCTATCCCCTCTCATTGTTTCAGTCAAGGGTCCACAAATACTGCTAAAATTTTTGATAAACTTTCTGTAAAAGCTAGCTAGACCATGAAAAGATCTTACCTCAGTAGCACTCCTTGGAGTAGGCCATTCAAGGATAGCCTGTACCTTCTCTGGGTCCATTTTTAGACCGTCTGCTGAAACTACAAATCCCAAATACACTAACTCTTTCTTCACAAAACTGCACTTCTTCAAATTAATCAACAATTTCTCTTCTCTCAACTTCTCAAACACCATACGAATATGCATCATATGTTCCTCCAATGTCTTGCTAAAAATCAAAATATCATCTAGGTAAACAATGACAAACTTACCCAGAAATTCTTTCAGAACCTCGTTCATGAGCCGCATGAAAGTGCTCGGCGCATTGGTTAGCCCAAAAGGCATGACTAACCACTCATATAGTCCTTCCTTTGTCTTGAAGGCAGTCTTCCATTCATCTCCTTCTCTGATCCGAATCTGATGATATCCACTCTTCATATCTATCTTTGAGAAATACACAGCTCCACTCAAACAGTCCATAATATCATCCATTCGTGGCAGTGGAAACTTGTACTTGATTGTGATCTTGTTTATTGCCCTAGAATCTATACACATCCTCCATTCTCCATTTTTCTTTGGTGCTAATACTGCTGGTACACCACAGGGACTCAGACTCTCACGGATCAATCCTTTCTGTAACAGTTCATGTACTTGTCTGTTCAACTCCTCACTTTCTGCAGGTGTCATTCTGTGTGCTGCCTTATTCGGCAAACTCGCTCCTGGGATCAAATCCATCTAATGACTGATCTTCCTGACTGGTGGTAATCCATCAGGCACGTTATCAGATACAATATCCTGAAACTCATTCAACAAATCTACAACTTCTATAGGAACATCTTCTACTTCCTCTTTACAAGCTTTTGGAATTAAAACAAAACATACATGCTCATGCCTCATACCATCTAGGAATTTCCTTCCATCAACAAATATTATTCTTGCATTACCACATACCTTTTCTTCGGTCTCCTTCAATGGCTTTAGCTTATGTCGCACTCCATCCTTTGTCAGGGAATAGGTATTCGCACGACCATCGTGTACAGCACATCTGTCAAACTGCCACGGTCTACCTAACAACATATGACATGCATCCATAGAGATGATATCACATAGTACCTCATCTTGGTATCCGCCAATCTTGAACTTTATCAGGCACTGTTCATTGACCATGACCTTGTGGTCATCCTGTACCCAGGCAATCCGATATGGATGTGGGTGTTTCTGTCTCTTGAGTTTCAACTTTGTCACCATCTCTTCTGACACCAAATTGTCAGTGCTTCCACTATCAATGATCACATCACAACATTTACCTTCACACTTGCACCTGGTGCGAAACAGGCTCCTTCTTTGCTCAGGTTCATTCTCACCACTCAACAGGACTCTTCTGTTAATCAACGTTTCTCCTCTTTCAGCATCTTCAGAATTTGATGATCTGGCATCTTCATCTACATGTGCAACTCTAGCCTGGCCTTCATTTCTCCTGTCTGTTCTGCCTTGGCGCTAAGGACATTCAAATGCCCTATGACCTTCTTCTCCACAGTGAAAATATGTTCCACGGAAGCCTCCTCTTCCAGATCCTTGTCCTCTTCCTCTTCCTCTCTGATCTCTATTATTCTGATCTTGGAAACGATTGGAATTATTTCCTCGCTGATTTTGACTGCTACTGGCCTCATCCTTCTTTTTCGTATCTTCATTTCGGCCACCATATGACCATCCACCAGATCGTCCACCGCGACCTCTTCCATTTTGTTTGCTCTCGAACTTCTTGTTCAGCTTTTCCTCTAGTTTTAGGGCAAATTGGTATGCCTCCTCAATACTGTTCATTCGAACCAGATTCAGCTCCTCCTGAATGCTTGGCCTTAACCCATTAAGGTATCGGGCAACTTTCTCCTTATCAGCTTCTGCATGGCCTGTTCTGATGAGAAGTCGATAGAACTCCTCTGTATACTCCTGAACAGATCTTCCATCTTGCTTCAAACTCTGCATTTTCTTCAGTAGGTCAAGCTCATAATCAACAGGAATGAACTGCCGCTTCAATTTATCCACCATCCGATCCCATCTTGTGATTTTATCTTTCCCTCTTCTATTTCGCTCCAATTGAATTTCTTGCCACCAGATCTTCGCATGACCTTTCAGTCTGGCCTTCGCAAATTTGACTCTATCAGGATCGTCAACATCTTCGTACTCAAAATATTCCTCACATTCATTGATCCAGTCAATCAATTCCTCTGGGTTAAGATTTTCAGAAAATTTAGGAACCTCAATCTTAGGTCTTTTCCCAATCTTGGAAATGGCTCGAAAAAGTCTTTCTTCCTCCTGGTTCACAATTTCAACTTCTCCTTCTTGATATTCTTCTTCGGCTTCATCCTCGCTTTCGTCTCTGACATTGAGATTCATTCCTCTGTGAATCTCTTCTTGCAATGCTCGCACTTGTCTCTGCAGCTCTCTAACCTCAGGTGTCACAGCACCAACTCTTCCGCCACGTTCTCGTCGTGGAGGCATTTTCGCGATGCGCGCTGAAACCCTAGCCACGGTCTTGGTGCAAACTGCCTCACAGTCGGCGATTTGTTTACACACTCAAAAACTCCTGCTCTGATACCACCTGATGAAGGGTGCTTCCCTTAATACCACAAACACATAACAGACATAGAGAAACAACAACAATAATATGCAAGAACAGAAAATTGGCTTCTTATTATCTCCACAAATGTGGAATTACAAACTTTCAGAATTACAATATGCAAAGCCACGTGGGCATTCCCTTACAATATTCTGTAGGACAAAGCCTCGAACTATTACCCAGAACTATTCTGAACTGCCTAAGGCAATAATACAGCCTTCCTTATATAGGCAAATTTTCACCGCCTGGGAAGGTTCTAGAATTTTAGCCAATAAGGCCGACCAAACTTAGAATTATTTTATTTTACATTTTATTACATCATAGTCGGCTCAAGATAACCTTTGAAACCCGAACATAAATTTTGAAGAAAATTATTTTTCGCCATTTCAGGTGGCCCAACTTCCGAAGACCATAAGTCATCACCAGTTGACCCGCTCGGCCACTATAACCCCATTTCGGAAATGCCACGAAGCGCTCTACAGGCTTGACCCGCGCAAGTGCCCGTCACCCAAATTTTTGACCTCATCCGGGGCCTCTAAAGCCTTCAAAACTGAGTTCAAAGTTTCTGTACCCTGCTGCCAATACCGAAAATCTTCAATATCTTCCAATATACACTTGATCTGGAAATGAAACTTTACTGGCAGACTTATATGACCAAAGTGAACCTCCAAGAAAGAAATTAGATCATTCTGAGCACATACGAAAATTACCAAAAATAGTAACTTTCCATAAATAGCAGCTCTGCACAAAATAGCCCTTATTGAATATAAAAATAGAAATATTTTTGGGTGATGCAAGATTGCTCTTACACCCAGGATGCTCCTGCATCACATCCATGGAGGAATGTTATTTTTGATGACAAATATAGGTCAAACAAAGCAAATAGATCTTAGCTCTCCAAATGGATTGACACTATCCGCTTGCACTGAAAGCTTGAGATTTTGAGGATCTTCAATAAAGTGCGGCCACTTTTCCTTTATGTCCTTAAATAAAGAACCATCCATAGGCATTTGAATAATGTCATCTTGACTCTTATTGTGTGCATGATAATCCATAAATTGTGCCAAGCTACTACACCTGAATAATCTTTGTAAATGTGGTATAGTGGGGATGTAACGAAGAACTTTGTGAGGCACCTTTTTTATTATTTGATATGTTTGATATCTACTCATATGACATTCAGGGCATTTTGTTGCAAATTCATGTTCTTTATGATAAATAATATGATCATTGGGACAAGCATCTATTGCTTGATACTCTATTCTAATATCTTTCATAGTGGCACATAATTCTCGATATGAGCAAGGGAGAATATTCGATGGTGGTAACAAAAACTCACCCATCAATCTATAGAAAAAAATATAAGTTGTTAATATTAAAAATATTTATGGTACATGTTTCACCATTTAATTACTATAATGACATATATGACATACCTTAGCATACGTGACATTGGTGTGTTGGATAAACCATTCATAACCTTCAAGTTCAACAACAACAATACAACAAAGAGAAGAGTTGTTTGGGAGCCTTCGTAAAGGGGCGTGGTTTCCTTCTCAAGTAGAGGTATATCATGGATGACATCAACATCATCCTAATCATCATCATCTGGCGCATCATCATCAATACCAAATGTGTCATGGATCAATGTATTAGTACCATCATCTGGCACATCATCGTCATCTTCCATGGGATCATAATCTTTAGCTTCAATATTCGCACCTCCATGATCTTCCACTTCCAAAGCCATATTCTCCATATTCATACATCCATGGTCCATATCATGTACTCCCTTGGAGAGGTCAACCTATATAAAAATGATGAACACAAATAAACCATGATAATGATCTCATCATCAAGTTTATTTTATATATATTAATCGTTCAATAAATATAATGAAAAAATTACCAATTCATGATAATCAAACCCTCCTTCAATGTGACTGTCATCCCTACAATGTCTCTTAGTTGTTTTGATTAGCAATCTTCTAGTGTTTAAGCCCTTACAAATATTGCAGGGACAATAACATTTTCCATCGCCTTTTCTTTTTCAAGTTCGACCATAATCTATTGATTGTATCCCCATTACCTTCTTCACTTGGATTTTCTAACATGATCCTTCTTTACTTAGATTATCTATAACCTAATTATATATAGAAATTGAAAACTTAGTTATGAACTGATGTTGTAGTATAGTATACCAAATTGAAACACTTTTGTTATTGTAGTCTTCAACCTCAAACTCTTTCCTATTGTGGCAAGAAAGAAAGATATTCAAACAATATAGTAGTTTGTAAATCAAATGGAGGAAACTTTAGACCACAAATGGAGGCAATTTTTTGATTGAGGGTGCAGGGAAAAACACTCGTTAGTACTTTTATTGAATTCTAAATCTCAATTTTGAACCATTCTGTGAATATAGAACATGGATGTAATCTCAGAAAATAACAAAATGTAGACATGACAAATTACTTATTTTGTTATTCTACATTACTTACTATTTGAGAGCACGTTCCACCTGCAACTTGATCAAGTCTTATTTGATGCTTCAATTTTGTGTTCAATGTCTTGTAGAAGTACACAGTTTTGTATTTCTCCAATATGTTATTCAAAAAACAATAATAGAATAAAATACTAGTTGAGAAAGATCATCATAGGAGTATCAAAAACTCAAGATCCAAAGGTAAGACAATATTATAAGACTCTTACATTCAACCTTCAACTCATGCACCTAATAAATAGGAGAAAAAATACATGAAATTGAAAAATTTAACTAATGAATTATGTTTTTCTTCTCATCTTAATCAGCCAAATTCATATGAGATTCTAAAGAAGTTCTCACTCTTAATGAGCCAAATCTTCCTTGTACCACACAAAAAATTGTGTGATAACTATGTCTACTCCAAAATTAATTGTTTAAGAATTCATCATATCAGATAAAGTATGTTTAAGAATTGTTGGGACTGGTCCTTTGGCGTGTATTAAACAAAATACAATTTTCAGCATATTATTATCACTCTATTTCCTTCTTGTAAACATGCCATTGGTTCAGTTTTGTAAAAAAAAATTATGTTAGATGCATTTAAAATTATCTTCATTGTCTTCTGATTGTCTAAATGCTTCTTTATTTGTCAGCCAATTAATGCATGCTAGTATATAAAGAAGACAATAAGAAGACAATGAAGATTTATCTGACAAAAATGAATACACTAAATTGAACCAATGGCAAAATTATCATAACTTGCAAGCAAAACTGAAACAATGGCATGTTTATAAATCATTAAGAGTGAGGCCTTCTTTAGAATCTCATGAGTTTTGTACTACGCATGCAACGTATTGTGAGTTTGAAAAGAGTTTGTGCCATGTGTGATAGAACCTAGTTTATCTAATATGGTGCATTGTTAAACAAATTAAGGGTAGAGTAGTTATTACTTAGTTTTTTGTGGGGGACAATGAATATTTGTCTGACAAATAGCAGGTCTTCTTTAGTATTTCATGAATTTTTACCACATATATTGTTTCAAGCCTTTGAGTCCTGGAGAAGATGAATGGTGTAAGTTGAATAGATCAGAGTGAATGGGGTGTTGGAACATGGTGAATAGACCATGATGAGATGATACTTGATGTCGTGACTAAGTTTCCCTCACAAACAGTGGCATAGACTAGTTTTACTAAGTTTCCTTTCTCTATTTTGAGGTTTCCTTTCTCTACTGCAGGGGTACAGTCAGAGGGTTCATTGAAAAAATGATCCTTTGAATGGTTACTATGAATATGAATGATTTGATATAGCATATTGATCATTTTACTTGAATTTTGGAATAGCTTGTGCAAGGGTGAAAGTAGTTTTGATCATTTTGGTCATGACTGTTCCTCTACACAGTCAGGAAATGTAACTATCTAATGATTATATGTGATGTTGAATGGATTAAATGCTTTATTCTTGGTAGAAGTGAAAGGAAGGAATAGTGTTGGTGTTAGGTTTCATTTATTATTGAATTCAATGGTTTCCAAGATGTGTTGAGGATTTTTATCCTTGTTTAATGTTAACTGTTCCTACACAATCCACTCATACAACAGTAAAATGCTATGTGAAAGGGATGGTTCATAGTGTTCCTTGAGGGAAGGGTGATTTTCAAAGACTTGTTATCATTGTATTGTGTATTTCCAATATGTTTGGATGCATGGCAGACCAGGAGAATGAAGGATCACTCACTGATTGCATGATAACCTAGTTTTGAAGGGTTACTAGAAGAGGGGAATGAAGGATCACTCACTGATTGCATGATAACTCCACCAAGCATTCTTTCCTTTAAGTTTCCACAATATCTCAAAGCATGATCATTATTCTTTACTTTCTTCTATATGCTATTCTTTCTATGGTTTTGTTATCTTAGAAATATATCAAAAACATTGCAAATGTGCATATAAAAGTAAAATATTGTCCTTCAATTGTTCCATGTTGAAACATTTCCTCTTGGGAGTATTCTCTTTGTTTGTACAATATCTATCAAAAAATGGTTCCCATATTTCTTCAAGATCTATTTTAATCTTTCTATCGCAATTTTGATTAGATTTGACTAATAGTTGATTTCATTAGTATTTTATAGCATATACTCCTAATGTGAAATGTGGAGAGAAAGAAAGAGACACACTAGGTATGAATTACACAATATACCCATCATCACTTAGCACTTAAATAATAAATTATGGACAGGGAACAACCCCCTAACTTATGGATGTTTGTTTCATGTTTGCCTCTTATTATATGCAATGGTAGGCATCTCTTAGGCTAACAACCATAGTGTAGGGGCCATAAATTATGGATCCCAAAATAGTGCACACTTGTATTAAATTAGGTTCACTATACTACAAGGGAATGGAAACCATGCAATAGTGCCTCATGGGGATGGAAGAAACCCTTCACCAAGAAGATGATTGTGTCTGCAATATTTACTAGAGGCAAAGAACATAATTTGGTTCCAGCAATTACTCCTAGAAGATAATGGCATCCACAAAACACTTGGAAAAGATAGCACTCACTATATCTTTTATCACTCTTTTAAAGCTGGGACAATAAATCTCAAATATTGATCAATGAATTCTTGAACACAAAGAACCATTAACAGTTATGATTCATGTGTACAATATCCAACAACCATTTGTTCCAATCATGGTGTCCAATAATTATGTTAGAAAAAGAATTCTCAAATCCCTTACACAACCATAAGAACCTAACAATGGGACTAACAAAGATACAACCTAAACAAATCTTGATCATATTCCACCCTATTGTAAGGCCCAAGAAGTAACTCTATATTAAAGCTACACATTCCTCTAGATGAAGCTCAAAGGTTAGGTAGTTGAAGCATAGCAATACTTGAATTAATATAGGAATAATTTTATGTACAATCATTTGCTAGCTTGGTTTGTGGGTTTTCGACATAATATTTTCCCTTTAACCACATTTATAGGTTGAGAAAGTCAGAATAAAATGTTTCAAATTTATATTATTCTTTTGAACTAGCACACTGCCATCAAAATGCATAATCATTGGTCATCTCAAGAAAATTCCTATTGATTAGTAGGATATCCTTATAAAAATTTGATGCATGGATTTCTTGTTAATTATTGACTGCTATGTATCTTGCATCTATGGAAGGAATAGTGTTGGTGTTAGGTTTCATTTATTATTGAATTCAATGGTTTCCAAGATGTGTTGAGGAGTTTTCTCCTTGTTTAATGTTAACTGTTCCTACAAAATCCATTCATAAAATAGTGAAATTCTATGTGGAAGGGATAGTTGATAGTGTTCCTTGAGGGAAGGGGGATTGTGAAAGACTTGTTATCATCATATTGTGTATTTCCAATATGTTTGGATGTAGGGCAGACCAGGAGAATGAAGGATCACTCACTGATTGCATGATAACCTAGTTTTGAAGGGTCACTAGTTGAGGGGGCAGTCAAGGTCTGGATGATTGGGTCATTGGAGGACCCTATTTCTTTGTATTAATTTCTATTCAAATTGGATGCATGGATTTATTATGAATTATCGACTGCTATGTATCCTGCAACTGCATCTATAAATCTGCATATACTTCTCTAGGGTTGTAAGCCACTTAGGGATCAAAAAAGAGAAACTAAATAAAAATCATTCTTTGTCCTATTTCCTTTTTAAAAAGTATCAACTATCAATGATACAATACATTTGATGCCCTAAGCTATCAATACAAATGACGCCTAGCTAGAAGCTCACAGGCTGTCCATTTGATAACCATAGTCAACATTTCAAAAAAATGGATATCCTTAAGCACAAGCATCAATAACATCAAATAATGGAGTTAAAGCATGGGCTAGGGCACGACACCAATAGAATGCATTCATTTTAGTGATAGAAATATACAATGGCATCAATAAACATATATGCCAGTAATATCAACAAACATGAATCCAAATAATAACACAAGCACCAAACATGAATCCAAATAATATAGTGAATTGATATCCTTGAGCACAAGCACCAATAACATCAAATTATAGAGATAAAGCACTGGCTAGGGCATGACACCAGTAGAATGTGGTCATTTCAAAGAGAATTCATGATCAAATAAAATGCAATGCATTCAAATATGATGCCAGAGGCTCGAAAGATGAAGAAATCACATACCTTCTCCTGCGCTCAGCTTTCTCTCCTTTTCTCCTGCTCCTACTCTATCCAATCGAAATAAAAATGATGAGGCTGTTTCACTTTTTTTTTCATCTATACCCCGAATCTGTTGGAATTTTGATGGTCAATTAAACACCCATTGGAATACTGACACCATCAGGGCCTATTACAAAAAAAACACCAAATTCATAATAAAGAATTACCCGTAGGAAGCTTCTGTCAAAATTTGGCCCCAAATGTAGTAGTGAGTCCAAAAATGATATAGATATGATTACTAATGGACTTGTGTACTATTTCATCTCCTTAATTACCTCCAGGTGGGGTTCTAACCCCAATCTTATCTCTAAGATGTTCAAATGTATCTTTGTTCAATATTTTGCTGAAGATGTCTACAATCTGCTCCTTTGTGCTCACATATTTAAGCTTCACCTTTTTATCTTTCACCTTATTCCTCAGAAAATGATACTTAATTGAAATATGCTTTGTTTTTTTAGTGCATCACTATATTTTTTGACATATTTACAGTACTTATGTTATCACAATGTATGATAATTATTTCACCAAGGTTCATACCAATGTCCTTCAAGATCTATTTCATACAAACAATCTATGTGTAATTAATTGCAAAAGTGACATACTCTGATTCAGATGTTGATTGAGCTATACAATCTTGCTTCTTTCTTAGCCAAGAAACTAAGCTCTTCCTAAGGAAAAAGGCTCCACTTGTTCTCTTCCTATCATCTACATTTCCTGTCCAATCTACATCAATATATGCTTATAGTGTAAAGTATTTTGATCTATCATACCATAGGCCAAGATCAATTGTGCCCTTTTAGGTATTTGAATATCCTCTTGACTATAGCAAGATGTGTTTCCTTTGGATCTTCCTGAATTATAGAAACAATTCCAACCGCACTTGCTATATTAGGTCTAGTATGTGTCAGATATTTAAGAACTCCTATCAGAGATCTATATTCTTTTCGAGATACACCTTTTGTCTGATCTGAAGTACACAATGTATTCCCTATTACCATAGGAGTTCCAATTGGTTTACTATCGTCCATGCCAAATTTATTTCATGGATCATTAAGATACTTGGTCCATGCCTTGAAAATCCAATTCTTTCTTTGATTTATTTGCATTCCTAGGAAAAAATTTATCTCCTCTATCATAGACATATCAAATTCATTCTTCATCTCTTCTACAAACTTTTTATTCATAGAATCATTACCTCTAAATATAATGTCATCAACAAAGACTTCTACTATCAAAATGCCTTCATAATTGCATCTTACGTATAAATTGATATCTACATTACTATTTTTGAAACCAAGTTTTAATAAATACATTTCCAATCTAGCATACCAATCTCTAGGTGCTTGTTTTAGTCCATATAGTGCCTTATTCAATCTACAAACCATGATTTCATTACCTGATAGATGAAAACCATCAGGTTTCTCAATGTAAACCTTTTCTTCTAAGTCACCATTAAGAAATTTTGACTTGGCATCCATCTGATGAACCTTGAAATCCTTATATGAAGCATAGGCTAAGAGTAACCTAACCCCTTTCGACCTCGCAACCAGTGCAAAAGTTTCCTCAAAATCAATTCCTTCTTGTTTTGATTATCTGTTTCATACCAATCTATCTTTTTTTTTGGTCACAATACCATCTTCATTCATCTTATTTCTGGATAACCATTTTGTACCAATGACATTCTTATCTTTAGGTCTAGGAACCAATTCCAAAGTGTTTTACTTTTTTATCTAATCCAATTATTCTTCCATTGCTTTGATCCATGATTCATCTCTGCATGCTTCATCAGTAGTATATGGTTCAACCTACAAAATCAAACATATTTCATCCCTATTTTGCAACCTTATTCTAGTGCCTTTACTTCTATCTCCAATGTTCTATTATGTGGATGATTCCTCTACACATATTTAGGTGTTTTAGACACTTCTGTGTTCTCATCTAGATTCATATCTATCATCAAAATTTCTTGTAACTAGTCCTAATTTGTTTTTTGTCCTTGTTCTTCATTCTAGCCTTGATTTTGACACTGAATATTTTTTATTTAGTCCTTCCCACTCTAGACCATGAGAATTAACTTTTCAAGCTCTTTATTTTACTTGAAACCTTTCATTAATCCTAATATTTTCACTTTCAATAATTTTTCTAGGTCTTAGATTATAGCATCTATAAGCATTACTCTTTGTAGAATACCCAAGGAATATGCCCTCATCACTCCTTTCATAAAATGTCCCTATGCTATCATCCCTTTAAATGTAACACTTGCTACCAAAAATTATGAAATACTTAACAGTAAGGGTATGAACAAACCATAGTTAATAAGGTGTCTTACCACTACCATCTCTAACATGAACTCTATTCATTGTATATACTTTGGTGCTAACTACCTCTCTCAAATGGATGTGTGCAACTCTTTTGTCAATTAACATAGTCCTTGTAGCATCAAGAACTGATCTGTTTCTTCTCTCAACCACACCATTATGTTGTGGTGTTCTAGGTACAAATGGTTGTCTCAATATGCCATGTTCTTCACAAAAGGTATTAAATTCACTTGATATGAATTCACCACCTCTATATGATCTCATACATTTGATCTTCATCCTTGTCTCTATCTCCACTTTTTCCCTAAAAAAATTGAATATTTTAAAAGCTTCATATTTCTCTGTAAGAATTCCTACCCACATCATTTTAGAGTAATCATTTGTAAATAGAATGAGATACTTGTCACCAAAGTATGACCTGGTCTGACTAGGTCCACATATATTTGTATGGATCATATCTAACTTGTTCCTAGTTGAAAAATCTTTTCTATGAAAGCTACTTCTTGTCTTCTTTCCCATTATACATTATCTACATGTTGTGTTAGTTGGCTTCACAATCTTAGGTAGATCTCTAACAACATTAGTGTTACTTTCCTTTACAATATTATCAAAGTTTATATGACAAAACCTTATATGCCATAACCAACTTCCATCAAATTTGAAAAAAAAACAACTTACCTCAATAGAATTCAACTGAAAGACATTACCTTTTGTCTTTGTACTAGATGAAATCAAATCTCCTCTAGCACGTTATATTGTACAATGCACATTCTTGAATTGTAGATGATAAACGCCATCTACAAATTGACCAAAACTCAATAGGTTATGTCTCAATCCATCAGCAAACAAAAAATCATTAGTGTTAGTTTTACCATCGAAAGTAATAGATCCCCTTCCAATGATTTTCATAGGAGTATTGTCACCAAGCCTGACAACACCACCATCATACTTTCTTAACTCAACAAATTTTTCTTTATCACTAGTCATGTATTGTGAGAATCCACTATCAATGATCCAACCATCTTTCTTCTCAACATGACATACCGATGCTCTTGCTTCATGAATAGGATCTTCCTCTTTGATTGCCAAAAAACCAAGTATATCATTTATATCTCCATCATCATCAGACGCACTATCACTAGCATAGTAGCACTCCTTGTCTTTGATATATTTACCATACTTAGGTTTATGTTAGGAATTCTATTTGGACATCTAGAAGCAAAATAACCAACCTTATTGCATTTAAAGAACTTTAAAGTTAATTTTCCTTCAAACTTACCTTGACCTTTCCTTTCTTTTCTTGCAATCATGGCTAGGATATTTTCATCCACATTGTTTTCTATTTCTTCAATTTTCTCCCATTTCTTAGCATATTCTCCTAATTCTTCATCGTATTTTCTTGCTTTGTTGGAACTTGTAAGACTTGTTCCTTGTTTTCTGTCTTTATGTGCTAATTCCTTAAATGTTGTCTCAACTTTTGGCAAAGCCTCCTTAAGTTCTATGGTCTCAAATGTTGTTATCTTGGACACTAACATATCTCTTGTGAAATTCTTAGTCAATGGAATGATCTCCTCTATGGAATGCACTTTAGTTTTGTATGATGGTGTCAAAGATTTCAGAATCTTTGAAATGAATTCATCCTCAGTGTAAGTTCCTCCATTTTTCTTGATCCTAGTCACACATTCTGTAACCCTCTAAACAAACATCCTTACTATTTTATCTTCTTTCATTTGAAGTATCTCCATCCTTAGTCTCCAATTCTAAATTTTGGCTCCTTTAGTGTATATATCTCCTTCATATAAATATATCAATCTTTTCCATATATGATGTGCTTTATCTAGATCTCTGATCTTAGAGAATTCACCTTCAGATAATGCACTTATTAGTTCTTCTCTAGCTACCATGTTGTATTGAAACATCTTCTTTTCATTATTAGTTGTAGTAGGATTTTCCAACTCATCTTTAGTTTTGAGTACTAAATATTTCTTAGTCACTAACCAATGATCCAAGCCCAAACAAAATAAAGGATTCTTCATCTTTTCCTTCCATGCATCAAAATTATCTACATCAAACTTGGGACTTTCTTTCTATAGATAAGATATCTTGGATCTTTTTCCTCAAGTGGTCAAGCTTTCTCTCTGAGCACCAATCACTCTAATATCAATTATGATGCAGGAGCATCCTAGGGTAGTTGGCAATCCTGCATGTTGGTGTGTTATATTGGAATAGTTTTCTCTTTGTGTTGCTCAGTTGCAGTGTTGACCGAGGAGCTCAATCATTGAAGAGCTCAGTCGCTGAAGGAACTTAGTAAACTTATGGTGCTCGGTTAACATGCTTGTTCGATGATGCCTAGCTTGCTCAGTTGTTTTAACTAGTTCTCGGTAGTTTGTCTTACTGATTGGAGTTCTTGGAGATTTGATGGGCCGACTTGATGTATTTAATGTGGGTAGCCTGTGTTGTATTCACCTAGGTAGATCTATAGGAAGACATGGAGAATTAATTGTTTGTAGGGCTATTTGAGAGCTGACTTGTATTAGATTTAATAATTGTTTTCTTAAGGAGCCAACTTGGGCTTAGAGTTATTTCCTACTTCCAGCCAACTTGTGGTTGAAGAAGTGTATTTAAGGAGGGTCTGGGTGGGTTTGTAGAGGATCATTTTGGCATGGAGTAGATAAGAGGAATGATATTGAGTAGAGCTAGTAGCTAAGTGTGGACTTGGAAGACAAGAAGATTTCTTGGTTGTTTGTGAGCACAATTTTAGATCTTTGATGGATGTTTCTACCAGTTTCATGTAGCCTGTTGTTACAGATCTAGCTAGCTTAAAGTTGGACCTTGTGAGGTCTTGCAGAATTACTGTTGTAATTGTTTGTATTTGGCCATAATCTAGAAGGCCTTACAGTCGGGCATGTTGAATGAAAATTCTATTTGAGTATTATCTTTGTTGTGTTGGTTTTGTGAGTATAAGATTTGGACTATCCATTATTGAATTCTTCCCCTTTGCATTGCATTAGTTGGTATCAAAGCTTGAAGTTTTTGAGTGTGTGGATAGATTGTTGAAGTTGAGGCAGTTTGCACTACGACCTTGGGTTGGTGATTTGTTGCCTTGGATTTATGAAGATCTTTGAAGATGCCTCTGAGAGATTGGACCCTAGGGAAATTGTAGATCTCTGTGATACTATGGAGTCAAGGATTATAGAGAAGGTTAAAGCTGATTTCAGATATGAGATAGAATTGATGGAGAATAACATGATCACTAAGATCATGAGGGCTATTTATGGTGTACCTCATAATGCAGGCACTAAGGATGGTTATGAGGAAGCTATTGAATCTATTGGATCTAGTGGAGATGACAAAACTAATTGGACGGAAAGATTTGGTGAAGACATAATTGGTTGATTGTAGAGATCTAGAGCTCGGTTAAGTTTTGCTTATCGAATGGAAGTTTCTAACTTCTCTGGTACTTTCAGACCAAAGGACATGATTGATTAGATTAGTGAGTTAGAAGACTTCTTTGAGCTTGAATAAATTGAAGATCATCTTAGAGTGAGATTGACACAAACTAAATTGAAAGGACATGCTACTCTTTCATGGAAATAATTGCAGAAAGACAGAGAAGATGAAGGTGAAATGAAGATCAATCGGTGGAGGTTGATGGTGGAAAATTTAAAAGCTAAGTTCATACTTGCTGACTATAAACTTGAGTTATTTAAGAAATTACAGAACTTGAAACAGAAAGAGACGAATGTGCAAGACTATACCAAGGAGTTCTATAAGTTGAGTATTTGATCTGGACATAGAGAACTTGTTAAGGAAAAGGGAGCTTGGTATGTGAATGGCTTGAGATTCAATATTCATGGTGAGATTGGTATGATGAAGATTGATTTGGTTGAGGATGCTTATCAATAGGCCCTGAAGGAAGAAGATAAGCTGAAGAGGAGACAAATGTTAGAGTAATAAAGTTTTTGCTTATTAATTAAATCATGTTTGATTTAATTACTAAGTCACTTATTATCTCTTTCTACTTAAGATAAACTTTAGGAATATAATAATTAATTGCTTTACTAATTATTATTATGCAACCTAGGTTTTACCTTTTTAGGTTTTTGGTTCTCCTTTTATAAGGATTGATCTCCTTTGTATTTATAACTTTGATAATAGATTATTCATTATAAAATTGCAACTTTTCTTTTTTCATGTCAAGAATAATTTCTCCTCTCTCCCAGATCAATGTGTTAAGGCCTCCATAGCTTCTTGCTTCTTCTCTCTCTTTTTGTGATAGGTGTTTGCATGCAGTGTTCTTGGGAGCTATGGGTTTTTTACTCATCAACTTCAATATGGTATCAGAGATTCAGATATGTTCGCCCCTATCCTCTTCCTGAGAGATTTGGTTGTATTCTTCAGATCTGCAATTTCAAAGGGTTTTTTTGTTGAATCTAGGGGGACCTCTTTTTCTATTCATCTTGGCTTCGAACAGACCTCATGGTTGCATTCATAGCATCCAAGAACCCCTAGATCCATATAACATTTGTCCAATTCAGACAAAGTTGGAATCTATGGCAAATGTTTTTTGAACCGGCCTTGGCATGGATCTCAAGGCACTTTGGGCCCAAACGGACCTCTCCATTGATCTCCTAGTGTCCAAACACCCCTATTTCCATATAAGGTAAGTCAAAGTTGGATGTCGTTGCATTCTGAGGCAAATTCTTTTTGCATGTCAAGCCGTGCGGCCCTAGCACATAAATTGAGACAAAAATTGTACCACTCTATCATGCAAATTGAGGCAAAAATTATACAGCCCTATCATGCAAATTGAGGCAAAATTTTAATGCTTGACACACAAATTAAGGCAAAAAATTTGTTGCTCTAGCATGCAAATCGAGGTAGAAATCCATACGGTCTAGCACACATCCCGAGGTGTGCATGTGATTTTTAAATATTCTTTTTTTGGGGGGCGACATCCATTTGACTATCAATTTTAGCCCCATGAAGTGCTGACATCAGCACATGTCAGCACATCTAGACAGCATTTATTGGGCCCATCAACATACCTGTGGTTTTTTGCTCATAACTTGAGCAGATGGTGTCAAAATTGGACAAACAAGATATCGTAGGAAAGATGGTTCCGAGCTCTATCCAAACCTAGAGATTTTAATTTCTAAATTTTCTTTTTTCATGGTGGTTTTTACTGTCAAAGCCAAATGTTCAGTTTTACACTCAGGGAGCTCTATCTTGCACATTTGGACTCTGTTTTGGGAAAATAATATCATTGGAAAGATTGTTCTAAGATTTTTCTAGTGTTGTGAGTCTTTTTTCAAGATTTTGCTATAGGTACATTTTATTCATATTTTTGCATTTTTGCAATCTGGTGGATATCTTGGATGTTTTAGGTCTTGGGATCTCTTCCCTTTGAGGGATGGCTCATCTTAGGCTATTCTTTTGTTTCAGCAATCTTCGCTCTTTTTTGGGCAGTGTATACTTCACTTTTGTAGCATTCTTTTATGCACACACACTGAAATAAAGTTCCATTCTATTACATGTATGAGATCTTGCACATGTTCGTACTCTTTATACTCACACTCCATTATAAAGCACTAGGGGGGGTTTGATGTTTTCGTTTGTTTGCCATCAACTTTTTTCATGTGAGTGTTCCTCTAGGTATCTTTATTTGTGTTTGTACTCTCTATGCACCTTCCATGTTCCTGCTATCATGCAGTTCATATTGGATGATCTTTTTAGTGTACCCTTCATTACTCTCTTGTCATCATTATGGGGGGGTTTCTACTATTGGTTCTACTACTTCCTTGGTTTGATAGTGTGAGCTATGTATTTAGTATTTGATTCTATGTACTAGGAGGATACAATGGATGGGTACCTATGCATTCTGGTGACATGGATCATTTACCATATGGACACTCTTTCTTTCCTATTTTTTGACACACTCTTCCAGCTTTGATTGATCAACTCTTCATACTTTTGGTGTTTTTATGCCATCTGTATTTTTGAGTTTAGGTGTTTGCCTTTGTTTGCCTCCTGATTTGAGTAGTGTCATTTTAGGAAACTCGTGTAGATTATAGTATTTTATATCTTCAACTTCAGTTGTTTTCCTTTGTTTGCCTCCTAATTCAAGTAGTGTCATTTGAGGGAACTCATGCATATTACAGTCTTATCTACCTGGTCATATTTCAATGGAGGATCTTCAGATCATTAGTTACTTCTTGACAGAGTTTGCAGCTTCTTGCTTTAGTGATTTTCTACATGTTCATTCTTGTTCCTATTTTCTAGAACATTCCTAGTTTTGGAGGCTTCTTTAGTCCTTCAGACTAGTCTTTGTCTCTTTTTGGAGTAGAGATTTCCCCATGTGGTTTTCTCTATTTATCCAATTTTTCAGAGACTCTCTTTTGTACTTGGGTACTTGATTGGGCCTTTTGTTGCTAGGACCCATTTTCTTTCAGTAGTTCTTCTAGGTTTTTAGCTTCTCCCAAAGTTTATCTTAATGGGGGGTGTTAGAGTAATAAAGTGTTTTCTTATTAATTAAATCATGTTTGATTTAATTACTAAGTCACTTATTATCTCTTTCTACTTAAGCTAAACTTTAGGCATATTATAATTAATTACTTTATTAATTATTATTGTGCAACCTAGGTTTTACCTTTTTAGGTTTTCAGTTCTCCTTTTATAAGGATTGAACACCCTTTGTATTCATAACTTTGATAATAGATTATTCATTATTGAATTGAAACTTTTGTTTTTGTGCATCAAGAATGATCTCTCCTCTCTTATGGATCAATGTGTTAAGGCCTCCATAGCTTCTTTTTTCTTCTCTCTCTTTCTGTGACAGGTGTTTGCATGCAAGTGTTCTTCAGAGCTATAGGTTGTTTACTCATCAAATTCAATAACAACATGGTAATTCCTGAGGGAAGGAGAAACAAGATCACTAAGTGAAGGCTAAACTAACTACTGAAGATGAAATGAAACTCATTGAGCCAAGGAAGAGGACATGTAAGGTCACCTTTAAAGGTACTTGTTTTCATTGTGGTGAAGAAGGACATCGATCACTTGAATGATTCCAGAATGTTGTTGATCGAAGAGTTGTTGTGGTGAATGAAAACATACTGAATGAACCTGAGGTAGAGTCATAAAACTTTTTGGTTCAAAGAAGATTTCTCGTTACTAAGCTGGAACCTTGTCAGAGGAGCAATTTGTTTAAAACTTGGTGCAAGTCAGGAGGTAAAATCTGTAATTTTATTATGGATAGTGGTAGTACTAATAACCTTGTAGCAGAGGAGATGGTTTTGAAACTTGGTTTGAAAAGAATGAGACATCCTTATCCTTATAGGATTGGTTGGTTGCAAGATGTTAATGCTTTGGAAGTAAGGGAACAATGTCTTGTTGATTTTCAGATTGGCCATTATAAGGATCAACTATTGTATGATATTGTGGACATGAGTAGTTGTCACATATTGCTTGGTAGACATTGGTAGTATGATTGTAGGGTTGTGCACGATTGTGTCAAGAATGTGTTTACTATTGAGAAGAGTTGGAGGACATTTTCCCTGATGCCTTTGATAGATGCAACACTTGGTAGAAGGAATCTTATTTTTGGAAGCTGAGTTGAGTTGATGGATCTTGAGAGGGTTGGAGATCAGTATGGAGAATAGACATGTGGATGGTAAAGGAAGGACTTGAGAAGAAAAATAAAATAGAAGTGGATCTAGGGTAAGAATGTTGATGACTCAAAGGACATGTATGTGAAGAACCAGTTTGGGGTTTATGTGTTGAATCCCAAAAGATGTTCTTCTAGTCTCTGAGAACATCTTTTCGCACCTAGGATGTCTAATGTAGGAGAATCCTAGGGTAGTTAGCAATCCTACATGTTGGTGTGTTATGTTGGAATAGTTTTCTCTCTGTGTTTCTTGGTTGTAGTGTTGACCAAGGAGCTCGATCATTGAAGGGATTAGTCACTTAAGGAACTTGGTAAACTTCTGGTGCTCGACAAAACCTACGCTCGGTGATGCTTGTGGTGCTCGGTCAACGTGCTTTCTTGGTGATGCCTAGTTTTCTTGGTTGTTTTTACTGGTGCTTGGTAGTTTGGCTTATCGACTGGAGTTCTTGGAGATTTGGTGGGCCAACTTGATGTATTTAATGTGGGTAGATTATGTTGTATTCTCCTTGTATTCTCCTAGGTAGATCTATAGGCAGACATGCAAAATTAATTGTTTGTAAGGATATTTGAGAGAAAACTTGTATTGCATTTAATAATTGTTTTCTTAGGGAGCCAACTTGGGCTTAGAGTTATTTCCTTCTTCTAGCTGACTTGTGGTTGAAGAAGTTTATTTAAGGAGGGTCAGGGTGGGTTTGTAGAGGATCATTTTAGCATGGAGTAGCTAAGAGGAATGATATTGAGCAGAGCTAGTAGCTAAGTGTGGACTTGGAAGATAAGAAGATTTCTTGGTTGCTTACAAGCACAAGTTTAGATCTTTGCTGGATGTTTCTACCAATTTCTTGTAGCCTATTGTTATAGATCTAGCTAGCTTGGAGTTGGATCTTGCAAGGTCTTGTGGAATTACTATTGTAATTGTTTGTATTTGGACAAAACCGGGAAGGCCTTACAGCCAAGCATGTTGAATGAAAATTCTATTTGAGTATTCTATTTTTTGTGTTGTTGTGAGTATAAGGTTTGGGCTATCCATTCTTGGATTCTTCCCCTTTGCATTGTGTCAAATTGTTACAATAACAATGCCCCAATCAACTAAGAGGGTGGATGAATCAATTGATACATGCTTATTAAACTTGATTACAAATAGAAATCTTATTCAAAATACAAAATAAACATAACACGTGACAATACAATAACCAATACTTGTTTTCGAGGAAAACCATGTTAAGGGAAAAACCTCAGTGGGGATGGTACCCACAAATTAGTACTACAAGTATAATAACCCAATAAAGAGTTCTAGCCCTATTAGGAGCTGATTAAGTATAATAGTACAATCATTGTTAGAGGAAAGACCCTATTAGGGGTCACAACCCTATTAAATGTTTTTACAAATGGCTTACAACCCAGTCACTTGACCAAAGGAAGGTTAAATCCACCTTTAGGACTCACTATCCAAAGATCTGAAAGATTTACAATAATATTATCTAAACTGACTTCCAAAACTAACCTTTGCCAAGGCATTCCCTTCCTTATGCCTCAATTCACATCCTATGCTCTACATCATTATTCCTTGCATCTTGCAAGCTCACTCATTTTCCACACCTTACAATCATAAGAAAAAACTTCCTTATATACACGTTAAATTCATAATTCCTGGGTTGGCCAATTATAGGACCTCTCCCATAAAAAATTACATAGACCGATGTGAAGATACATACAACATCCTTAACAATATTACATTAATTATAAATCATGAAATGGTCGGCCACAATACTAATCCATGCATAATTATTCACGAACACACTACCACTCATGGGTTGGCTTCCAAATAGATCTTCATTGAGGTATACACCACATATGATGTCACCAATCACACTAGTACTTTGTAATCACACAGTAGACTCTCCCATGTGTCTTATGACATTCCCCAAGCTTGCAAAGTTTAATTCATCTTCATACTGAATTTATACTTCAACTATTGAGACCAACTCTGTGAATTTCCCAGTCACTTTCCCTATAGCCAGTCTTTACCAATTCATCCATAACTAGAGAAAATGAGCATATAAACATATGTGAACACAACCAAAAATATAAAACATGTTATTCTACTCAAATATTATTTCACAAGAGCTAAGTCTCTGTACAGTGTCCATACAATTCTCCACAACCTGTCTATCTAGTCTGTCTATAACTTTTGGATTCCCTTACTGAAACATATGTTGACATCAATGAAAAAAAAATGAATGCCAACAACATAGGCTATAAAAATTCCAACAGTTATTCCATACCCTGCAAATTGTACAACTAATGCTGGGTTATTATGTACACCTTATAGTATCAATTGTATTTGTGTTCATCTTTATATGATGATGTATATGTTATTCATTTTCTTATGAGAAGTTTTATATGTATAGCTATTCTTAACAATTAATTAACTTACATAAATTTTATGTCATGGAACCCTTGGGATTTGTAATCTATAAATGAGTTACATTTATGAGTATGTATATGATTATGTTATATTGCTTCTTCTTTTTTATTCATTATTATTTGTAAACTTTAAAGAAAAAAATTATTTTGTAAACATAGTAACATGTTTTTGTGTGTGTGAAAATGGTACCTAGCTGTGGACACAACACTTTAGTAAAACATTAGAGGTTAGCAAATCAAGAAATCTGCAATATAAATGAAACTAAGCTAACCAGATGATTTACTGCCTTCTAGTAAGTGCGAGTATGGTATTCTCATATTAGACCGAGATCGGTGACAATGCAACACCTAAACAAAGGATTTAAATGATTGAAAGAAATGAAGATGAAATGCAGATTAATCTTTTTTTTTTTGGATTTTGTATGCAATAAGATGAAAAACTTGATATGAAAGTAATCTAGAATGAATTGGAATGATATGCAAATTAATCTAACAATGATATGCTATGAATGAATGCTATGAACCCTCAAAAACAATAACAAAAATCTCAATTCGCCAAAGTAACGATGCAAATTTGAGGGATGTATTATGAAGAGCTGAGCCTTGTTTTTATAGAAATCCAGGGTTTGAGGATGCATAAGAAAAACCATAAATCACTCTTGATAAACTCAGGTTGATTTTTGAGTTAACAAGAAATTAAGAATAAATAAACTCATAAAATCATGCAAAAGTGGTTTTTATCTCAAATAGAGTTTAGTTCTCTTTTTCAACTCATCATCAAATGTTGAGTTTAGAAAGTTAACAAATTGAAATTGAAAATTGATTTAAAGTTAACTGCTTTTCTGATTGTGCATGATTTAATATGAATTAATTTAATAAATAAAGTAATTTATTTTCCACTTAACTGATTTTGAATTAAAATAATTGATTTATGGGTTAATCAATTATTAAATCAAACTTTATTCCAATTAAATCATTAAATTTGACAACTTTAATTTTAAATGAATTAAATAAATATTCAATTGATTGTTTGTAGGAATTTTGATTTATTGTCAAAATAAAAACAATATTAATTAGGAATAAATGTGATTAAATCTAATTAAATAATTAAGTGGCAGAACTAAATTAATTAATTAAATATTCATCATATTCAATTAATCAACTTTAGAATAAAGAATGACATTTATCACCAAATAATATTCAATTAAAGATAATTATGATAAATTAGGAATATTCCCCGATGTAGAATTAAGATAATCAATTAGGTTTTTGATAAACTGATGTGCAGATGTGTCTTAGGTTAGGACTTTGATGTCAATTTCGGTCAAATTGAGGATGTAGGAGGTTAATGAACCTATAGCCCATTTTGGAGGTATTACATTTTGACCCTCTTTGAATCACTGTGCAAAGCGCAGTGGTTCAAAGATTAATCTGTGTTTGATAAAGATGTTGAAACTGATTTGAAAGATGAATCGATTCCGAGACATAAACCAATTGAAACATTGGAAAAGTTGATTCAGGTCCTGGTTGACCAAGAATCATGATGATGTCAACTATAGCAACGATGAATTGGTGATTACAAAAAAGTATCAAAATGCTTGATTCTAAACCTTATGATTACGAAGAAGTGAGTGACCTGATTGTCCAAAGGAATCAAAATGGTATCACATCTGAATCCTTCAGTTACGAAGAACCAAGAAAATAACACAACTAAACCGATGGTTATGAAGAGGTGATACAATTTACATGATTGATTAGGATACTAGATTGATATGGATCTTGATGAACCTGATATGCTCCAAGCGATGTGCCCCAAGTGATGAGGATTTTTTATGAATCAACAACTAGACGTGGTTGTTGTCTTGATTAATGAAAGAAAGATTTGATTGACATAATTAGTTAATGATGTGTAATACCATGCCCCCTTCGGGATGAAAATCAAAATCTGGCAAGAAAAGCCAATGTTGTATAGTTTAGAAGCATGTTAATTGATTTGAGAAGTGGTTGTACACATCTGAAAATGCGTTCTACATCGTTTGGAGGTCCTGGAGACCAAGTTTGACTAGGTTTGACCATGAGTTGACCATGGGTGACCAATTTGAAATTTTGATAGTTTGATGTAAGATAATTAGTTAAGTTGAATTCTGGATTTCTGTGATGATTGAAGGTCGATTATGCAAGCAGTCGGTCATCCTGGGTCTGAAAATTTGAAATCATTATTTTGACAATATAAATGATCTCATATTTTGATTTTGATCTTGAAAATGGGTTTAGAACATCGAAATTAGCCAAGGGTGCTTTCTTGGTGATCTGTTAAGAAGACCTTCATGTGATACTTAGTCCTTATGATATGTTTAGCATAGTTTTGGAGAATTATTAAACATCAAGCTGATTTGGGCAATCGTGAGATAAATGCAAACCTAAGACCTAGGACCTAGTCACTGATCATGTGTCGGTCATTTTCATCATTGATTTTTTATTAGGTAACCAGTTAAATCAATACAACATCCACTAGTTAGGAAACTATGAATATATGAATATTAATTTTTGTGCCAAAGTCAATACAACGCCCACTGGCTAGACAACCATGGATATATGAATACTAATTTTGTTTTCAGAATGTCGGATTAGATATAAGCACCAAGGCATAAATGCCAGGATGACTTGAATATCATGTCCATTTTGATATAGTAATTGGTATAAGCATTAGAACACAAATGTTGTGATGACCTGAATACGCCTTGCAAAACAAAAATGCCAAACAATTTATAGAATTCATTGTTGTCTCCAATGTGAATTACCCACAATGACCCTTTATTGTTCACATCCTTGGATAATAGTCGTTCATAGTAGGATTGAGAAATCATTCAAAAAGATGGAAGCAAGATCAAACTTCCTTGAATTTTTTGGGTATCAATGGTTGAGGTACTCATGGCCATCCAACACGTGATGGAGGCTCTTAAGACAGACACCATTTCAATCTAGAATTTCCAAAGTTATTAGATTTTCTCTCAAAGAAGAAAAAAAAGAAAAGATTATGCCCCTAGTAATCACTCTCTAAATCCTGTAAAGGACATCATCGAAGAGCTTGAAAGGACACAATATGCAAAAATCTCAATGTGAATCAGTAAGCATACAAAGAAGATTAAAGCACGTAGCAAAGATTGTTTTTGTTCGTGTTGATGTTTGTTTATGTTGTTGTAGATGCAAAATCCTTTCTAGAAAGGAGACTGACTGACTGACTCAGATGTAGCTTCAAAGGACCTTGATTGGATATGACACATCTGAGATACTGAGGACTGTAGGCTATGACTTTGATTGCCCCCAAGTTTGAACATTGATAGGAGACAGACACTTTTACCAATTGGTGTACAGACTGACTTTATTGAAACAAGGATATATACAGACTAAAGCATACTGAAAGCTAAGAAAGACCAAGATTGTGCAGATAGATGGAGCATTTTGAACAAGTGGCACCCATTTGCTGGGTTTTCACCATCTTGGCAGAGATTCTATTTTTGCTACCAAGGCACTTGTTTCTAGGTTTTCACCAAGGCACTTTTTCTTTTTCTCATTTTTTTGTATTTTTCATGTTTTCAATTTTTTTTGTACTTTTGATATTTTTTACTTTTTTTTGTCATACATCAAGGTGCCTATTGCTAGGTTTTCACTAGGATGATCATTTTTTTGGACTTTGTCCAATTTTTATGATTTTTTAAGGACATTTTGCAAAGATTGAATGCCTTAGGCGTAGAATTTCTTTAGATGTAGAATGTTGATTGGTTCTTGAAGTTGTTCTCCTTCAGTCATTGAGAGTTGATAGGATCTAGAGCCAAAAGTAGTAGTGATTACAAAGGGACCCAGCCAGTTGGGTTTAAACATCCCTTTGCGCTCTCAATGTGATTGATTTTTAGGATTCTCTCTCAAGACTAGATCGCCAACCTGAAATTCTCTATGTCTGACTTTCTTGTTGTAGCCTCTAGACATTCTTTTCTAATATACTCTAAGATGATCATATGCTGCTTGTTTGCACTCATCTAGTAGTTCAAGTTTTTGCAACCTAGACACTCTATAGTCATCATTAGTTACTAGACCATCATTCTAATTCTTAATGATGGGATTTCAACCTCAATAGGTAGTACCGCTTCAGACCCATAAACTAAAGCAAATGATGTAGCCCCAGTGGGTGTTCTGATACTTGTTCTGTAGGCCCAGAGAGCTGGATTGATCATGAGATGCCAGTCTCTTCCTATTTTATTAACTGTGCAATGTAAGATTTTCAATAGATTCTTGTTTGAAACCTCTTCTTGTCCATTCCCTTGAGGATAGTAAATGGATTACCAATGTTGTGTAATCTTGAATTTAGAGCATAAGGAGTCTAGGTCCTTGTTCTTGAATTGGCATCCATTATCTTTGACTATTGAATGTGGGATACCATACCGACATATGATGTAGTTTAGGATGAACATTGATATTTTCTTATTGGTTGCTTGAGTCAAAGGGACTGCTTCTACCCATTTTGTGAAATAGTCTATAGCTGTAATAATATGGGCATGTCCATTAGAAGAATGAGGATGTATCGCTCCTATAAGACCAAATTCCCATTGTTGAAAAGGCCATTATGTAGTAAAGGGGATAAGATCTCTCCCTGGTGCATGAATCAAATTCCCATGGACTTGACACTTTTGACAATTCTTTGCATATTTGATAGCCTCTTTTTCCATTTTAGGCCAATAGTACCCAGCCCTGTTAAGTTTTTGAGCTAGTGTTAAACCATTCGAATGTGATCCACATATACCATCATGGACTTCCTCTAATGCACGTTGAGACTCTTCACATTCTAAACACCTAAAGAGAGTACCATCTAGACTCTGTTTGTATAGATCATTGCCAATGATAACATATCGAGATGTGTTTTGGATAAGGTTTCATTTCTCATCCCGGTTAAAGGATTTAAGAATGATTTGGTCTTGAAGGTAGGAAAATAGGTGTTTGTATTTGGAAGAATCATGACCTACAACAATGCAAATCATTCAGGTTTCTGGGCAATCATAGGCTAGGAATGACAATGCTTCCACCAAGAACTTGTAATGTAGCTCATGTTCAAGCTATTATAGTAGAGATGATAACGTTTCCATAGCATCAACATCCTTATTCTCCATTCTAGGGATTTTCTCAAATGTGATAGATATGAAATATTTCTTTAGATCATCTACCATGTGTTTGTATGGAACTAACTTTTCATCCTTCATTTTGTATACATCATTGACTTGATGGATAACTAGTTGTGAGTCCCCATGAACATGTAACTCTATCACTCACCACTCAATTGCTATCTTCATGCCATTAAGAAGGGCTTCATATTCAAAAATATTGTTTGTGCAAGGAAATTTTATTCTGAATGCTTTAGGTATTGAGTAACCTTGTGGTGTTAGGAATAGTATGCCTACTCCAGATCCATTTTGTGTATAGGAGCCATCAAAGAATAGTTGCCATGTTCTAGAAGAGAGATTCATGATAGAGGAATCTGGGAATTCCATTTGCATTGGTGTATCATCAAACAATGGTGCGTCAACCAACTGATCAACAATGACTTGGCCCTTGATAGCTTTTCTTTCAACATATTCAATGTCAAATTCACTTAATAGCATCACCCATTTAGCTAATCTACCTGTGAGGGCAGCTTTGCTCAATAAGTATTTCAATGGATCTATCTTAGCTACCAATTGTGTGGTATGAGCCAACATGTAATGTCTCAGTTTCTATGATGTAAAGATCATAGCTAGACAAGCTTTCTCAATAATTGAATAGTTATTCTCGTATGCTACCGATGCTCTATTGATGTAGTATATAGCTCTCTCCTTGTTATCATCATGTTGTGCTAGTAATGCCCTCAGTGATGTATCTATAGTGGAGACATACATAATCAATGGTTTTTCTTGAATAGGAGGTATCATAATAGGAGGATTTGATAGATATTGCTTGATGTGGTTGAAATTCTTCTCACATTCTTCATTTCATGCAAAAGTCACACCTTTATGTAATGTTTTTGTAAAAGGTTGTGATATGTCTGCCAATTGAGAAATGAAACGCATGATTGCTTGCACTCTCCCTTGTAGAGTTCTCATTTGATTGATATTTTTGGGTGGTTGCATCTCCATTATAGCCTTGACTTTAGCAGTATCAACTTCAATCCTTTCTTTGATACAATATATCCTAAGAGCTTTCTAGAAGTGACACCAAAAGCACACTTTTTAGGGTTCAGTCTGAGACTAAACTTCTCCATTCTATCTAGCATTTTTCTCAAGTCATTCAGATGTTCATATCTTATCATTGATTTAGCCAAGGTGTCATTAGCATAATCATCCATAGTTCGATGCATCATGTCATGATGAATAGATGTCATGGCTCATTGATATGTAGCACCTGTGTTTTTGAGACCAAATGGCATGACATTCCAACAGAAAGTACCCCATGCACATGTGAAAGCAATTTTCTCTTGATCTTTTGGAGCAATTTTGATTTGGTTATATCCAAAGAAACCATCCATTAAAGAATACATTTCAAAACCCACAGTCATGTCCACTATCATATCGATGTCTGGTAATGGAAAATCATCCTTAGGGAATGCTTTGTTCGCATCTCTAAAATCTATGCATACTCTTATGGATTTGTCTGGTTTTGAAATAGGAACAATGTTGGAGATCCATTCTGCATAATCTATGACTAGGATAAATCTAGCTTTTAGTAACTTTTCTAGCTCGGCTTTGACTAGGAGTGCAACATGTGGATGCATCTTGCACAATTTCTATTTAACAGGTTTGGCTCCTAGAGCGCCAGAAATGTGTGTGTGAAAATTGTACCTAGCTATGGACATAAAACTTCAGTAAAACATTAGAGGTTAGCAAATCAAGAAATTTGTAATATAAATGAAACTAAGCTAACTAGATGATTTACTGCCTTCTAGTAGGTGCGAGTATGGTATTCTCATATTAGACTGAAATCAGTGACAATGCAACACCTAAAAGAAGGATTTAAATGATTGAAAGCAATGAAGATGAAATGCAGATTAATCTTTTTTTTTTTGGATTTTGTATGCAATAAGATGAAAAAATTGATATTAAAGTAACCTAGAATGAATTGGAATGATATGAAAATTAATCTAACAATGATATGCAATGAATGAATGCTATGAACCCTCAAAACCAATAAAAAAAATCTCACAATCACCTCGTGTGCAAGAGCTTGATTCTTCAGATGTCAATTCGCCAGAGTAAGGATGCAAATTCGAGGGATGTATTATGAAGAGATGAGCCTTGTTTTTATAGAAATCCAGGGTTTGAGGATGCATAAGAAAAACCATAAATCACTCTTGATAAACTTAGGTTGATTTTTGAGTTAACAAGAAATTAAGAATAAGTAAACTCATAAAATCATGCAAAAGTGGTTTTTATCTCAAAATAGAGTTTAGTTCTCTTTTTCAACTCATCATCAGATGTTGAGTTTAGAAAGTTTGCAAATTGAAATTGAAAATTGATTTAAAGTTAACTGCTTTTCTGATTATGCATGATTTAATATGAATTAATTTAATAAAAAAAGTGATTTATTTTCTACTTAACTGATTTTGAATTAAAACAATTGATTTATGGGTTAATCAATTATTAAATCAAACTTTATTCCAATTAAATCATTAAATTTGACAACTTTGATTTTAAATGAATTAAATAAATATTCAATTGATTGTTTGTAGGAATTTTGATTTATTGTCAAAATAAAAACAATATTAATTAGGAATAAATACAATTAAATCTAATTAAATAATTAAGTGGTAGAATTAATTAATTAATTAATTATTCATCATATTCAATTAATCAACTTTAGGATGAATGATGACATTTATCACCAAATAATATTCAATTAAAGATAATTATGGTAAATTAGGAATATTCCCTGATGCAGAATTAAGATAATCAATTAGGTTTTTGATAAATTGATGTGTAGATGTGCCTTAGGTTAGGACTTTGATGTCGATTTCGATCGATTTGATGATGTAGGAGGTTAATGAACATATAGCCCATTTTTGGGGTATTATAGTTTTAGGTTATATTTTCCTAGGCTCCCTGGCGGGGCATTACATGCTTCTAGCATGGGACCTTATTGCATTTTTTTGTTTCCTTATCTGAATTGTTATTTAAATTGTAATATCATTTTGTCTTAGCCAACCTTGTTGTAATCTCTATTTTTCTATACTATATATAAGTATAGTTTGTGCATTGGAAAAAGAGAAGTGTGTGAAGAAAGTGGATTGTGAGAAAACTGGCAAAGATCTATAATTAGAAGAGCAACGTTCATTAATAGTGGAAGAGAAGAAAAGGTAGTACCAATATGATACTAAGGTTGACAATGTTGTACACATCAACTACATTATTATGAGAATCTCTCTTTATATATTATAAATATTTCTATGTACCTTTTCCATAGGATAGTGAGTCTTAGGTGCACAATTTTGTTGTTGTATCTTGATACTTTGGTAGTGAGCCTCTATTTGCAAGTTTGGAGAAGTGAGTTTATGTTTATATTAATTTTTGTATTAAGAGTGAGCCTTTGGGTTCAAGTCTATAGAAATGATATCCTACCATCTTTTGTAATCAAACTATACATTAGTGAATTATCTTTGTGGGCAAGTTCTCATAGTATTTTTTCCCAGTTTGGGTTTTCCATGTATAAATTTCTTATGTTCATGTGTTGTTGGTTCTATTGATTACTTTCTTATTATTTCATGTGGTGAATATTGAAGTTATTTATTTTAATTTTAATTTATGCCAATTGGCTCCCCACCCTTACCCCCTCCCCCGCTCAGAATTTAGAGTGTTCTCAACAATTGGTATTAGAGAAAGGTTCCTCTTTAAGAAGTCTAATAACTTGAGGTAGATCTAGGATGGCACAAAACTTACACTTTTAAGGTCTAGTATTTTTTGTCTCTAATTTTCCTTATTGGAAGGACAAGATAAAAGAATATATGGAAACATTGTAGAATGGTATTTGGGATATTATACAAACTATTTTTTATCCTCCTTTTGGGATACCTTTGACTACTTATGAAGAAAGACAACAAAAAGAAGCTAATGTGAAAGAAAGACAAATTATTTTAAATAATGTATGTGACACAAAATTTGGGAAGGTGAAAGGTTTAAAAGGTGCTAAAGATATATGGGATAAGTTGGTCTTGGTATATGAAGTATATTTAAAGACAAAATAAGAAAGACTAACTAATCTCAAATAGAAGTATGAAGTCTTAAGAAAGGCATAAGATGAGAGTGTTGAAAGCTACATATACTGAGTCATAGATGTGGCTAATGGAATGATAGTTGTGAGTGGATATATAGAAGATACATATGTTATACTAAAGATATTTTTAACCCTACTAAAGGATTTCATACCAATGAAATATTCAATAAGGGAGAGAAATGATATAAGTCAGTATTCAATTGATCAAATTATTGGTTAAATTTATACATTTGAGATCACATAAGTTGAAAGAGAAAAGAGGGAGACTCGATATATAAGAGCTATTAAAGATGTTGAAACTGGGACATGCAATATGACAGAGGAAGCTGAAGCATATCTTTCAACAATATTCAAGAGAGGCAAAAGTAGATATAAATCTAATCTCTTAAGTTTTTTAATGTCTAAGAAAGGGACATCTTTCTAATGATTTCAAGTATAAGGAATATCTTAGTGAATCAGAAGATGATGATAGAAAAGACAATAAAAAGAAAGGTGAATTAAGAAAGAAAATAAATTTCAAATGAACGGGTAAAAACAAATTATGTTCAATGGAAGAATACTTTTCAAAAGATGAAGATACTAATGAAATAATCAAGGAGTCTTTTTTTCTATCTATTTCTCAAAAGAAAGAGGATATTACATTGCATGATAAAATTGTTAGAGGTGCATGGATTATTGATTTTGGATGATAAAATCATATGACGTGAGAGAAGAGAATATTTATCATGTTTGAAAAATATGTTGGTGGAACAATCAAATTTGCAGGAGAAGGAAGTGCATAAAGAAAAGATATCGGAAGCATTTCAATTGATGGAAAGCACAAAACTGATGATGTTTATTATGTTGGGGGTTTGAGACATAAATTTTTGAGTGTTAGTAAAATGTGTAAGAAAGGTTATGAAGTTATGTTGAAAAGTGATGAATGTGTTAAAAAAAAGAAAAAAAAATTGGTAAAAGGGTTGTTGAAGGTATTGTGACTAACAAGAACATCTACTGTATTGAAGAAAAATGTGAGAATTTGTATTTTCTAACTCAATGCAATGAACAATGGGGATATGAAGTTGATATGGATCTCAATCAAGACAAAGTGGATTTTTCATTTCTAAAGAATGGTGAAGAGAGAAAGGTTCTGGTGGGGGTTGAATGGGTTTTGGTAAAACAAATGTAGGAAGAAAACAAGAAGTTTATGGTAGACCAAAAGTAGGAAGAAGACAAAAAGGTTTTGATAGATCAAAAGTAGGAAGAAAACAAGAAGGATATGGTAGACGAGATTTAGGAAGAAGATAAAAAGGATATGGTAGACCAAAAGCAATTAGAATATAAAAATGAACTAGTAGAACGAAATTAGATGGAAAAAAAATTGGTGTAGGAAAATGTTAGAAAGGGGTTGACAAATTAGAGACATTTTCCTATTCATTCCAAGTATTCTCCTTTTGATAGACTTTTTTTTTCTTGTAATAAAGTAGGGCATAGAGCTAATGAATGTAGAAGTCTAAAAAGGAGTAATTCTTTTAATGGAATATGCTATCATTACAATAAGTTAGAGAATAATTCAATTTAGTAAAGAAGTAGAGTGAATTTCAAGAGCTTTAGTAGATTGAATGGGAATATAAATGTCAAGAACTTTAATGGATACTACTACGATTGTAATGAATATGGACACAAAAAGGTTGAATGTAGTATAAATATCAATCTCAGAAATAATGAAACTACTAAAATGAAAAAGGATGATCTGGTTTGTTATAAATGTAACAGGACATATTGCAAGTTTCAACAAGGATGGTGTAGTTTTATATAAATGTAATACGATAGGACATATTGAAAATTTGTACAAAGATATGGAAAAATATGATGATTGTTCAATGAGTTTACAAGACTCGAAAGAATGAAATAAGATATATTTGATGTGGAATAGAGAAGGTGCTTCTAATGGTAGTTTGGCATCCATTCTGGATGTTGTTTCCTCCTTTATTAAATGACTTGGACTATAGGGTCTGAGAGGGAGTTTTCATATAAATTTGTTTCTCCCTTCAAGGCTGAATATTGGGTATCCTCTTAGCATGGAAATAAGGTGTGAAGGTTTTCTAGAGGTAAGATCAATTATTTGTGGTTTGGAAAGGTGATTATAAGGTCATGTAAATAGTATATTAGTTGATCAAATTTGGATTACACAAATGTTATGCATTTGGATAATTTGAATAACAATGTTGTTGAATATAGAAGTTTCTTAAATGAGTTGAATTTATCCTACAAAACAACTGGGGAAGAATGTATGAGCATTATTTTGACTTCAAAAGACATTGATGATACATATTTTAAAGATATGGAATAACTATCCATTGTTGTTGGTGAAGGAAAAGATAAGGGAAAATGACACAAGGGAGGATGAGGAGAGGGGCCAAAGGCACACCCTAATAAGATCCACCTTGCAGAGATCACACGCAGAAGCAACAACACAACAAGTGAGAGAGAGAATGCAGGGATCTTTCATATATTTACTTCAATTGATTCATACATGTCAGGCTGTAAGGCCTTCTTGGTTTAGGCCAAATATTGTAATCCAGTACATAAGTCCTCCAACATGTGAGGATCTATCAACAATCTCTAATTTTCTATCTTCTATCTTTTTCCCCAAAACCCCTTCCTAAACTCTAACCAAACAACTACAGTTATACAAGAGGCTGCCAAACAAGTCAGCCTTTAGATCCACCATTAATGGAAGGGATGACTAGATCTAGGTCCACATGCTTCCCAATGATAGGTACCAACATTAAATTTGCAACCCAAATTAAATGCATAAGTCAGCCTCAACAAAAATCCAAAATAAAAAAATCAGTAAGAAAGGAAACCAAGCACTAGACAAGCATCACTAAGTGCAAGGGAAATTCACCAAGCACCAGAGAGATAATCGACAAACACTAGTAAATAAAGAAAACTAAGAAACATCGAACCAACTCGATAAAAGAAGGAACCAAGCAACACTGAAAACTACAAACATCTTTTTCGTGACACAAGATTTCCAAAGACCCAAGATGCTCTTGCATCAGACACCTAGGGTTGTTTGAAACTGATTCTCCAAATCATGAAGTAGGTATGATCCGAGCTGCATCCAACCCAGATTATGAAATCCATGAGCTGTCTTCAATCAGTCTATTCTTCCACTTTACAAGATATTCCATATATTTTTTTCCTCTTGTGCTTCTGCCAATTCTTTGCTCCAAAATCTTCTAAACTTCTTCCATTTGTTTCTTAGGATAATCCATCGGTACTGTCATGTCTTCATCAAATTCATGATATTTATACAAATCAACAATGTTAAATATAGGTGATATATCCATGTCATTAGGTAACTCAATCTCATATGCATTTCCACTATCAAATTTCCTCAAAATCTTGCAAGGTCCAAACTTCTTCATTTTCAGCTTCCCATATGTTTCAACAGGAAATTGACCTTTCTTCAAATGAACCATTACTTCATCACCGACTGCAAAAGTCTTATGTCTTCTTGATCTGTCAGCTCTGTCTTTGTATTTCTAATTACTTACTTCCAACTTATGTTTCACATCTTCATGAAATGTCTTCATGTACTCAGAAAACTTCACTCCTTTAGCACTTCTCTTTCATTCATCAACAATATCCCACAAATTAGATATACCTCTCGGTCGTATGCCATTTACAATCTCAAAAGGTGTTTTTATAGTACTCCTATTCACTGAATTATTGTATGCAAACTTTGCTTGTGCCAACACAGAATCCCAATTATTTGGTGTGTCTCCAACTAAACATCTCAAAAGATTTCCCAAACTTGTATTCACAACTTCTATCTATCCATCGGTGGGTGAAATGTTGAACTATATTTCAACTTGGTACCAATCTTCCTCCAAAGAGTTTTCCAAAAGTATCCAACAAATTTACTATCCCGGTCAGAGATAATACTCCTCGGCAATCCATGCGATCTGACAATTTCCTTAAAGAAAAGATCTGCTATATGTACTACATCTGATGTCTTTCTACAAGGTATAAAATGTGTCATTTTAGAAAATCTATCCAAAGCAACAAATACATAATCATTACCTCTTACTGTCTTCGATAAGCCAAGAAAAAAATCCATATTGATGTCACTCCAAGGTTTCTTGGGAACAAAAATCAGTGTATACAATCCAGTATTCTGACTTACTCCTTTTGCAACTTGACAAATTCAACAACTTTTCACAAATTTTTGAACATCTTTATACAACTATGGTCAAAAGTATTTCTCCTTAAGAAAATTCAATGTTTTATCAATACTAAAATGTCCAGCCAATCCACTACTATGTTTCTCCCTTATCAAATTAGTTCTCATTGGTCCTCTCGGTATACACAACTGAATACCTTTAAACAACATACCTTCTTGAATGAAATCTTTATCCCATTTAGTACTCGGTTGATCTTGAATAGGTGCTTTGCACTTTCTCCACAGCTCTGAAAAATTAGGATCAAATTCAGAAGAATCTCTCATGTCATCAAAGCCAAGAACTTCAATTTTCATCTCGGTCATCAAATATCTTCTTCTACTCAATGCATCAACAACTCGGTTAGTGACTCCACTCTTATGCTTTATCACAAATGTATAACTTTGCAAATACTCAACCCATTTCATATGTCTCTGATTTAACTTATTCTGACTACCCAAATAGTATAAAGCCTTATGATCGGTATACAACACAAATTCACTCAGTATCAAATAATGTCTCCATTTCTTTAGTGCTTGAACAATAGCATAGAATTCTTGATCATACATAGAATATTTCCTTTTTGCATCATTCAACTTTTCACTAAAGAAAGCAACAGTTTTACTTTCTTGACTCAATATAGCTCCCATTGCACTACCACTTGCATCACATTCCACTTGAAATAGCTTATTTTAATCAAGCAATGCTAAAACAGGCAATTTGGAAACCTTCTACTTCAAAGTCTCAAAACTTTTATCAGCTCCAAGTGTCCACTTGAATTCTCTTTTATCTCCTCTCATAGTCTCATTCATAGCATTACATATTGAACTACAATTCCTTATGAACTTTCAGTAAAAACTTGCCAAACCATGAAATGATCTTACCTCACTAGCACTCTCAGGTGTAGGCCAATTCAAAATAGCTTCAACCTTCTCAGGATCCATTTTCAAACCATCAACTAAAATCACAAATCCCAAATACACAATCTCCTCTTTCATGAATGAACACTTTTTCAGATTTATCAGCAACTTTTCTTCTTTCTATCTTTGCAATACTTGTTTAACATGCAAAAAATGTTCTTTCGTAGTCTTACTAAATATCAGAATATCATCAAGATATACAATCACAAATTTACCCAAGAATTTCTTCAAAACTTCATTCATCAATCTCATAAAAGTACTCAATGCATTAGTTAAACCAAAAGGCATAACCAACCACTCATACAAACCTTCTTTTGTCTTGAGAGAAATCTTCCATTCATCACCTTAACTAATTTTGATTTGATGATATCCACTTTTAAAGTCAATTTTGGTGAAATACTTTTCTCCAATCAAACTATCCATTATGTCATCCATTCTCGGTATAGGAAACCTATATTTCACTATTATCTTGTTGATGGTTCTGGAATCAATACACATTCACCATTCTCCATTCTTCTTTGGTTCCAATACAAAAGGTACTACATAAGGACTCAAACTTTATTTGATCAAACCTTTCTGCAATAATTCTTGAATCTGTCAGTTCAATTCCTGATTCTCGGTAGGTGTCAACTGATGTGGTGCTTTATTCGGTAAACTAGCTCCAAGGATAAGATCCATGCAATTATCAATGCTTCTCCTCGGTGGAAAACCATCAAGTACATTATCAAAAATGGTTTCAATGTACTCAGTGAGTAACTTATCAATCTCATCAGGGATAGTATCATATGTTTTCTTACTTAGTTTGTTAGGAATCATAGAAAAACATACATCATTCTTCTTCAAATCCTTAACAAACTTTCTTCCTTCCATCAGGCAAACCTTCATAGATGTGAAAACATTACTAACAGATTCTTCAATCAAAGGTAACAAGATTTGTCCTCTCCCATCAGCACAAATAGTATATTTATGCAATTTCCCATCATATATAGCATGTCTATCATATTGCCAAGGTCTACTCAACAAAACATGAGAACAATCCATAGGGATGATATCACATAACACCTTATCATAGTACTTTCCAATTTTCAAATTCACATAACATTGTTCACTTACCAAGAGTGTATGCTCATCTTTGATCCATGAAATCTGATAGGGCTTTAGATGTTCCGACCTTTTCAACTGCAAGTTTGTGACCATTTCCTCAGATGCTAGATTCTCTAAGCTACCACTGTCAATGATTACCTTCCAAACTTCATCAGAAACTTTACGTCTGGTCTTGAACAAACTTTTCCTTACCATATCTTCCTTATTACTTTCACTCCAAAGTGCTCTCCTTACCATCAAGTTATTTTCCTTCTCAGGTTCATTCGGTGACTCCTCTTGCACCAAAGCATTTCTACTGGTACTAACCTTCTTACTTACATGTGTACACTCAAATGATCTATTTCCTTCTTCTCTATAATTGTAACAAGTTCCTCACAAAATACCTCTTCCTCTTCCTCTAGGGAATCTACCATGAGATCTACCTCTTCCTCTAGGGAATCTACCACCTCTACCTCTTTGTCTTTTATCATGTCTCTTGTTCAATTTATCCTCAGCTTTCAATGCAAATTGATAAGCCTCTTCAATGTTCTCCAATTTGACCAAACTGATTTCTTCTTGGATGGAAACTCTCAAACCATTCAAGTATCTAGCAATTCTTCCCACATCATCTTCATCATGTCCAGATCTGATATCTAATCTATAGAATTCCTCAGTATATTCCTTTACCGAGCTATCTTTCTACCTCAAACTTTGCATTTGCCTAACTAGGTTAATTTGATAATCACAAGGTAAGAACTTCCCTTTCGATTTATTCACCATTTTCCTCCATACCTTGATTTTTTCTTTGCCTTTCCTCTTTTTGTCCGGTTGCAGATGTTCCCACCAGAAGGATGCATGAATTTTCAACTTTGTGCTTGCAATTTTCACCTTCTTTTCGTTAGGTACATTCTCATACTCAAAGTACTTTTCCATCTCAATGATCTAATCCACCAATTCATCATAATCTAGTTTTCCACTATACTCAGGAGGATTAAAGTGTGGTGTAGACTTTAGACTTGTCAAAGCCTTCAAGAATATTTCCTCACCTTGATCCATCACAAGTGCAGGTTCTACATCACCTTGTTCTACCACAATTTCATCATCACTAACATCTTCAAGATGTCTTCCTCTTCTTTGGGTTGTTTCAACAACTTCTAATCTAGCAACAAGTTGTCTCAACATGTCTACCAATCTTGGATCTACATCTTGCCTCCCATGAACCATCTTGAAAACCCTCTATAATTGTAGGCCAGATCGCAATCTGCTACCCCACAAAAATTCAACTAAGGCTTCATAAGAAGGAACCTTCAAACCTAGATTCACAAACCTAGATCCAGATCTCACCTTACTCTGATACCACCTAACACAAGGGAGGATGGGGAGAGGGGCCAAAGGCACACCCTAACCAAATCCACCTTGTAGAGATCACACATGGAAGAAACAACACAAAAAGTGAGATAGAGAAAGCAAGGATATTTCATATATTTACTTCAATTGATTCATACATGTCAGGCTGTAAGGCCTTCCCAATTTAGGCTAGATATTACAATCAAGTACTGAAGTCCTCCAACATGGGAGGATCTATCAACAATCTCTAATTTTCTATCTTTTATATTTTCCCCAAAAATCCCTTCCTAAACTCTAACCAAACAACTACATTTATACAAGAGGTGACCGAACAAGTTGTCCTTCAAATCCACCATTAACGGAAGGGCTGACCAGATCTAGGTCCACACGCTTCCCAATGATAGGTACCAACATTAAATCTATGACCCAAATTAAATGCATAAGTCAGCCTCAACACAAATCCAAAATAAACAACTTGGTAAGCAAGGAAACTGAGTGCCAGACAAGCATCACCGAGCACCAGGGAAATTCATCGAGCACTAGAGAGATAACCAACCAATATCAGTAAAAAAATAAAACTGAGCACTGAACCAACTCGGTCAAAGAAGGAACTAAGCAACACTGAAAACTACAAACATCTTTTTGGTGACACATGATTGCCAAGGACCCGAGATGCTCCTGCATCATAAAAAGTATGAAAAAGATGTATGTTGATGTTTTAGCAAAGAGTGTTAGATGGATGAGCCTAGAGTGTTTCTTTTCTCTAGTGATTGTTCCAAGTGACAGAGAAAAGGAAGATAAAGAAGATATTGATGTTCAAGAAGCTTTTGTTGGTGAAGAGCATGTTGATTCTCTTGTCTCATCAGATGAAGATAATTTTTCAATTGAAAAGTTTCCTACTATGTTAAGTTAGTCAGGAGGACTAAATTTTTTTGAAGATAAGTCTCATTATATGATTAGGATATTTTTAAGTTTCTCTAGTAGAAGCTTGGGGTTGTTTCCCTTCCTTATATATTAGTGCATCAGAGTGGTGCATCTATCTAGGAGGAGCCTTTTGACGTATTTTTATTCTTGACTGACGCTAATGGATGTTATTAGAGTTGTGCAATGGTAAGCATGTTCTTGGCCTTTGTCTATGATGGAAAGGGGCAGAAAGATAAGGAAATTATTTATTAGTTAAAGATTTTTTTTGTTGTTTCAGTAAGGAAGAGTTGATAGTAATTTATATCTTAGTAAAATAATTTTGTGGCTATTTTTTTTCAATGAAAAGGAGGAGATTTTTTGAAATATATTTTTGGTTTTATTTTGTCAATAATGTCAAAAATTGTGATCCAGAGATGTTTGTGTTTTCTTAAACACTATGGTCCATAATTGTTATATTTGAAGAAGTAAGATTGTGTGTTGGGCATGTTGGTGCTATTGAACTTATAGAACATCCAAAGACATGTATGTATTTAGTGGAAGGAAAGTATATATATTCAATGTTATAGAACAATGGAAGATAGCTATGTATTCAGTTCTATAGAATAGTGGAAGGTAGAGATGTATTATTGAGATTGTTTTCAGTGATGATAGTTATTCAGTTGTGTTTTTCAAAAGGTTTATACTTTGGAATTCAAGGTTGAAGCTATGCATTTATGATTTGGATTGTATTCAAGCTTTGGTCTTGGTTGTGGTGTTTCCCTATGATTTAGAAATTATTTTTGGTGATTAGGAAATAGTATCTTCATGTGTTGAATTTAAGATTTCTTCTTGGTCTAGTGTGGAAATACATGTTGATAGATTCTAACATGGACTATTGGCAAGTGATATTATTTCTGATATGGTGTGTGGATCTCACCATGGCATGTCATGGTCTAGATATAGTTGGAAAGTTAAATGGTTCTTTGGGCAATGTGACTATACATTTGAGATGGAAAAGTTCTAATAATTATAGATCTAGCATTGGGCTATGTGTAGCGTGCTCTCTCTCTCTCTCCTAGAGTTGATCCACCTTTTTTATTTAGGTCCAGTTTATACATTTAATGTTTATCTCTTATACATATGGGTTTGTGCTATATGTGGCCTATGCATTTAATGTTTATATCTTATATAGTTGGGTTCATTCTATGTTTTGGTCTAGATGCTTCTAGAATGGGACCTTATTGCATTTTTTTTTCCTTGGATGAATTATAACTTAAATTGTAATATCCTTTTACCTTGTCCAACCTTGTTGTAATCTCCAATGATATATCTTGTATATACATAAATTTTGTGCTTTGGAAAAATAGAAGTGTGTGAAGCAAGTGGATTGTGAATGAACCAAAGAAGATCTACAATCAGAAGAGTGGATTTTAGTGATAGTGGAAGAGAAGAAAAGGTACTGACATTGTGTTGTTGAGGTTGATAGTGTTGTGTAGATCAACTACATTATCAAGAAAATCTCTCTTTATCTATTATAAATATTTGTATGTACCTTTTCCTTGGGACGGTGAGTCTTAGGAGCACAAGTTTGTTGCTATATCTTACTGCTTTCACAGTGAGCCTCTATTTGGAAGTCCAAAGCAATGAGATATTATCTATATTCATTTTTGTATTAGCAATGAGCCTTTGGTTGCAAGTCAAGAACATTGAGCTCCTACCATCTTTTGTAATTAGACTATATATATATCAATAAATTATCTTTGTGTCCATGTGTTTTTGGTTCTATTCATTACTTTCTTATTATTTCATGTGGTGAACATTGAAGTTAGTTAGTGTGAATTTGGTTTATGCTGATTCAAAACCTCCCTCTCAACATCCAAAGTTGTTCAACAGGATCTAGAAAAGAGCAAGATGGAATAAAATTAAAAATTTTGGGACATTTTCTCAATGACACCCTTTTTAACATATTCACTATTTGATTTCCAATATCTTTAACAATATATTCCTTCATCTTATATATTTACAATTAAATCTAAATTTCATAAATTGAAATTTGATGTGTTATTTAATCACAACCCTTTGTCTTCAAATAGGTTTTCATTGTAAATTAATTCATTTAATTAGAATATAATATAAGAAAGATTCTATTTTCATCACACGTTTAAAATAAATAAACTTTACAATAATATGATGAATGATTTTTTTGATTAATTAAGAAACCAAAAGAGGGGGATAACCCTTATAATAACACAACTAGGAGACTGTAAAGAAAATAAAAACACATCAACAAAGGTGCTAGAATAAATAAATTAAGGCTATGAGAGGCACACTAACAAAAAAGTAACAGAGGGGAACTAGGAGCGCAATAGGCCACATCTGGCCACTGACAATGTAGGTGCCAAAAGAAGCCACTAACAAAACACTGCTAGTAACTCATAGAGTGGGGAAAAATGGATAACAAAGTGGTATCAAAAGCATCTTAAGACAAAAAAATGACATCTTCCAATTGAAAATTCACCCCCATCTATGATAATCCTTTCAACCTCAATATCAAAGGAGTCCACTGTTAGAATAATTGAGAGGGGGTTGAATCAGTTATCCACAGTCCCAAATACAAAATGTATATCCAAAAACAATTTAAACAAATTTCTGTAGCTCGGTAACATAGAATAGTAAATTGTCTATGCTTTTACTGATTACCAGTTAATAACTTGTAGTAAATACCGATCAAATCAAATATGCAACATGTAAAGTATGATATCCAACAATCATCACAATCAACTCATAACAAAAGAGATTTAACATGGAAACCCTGTAAAGGGAAAAACCACCTGGGACCGGTAACCCAAAAATTGTTCACTCTTCTGAAGTGAGGTCGATGAAGACCCAACCCTATTAAAGGTTACAAAACACACTGTAAGGTGTGACCTTTTTAGAGTATTTAACACTAACCATTATCATCCAACCAGCATTCACTATGGGGTTGACAGGATAACAAATGTACATTCTATGAATGACATTACAAGACTTTCTAGTCTACTTGGTTAAGAGATTTATCTAATTACAATGGTTAAACTATAATAGTGGGTGACCTAATTACACTACAACTTGATTTGTAGATGTACAGATCTATATTATGCTCATTCAAATCCTCTGATTAGTATATCAATTCTGTTCAACAATATTCAATAACTTACTATCTCTCAATTATAGCTTTCTGACGCTTGGTAATCTCTGTAGTTCGGTTCTCCTTAACCAGTTTGATCAGGCATGCATGAAGCTTGTTCATGCGATATCTCTATAATATTCTTTCCTCCAGCATATGTTTCATAATGAAACCCTAGGCTCTTAAATAGACAAATAAACTATTTTCCTTTCATCCATCATATTTTTCCACTTAATCTCCTTTGCTAATTTTGTTGCTTAAACCTTCCTTGGTTGATGTGTTAGTAACGCATTTCAATTCTATCCTTTAGATCTTCCTTTAATATTTCTAGCTGTCGATCTCATAACAAACTTTATCTTTCCACTCTGTGATCATACGCTTTACAGCTCATCAACTTCTGTCAGCTAAACTAATCATTTAGTTCTTTTGTTCATTCTCGATTAACAAAGAAATGTGTCAGTGAACACAAGCTCAGTTTAAACTATGCTCATTATACACTACATTTCTTGGTGTATATTGGAATGCTTCATTAACCGACCACACTGCTTTGTAACATTTTTCCCCCAACTTCATTAACAGATTAATGCAACATAATCAAGTCAACAATATGAAGTCATAGACTCATCAATAAGTTACCAAGAGTATTCCTTATCTTCATTTGTCATATCCATCTTCCTCCATGTAGATATCTCAGTTCTTCATATTTCTCTTCTCTTCTATAGATGTATTAGATGTTTGCAACTCCATGATAAGTACTGTCAAAACTAGTTGACATCAATGACAACATAAAGCTGATTCAATTATCTTACATAACAATTTAGTTCTTGGTGATCTCTAATCATTTGATTTTTTTCAATCAGGTTCTTAATCAGTTGTAGTTCATCATCCACCTCTATAGTAGCAAGAGAGGAAGAGACTGGCCAGAAGGAGAGGATACTATAATTCCTTCCCACATCCAAATAGCCATGTAAAGGTGAAGACCACATAAATTTATAAGCCTCTAGAATAATGAAGCATGTCTCCACCTCCATAGAAGATACATCCACCTAGATAGGAAATGTGAAAGAAGGAGAAGAAAAAATAATGTGCCAAGCCCTCATGAAAGACAACATAACAACCCAAAACTAGCTACAAACATTAACCAAAAACCACAGGCTATAACAAGCCCTTGAAAAATTTCAACAAATGACTGGTCATAAGAGAAAACAAGACCATTGTCCTTATCAAAAAAATAGACAGTTCCCATGACAGGATAGAAGGAGAACCATAATAAACAACTTCTATCAAAATTTGGACTGAAACCACCAATGTCCATACTATCATCTAGAGAGATACATGCTTTCCTACTCAAACCACTATTCATAGGAAGTAACTTCAACATGCATGGTATAACCCTCTATCTTCACCATACACAAAAATTGAGGCATAGCCAACTACACCTGATAGAAAAAGGAAAGCGTCCACTGCACTAAGATCCTAATCCTAGGAACCTCCTCCATGAACCACAACCACAAAGAGCCTAGGGGATTAAGGGAACCAAATCCAAAGATCCTACCACACATCATAAAAATATTTCTCACAACCTCATCATCCCCATTATAAAAAATGGGGTAAAGAGATTCCTAACCACAAGGACTACCAAACTAGAAACCTCTTCAACTCTCCAAAAAAATAAAGAGTCATTCCATCTCTATTCATACCAAAGTGGAGAGGATTTGTCTAGCAGGGGGAAACCCAAATCCACTCAACAAGGACAAAGACACAACCAAAGAAACCAAAAAATCCCAAAATAAGATACGACTCAAACTAGTACCCCACAAAAGGGCTGCCTACAACAAGAACCTTTAATAGTAGAGAACAATCCCTACTATTAACATTAACAAGCCAAATAGGCCAATGCCTAGAGAAATAATTTGTTGAAGCAACACTAGTCACTAAGACAATTCCAACAAGAAATTGACATGGGAGGCTGTCATCTAAGAAGAAAGTTTTAGGATGGCTAAGAATGCATGGACAAGCCTCAATAGAACCGCACAAGATACAAGCATGAACATTGAAAAAATGAAAAACCAACATTTTCACTGCATTGACCAACAAGAAGAGGGCAAGACCCAACACATATAAGATGAGGCCATCACTGATGTAAGATTTCCAATGACCTGAGGATTCTCATGCATCAAAGAGCAGCACAAAAGACCTTGTATCAGAGGAGATGGTACAAAAGTTTGTTTTGAGGAAACTTAAACACCCTTGTCCCTATGTGATAAGTTGGTTCAGGATGACCACATGGTGGAGGTGAAAGAGCAATGTTGGCTTAAGTTCAATATTTGTCCATACTATGATGAGGTATTATGTGATGTGATGGATATATGGGTGTTTTCCATGTCTTGTTAGGAAAATCTTGGCAATATGATATTGGAGCTATTCATGATTGTCAAAGGAATGTGGTATCTATCATGAAGGATAGAAAATGGTTTACTTTAATTCCTTTGAAGGGGGAAGGAAGGAAAGATAAGAACATGAGTTTGATGGGAACTTACTCCTTGAAAGACTAGGCTACTTCAGATTAGAAAGTGTTGGGTTTACATCAGGTGACTGAGAAGTGAGAAGGTTATTAGGCTTGCACAATTTCTTGGGAAATTGATGAATGAAACTAGACTGGTGGGGAACAAGGATGGAGATAATTGGATTTTGAAACATGTTACTAGAGAGTTCAATTTAGTTTAGAAGCAAGATCTTGTGTGGAAATATGAGATGTTACCTATTGTTAGAGGTGGATTCAAGTCACAGGAAAGGAAGAACATATTGTTTAATGACTATAAGAATGAAGACATAGGAAGTTGGTATGATGCAAGAGAGGGTAGGAGGGGCCAAGAAATGACACACCCTAACCTAAACCACCTTACTCAACAACACACGGAAGAAACAACAACATAGTGGGAGAGAGAAAATGCAGGATCTTTCATATGTTAACTCAAATGGATTCATACATGTCAGGCTGTAAAGCCTTCCCGATTTCAGCCAGATATTACAATGAAATATAGAAGTCCTCAAACATGCGAGGATCTGTGAACAATCTCAAAACTTCTATCTTCTATCTTCTATCCAAAACTCCCTCCCTAAACTCTAACCAAACAACTACATTTATACAGGAGGCTATCAAACTGAGTCGGCCTTTAGATCCATAATCAATGAAAGGAATGGTCAGATCAGGGATCACACACTTCCCAATGATGGATACCAGCATTAAATCTATGACCCATAATCAATGCACAAGTCAGCCTCAATAGAAACTCAAAAGAAACTCATCGGTAACCAAAGCCAACTGAGTGTCAGACAACCATCACTGAGCACTAGGGAAAATTACCGAGCGCAAAAGAGATAATTGACCAACACTGGCGAACAAAGGAAACTGAGCAACACTGAACCAACTCAGTCAAAGCAAGAACTGAGCAACACAAAAAAACTCAAATATGTTTTTGGTGACACAAGATTGCCAAGGACCCAAGATGCTCCTACATCACATAGTTGGGGTTATTTGGAAATGAATCTCTAAATCATTTAGTAGGTATGATCTGAGTTACATCCAACTTAGACTTTGAAATCCATGAACTGTCTTCAATCGTTCTATTCTTCCACTTTACCAGATATTCCATATATTATTTTCCTCTTGTACTTCTGCCAATTCTTTGCCCCAAAATCTGCTCAACTTCTTCATTCTGTTTCTTAGGATATTCCATCAGTATTGTCATGTCTTCTTCAGGTTCATGAAACTCATACAAATCAGCAATGTTGAAAATAGGTAATATATCCATGTTATCAGGTAACTCAACTTCATATGCATTTCCACTGTCAAATTTTCTCAAAATCTTGCAAGCTCCAAACTTCTTCATCTTCAGCTTCCCATATGTTCCAACAGGAAATCTGCCTTTTCTCAAATGAACCATCACTTCATCACCAACCTCAAAAGTCTTATGTCTTATTGATCTATTAGCTTTGTCTTTGTATTTCTAATTACTCTTTTCCAGTTTAAGTGTCACATCTTCATGCAATGTCTTCATGTACTCAGAAAATTTTTCTCCTTCAGCACTTCTCTTTCTTTCATCATCAATGTCTATCAAATCTAATATACCTCTGGGTTGTATGCCATTTCCAATCTCAAAGGGTTTTTTTCCAGTACTTCTATTTACTGAATTATTGTATGTAAACTCTTCTTGTACCAACATAGAATCCCAATTACCTGGTGTGTTTCCAACTAAACATCTCAAAAGATTACCCAAGCTTCTATTCACAACTTCTATCTATCCATCAGTTTGTGGGTGAAATGTAGAACTATATTTCAACTCAGTACCCAACTTTCTCCAAAGAGTCTTCCAAAAGTATCCAATGAATTTATTGTCTCGCTCAGAGATAATACTCCTCGATAATCCATGCAATGTGATAGTTTCTTTAAAGAAAAGATCTGCTACATGTACTGTATCTGATGTCTTTCTACAAGGTATAAAATGTGTCATTTTAGAAAATCTATCCACAACCACAAATATAGAATCAATACCTCTTACTGTCTTCGGTAAGACAAGAAAAAAATCCATACTGATGTCAATCCAAGGTTTCTCAGGTACAACAATCGGTGCATACAATCCAGTATTCTGACATACTCCTTTTGCACCTTGACAAACTCCACAACTTTTCACAAATTTCTGAATGTCTTTATACAACTAAGACCAAAAGTATTTCTCCTTAAGAAAATTCAATGTCTTATCAACACCAAAATATCCAGCCAAACCACCACTATGTTTCTCTTTTATCAAATTAGTTCTCATAGGTCCTCTCGGTATACACAACTGAATACCTTTAAACAACATACCTCCTTACATAAAATATTCATCCCATTTAGTACTATGTTGATCTTGAATAGGTTCTCTGCACTTTCTCCATGGCTCAAAATAATCAGGATCAAATTCATAAGAATCTCTCATGTCATCAAAGCCTAGAATTCCAATTTTCATCTCGGACATCAAAGATCTCCTTCTACTCAATGCATCAACAACTCGGTTAGTGACTCTACTCTTATTCTTTATAAAAAATGTATAACTCTGCAAATACTCAATCCATTTCATATGTCTCTGATTCAACTTATTCTGACTACCCAAATACTGTAAACCCTTGTGATCGGTATACAACACAAATTCACTCGGTACCAAATAATGTCTCCATTTCTTTAGTGCTTGAATAATAGCATAGAATTCTTGATCATACATAGAATATTTCCTTTTTGCATCATTTAACTTTTCACTAAAGAAAGCAACAGGTTTACCTTCTTGACTCAAAACAGCTCCAATTGCACTTCCACTTGCATCACATTCCACTTGAATTACCTTATTGAAATCAGGCAATGCCAAAATAGGCAATTTAGCAACCTTCTGCTTCAGAGTCTCAAAACTTTTATCAGCTCCATGTGTCCACTTGAATTCTCTTTTGTCTCCTCTCATAGTCTCAGTTATAGCATTACAAATTGAACTGAAATTCCTTATGAACTTTTGGTAAAAACTTTCCAAACCATGAAATGATCTTACCTCACTAGCATTCATAGGTGTAGGCCAATTCAAAATAGCTTCAACATTTTCAGGATCCATTTTCAAATCATCAGCTGAAATCACAAATCCCAAATACACAATCTCTTCTTTCATGAATGAACACTTTTTCAGATTTATCCGCAACTTTTCTTCTTTCAATCTCTGCAAAACTTGTCTTACATGAAACAAATGTTCTTCTATGGTCTTACTAAATATCATAATATCATCAAGATATACAATCACAAACTTACCCAATAATTTCTTCAAAACTTCATTCATCAACCTCATAAAAGTACTCAGTGCATTAGGTAAACCAAAAGGCATAACCAACCATTAATACAAACTTTATTTTGTCTTGAAAGCAGTCTTCCATTCATCACCTTCTCTGATTCTGATACGATGATACCCACTTTTCAAATCAATCTTGGTAAAATACTTTTCTCCAATCAAACTATCCATTATATCATCCATTCTCGGTATAGGAAACCTATACTATTATCTTGTTGATTTATCTGGAATCAGTACACAATCGACATTCTCCATTCTTCTTAGGTGCCAATACCGTAGGTAGTACACAAGGACTCAAAATTTCTCTAATCAAACCTTTCTCCAGCAACTCTTGAATTTGTCAGTTCAATTCCTGATTCTTGGTAGGTGTCAACTGATGAGGTGACTTATTCAGTAAACTAGCTCCAGGGATTAGATCCATACAATGATAAATGCTTCTTTTCAGTGGAAAACCATCAGGTACATTATTAGAAATAATTTCACTGTACTCGGTGAGTAACTTATCAATCTCCTCAGGGACATTATCCTATGTTTTCTTACTTGGTTTGTTAGGAATCACAACAAAACATACATCATTTCTCTTTAAATCCTCAACAAACTTTCTTCCTTCCATCAAGAAAACATTCATAGATGTGCAAACATTACTAACAAGTTCTTCCATTAAAGGTAACAAGATTTGTTTCTTTCCATCAGCCAAAATAGTATACTTATGCAATCTCCCATCATATATAGCATGTCTATCATATTGCCAAGGTCTACCCAACAAAATATGACAACAATCCATAGGCATGATATCACATAAAAACTTATCATAGTACTTTCCAATCTTCAAATTTACATAACATTGTTCACTTACCAATAATGTATGCTCATCTTTGATCCATGAAATCTGATAGGGCTTCAGATGTTTCAACCTCTGCAACTGCAACTTTGTGACCACCTCTTCAGATGCCAAATTCTCTGAGCTACCACTGTCAATTATTACCTTCCAAACTTTGTCATAAACTCTACATCTAGTCTTGAAAAAACTTTTCCTTATCGGATCTTCCTTTTTACTTTCATTCCAAAGTGCTCTTCTTACCATCAAGTTATTTTCCTTCCTAGGTTCATTCGGTGACTCTTCTTGCACCAAATCATTTCTACTATTACTAGCCTTCTTACTTGCATGTGTACACTCAAATGATCTATGTCCTTCTCCACAATTGTAACACATTCCTCGCAAACTTCCTCTACTATAACCACCTTAGTAGTTACTGCCTGTGCCTCTAGATGGACTTTCACCTTTCCACTCGATCTTTCCTTAATCCAAAGTTGTCTTTTCTGGTTTAGATCTACTATTTTCACCATAAGATCTACCTCTTCCTCTAGGGAATCTACCACCACTTCCTCTTTGTCTTTTCTCATGTCTCTTGTTCAATTTCTCCTCCGCTTTCAATGCAAATTGGTAAGCCTCTTCAATGTTCTCCAATTTGGCCAAAATGATTTCTTCTTGGATGGAAACTCTCAAACCATTCAAGTATCTAGCAATTCTTTCCACTTCATCTTCATCATGTCTCTCAAACTCTCAAACTGTGGTGGGGATGACACCCACAAATTCTTCACTACTACAAATAGAAAAGGTTTGCCTGTTAAGGCTACAAGTTTTGATCACTTCTGGTGATCTTACCCTGTTAGGAGTAACATATTAGATCAGCTAGATCTACCTAGTTATAGGATTTAACAACACTATATGAAGTGTGTACTCGGTTAAGAGATTTATACAAAGACTGTTAAGTCTACTCTATTAAGAGATTTATCAAAACTCTATCACAATTATCAGAAAGTAATAGGTAAATTATCTTCTACTTGACAACTCAATTGTCTAAAATAGATCTATAAGTTCTTATCAAAATATCACCTTATCTGTGATGGTTCTCTACTCTGATCTTCTCGGTAGCCTTGTCTGATTCTGCTCAATATGAAAACCACTATACTCTGTTATGCTCGGTAAACTGATTGTCTTGAAGATAGGCAATTTCTCCAAGTGCTCTGTAATTCATATATATCAGTTCAACAACCCCATAAAATGGTGCGAACATATACAATATATAGTGTTTTATTTTGCCGCTTAAACAAAAATTAGGTTACAAAAAATAATCATAACCCTAAGATCTATGGTGCAAAATAACCTAGATCAACTAATACAAATAAGATAATCATTGCATTTAATGAATATCTTTTACAATAAATGCTCCTTGATCTTGGTAAACCATTTTACGATCTATTATAACCATTTGCATAGAATAATGTGCTATTTCTGATTACTATGCCATTTTCTGTGATCATCGATAAACATTGTATAATCTGCTCGGTGTATACTGCGATGCTCGATGTTTACTAACCGTCGGTGTTGGTGTCGCTAGTGCTCGGTTAATTGTGTGATGCTCGGTGTAAGGCTTTACCGACTGCTCTGTCTTACTTCTAGTTACCGACTATCTCAATGTAAATAACTGACCGACCTTTTTATTGTCCTCTGATACTAATGACAACCTTAAATGCTCAATAGAGATTAATAATCTCCCCCTTTGGCATTAGTATCAAAACTTCATAATGTATATAGACAAAATGTTTCTATATATTCCTTATATCTCTGCCATATACATATCCGCAACAAAAAACTTCATAAGTACAAAAGTACTCCCCCTCGATGCATGCTCTCGGTATGTTTCTATACGTATAAAAAATATACTATTTGGCATATACATGTTTTCCCTCTTTTTGATAATAATGCCAAATACCCAAAAAGTATGTAATGTATACTTACATCTTATCAAAAATGTTCCGGTGGGTTTTCTTCATAGACTCCAAGAGGTTTTCCCATTCCTCTTTCAAGTTGGCAAGAGCAATTTGCTCAAGACTGACTTGTGCATGCATGTCAAAAATATTTTCCAACACCGAAATATCTGGTGTTGCCACAAGTTGCTCAGTTTTGACAGTATGTGTTTCAAAAATCTTCAGGTAAGGAGTGAGTTCTTTTTGTAACTTTGTAACCTGATCGGTGATGTGCGCTTCTTGTTTCCTTAAGTCTGCTATCAGCTGCCAGAGTTCCTGAACTTGGTTAATGTGCTTTAAGAAAGCAGTTGGCTCGGTGATAGGTGCTTATGTACTCAACTTGATTTCTTCTTCTAAACCTTTTATCTTTTCACTGATTTCTACAGTGAAGGTGTCTATAGTACAAAGCTTTATTAGCAGTTGACAGATTATCTAGGTGATAGATTTTACCTCAGTAATGACCTCAGATAATTTCACCTTGTTCAGTTCCACTTCAATGCTAATCCTTTCTACCAATTTGTTTTGAATCTTTGACTCTGCCCATTCTTCTATTCTTTTGTCTCCATCTATATCAAGGGCATTGATTTTTTTGATGAGGGTGGCAAGTTGATCTAAAATGGGAGTATTCTCATCAATGTTTGTTTCTGGTACTATCTGTTGTAGAATATCCCGTACATCATTTAACACTTCTTTATGTTTTTGTTCTTGTGTCAATTTTTCTTGTGCTGCTTTCCTCGAACATAACTCCTGATACCAACTTAGTTCCTTGGGGCTTAGAGTTCTTGGGTCACATTCGGGGATAATGATAACTTCATCAATGGTGACCGGCCCTTTGGCTTTCTTCTTCTTCTTTGGGGCTAGAGGTGACTTCTTCTCACTTAAGACAATAGCTTTTTCTTCACTCCTCGGAGTATCCTTACCAATTGACACTATATCATCCTTCTTCTGCTCCTTGGTAGATTGAGTGGGAGTCTTAGTGGTAGTGTCAAGTGGGTTCACCTCGGTTGACTTGGTTTCTTTAGGTTTCTTTTCTTCTATAGATTATGGCTTTGGTTTGTTAGGATCATTTCTATCTACAGGTTGCTCGGGTGCTTGAATCTCAGTTGTATCTTTGGTTGGCTTAGGATGAGAGACATCAGGTTGAACTTGCGAAATGATTTCAACTACCTCTGTAAGTATAGGTAGTTCACCCGGTAGAGATGTACACACATTGTCAGTGTTTAATGCTTCATCTTTGTATTGTGTAATTATCACATCTTTGTCATCCTTATCATCAGGATCACTGTTAGTGATGTCCTCAATGAGTACATCATCATCGATTTTCTTTTGCAAGTGGATCTTAGCTTGATCCGGTGCATCCTGTGAAATTTTGATTTCTTCCTTTTGCTCGGTGATATCACTTACCTTAGTAACTGATATACCGGTGTCTTCTATTTTCTTGCCTTTATTATCATCAATGAAAATACCTTTACCTTTTGAACTGTCTCTTTTTAGATAGTTTCAGGAATGCTTCCTATTCAACTTTCTCTTCTTCTTTCAAAATTGATGTCCATAGAGAGTCACATACGACATCCATGTCATCTAAATTCTCATCCATAATCTACATAGCTTTATTCTTGACTAAAAATCTAGGCTGATACCTTGTCATGTATTCACTTACCTCAGCATAGCTAAAGTGTGTGGCTGCATGGCCTAGAGATCGTTCTCTTTTTCTTTTCTCTGTTTCTAGTGCAATAGCCCATCTTTCACTTATTTTTTCATCAAGTTCCTTTGGAAATTGACATGAAAATTCCATCAGTACTCTCTTGAACTTGATCATCATTTGAAAAATAGCATGTTCTATCTTTGTCTTGTCCTCAATTGACATGTTGTTAAATTTGCCTATGCCTGGATCATTAAGATTTCCATTATCAATAATATCTTCAGTTATTTCTTCTATGGTACTATCCCTATTACAAACTACCTTAAATTGATCAGGGTCATTTTCAATGTCAGTATCCTCTATATCTTCCTTACTCCTTATGTATTTACTCTTTTTCTTCGGTGGTTCAGCTGCTTTCTTGTTCTTTCTCTTGATGTATTTCTTTATCGGTGTAGCTTCTCTTCTTTTTGCTACTTTTACTGCTTCTTCTTTCTGCTCGGTTGATTTTTCTATAGTTGTTGAACGTGTCCTCATTCCTTCAGGTTCTGGTAGCTAAATATCTTGTTCATCAATTGTGGGAAGTTGAGTTTCTTCTTCATCATTGGTGGGAGGAACGGGTGTATTATCCTTTTCTTTTACTGACTTAGTCTCCTCGCTATCACAGGGTTTGTCAGCCAACTGTAACTGACCTTTGGTTGCTTCATCAACTAGTGACTCCTTATGTGAGTCAGATTTAGTTCCATATTTTGCTATGAGATCCTTTTTTATTTTCTTTGCCCTTCTTGACATTTTACCGATCTCAATGTCCATTGTGATTCTAGACTTAGCTTTCTCATACACTCCAAACCTACTGGCAGTGATGTCTATCGGTAATGCCAACAATGCATTGATAGATTTCAAAGTGAAATCATGATTCATTTCATAACCCATTGGTGCTAGCCATTTTGTTCTCAGTTCTACTACCTTTATCATTGAGTGGTCTGTACTTACCACAAAGCATATGTCATCTTCAAATTTGCTCACTAATTCTTTTGGAATTCTGCTTCTTTGTTGTATTCTTTTTTGAAATTCCTTTAAATATGCATGGAACTCCTTGTTCAGATTGTCTCCTAGACTTCTCATCATTTCACTGATTTGAGCAATTATCGGTTTGTCCAATTGCCAGTTAACTTTTCCAATACTTGGTACATATTTTTGCAAATAGAGGAATGTACAGACAAGCAGTGATCCATACTTACATGTATTGGACTTATTTTCTTTTATTTTCTTCATTTCGTCATGCAATTGGTGTAGTAGTAGCTTAGCAAGATCAACCTGGTGATCTTTCTTCATAATTTTGTAAGCCATGTCCACGGCGCTGTAGGGTACACTATTCGGTCTACTTGATTGAAATATCTTGTACCCGATGACATGAGCTGCAAATTTTACCACTGGATCTTTGATAGTTGAAATCTTTAGTGCCCTACCATCCCATTGAGCTCTAGTGTTCCTTTCTACATCGGGACGAGATGAACTTCGAAATGCTTTGGCTTTGTCAATTGTAGGGTACCCAGTAACCCTACTGATAATCTTCTAATCTCAACCGGTTTATCTAGCCAAAATTTGTCATCATGCAATCTGCTAAGCAAGATTCTTATCTAGTTGTTGTGAAATGATTGCGGGAAGTATGTGAAACACCATAACCCTAACTCCTCAATCTTCTTATAATCGGATTTGATCTTACCATCTGGTCCACAGACTTGTTGATAAGCTGCAATGGTCTCAAAGTCACATACTTCACTGATCTTGTAGTGAATGTAAGCCCTAACATCTTCTGTTAACAAAACCTTATCAAGAATACTAGAAAATGCGCCCATATCATCTGTTTGTGTTGCGACCTTAGGATGAGATTTGAATTTCTCCTCGGCAAAGTGTGCCCTAACAATTAATTCCACTTCCTCCTCAATGTTTTGTGATTTGCTTGCGGTCGAAGATGATGCCATAAATTGTTTCTAGGGTTTCGGCAAGCAAATAGATAACCAGTGTTCGGTAGGTGGATGAACTTACTAGTTTTCATCAAAGAATTTGTCGTTAGTTTGATCTAGTTGCTTTGAATCTATTCTAAAAATTGTTAGCTCGAACTCTTCTCTGTAAAATCTTCTTTCTTCAAAATCATAATGTAACAATGAACTCTGTTTCCGCGTATATATAGGGTTTTCCAATATTCTCGCTCAAACTGTGATGCATTAAATGCGTGACCTAACTTTTGGTACAAGACAGCTGTCAGCTCGGTAATGTCTTCAATATCTTTTTCTCGGTTAACATAGAGTTTCTTCATTAGTTTGAACTATTGTCGGTTAACCCTGTATAGTGATTACCAACGGGTAACCAACTCACGTTTCTTCTTTTACCGACTAGATAACATTTGCAAACTTATAATATATAAACCATAGTGCATCTTCATTCATGTAGATTTGGTATTTGTACATCATACATAAGGAACTGTATGTAAAATGTGATCATGTGAAATGTCAGTTCCATACATACCTTGTCATCTTAAGTGGAGGTACCGATGTCACCCAATCTAGTGGATGAGGTTTCATCGACAGTGTTACTTGACTCAACATTCTCATTAGATGCCTTCTTTCACATTGTGTTCCTTAACTTTGTAATTTTTGCAATGTTATATCCACTCTCAAATATATGGTTTTCATTAGGTGCTCGGTCTCTGCAGTTCTTGCTTACATGACCGACCTTGTGACAGTGCATACATGCCATTCCTGCATTTTTCTAGTTTCTTGATTGTCCAATCCGACTCTTTCTGTAATAGTTTGTTGCAATATGTCCATACCAACCACATGCAATACAATTAGTCCATGTATTATAGTCCAAACATATGAGTTACCTTGTCTCTTCGGTTGATATGGCTTTCGTTGTAGTTTCTCTTTAGGTGTCTAGACCTGCTTCATTTTCGCCTTGCAGTGTGTCCATACTTATTAAAAGTATGGCATATTTTCTCCTCAGTAGTATTATTAGCAATGTCATTCTTCTTTGCTCTACATTCATAAGCTGGATGTCCAAACTTACCATAATAATAACAATATCCATTGAATTTAGGAATTACAGGAGGTTTACCTTGTGCTTTGCTTCTGCACACATTAGATGTATGTCCTAGTTTTCCACAGTGGTAACATGTCAACACTTTAGGTTTTTGACTTTGATTTTTGTTGACTTCTTTAGCTTGTTGTGATGATTCTCCTTCACCGGTGTAGCCTATACTGTCTTTGCTTCTGAATCTCCTCTAATTAGTCAAAAAGTCATCAATCTTTTTAGACTGTCCTCAGCTATCTTCATCATCTCATTGTGTTGCTTTTGTGTCTTTATTTCATTTATCAATTTTTCATTATCTTCTCTAAGTGTTGCAACATCTTCAAGTCTTCTTGATAATTCTCCATTTACTCGGTTCATTTCTTGATTAACTGTCATCATCTGATTTGATACTTGGAAGTGATGATCAGTGAGTCTCTAGATTTCACTTTCTTTTGCTTGAAGTTGTTCAGTCATCAGTCTTCGGTCTTCAATAGCCAGATTCTGATCTTGTTTAGCTTGTCTACCATTGTTCATGATTTCCACCATTCTCACCATTTGAGATTCATGACCGATTTGAAATGCTTTCACTTGCTCGGATAGATGCTGATTCTTTTCAGATAACTCAGATATTATGCTTTCAAATCCGTCAGAGATGCTTCCAGAGCTTGATCCAATATGATCAAATATGTCATCAATAGGTTCTTCATGATAACTTATTTCATTCAGCTGAATTGCAAGGTTCTTTCTTTCAACCAGTAATTTCTTCAGTTCTTCCTTGGCTTGTTTATATTGTTCCACAAACATCTGCATTTGTATCTTCTGATTCTCAATAGTTTTGTCAAGCTTGTATCTCTCCATGACTTAGATCTTTTCCCTTCAATGGTTAAACTGTTCAACAAGAGAATCAAGCTCTGATACCAATTTTTGGAATTAGGAGAGATAGGTACTGAGAGGGGAGGGGTGAATCAGTGCCTTCAAAACTTTAGTTGCAAAACCTTTCTGATCTATAACTGAATACTATGATAATCGATCAAAATAACTTGAATCTAATTGCATAAATCAATCATCTAGTTAACTTAAGAAAGTAAACAATATGAAATCAATATGACAATCACATAACACAAGTATTTTGGTAATGCAGAAACCCTTGTTAGAAGGTAAAAACTGCGGTGGGGTTGACACCCACAAATTATTCACGACTGCAGATAGAAAAGGTTTGCCTGTTAAGGCTACAAGTTTTGATCACTTCTAGTGATCTTACCCTATTAGGAGTAACATATTAGATCAGTTAGATCTACCTAGTTATAGGATTTAACAATACTATATGAATCGTGTACTTAGTTAAGAGATTTATACAAAGACTGTTAAGTCTACTTTGTTAAGAGATTTATCAAAACTCTATCACAATTGTCAGAAAGTAATAGGTAAATTATTTGATACTTGACAACTCAATTGTCTGAAATAGATCTATAAGTTCTTATCAAAATATCACCTTATCTGTGATGGTTCTCTGCTCTGATCTGCTCGGTAGCCTTGTCTGATTCTGCTCAATATGAAAACCTTTGTACTCTATTCTGCTCGGTAAACTGATTATCTTGAAGATAGGCAATTTCTTCAAGTGCTCCGTAATTCATATATATCATTTCAACAACCCCATAAAATTGTGCGAACATATACAATGTATAGTGTTCTATTTTGCCGCTTAAACAAAAATTAGGTTACAAAAAATAATCATAACCCTAAGATCTACGGTGCAAAATAACCTAGATCAAGTAATACAAATAAGATAATCATTTCAATTAAAGAATATCTTTTACAATAAATGCTCCTCGATCTTGGTGAACCATTTTACGATTTGTTATAACCATTTTCATAGAATAATGTACCATTTCTGATTACTATGTCATTTTCTATGATCATCGGTAAACATTGTATAATCTTTTCGGTGTATACTACGATGCTCAATGTTTACTAACCGTCGGTGTCAGTGTCTTTGGTGCTCGGTTAACTTTGTGATGCTCGGTGTAAGGCTTTACTAACTGCTCTGTCTTACTTCTAGTTACCGACTGTCTCAATGTAAATAACTGACCGACCTTTTTATTGTCCTTTGATACTAATGACAACCTTAAATGCTCAATAGAGATTAACAATTTTCACTTTCTTGTCTTCAGGTACATTTTCATATTCAAAATACTTTTCCATCTCTGTGATCCAATCCACCAATTCATCAGAATCCAACTTTCCACTATACTCAGGAGGATTAAAGTGTGGTGTAGACTTCAAACTTGTCAAAGCCTTCAAGAATCTTTCCTCACCCTGATCCATCATAGGTGCATGTTCTACATCACCTTGTTCTACCTTAGTTTCATCATCACTAACATCTTCAAGATGTCTTCCTCTTCTCTGGGTTGTTTCAATAGTTTCTAATCTAGCAGCAATTTGTCTCAACATGTCTATCAATCCTGGATCAACATCTCACCTCCCACGAACCATCTTGAAAACCCTCTACAAATATAGGTCAGATCGCAATCTTCTACCCCACAACAATTCAACTAGGACTCCACAAGAAGTAACCTTCAAATCTAGATTCACAAACCTAGATCTAGATCTCACCTCACTCTGATACCACCTGACTCAAGAGAGGGTAGGAGGGGCCAAGAAATGGCACACCCTAACTAAACCACCTTGCTCAACAACACGCAGAAGCAACAACAACATAGTGGGAGAGATAAAATGTAGGAGCTTTCATATATTAACTCAAATTGATTCATACATGTTGGGTTGTAAGGCCTTCCCAGTTTCGGCCAGATATTACAATGAAATACAGAAGTCCTCAAACATGCAAGGATCTGTGAACAATCTCAAAACTTCTATCTTCTATCTTCTATCCAAAACTCCCTCCCTAAACTCTAACCAAATAACTACATTTATACAAGAGGCTACAAACTGAGTCGGCCTTCAGATTCACAATCAACGGAAGGAGAAGTTAGATCAGGGACCACACACTTCCTAATGATGGATACCAGCATTAAATTCATGACCCATAATCAATGCACAAGTCAGCCTCAACAGAAACTCAAAAAAAACCCATTGGTAAGCAAAGCCAACCAAGCGTCAAACAAGCATCACCAAATGTTAGGGAAAATTATTGAGCGTCGAAGAGATAACCGACCAACACCAATGAACAAAGGAAACTGAGAAACACCAAACCAACTCAGTCAAAGTAGGAACCGAGTAACACAAACAAACTCAAATATGTTTTTGGTGACACAGGATTGCCAAGGACCCGAGATGCTCCTGCATCATGGTATAATGAGGTTAATAAAAATAGAAATTGTGGGAGAAGAGTAACACCAGATGTTGTAGAGGATTCTGATAGGTTGGTGTAGTGTTGAACACTTGCATCAACAATAGTAGGAGTAGTCACAAGCAGAGTTAGAGAATTCATTTTCCTTCTGATGAAGAGGATATGTGGGTGAAGAATGAGCATGAGATTTATGTTATGAATCCTATCAGATGTTCATAATTCCTTTATGGAACATCTTTTATTGACCTGGAGTGTCTGATGCAGGAGCATCCTTGGGTCATTAGAAATATTGCATCACCCAAAAATATTTTCCTTTTAGTTTGTTTGTTTACTATTCTAGGTAAGGTCGATCTAGTTGGAACATCATCTTATAAAGTTTCTACGATGTGGTCTTGACATCATGAAGATCTTATATCTATGACTGCATCTTGATCTAATGTTTCTAGATAAATTTATCTTATGATTGGGTCTTGTCCTATATTAGTTTCATATTCTTACGACCAGGGTAGCGAGATCTGACTTGTGGTGAAGATTCATGGTTTGCAATTTCTCATGGTGCATTATTCTATGTTCTTATGTTCATGAATGACCTCCTTGTACAATCACATGTCATGATATACTTATTTGTGGATGTTCTTATGGATTTGGGTCCTAATCTATATATTTCCTTTATCTTGGAGATTGTGATCGAATAAGCCAACTTGTGGCTGGTGATATTGTTTGTAAGCTAGGTTGTAGTTCTTGTTTGAGGGGGTGCTAGAGACAGATCATAGAGAATATATGTGAAGGATCAAAGGGTTGATTTATTCATATTGTAAGGATGCAACTGGGTAAGCCTTATAGCCTAACATGTATGAAAGAAGATTATTTGTAGCTTCTAGCAAGATTATGATATGAAGTTTGATTCCCTATAATTTATTCGTGTTATTTTTGTCTTGTCTTTTCATTTCCACTGTGTAATCTCTAGCTACAAGGTTGGACATCACCTTTGGGGATTTCTCCTCCCTTGATTGCATCAATCACCTAGAATCCTCTTCATCTTGAATGCCAAACACAGATAGCTGCAACACAAAGAGCTAGCACGAACACCCTGTTATGCACCAACATAACTACTAGGTTGGTAGCACTGTAACAAACTTTGATCTCTACAGAACCAAATGGTCCAACTAGAGCAAGGGGCCAAGTCAAAAAAGCCTCAGGGGACCAATAATAGCGCACAAATGGAAATCCACCCATAGGAAAGGATGGGTTAGGAAATCCATTGTGGCTTAAACTCAAAGATCCAACAAATGTACATAGGTGAACAAGCCCAACTTGTTCACAAAATAGAAAACTCTTGCAGAAATGCATCCACATAGGATGCACAAGAGAACAAGTCAAGTAGAAGCTCGAGACCCAAACAACAACAAGAGCCAAAAGAGAAACCCCAACCTTACTAAAACCCTTGCAAAGAGGAACACCAACGAAGAGAGGCATAACCGATGGTTGCCAAAACCACTTATATCCACCTAGAACATCATCTTCATCCTCATCCTCCCCCTCTGCATCACCAAAATTTGAAAATCCTACATCGCTCCTATTTGCACTCATGATACTGATAATAGTTTATATTACGATAATATTATGTTGCAATGCTTTAGATTTTATGTAAAATAATTTAATAGAATAAATAATAGTTTATAATATGTTAATTTAGAACATTAAGATGATATTATGTTACAACGCTTTATAATTTAAATAAAAGAATTTAATAAAATAAATAATCAATTTACATACATAATTTTAACTAAATAAGAAAACAAACAAATCAAAAATTTACAATAAAATTAAATTTTATATAAAAACATGATTATTTTTTAATCTATATTATATATTTTTAATTTTCAAAAACTTTTTTTAAAAAGTTATATTATTTTTAAGAATCAAATATAGACTCATTCTACTTTATTAAAAATACATTTTAAATTAAATTTATCAAACCTATTTTAAATATTTATAAAAGTTAAAAATCAAACCTATTTGCATTTGATTCTCTTAGCAAAAACAATATCAGAACTTCCTATTAATAGTGCTTAGGGTGTATAAAAATCACCACATATTTATGTGTACATATATGTATACATTATTACCCAACAATGAGCTTTACATACATAATAGATAAAATAAAATTGACTAATATTTATTATGTCAATGTTAGGGTTTTTAATGCTTATAAATGTGTTTGTTCACTTTAGACTTTACTTTCATACATTTCTTAATCATACATGATAATGTTGATAGCAACAAAAGCCCTTTCTTACCACCCAAATGCACACGACACCCATAAACGTTTTCCATCAAAATTAAATTTTAATATTTCCAACTTGCTATTAGAGGCTTTGTATGAAAATTACTAAAAATATAAATATCTACATCTATTTTTTTAAACAAGGGGTTTGTCAATGGATCTTTGGTTTAATGGTGAAGAAGAAGGTTCTTAATGAGTCCACTAGGGATCAAGTCTTATTGAGTGCAAGGTCCTAGCATCTAAAAGGGATGATGTTGTGATTGTGCTCCCAGATTAGACAATTAAAAATAATTTTGTAAATGAAAAATCCTCCATGAATTTTTTTTTGGTCAATCCTTCTTTGGTTGTCTGAAACATGGTGGATGCTATAATTAAGGGGCATAACATCATCATCACTAATTTTGTCAATTAATCAAACCACAATCCTCACTAACTAGAGCTCATATTATTTTAGATATATGTAAGTTCTAAATTTAAAATTGGGTGTGAGGGTTTTTTAAATTAGTTATATAAACTTATTATGTATTATGACATGGATCATTAATTTATCACCTAAAAGTTAAGTATTAGAAGTGTGGATTTTTACAGTTAAGTTTGTGTGAATTTGTTTTGGATCATTTGAGATGTTAAGTATCATATACCGAATAAATGGTCTTTTAAAAATAATCATACAAATTTACTTCTTTTTTTTTTCTAATTTCAATACAAATATGATCTAAAATATTGATTTGAAGCATATTTATACGGAATAGTTTTGAATCATTGATAAAAAAATGGTTATAAAAATAGTTACGATTTTTTAATCATTAATCAGAATAGTTAGAATTTTTTTATGTGTTGTTATATTAGTGATTTCCATGGATGAAATTGAGCTCCATATTGAGATAAGCATGAGTGGGAAAATGATAAACATGGTAGAAAGTAGAAATGAAGATGGGACATGTTGGAGGATATGAGAACCATGTGATAAGTTAGTGCTCATAGTGTTGGCTTTTGGTAATAGTGACTAAGTGAGTAGCAACACAAAAGAAAGTGAAAGTCAAACACTTTGTGAACTCTCATAATCCTTACAACACAAATAGAGAGTGTGTTTGACTTGAACGTTTTGTTTAAAAATCTATGCACATATTTGTTTAAAAATCTATGGACATATTTGTTGGGCTCCCAGGGAATCATTATTGTAAATGATTACCAAGCATGCACCACATTATGATGAATACTATGATGAATGGGCACTTATTTGTTTTCATTTTAATAAAGATTAAACAAGTTTCAACGGTAATTAAAGACTACAAATAAGCTTTAAATGCTAATTGATCCATTCCACTTTTACAACTTGGCTTCTACCAATTTTAGTGATTTTGAGGTTTTATACCATATTTTATTGCCATGTTTCATGGGTGTCCATAATTTATGCAATGTCATTATTACCCAGCTAAATGTTGTTAAGCTTTATTCCACTCACTTGAAAGTATTGAGACATTATGTTGGGTGATGTAGATGGATGAGTACCACATTTTTAAGTGACACTTATCATTATGTTTTGGCCCTTCATTATAAATAATTCCTTCTAGTCATTATTATATTCATCAATAGTGGCTTAATCAATGGTCTTCCCTTCACACACATTTCACTTGAGGTGGGCCAAAACAAAGTCTAGACATAATGATTATACTAAGTTAAAATGCATGATGGTTGCCTTTAGATTATAACTATGACTTCCTAGAGCCACTAAATGCTCACTTTTGAGTCGACCATCATGCTATAAAAGATGCTTCAATCTGTGACAGAGCAAAACACTAGATATTTCATTCACCAACATGTTCAAATTCATCGTATGGTTTTTTAAATTAAATTAATAATAAATCCACTACAATGAGATCTCGTTGGTTCCCCAACTTTCTTATCTATTTATCTAGATGTTTGTAGACATGCACAATGACGGCAATATGCAAAATTTACAAGGTTTCATTTGAGTTTTATTATATAAAAAATGAGGGCTATACATATTAAATGTGTAAAAATAAAATTAGATTTTTTTGATAGAGATTTTTGTTTAGTACATATGTAAAGGAAAAGAATTTTTTGAGGTGTAAGTTTAGAATAATTTAAATAAGGTGGATATATATAGTTATGATCAATTTAGATTATATGTGTGTCAATGTGATTGTTATGTATTTTAATTATTTATAATAATTGAATTTAGAAATGTGAAGAGAAGGTTTTTTTTATTGAAGAATGAATGAATTGTGTAATTTTTTTAAGGTATTTATATTTGAAATAAAGAATCTATATCTAATAATCATCTTGGGATATTGGGATTAGGATATTCTTCTTTATCTATGTAGGGTTTTGTTCAAGGCCGAGTTTGAAATAAAAAATATATTTCTTATCTAAGGATACTTTTTATTGGATTGATAAATCAAATAATTTAGACTTGATTTGGCAATTTTTTAATTTGAGGGTTATTTTTATTATTGTGTAATAATCAAAAGTAGAAATATTAAGAAATTTTTATTTTATTTTAGCTTTGTTATTGAAGAATGAATGGATTGTATAATATTTTTGGCACTATATAATGTCCCGAGATTTGGAACAAACAATCTCAATTTGTTTTTACTTGGTGATTAGAATGTTCTTCTTTATCTATATGGAGTTGAGTTTAAGAGTCAAGGTTGAGTTTGAAGTCACAAACGTATCATTTATTAATGGATTTGGTCTAGAAATTTATAAAACCACTTCACTTCACTTGATCCTCCATGATTTCTTCTACTTCTCTTGATGTCCAAGAGCTAGAGGTATTTATAAATATTGTGGCAACGGTTGTCACCATTGTAGACACCTTACGTTTGACTACTAAAATTTAATACATAAACTTTTTAAATTAATTTGGGTTTATTTAACTTAGTTCATCTTATCTAAATAATTACATAGTTTTATTTGATTAAATTTTAAGCATTTTTTAATTGACGAGTAATTAGTTACATTTTTTTGTATATTCTTTCTAAACATTGACTAATTGAATTAAAGTAAATACAGTCCTAGCCCTATCACTTGAATTCTCCTAATATTAATTAGTTAATTAATACAAGGATCAATTAACTAATTCACTTTCTAATCCTTGTTAATATTTTTCTCAATTTGAATTCTCCCAAATCTACAAACTTGTAGTCATGTGACATGTGTCCTCCAAGCCTTCATAAATACTTGCATACACATGTCATTTGCATTTTTCAACTCATCCTTTGACCAATTATTTTATTGGTTTCTCACACATGTGTGCGACTCTTCCCAATAGTGTCGCCCTACACTTTTCCTTTTTTTCTCCATTCGTCACCTTTCCAGTCCTACACCTCTTATTCTTTTCATATGATGTATCCATGTGTCATCTCCTTTTACTTCCCAAGATGTGCAAGTACACCTTTCTTTCTTCCACATGAAAATATCATTCTCAGATGCCTCCACCTTGTGACACTTATCACAATACTAATCCTTCAATCCTTGTCACTTTCTCTTGTTCAATCTCAACCCTTCAAGCCATTTTTCATTTTAGCCCTCCATTTTTACATTGAAATATATAAATTGGAGCCTTCTCCCTTCATTCACTGTAATTTGAGTTCATGTCATCATTATGCTACTATTTTTCTGAGAGAATAATTAAGCTTATGTTTCTTGGAGAGTAATCCAAATAATAGCTAAGTTTGGATCAAATCAAGTGAGTTGGTTGCATCACTTTGGCTCAATCATGGAAAGAAAGGTAAGAATTTGATTGTATTTCTATCTTGTTTTCTTGCACTATCATTTTCACGTCATATAATTTTTCTCTTCTACATTTTGGCATGCTTGGTGGCACCCATGTCCCTAATTACTAATTCAAATTTTTAGTTGTGTAAGTTTCATATTAAATATTATGGTTTAATTATATCATTCTCTATTTTAGTGTGTGCCTATGTTGTGATTCAACACCTGTTCTATCCAATGCTCATGTCTTCCCTTTTAGTGCTTAATCCTAGTTTTAAACATATTTCTAGTTTTATTTTCTATCCTTCTTTCCTAATTAATCAAACTAATTGATTAGTTAATTTTGATTCTATTTTTCTATTTGGATATAACATTTAGTAAACTTTGTAGGAAATTAATAGTGGTTTGTTGCAAGAAACTTTCTAGGAAACTAATATTAATTTTACATTAAACCTCATTTCAATGCTAGCAACCTTTGTTTCAATATTTTCATTAGAAAAAGTATAATATTTTCTAGTTTTGTTCTATTTTCTGAATTCTTGTAGTTTAGCACTTGCATAGGTTGGCTTAGAATGTGCATATGTTAGTTTAGCCTTTGCATTAGTCTACATAATGCTTGTGTTGTTTAGAATCTACATTCTATGGATTGGCATATGTATTATTTTCCTCTTTTGTCTAACCATCAATTAGTTTGTGTATCTATCATATTCATGTCAAAAAAAAATTATTGAAAAATATTAATCAATTAGGTGTAGGTTCTCTTGTCAAAGCTTTATCTTTTCACTAGTTTAGTTGTAGTAAATTAGAGTAATAGTTAATGAACTTGTTCTCCGTGCTTGGAAATCTTACAATTAGTGTATGATCTCCCCTTGTATATTAGTGAAATCTTGGATGATAAAAAAATTGCAAGCTTTCACTTTTTGTTTTAGAGTAGATCCTAAAAATATTGTGGGTGTATCATCTTTGCTCATGTATTAGTGTGAACTTAGTTGCAAGAGAAACACCAATATTTTCCTATTTTCTTTATTTTTATTAGAGGGATATCAGGGATATTATATCACCCCAAAGGAAAACCTAACCATGTGTCCAAATAGAGTATAAAAGAGGTGAGAACAAAAGTTGTAGTCCAATCTTTATCACATCATAACTAGAAAAATCTTAAAGCTTGGGTAATACCAAGATAGGGGTATAGGGATGGTTTAAGCACCTTAACTAACATTCTCTACTCATTCTTGTGATGGAAAATAATTCATGGTTGTGCCTTGCATACTTTTCATATTTATAGTGTTAGGAATGGGAACACTGAGGGGGGGGGGGTGAATCAATGTTCTATATATTATTACTTTTTCTGATATCTTGAAACTTAATTTAATTGCTTAAGTACTGAAATGAATATCAATGCAAGTAAGATAAACAACCATAACACATAACACCAAATATGATTATGGGGAAACCCAAATAGGTAAAAACCCTGGTGGGAATTGACACCCACTAAGAACTATACTAGAGTATTATGATCCCTGTTAGAAGATCTTACAACCCTGTTAGGAGTTGATCATTACAATGCAATAAGTACAGTGACCTAGTCAAGGGTTGGACCCTATTAGGAGTCTTTTACAATAACCTTGTTAGGGGTGGTGGCTCACTGCCAGAGCTCACTGCTCAATGAGAAGGCTACAACCTCCTAGATATCAGATACACACTATATCTGCCAATGGTGAATTGTTGCTTTGACACTGCTTGTCTAATCAGTTCCTTTTGTGTGCTGATGCTTTAACCTCTTGTAAAGCTCTACAACATTCTGACTACTCTTCACATACTTTTTCTCTACTTCTATCAACTCTATGTTTCATCCCATTCCCAAATACAAAGGCGTGTCTTATTTATATGCACAAACAAAATTATTCACTAGGTCGGCCTTCAACCTATTACAAACAATGCTTCCAAATGAATTGGCTCAAGCATTTTTACATACAATGATATTAACATGTCTATATCCTAAATAAAATAGGTGCATAGCCTTTACAAAACAATATTATAAGCGCTAACCAAATTGCTAACAATCGGCTACATACTCTATTATGCTCTGTCACTCACTGTCTATATCACTTCAAGTCACTATATCTTCATCATAATGACTCATCTTATCATGCTCTCTTAACCATAATTTACTAACATAACCAAAAGCTTATCTTCCAAGGTGCATACCCAAACTCAATCATATTTACATGTGTTGATGCTCTAATCATTTGGTGCTTTACTGACTGTCCAGTCTTCCATACTTAACAAGTTATCTGATCTTCTAAGTTATGCACTGACTCCAAAACTTCATATGAATTTGTTGCCATAATGAAAACACTAAATCATAGTCATATACAACATTATAGTCATTAATGGCAACAAAGGAATATGGAGAAGTTACTAACTGTATCTTACAAAAATTTTCTAACATATACTCTATCTTATATCTCCCTTCTACTATATACTCTACTCCCCTTTAAATCATATACATAGCTCCATATTCTCCCTTCTATTATATACTATACTCCCCCTTTGACATTAATGACAAAGGTTCACAAAAATGGAACTTCAAGTACTTACATTGATAATACATCATGATATGCAGTATGAAGGTTTGCAATTTCTTGCTGCCAAAATGCCTTCAGTGCATCTACTATTTGGAGATGGGTGCACAAAGCATAAGTCAATTTCTCCATCTTCTCCAAATCTGAATTCAGACCTTGATCATATGTCACAATAGTGGCATCGATCACCTTGATATTCTTTTTTAGCACATCTACTGAGGGTGCAAGTGCATGTCTCAACTGAGCTTGTCTATCCCTTATCTTAACCATTTCTTTCTCTGCCTTCTCTATCTTATCCAATTGTCCTTGGTAGACATTATTGCACATATTATATCGGTGGAGGGATCTAGCACTGACTTCCTTACTACTTCCATCATTGATTCAGCTTCTTGAATCTTCTTTGAAAGGTCTGTAGTTAATTTGTCCTTGTCCATACAATTAGCTATGATATTTCTTCCTTTAGCTGCAATCTCCTTCAATAAATCTTGACCAACCTTTAGTGAACTAAGGTCAAGTGTGAAGTTTTTTGTTAGCTCAGTCAATCTTTTCTTAAGGTATTTCTCTTCTGCTATCTTGGATGTTGATTCCTCAAGACTTGAGAAATTTTCTTTAAAGCATGTCATGATGGTGCTGACATCATCCACTAAATGTACACTAGACACTTTCTTATCTGCAGGTAGTAAGCTATTCAAAATGTTGACTGATTCAACAAAAAATGGATTCCTCATAACATGTTTCTCCTTGGACTTCTCCATTGCTAGCACATTGATCTTAATCAGGTCTTCTTCTCCCCATGAGTCTAGACTTGTTGTGTCAGTAGTCAAACTTGACAACAATGACATTGAGGGCTTAGGGGTAAGGAGTGAACTTTGACTAACATCCATTACCTCAGTCTTTACAATCACTGGTGTTTCAATAGAGGGCTCATCTATAGGTTCATTTTTCTCCTCTTTCTCCTTTTCTTTTTCCTTCTCCTCTTCTTCTTCCTATCCTGTTAGATCCTCAATCTGCACATCTTGTTTCTTAGGTGAATTATCACCGCATAGTATTTTAGCATCTTCTGTACTTACAAAGGCTTCCTAAAAATTATCCAAGTCCTTATCTATGGCCGCCATTGATATTTATACATTATCTATCCTAATTGTGTCCTCCTTGGCTTCAGGCATAGGCGCAGAATCCTGTGGACCTGTCATAGGTACATTTGGGATCTCAGCTACTTTTACTTGCTCAGAGGGTACTTGGGTTGTGGGCGCAGATGATGGATGCATGTGTTGTTCCAAAAATACCTTCTCAAAGGCTTTTTCAGTCTCCTTTGCAACCAATTCATAATCCTTATTCATAATCTGTAAAGTTCTTAATTTTGTTCTAAGGTGAGACTTCACCAAATTCAACAACAAGATTTTCTCTTCAACTGAGAAAATAGGAAGGTTATCATCTAAGGTCTTTTCCCTTATTTTGAAATCTTCTTCTGTTGCTTGTCTTTACAAGGAATCCATAATGTTCCATACATTGTCTAGAATGACTATTTTGAGTTCTAGAACTGTCTTCTTAAACTTGATCATGTGCTTTATAATCATACCATGGATCTCTGATTTATCTATCTCATGGTACTTTTTATAGAACTTAGCTATTTGATCAATTCTACCTTCATCAACTACTCTTGATCTCAATACTTCTAGACTCGATAGGAATCCTACCTTAGGAGGTTCTTGAACATTTCTGACTTGGCTTCTTATGGATCTAGAAGATGGATGGCTTGTGAAAGTCTTCTTCTTCCTCTTAGGTATCATTCTTGGCTCAAGGGCTGGAGTGGACTCGAGATCAATAGTATCTATGGGCGCAGGTGTGTTCTCTTCCACCTTTTTCTTCTTCTCCTTAGGGTCATCAAATTTCTCAATTTTCACTTCAGAAGAGGGTGCACTCTCAAGTTGCATTGCAATCTTGGCTTCCCTTTCCTTATCTAGGTCATATTGAGTTACACCATGAATCTTTAGTATCTCAGAGGTGATTTTAGATGCTTTCCTCTTGGTCACAACACTATTTAGGACTGGATCAACTTGTCTAGTCTTTTTTTCATAGGCTCCCCATCTTGGCTCATTAGGATCCTTGGGCACTGATAGTAGAACTTGTGCATATGATTCCAAAACTTGTTCCTCCACTTCATAACCGAGTGGATGAATCTACTTAGTTCTAGGTTCCACTGCTTCCATGCATGTGATGTCTATCTCTACCATGAAGCAAATACTATCCTTATACTTCTCTACAATACTCTTAGGTATCCTATACCTCATCTACATCTTTATTTTGAATGTTTTGATTTCCAATTCCATGAAATCTCTCAAGGTACTCTTAGATGATGCCCTGAATCAAATTTGAGGCATTGTAGGCAGGCTCCTATCTAGATAAAGATCTAATACGTTTCCAACTATATGGAAGTACATATAGATTATCAGTGATCCAAACCTGAATATCTCACTCTTGTCATGTTTGATTTCCCTAATATTGTCCATCAATTGTGCACGCAAGATCTCACACAAGTTGAAGTCTCCATTTTCTTTTACAATCCTTATGGTTGCTAAAATAGTGGTTGCTGACACACTATTTACCCTGTTTGCATGCTAGAATCTATATCCAAGTATCATAGACATCAGTTTTATATCTTCCTCTTATATAGACTCAATTTTCATCCCACGCTTATCACTCCAGGATTCACAGTCTTGTTCTACTTGTTTTCTTACATCCTTGCCACTTGGAAGAATGACGCCAGTCTTAGGTAGTCCTATCATCTCATAAATGAGATCAATGGTTATTATAACAGGGACTTATCCTATCTAGGACAAGTCATCATGTATTATTCTCAACAAAATCTTGATCCATTCAGATTCATAAAATTCATATGTTCTGGCAAACTCAATAATAGGGTTGTCTTCTAAGTGCACGAACTCATTAGTGAATGTTTTGTCTAGATTCATCATGGTTTCCATGTGTGACCTGATTCTATCCAATCCTACTGGTTCCTTTTTATATTAGATATATGCGCATATATCCTCTACATGCATTACTCCTATTGGGGTTTTAGAAAATGCTCCTTCCAAATCATCTAGGATAGACTTGAATGGATGCTTCTTAAATATGTACCTCTTTCTTTCAGCAACATCAAACACAACTAGAGTAGCCATAACTTACTTTTTTAATCACTTCAAATAAGTTTCCAAGGGTTTCTAAATCATTGTGAGCAAACTAGGGTTTTGCAAAAATAGATACACTTCTTCATTGATAATCCAACTGCAATTCTTCACAACTCAACTACTTGAACTCCTGTGATCTCCAAAGGCTCGAACATGAATGCAAATGTGTGAACAAAGGATCTTTGACAACTTTAAATCAACTTTCTATCATTAATTCTTGCCACGTAAACACATAATGCAATAGAGAATTTCAATCTTCATCTCTGCTATCAATCAAGAAGTGCGCTCTAACATGTACCATCAACTATTCTCCAAACAGTTATACCCAAAGGTGCATACTCTGAGGGTGAGTATACTAGCCGTGAAAGGATCTAGAGATAATCTAGCTCCCCCTATGACCATGAGGGTCATTCATCCAGATGTAGAGGGTGCATCCATTGCGGATGCATCCAATACATACTCATCAACCTTATCTTTCTTTGCTTCTGTCCAAATCAAGCTCACATCTTCTGTAGCTTTTATAAACTTGACTTCTCCTGATTCATCCAGAATTGGTCCTTGAGACTTATTAGGGCTATCTTCTCTTTACGCTTTTTATTTGCAAAACTTTGAGATATGTCTAGCCTTTCTACAAGAGTGACAAATAACTGGAGGCCTTATATTCCTCAGCGCATTGATGCGAGTTACCATTTTGCACTGTCTAGTTGTGTGACCATTATAATTACATATCTGACATTTAATGTTCTGAGGACTTCTGACATTCTGCTATGGATGACTTCTATGATTTTTCTAAGTCTGATTTCTTTGATTTGATCTACAATTCATAGCTGTATGACCAAACTTATTGCATGAATAACAATAACCATTGAAAGGTCTTACCTCTTTACAATATCTTGCTATGTGACCATTCTTGTTACAGGAATAACAAGTTTTTTTATTGGCTTTTGCTCATTTTTAGATAGTTCTATTTTAGCTTCAGTATGATCTTTAGTCTTCTTGGCTTCTGTAGAGTCTTTAGGTGCATTCATTCTTCCTCACATATAATCATTGATTTGATTTTGTGCTTCATTGAATCCAATACCAGAGGTATCTCCTTTAATCTTTTGTGTTTAAAACTGTGACTCTATTAGATCCTTTCTTGTGTGCAATTTGTCAATATGACTCTTTGTTTCAGTCAATTTAAATTCCACTTGCTTCTTGATGTTCTCTAACTCCAAGATTTTCATGTTTACTTTCCTCAGTTCTTCATCCAACTGCTTGTTTTCTTTGACCTGTTCTTCATAGGCTTCTTGATTGTTAAATAACTTTTCATCCAATTCTTCAATCTGATCCTTCAAAGATGTGTTTTCCTCATTCAGCTTTTTGACCATTTTCCCTAAATCACTATTTGAACAATCCTTCAAATCTTTATCAGTTTCTTAATGAATACTTGAGAACCACTAACCTTTAGTTTCAGTTCTTCAATTTCCTTTTTAGATCTATCAAGGTCTTCAAGAGCTACTTGAAGATTCTTCTTTATATGTTTCATTTCTTCCAAACCCATGATCTCCTCAAGTGGTTAAACTTGTCTTTAGAGGACCAAAGCTCTGATACCAATTGTTAGGAATGGTGACACTAAGAGGGGGGGGTGAATCAATGTTCTATATATTATTGTTTTTTTTGATATCTTGAAACTTAATTTAATTGCTTAAGTACTGAAATGAATATCAATGCAAGTAAGATAAAAAACCATAACACCTAACACCAAATATAATTACGGGGAAACCCAAATAGGTAAAAACCTGGATGGATTGACACCCACTAAGAACTGCACTAGAGTATTATGATCCCTATTAGAAGATCTTACAACCCTATTAGGAGTTGATCATTACAATGCAATAAGTACAGTGACTTGGTCAAGGGTCGGACTCTATTAAGAGTCTTTTACAATAACCCTGTTAGGGGTGATGGCTCATTGCCAAAGCTCACTACTCAATGAGAAGTCTACAACCTCCTAGATATCAGATACACACTATATCTGCCAATGGTGAACTATTTCTTTGACACTACTTGTCTGACGCAAGGCAAGGAGCAAGAGGGGCCAAGCAATGACACACCCTGATGATCCAAGCCTACTCAAAATATGCGGAAGCAAACAAACACATGAGTGAGAGAGAGAATGCAGAAACTTTCATATATTATCATCAATTGAATCATACACGCTGGGTTGTAAGGCCTTCCCGGTTATGGCCAGATATAAAAATAAATCTCAAAAGTCCTCAAACATGAGAGGATCTATTACAAATCTCCAATATAATGTCTATTATCTTCTATCAAAAAATGACTCCCTAAACTACAACCAAACAACTACATTTATACAAGAGGATATCGAACTGAGTCGTCCTTTGGATCCATAATTAACAGAAGTAACAGTCAAATCTAGGACCACACACTTCCCAATGATGGATACAAACATTAAATCCATGATCCAATATAAATGCACAAGTTGGCCACAACAGGAAACAAAACTAAACCTGTCAGTAAGCACGATAACCGAGCAGCATATAGACAATGTCGAGTGCCAATGAAATAACTGATTGCCCAGAGAGAACCAACCACACTTGGTAACCAAAGGAAACCAACCAACTACAGACCAACTCGGTCAAAGTAGAAACCGAGCAACACAAACAAACTCCAAATTATTTTTGGTGACCCAGGATTGCTAAGGACCCAAGATGCTCCTGCATCAGACACCTGGGGTTATTTTGAAATGATTCTCTGAATCATTTGGTATGCCTAGTCCAAGCTACATCCAACTCAGACTGTGAAATCCATGACCTGTCTTTCATCGGTCTATTCTTCCACTTAACCAGATATTCCATATATTATTTTCCTCTTCTGCTCTTGCCAACTCTTTCCTTCAAAATCTATTCAACTTCATCATTCTACTTCTTAGGATATTTTGTCGGTACTATCACTTCTTCATCAGTTTCATGATACTCATAGAAATCAGCAATGTTGAAAATAGGTGATATGTCCATGTCATCAGGTAACTCAATTTCATATGCATCTCCACTGTCAAATTTCCTCAAAATCTTGCAAGGTCCAAACTTCTTCATCTTTAGCTTCCCATATGTTCCAACAGGAAATCAACCTTTCTTCAAATGAACCATCACTTCATCACCAACATCAAAATTTTTATATCTCCTTGATATATCTGCTCTGTCTTTGTATTTCTAATTACTGTCTTCCAGCTTCAGCCTCACATCTTCATGCAATGTTTTCATGTACTCAGCAAACTTTACTCCTTTAGCACTTTTCTTATTCTCATCAGCAATGTCTCTCAAATCAGATATTCCTCTCAGTTGTGTGTCATTCATAATATCAAATGGTGTCTTTCCAGTACTCATATTCATTGAATTATTGTATGCAAACTCTACTTGTGCCAACATAGAATCCCAATTACTCGGTGTGTCTCCAACTAAACATCTCAAAAGATTTCCCAAAATTTTGTTCACAACTTCAGTCTGTCCATCGGTTTGTGGGTGAAATGTAGAACTATATTTCAACTCAGTGCCAAATTTCGTCCAAAGTGTTTTCCAAAAGTATCCACCAAATTTACTGTCTCGGTTAGAGATAATACTCCTCGGTAATCCATGCAATCTGACAATTTACATAAAGAAAAGATCTGCTATATGTATTGCATTTGATGTCTTTCTATATGGTATAAAATGTGCCATTTTAGAAAATCTATCCACAACAACAAATAGTGAATCATTACCTCTTACTGGATTCAGTAAGCCAAGAACAAAATCCATATTGATGTCAATCCAAGGTTTCTCAGGAACAGCAATCAGTGTATACAATCCATTATTCTAACTTACTACTTTTGCAACTTGACAAATTCCACAACTTTTCGCAAGTTTCTAAACATCTCTGTACAACTGCGGCCAATAGTACTTCTCCTTAAGAAAATTCCATGTTTTATCAATACCAAAATGTCCATCCAAACCACTACTATGTTTCCCTTTTATCAAATTAGTTCTCATTACTCCTCTCTATATACACAACTGAATACCTTTAAAAAACATACCTTCCTGAATAAAATATTCATTCCATTTAGTATCTTGTTGATCTTGAATAGGTGCTCTCCACTTTCTCCATGGCTCAGAAAAATTAGGGTCATTTTCATACAAACCTTTCATCTCATCAAAACCAAGAACTTCTATTTTCATCTCGGTCATCAAAGATCTTCTTCTAATCAATGCATCAGCAACTCGGTTAGTGACTCCACTCTTATGCTTTATCACAAATGTGTAACTCTGCAAATACTCAACCCATTTCATATGTCTCTGATTCAACATATTCTGACTACCCAAATATTGTAAAGCCTTATGATCAGTATACAACACAAATTCACTCAGTATCAAATAATGTCTCCATTTCTTCAGTGCTTGAACAATAGCATAGAATTGTTGATCATACACAGAATATTTCCTTCTAGCATCATTCAACTTTTCACTAAAGAAAGCAACAAGTTTACCTTCTTGACTCAACAAAGCTCCAACTGCACTTCCACTTGCATCACATTCTACTTGAAATACCTTACTGAAATCAGGTAATGCCAAAATAGGTAATTTAGCAACCTTCTGCTTCAGAGTCTCAAAACTATTGTTAGCTCCATGTGTCCACTTGAATTTGCTTTTGTCTCCTCTCATAGTCTCAGTCATAGCATTACAAATTGAACTAAAATTTCTTATGAACTTTTGGTAAAAACTTGCCAAACCATGAAATGATCTTATCTCACTAGCATTCACAAGTGTAGGACAATTCAAAATAGCTTCAACCTTTTTAGGATCCATCTTCAAACCATCAACCGAAATAACAAATCCCAAATACACAATATCTTCTTTCATGAATGAACACTTTCTCAGATTTATCAGCAACTTCTCCTCTTTCAACCTCTACAAAGCTTTTCTAACATGCAACAAATGTTCTTCTCTGGTCTTACTGAATATCATAATATCATCAAGATATACAATCACAAATTTACCTAAGAATTTCTTCAAAACTTCATTCATCAACCTCGTAAAAGTACTCGGTGAATTAGTTAAACCAAAAGGCATAACCAACCACTCATACAAACCTTCCTTTGTCTTAAAAGTAGTCTTCCACTCATCACCTTCTTTGATTTTGATCTGATGATACCCACTTTTCAAATCAATCTTTGTGAAATACTTTGCTCTAGTCAAACTATCCATTATATCATCCATCCTCGGTATAAGAAACCTATACTTCACTATTATCTTATAGATTGCTCTGGAATCAGTACACATTCTCCATTCTCCATTCTTCTTTGGTGCCAATACAATAGGTAATGCACAAGGACTCAAACTTTCTCTGATCAAACCTCTCTCCAGCAACTCTTGAATCTATTAGTTCAATTCCTGATTCTCGGTAGGTGTCAACTGATGAGGTGCCTTATTCGGTAAACTAGCTCCAAGGATTAGATCCATACAATTATCAATGCTTCTTTTCAATGGAAAACCATCACGTACATTATCAAAAATGATATCAATGTACTTAGTGAGAAACTTATCAATCTCCTCAGGGACATTATCCTCTATTTTCTTACTCGACTTATTAGGAATCACATCAAAACATACATCATTCTTCTTCAAAGAGTTAACAAACTTTCTCCCTTCCATCAAGAAAACTTTCACAAATGTGCAAACATTACTAACAGGTTCTTCCATCAATGGTAACAAGATTTGTTTCTATCCATCAGCCACAATAGTATATTTATGCAATTGCCCATCATGTATAGCATGTCTATCATATTGTTAAGGTCTTCCCAACAAAATATGACAACAATCCATAGGCATGATATCACATAACACCTCATCATAGTATTTTCCAATCTTCAAATTCACATAACATTGTTCACTTACCATGATTGTATGCTCATCTTTGATCCATGAAATCTGGTAGGGCTTTGGATGTACCAACCTTTCCAACTGCAATTTTGTGACCATCTCTTTAGATGCCAAATTCTTTGAGCTACCACTGTCAATGACTACCTTCCAAACTTTGTCAGAAACTCTACATCTGGTCTTGAACAAACTTTTCCTTACCAGATCTTCCTTCTTGCTTTCATTCCATAGTGCTCTCCTTACCATTAAGTTATTTTCTTTCTCAAGTTCATTCGGTGACTCTTCTTGCACCAAAGCATTTCTACTGCTACCAACCTTCTTACCAGCTTCTGTACGTTCAAAAGATCTATGTCCTTCTTCTCCACAATTATAACAAGTTCCTCAGAAACTTCCTCTACCATAACCACCTTGGTAGTTACTGCCTCTACCTCTAGAACTTTTACCTTTCCACTCGGTCTTGCCTTTGTCTAGATTTGTCTTTTTAGGTTCAGATCTACCATTTTCACCATTAGATCTACCTCTTCCTCTAGGGAATCTACCACCATGACCTCTCTATCTTTGCTCATGTCTTTTGTTCAATTTCTCCCCAGCCTTCAAAGAAAATTGATAAGCCTCTTCAATGTTCTCCAGCTTGGCCATGCTAATTTCCTCTTGGATGTAAACTCTCAAACCATTCAGGTATCTACTGATTCTTTCCACAAAATCTTCATCATGTCTAGATCTGATATCCAATCTATAGAATTCCTCACTATACTCCTTTACCGAGCTATCTTTCTATCTCAAACTTTTCATTTGCCGAACTAGGTTAATTTGATAATCATAGGGTAAGAACTTTCCTTTCAATTTATTGACCATTTTACTCCATACCTTGTTTTTGTCTTTTCCTTTCCTCTTTTGATCCATTTGCAAATGTTCCCATGATAAGGATGCATGACTCTTCAACTTTGTGCTTGCAATCTTTACCTTCTTATCCTCAGGGATATTTTCATATTCAAAATACTTTTCCATCTCGGTGATCCAGTCCACCAATTAATTAGAATCCAACTTTCCACCATACTCAGGAGGATTGAAATGTGGTGTTGACTTCAGGCTTGTCAAAGCCTTCAAAAATCTTTCTTCACCTTGATCCATAATAGGTGCAGGTTCTGCATTCACCTATTCTTCTTCAATTTCATCATCACTAACATCTTCAAGATGTCTATCTCTTCTTTGGGCTATCTCCACTATTTCTAACCTAGCAGCAATCTACCTTAGCATATCTTCCAATTCTGGATCTGCATCTCACCTCCCATGAACCATCTTGACAACCCTCTACAATTGCAGGTCAAATCACAATCTGCTACCCCACAACAATCAACTAGGGCTTCAAGAGGAACCTACAAACCTAGATCTGCAAAACTAGATCAAGATCTAACCTCACTCTGATACCACCTAATGCAAGGCAAGGAGCAAGAGGGGCCAAGAAATGGCACACCCTGATGATCCAAGCCTGCTCAAAACATGCAGAAGCAAACAAACACAAGAGTGAGAGAGAGAATGCAGAAACTTTCATATATTATCATCAATTGAATCATACATGTCGGGCTATAAGGCCTTCCTGGTTATGGCCAGATATAACAATGAATCTCAGAAGTCCTCAAACATGTGAGGATTTATTAAAAATCTCCAATCTAATGTCTGCTATCTTCTATCAAAAACTAACTCCGTAAACTACAACCAAACAACTACATTTATACAAGAGGCTACCAAACTGAGTCAGCCTTCAGATCCATAATTAATGAAAGTAATGGTCAGATCTAGGACCATGCACTTCCCAATGATGGATACAAACATTAAATCCATGATCCAATATAAATGCACAAGTCGGCCACAATAGGAAACAAAACTAAACCCGTCGGTAAGCATGATAACTGAGCAGCAGACAGACAATGTCGAGCGCCAGTGAAATAACCAACCACACAAGAGAGAACCAACCACACTCAGTAACCAAAGGAAATCAACCAACTACTGACCAACTTGGTCAAAGCAGGAACCGAGCAGCATAGACAAACTCCAAATTATTTTTGGTGACCCAAGATTGCCAAGGACTCGAGATGCTCCTACATCATTGTCTGATCAATTTCTTTTGTGCGTTGATGCTTTAACCTCTTGTAAAGCTCTACAACATTCTAACAAATCTTTGCATACTTCTTCTCTACTTCTATCAAATCTATGTTTTATCCCATTCCAAAATACAAAGGCACGTGTCTTATTTATATGCACAAACAAAATTATTCACTAGGTCGGCCTTCAACCTATTACATAAAATGCTTCCAAATGAATTGGCTCAAGTGTGTTTATATAAAATGATATTAACATGTCTATAACCTAAATACACTAGGTGCATAGCCTTTACAAAACAATATTATAAGCGCTAACCAAATTGCTAACAGTCGGTTGCATACTCTGTTCTGCTTTGCCGCTCACTATCTGTATCACTTCAACTCACTGTATCTTCATCATACTAACTCATCTAATCATGCGCTCTTAACCATATCTTACTAACATAAAAAAAATCTTATCTTCTAGGGTGCATACCCAAACTTAGTCATATGCATGTGCGTTGATGCCCTGATCATCTGGTGCTTCACTAACTGTCCAGTCTTCCATACTTAACTAATTATCTGATCTTCTAAATTATGCGCTGACTCCAAAACTTCATATGACTTTGTTTCCATAATGAAAATGCTAAATCATATTCATATACAATAGTATAGTAAACTTTCCAACATATATGACTCCCCTATAGATCTTCCAAAGCCTAGCTTAAGACCTTTCAACCATTTTTCTCATGGTGAACCACTCTTAGGGAGGGGAACTTCTCACATTGTATCTTATGTTTAAAAATATTCTAGTTTGGGCAAGGCTTGTCCTCTAAGGTAAATTATTAATGGCGGTACATGACCATACATTCTCTAGTTACCCTTCACACAACAATATAACACTAAGGAGAAGAATGTTGTCTAGAGTGGGGATGGATGTCAACCTTGTGTTTCCATGAGGATTAAGACACTTACCTAACAAATTTTATAATTATGAAAAGTTCTTGACATGCATTCATATGATAAACCAATATAATCCATTTAGAGAAATTCAACTTCTTCTAGATTTGATTTTGTGTAGTATTTTTGCATCAACATTTTGAATCACACTCTGTGATCTATCATTAGGATGAGAAGAGCTAGAGGAAACATTAACGGATCCATGTTTTTTGTTTCCTCTATCTCTTCTCATCCTAATGATGGATCACAAAGTGTGATTCAAAATATTGATGCAAAATACTACACACAATCAAATCTAGAAGAAGACTCTAAAACTATGATAGATTGTGGAAATATCTTCACGTTAAATAATCCATTTAGCCTTTCTAACCTGCAAATATTAGAGTGCATATTTCTTCTTCTTTTCATTTTCAAACACAATTCCAGAAACAAACACAATTGGAAAATTACCGGTTTAGAACTTGCGGCCTATTTTTTACCACATGCATTATCTTTCCTAGCACCTATGTTGTGTTGGAAATATTCAGGAATTAACCAAGTTACTGAGAGGGGAGGGGTGAATCAGTAACTCCAAATTTTCTTCTAATTTTAACATGTATTTTACTTTTTAACCTTTGCATACAGAAAGCATGAAACTTGAAAGCATTCACAATAATGACACATAGATTTGGTTACCCAGAAACCTTCCAAAAGAAAGTAAAACTGGGGTGGGGATGAAACCCACAAAGCTTTAGTACTGCAGAATAAAGTTGGCCGGTTAAGGCTTACAATTTGATCACTTCTGATGATCTGCCCTGTTAGGAGCAATAAGGATTGCTAAATCCACCCTGTTAAAGGATTTACAAACATACAGTGAAGTATGCACTCGGTAAAGAGATTTATACAAAGACTGTTAAGTCTACCCGGTTAAAGGATTTAGTACTGATTCACCTGTTAGAATGAAACAGTAGATCTCTGCTTTGCAACTGGATTGCTGATTGAGATTCTTTGATGTACTGATCACCTTCAGTGATGAATTTGTCTTTTGCTGTACCTTATACTTCTGAAGCCTTCTGCAATTCGCTTATCTCTGCCTTTCTTTTTCTTTCACATATATTCTCCTTTATATATTTCATCTTTTTACAACATTGCTTATATACAGGTTTTAAACAATTAATTACAATTACAATTACACAGTCGGCTTGACAAATAAACATAAGTGCTACTAAGTCGGCCCAAGTAGTTACTCGGTTCCTTCAAACTGACTCGGTGACTTTCTGATACTCGGCGTCCACTGCATTACTCGGCATCGTCATGCACTCGGTAGAAGTGAAGGAACGGTTCATACTGATCACTCGGTAGGTATTGAACTCGGTAAGTACTGGTGACTCGGTAGACAAGATGTTACTCGGTTTACATTGTCCTGATCGGTTTATACTAACTTGCTCTGTTTGCACTGTCTGCTCGGTTTGCACTGTCTGCTCGATTTGCACTTGTCTGCTCGGTTTGCACTGTCTGCTCGGTTTGCACTGTCTGCTCGGTTTGCACTGTCTGCTCGGTTTGCACTGTCTGCTCGGTTTGTATCCAGAATGCAAATAAGTGTTGTCACTAGTGGCAATTCTGCTTAATGCCAACAATCTCCCCCTTTGGCATTAGTGACAAAAACACTTATTGTCCAAAATTTATATACACCGAATCATACTGAGTTTTATTTTGATTTTTCAAAAAAATTTCTTGATATAGGGCTTTATACATTGTCTCCCCCTTTCAATGTGCTAACTGTTCCTTATACAAATCTATACAGTATACATATCTCTCCTTCTATACATATCTCCCCCTTTTTGACGATAATGCCAAAGGTGCATATACAAGTTATTTACAGAGAGAATCGAAAATTTGATAAGAAATCAGAATGTACCTTCATTATTAGTGCCAGGGTTCTGTCCCAACTTTCTTGCAGGATTTTACATGTTTGTATAGCAATTTGGACTTCTGCAGAGAGTTCAATCATGTGATCTGCTATAGAGAACTGATTGTCATGAATCAATGTTCTGGAATGTTCAATGTGCTTATACATTGTATTCATGATGGGAAGGATCATGTGTTGGATGTCTAGTAGTGTGGACCAGATCCTTGAGTCTTCTTTCAATAGATCAGACTGCATATTAGATAGGTGTGAAATTTTCATGTGATGAGCAGAGCTTGAACTTGGTTCAAGTTGCAGCTTCTGTATGCTAATCTTCATATCCTCATCCATTTTATTCATTTTATCTTTAACATCCTTTGTGAACTCGGCAAAGTTGCATAGTCTGGCCAAAAGAGAGGTAGCATTCGAATAAATAGACTCTATGTTAGACAAAACTGAAGACAATTCCACTTGGTTAATAGCTATGTGCTGAGCAATGTGCTCAAGCACTTTATTGTTGAATCTCTTCTCGGCTCTTTCAACTAACTTTTCTATCCCGGATGAGTCCTCATTGTATTTCTCAACTGCTTCTGCTAATTGTAACAAAACATGCTGGTAGGAGTCTACTTTAATGCCTAATGCATCAGACAAAATGTCCTTAGCATCCTTGATGATTTGATACTCCTTGTCTCTCTCCTCTTTAAGCTTCTTTTGTTTTGCTTTCCTTTGGAGGATCTCACCTATATTCTGCATCTGGTCTGCTGAGAGATTTGCAAAATCTAATGTAGGAATCTCTATCTCTTCATCTAGGTCTATATCCTCAACTATATTTTTACCCAAAAATTTTATACTCGGTAGAGCCTTAGGCTTATCTGTACTTAATGCTCTTGTAGTAGTGACAGTAGATAAAGTAGGGCTGGCTATTGATACTGGTATACTTTCTACTGGAGAACTTAAAATACTTACACTTGAAGATTCAAAAGCTGGAAAACTTACTGGTACAGGAGACTGCAGCTCGGTAGAAGAAATGGTAGCTGCCTCTGATGTTGCTAGGGATGATTGGACAAATGTGGAAGTTGTCACAACCATGCTTGAAGGTGTCTCTGGGCTGGATGTAGAGATTTTCACTGGAGAGGTAGGAAGGGATGCAATGACTTCTGCTGCTATCCTTACAGTATCATCTACCTCGGTGTCTTCTTCTTGTTCATCGCTGTCATCTTCAATATCTTTTATTATTACAGTTTCAATGCTCGGTTGGTGAAGGTGGTATATGTTCTTCCATGTGGCTTTTGCAGCCTTCACAACCGATTCAATATTGTTGATCAAAATCAAACAAGTATTGAACTTCAATGTCATCTTATTTTCATTTTCTTTTAGTGCCTTCTTTACTTCATCATTATTCAAGCTCGGTATCAACTGTCTCAGGTTTTGATCAAATATGTCTATCACAGTTTGCCTTGCATTGCTCCATCTCATTTTTATTGGATTCAATAGAACTGCTGGAATCTGTGGGGTAATTTCTTCAGGAGAGTATTTCCACTGTCCCATCTTCTCAACAACAGCATCTTCTATTTCCTTCTGTTCTGCTTCCGATCTGGTTTCATATTTCAAGGATTTTATGTTACTTACTCCAGATCCTGATCCATCTCTAAAGAGTTTGAGCTTTTCTTGAAGGGTTAGAGGAGGCCTTTTGAATACTATGTCTTTATCTGCCTTTTCTGCCTTGTCTGCCTTGCCTCTTGTATTTCTTCTTGTAAACACAGCAGTTGGAGGCACAGATGCCTTAGTGATGAAAACTTTTCCTTTCTTCTTTGCAGGTTCTGGTTCCTCTATTTTCTCATCCTTTTCTCCTTCTTTTTCATCTATTTCTTCTTTGTCCTCGGTTATCATTTGCATTTTGGCTATCCTCTTCTTTCCTTTGTTTACCGCCTGTGGAAGCTTTATGCTTAGTTCAATTCTCACCTTAGCTTCATCATATGTTCCAAAATATGGAGCTTTGGGATTGACAGGCTGATTTAGAAGAGCTTCAATGATATTCTTGGTTTCATCAATATTTACCTCATAAGGAAGAGGTTTTACATATACAGTTCTTGGTTTAACTGCTTGAATATACACATTATCACAATCTACCATAAAACAGATGTCATCTTTGTAATCTTCCACCAACTTCTGTGGAATCCGGAATCTGTCATTCATTTTCTCTTTGAAAGACTCAAAATAATTATCCATGATGCTTTCAAAGTTTTCACCCATTTCTGCAACGTATTCATTTATTTCATAGAGTACTGGCACATCTTTTCTCCATACAACTTTTCCTTTAGAAGGGAAGAATTTCTGAACATAGAAGAATAAACAGACTAACAAGGATCCAAACTTACATGGATTGTTTTTGGAAGTTTTGATGCTTTCCATGTTCTTGTTGAACTGTTTCAACAATAAGTCTGCTAGGTCAAATGTCAAGTTGTTTTTGACCACTTTGTATGCTAGGTCAACAGCTTCACAGGAGACACTGTTCTATCGACTAGAACTGTAAATCTTGTGGGCAATGATATGTGTACCAAACTTCAGTTCGGCGTCGGTAATGCTGCTAACCTTCATGCCTCTACCATCCCACTCGGCTAGGGTTTTCTTCTCTAGTTTTGTCCGACCTAGGGTTTTGGTAGTTTTAGCTTTGTTCAACATGGGAAGACCGGTGACTTGTTGAATCATTTTCTTTGTGATCTCAATAGGTTGCTCAAGCCAAATCTTGCCATCGTGTACTCGGCTGAGAATGTACCTAACCCATTTATCTCGAAGGTTTCGAGGAAGATGTGCAATGTGAACTAAACCCTTATCTTCCAGATGTTTGTGCTCGGGTTTCAAAATACCATCCACACATAGTTCCTCACGCACAATGTCTAGTTCTAGATTTCCCATTTCTTGAATTGAACAGTTAAAATGATTACGGATATCGTTGATAAGCAGTACCTTAGGAGGAATCTGAGATTGAGCTCCGTTCGGATCTAGGGCTGCTGCAATAGCGGGCACGATCTTAAAATCTGGTGCTTTCCACTCCCCTTGGACTAACATATCAGATCCTTTCTTCGCTGAAGTGCTGGATGATGCCATGGTAGCTCACAGAAAATTCCTTTCGCAAAAGTATTAAATCGCTGGGTTGCCCTTGAAGTTTTCTGCTCTCAAAGTGCTAAAGATTCACGGTGAAGAATGAGTTCGATTACTTGCCTTTTGTTTACAATTCTGTCATTAATGCTCATTTCAAATTAGGGTAGGAATTCTGATAGACTGTCACCCACTAAGAATTAATTGCTCGGAAAAGACTTCGCAGCTCGGTGAACTCAAGAATTCATAATGCTCCGACCTCGCTCGGTAAAGACAGGTACCGACCTTGCTCGGTGAAGACTATACCGACCTTGCTCGATGAAGACTATACCGACCTCCCTGTGATCTCACTGCATCTTGCATGCTGATTTAGACTTTTCTTTTAATTTCGGTTCTGGAACTGCTTGAGATTGATTTATGAGAGTATAGTTCCAGTGCTTCCTTGGAAATTTAGTTTGAGTCGGTAGAGCCATCCATTCCATTACTTGGACTGGATTGCTCGGTAGCTTTAGGAATCCATTTTTGTCTCACCTGTTTCCTGACCTTAGTTGCTTCATTCTTCTTTCCTTCTTCAATTTCACTAGCATTCATGCAGTTTCTGGCTATGTGATCGAGTTTAGTGCATTTGAAACATCTTATGGTAGTATCTCTTTTCCTTAGATGATGTTTTATGCAATTCATGCCAATGTGTCCATATTCTCCACAGTAATGACATCTACACCAGGTGTTGTAGTCCCATCCAAACATTGCTTTCACAATTTGTTCTGCTGGATTAAATGTCTTGGATCTGCACTCGGATGCCTTGTGACCTTGTTTGTTGCACTTGTGACAATTACCTCTGAATCTAGGTTTTTCCCTGCATTCATTTGCTTTATGACCGGGTTGATTGCAGCTATAACATTTTCCATTGAATTCTGCTTTTTCATTGTTCCAACATTTATTTGAAGTATGTCCTATTTTACCACAATGATTACAAGTAGGTTTTTTATTTCTTTGAGTACCTTGCTTAGAGGATTCGCCTTCTTCTTTGTATCCAAGTCCTGCTTTTCCTTTTTGCCTATGAAGATTTCGTTCATACAGCTGATTCAAGTCTTCTTGACTTTTCAGCATTCCTTCGTTGATTTGTTTTTCAGCATTTAGGTCATCCATCAATCTTAGATTGGTTTCCTTTTCAGATCTTAGTTCTTCTCTTGTGTTTTCTATTTCTGAACTTAGATTTAGAATTTCTTCATTTGTATGAGAGATCTGATCAATTAGATTTTCTAGCTGAAGGGTTTTGTTTTGGACTTCAATGTTTCTTCCATCTAATTCATCTTTCAACTTGTTTCTTTGTTCCAAGATCTCACAGAATCTTGTAAAGTGTAGTTCTTGTTCTCTTTTCAATTTTCTCACTTCTTCCTGCAGAGACCCATTCTTTTCTAGGAGTTCTTTGATAGCATTGTTTGCTTCATCTGAGTTATTTGAGGGAAGAAGATCTTCAATCTTTTCTTCAATGTAATTCTGATCATTCATCTGATTTGCAAGTTCCTTCCTTCTCCTTAGGGATTGGGAAAGATGTTCTTTTGCTTCTTTGAGTTTAGCTATGGCCATTTCCAGATCTAGCTTTTCATTTTCAATCACCTTGTTCAGTTTGAATACCTCCATTGTCCTGGATCTTTGCTCAAGCTAGTTAAGCTTTGTCTTGAGAACCAATGCAGCTCTGATACCAATTGTTGGAAATATTCAGGAATTAACCAAGTTACTGAGAGGGGAGGGGTGAATCAGTAACTCCAAATTTTCTTCTAATTTTAACATGTATTTTACTTTTTAACCTTTGCATACAGAAAGCATGAAACTTGAAAGCATTCACAATAATGACACATAGATTTGGTTACCCAGAAACCTTCCAAAAGAAAGTAAAACTGGGGTGGGGATGAAACCCACAAAGCTTTAGTACTGCAGAATAAAGTTGGCCGGTTAAGGCTTACAATTTGATCACTTCTGATGATCTGCCCTGTTAGGAGCAATAAGGATTGCTAAATCCACCCTGTTAAAGGATTTACAAACATACAGTGAAGTATGCACTCGGTAAAGAGATTTATACAAAGACTGTTAAGTCTACCCGGTTAAAGGATTTAGTACTGATTCACCTGTTAGAATGAAACAGTAGATCTCTGCTTTGCAACTGGATTGCTGATTGAGATTCTTTGATGTACTGATCACCTTCTGTGATGAATTTGTCTTTTGATGTACCTTATACTTCTGAAGCCTTCTGCAATTCGCTTATCTCTGCCTTTCTTTTTCTTTCACATATATTCTCCTTTATATATTTCATCTTTTTACAACATTGCTTATATACAGGTTTTAAACAATTAATTACAATTACAATTACACAGTCGGCTTGACAAATAAACATAAGTGCTACTAAGTCGGCCCAAGTAGTTACTCGGTTCCTTCAAACTGACTCGGTGACTTTCTGATACTCGGCGTCCACTGCATTACTCGGCATCGTCATGCACTCGGTAGAAGTGAAGGCACGGTTCATACTGATCACTCGGTAGGTATTGAACTCGGTAAGTACTGGTGACTCGGTAGACAAGATGTTACTCGGTTTACATTGTCCTGATCGGTTTGTACTAACTTGCTCGGTTTGCACTGTCTGCTCAGTTTGCACTGTCTGCTCGGTTTGCACTTGTCTGCTCGGTTTGCACTGTCTGCTCGGTTTGCACTGTCTGCTCGGTTTGCACTGTCTGCTCGGTTTGCACTGTCTGCTCGGTTTGCACTGTCTGCTCGGTTTACACTGTCTGCTCGGTTTGTATCCAGAATGCAAATAAGTGTTGTCACTAGTGGCAATTCTGCTTAATGCCAACATGTTGGTCTTTTTAGTACTAGTGTTGGTTTAGCATTGGTGATCTATACCTCAACATATGTGCCTATTCTTTTGTGTCTATACTAGTCCATTTGGTGTCTATAATGTTCAATGCCTATGAATTGCATCTTGTTGGTGTAAAAGGGGTATTGTACCTAGTGCATTTCTACACCTAGGTCCTAATTACATATGCTACTTAAGTTTACTTAAGGAACACATAGGAAACTTCATAATTTTAGTGGTATTTATCACATTGTCACTTTTCCATCTTTTGTAGATGATAAGTCATCACTTTATGTCTCCAAATATAAGAACAAGACCCATGTCATAATTTTATTCCATCGCATGTTCACCTTGGCCTATAATTCTAAGGATTCTACACAATAATCTTATATTCATATCATTATACTATATCATTTTCATTCCTAATAGAATAACATTAGTAATCCTTCATTGTTGATCTCTTTTGTGATTTCATTGAGTGTCTATTAAGAAGAAATGTCTCAACTTTACATTTATATATGGTTACTATTTTTAGTAAGTTATCATTTGAGAATGGATTTTATCTATTATTTTGATGCAGGAGCATCTTGGGTTCTTGAAAATCTTGCATCAACCAAAAATATTTGTTTTCTATTTTCTTGTTAGTTTGGTCTTTGAGTTTCTTTTAGTGTTCATTAAATTTGGGTCTTTTGTAGTTGCAAACCTTATGGCATGTTCCTAGACAATTTTTGAACCTTCTCCTAGGTTCACATCTCATTTGGTTACTTCGCATATGAGATATTGTAGATTCTTGGAAAGAATTAACTATTCTTCATGTTTCATGGCCAGTTTGTGGTTTCCAATCTCGCAATGGCATTTTATGATTGGTGAAGCTTAATGTTGCATTTCTCGATGAGATTGCATTTATGGCTGACCTATTTGAGGGAACGTGATTCATGTTCCATCAATTAGAGGGAAATCCTTAAGATTTGGGTCTTGACCTATATTTGTAATACATTTTATTCTCATTGGGAAATGTATTTTTTCTTAGGTTGACTTGATACTTGAGAAGGCTTTATAAAATCTTGTGATTGATCTCTTAAGGTATCATAGATAATACAGAATAAGGGAGCACCTATAGAGCTTAGTATCTTGGGATAGAATAGATAGTATAAAAATATAACCTAAAAAAGGCTCATAAAATAGGCCTATATGCCTGGAATATATGACTGCATGTAGAAAATCCACTGTATTTGATTATCTGATAATAAGAAGGTCGGTCTTGCATTTCTCTCAAGAAATTTTCTATTTTTTTTCCATTGTGTGACTCATGTTGCAAGGATTGGACTGGTCTCTTTGATTTCCCTCTGTCCTTGACTGCACCGAGTGGTATTAGAGAAAATTTTCAATTCTGTTGAGGCAAATTATGTTTCCTAAGGTTGCAATTTCCTAGATTGAATTTTTGTAGGGTGGAAAAAATAGTATCTGACTTGCAATTACATAGGATTCACATAAGATGGCTCGAAGAGGAAATTCTAGAGGTGTAAAGAGAGATGTAGACCCAATTATATTGGATATGTTGCGACAAAGCACAACTAGATTAGAATTTGTACAAACATTCTAGAGAAGAGTACGACACATTGAAGATGTGAGTGATGAAGGGGAGGAAAGAACTAAAGAAGTAGCTGAAGAGGGAGAAGAATAACCAAAACCTGAACAAGGAGATGATAGATATATAAAGGCCCTAACTAGGGTTAATTCAAGACAACATTTCAATCTACCCGATTCTGATGGAAAGTTGGATTCAGAAGAACAACTTGATTGGATCATAGAGATGGAGAAATAATTTGATTATGAAGGAAAATGAAAAGATAAGAAAGTAAGGTATGCTTGCATAAAGTTGAAACGACATGCATCTTTATGGTGGGAACATTTTTAGACTGGTAGACAAAGAAGAAAAAAGATAAAATCAAGTCATGGGATAGGATGGTGAACAAATAGAAAGCCAAGTTCTTACCTATTTATTACCAAGTAAGTTTGTTTAGGAAGTTTAAAAACCTAAAGAAAAAGGATCTTAGTGTGAAGGAGTATATTGAGGAATTCCATAAATTGGATATCAGATCTAGACATACATATGATGATGTTGATAGGGTTACAAGTTTCCTGAATGGTTTGAGGACATCTACTCAAGATGATATCGGTTTGGTTAAGTTTAAAATTATAGAGGATGCTTACCAATACGCCCTAAAATATGAGGAAAAGTTGAACAAAAGACATGAGCAAAGACAAAGAGGAAAGGGTGGAAGATCTTATTCAGATAAGAATCAAGGAAAGACATAATTCAAAGAGGGGGATTCATACTTAATGGATGATAGAAATTTTTAGAGAGATGGTGGATCAAATAGCTATAGAAAGATGGCCAGAGATTTTTTAGAGGAACCTATTTTAAATGTGGAGGAGAAGGAAACCAAGCCTTTAAATACATTATCAAAGGAATTTTAAGCAAGAGGACTAAGAGAAGTGGTGGAAATACTTTTATGGAACAAGAAACCAAGGAATAATTAAACCAATTCAAAGATGGAAAATCCCTAATGGTAAGAAGTTCCCTATGTCATGAAGAACCAAACCAATAGTTATTGCTAAGGAGAAGCTTGTTCAAGAAAAGATGAAAAGTTGAAGGAAAATATTGCAAAAGTGATTATTGATAGTGGTAGTTCAAACATCCTATCCTCTGAAGAGTTGGTGAACAAATTGAAGTTTTTGAGATTGAAGCATTTGAAATATTATCAAATAGCATGGATAAAGGATGATCATAAGGTACTAGTAAGTGAACAATGCCTAGTAAAATTGAAGATATGATCTTATCATGATGAAGTTGTTTGTGATGTTATGCCTATGGATGTGTATCATATCTTGTTGGGAATTCCATGAAAGTATGATAAAAAAGATTTGTATTATGGAATAAAGAATAGGTATACTATTGTTTCAAATGGAATGAAGTAAGCATTGTTTCCTTTAGTTGAGACTCCTAAGAATGAGAATTGTACCAGTGTTAGAGTTTGTTTGGTTGAAGGAAGGAAATTCTTGGATGGCTTGAAAAATAATAATGTGTGGTATGCCTTGATTCCTAAGAACCCTAGTATAAAATCAATAGAAAAACAACCTGAGGAGATAAAGGAATTATTGAATAGGTATGATGATATAATCTCAAATAATGTGCCAGATGGTTTTACACCTATGAGAAGTATTAGTCATTGCATGGATCTGATTACTAGAGAAATTTTACCAATTAAAGCAGCACATCAGATGATATCAGTAGAGAATAAAGAGTTGAATAGGCAAGTACAAGCATTGTTGAAGAAAGGTCTGATTAGGGAGAGTTTGAGTCCTCGTGTAGTGCCTAAAGTATTATCACCCAAGAAGAATGGAGAATGGAGGATGTGTATTGATTATAGAGCCATTAATAGGATCATAGTGAAGTACCAATTTCCTTTTCCTAAGATGGATGATATAATGGATTGTTTAAGAGGAGCCAGATATTTTACAAAGATAGATTTGAAGAGTGGATATCATCATATTAGAATTAGAGAAGGAGATGAGTGGAAAACTACATTCAAGAAAAAGGAAGGATTGTATGTATGGTTGGTGATGCTTTTTGGATTGACTAATGCATCGAGTATTTCATTAGGTCGATGAATGAGGTATTGAAGAAATTATTGGGTAAGTTTGTGATTGTTTATCTCAATGAAATTCTGATTTTCAATAAGTGAAAGGAAGATCATTTGTTGCATCTAAGATGAGTATTGTAGAGATTAAGGGAGGAGAAGTTGTTGATAAACATCAAGAAGTGTTCCTTTATGAGATAAGGGATAGTGTATTTGGGATTTGTGATAACTACAAAAGGATTGAAGATGAATCTTGAGAAAGTTGAAGCAATCATATAATGGCCTACACTTGTAAGTGTTGGGGAAGTGAGATCATTTCATGGATTGGATAGTTTTTATCGAACGTTCATTATAAATTTTACTTTGATTTGTAATCCTATGATTAATATAATGAGAGGGGACATAAAAAAATTCAAGTGGGTGCATGGAACACAAAAGAGATTTGAGTTGTCGAAGCATAAAATGACTAAAAAACCTTTATTGGCCTTACCTAATTTCAATTAAGTTTTCAAGTGGACTGTGATGGGAGTGGAAATACGTTGTAGTAGTATTGACTCAAGAAGGAAGACTAATTGTTTATTTTAGTGGAAAGTTGAATGATTCTAAGAGAATATATTTAGTCTATGATCATTAATTTTATGCCATAGTTCAAGCTTTGAATAAATGGAGACATTCTTTATTTGCTAAGGATTTTTTGTCATATACGAATCATCAAGCATTACAATATTGGATAGTCAAATTAAGCTGAATCAGAGACATATGAGATGGGTTGAATTCTTACGAAGTTATACATTTGTGTAGAAACATAGTCCAATGGTAAAACAAATAAAGTTGATGATTTGAGTAGAAGAAGGACCTTGTTGACAAAGATGAGGATTGGAGTATTGGGATTTGATGATTTGAAGACCTTGTATAAGGATGACCTTGACTTTTCAAAACCTTGGAAAGTTTGCAAAGAACCTATTATAGAAGACCAAAGTAAATGGTTAGACTATTTCATTCAAGATGGAATGTTATTCAGATGAATTCAGTTGTGTATACCTATAATTTATTTAAAGGATAATCTGGTTAAGAATCTAGCATTGTGGGGGATTAACTAAACACTTTGGTATTTACAAGACAATGACTTTTGTAAGTGATAATTACTTTTGGACTCAAATTTCGAGGAATGTTAGGAAATTTGTTCAAAGTTGTAGAGTTTGTCAAGTTGAAAAGGGAAGTAGTTAGAACACTAGATTGTATATGCCTTTGACAGTACCAACTAGACCTTGGGAGGATATTAGAATGGATTTTGTACTTGGGTTACCAAAAACACTAAGAGGTAATGATTCTATACTTTTGATAGTGGATAGATTTTTGAAGATGGTTCACTTCATACTTTATAAGAAGATGACAGGTGTAGTACATGTAGATGACTTATTCCTCAAGGAGATTGTGAGGTTGAATGGATTACCTAAAATAATAGTTTCAAATAGAGATAGTAAGTTTGTTGGTTATTTTTGGAGGACACTTTGGAAGAATATGAAGACAAAAATGAATTTTAGTTCTACATTTCATCCATAGATAAATGGACACACAAAGGTAGTGAACAGGACTTTGGGTAACTTACTGAGATGTTTGGTTGGAGAGAAGACTAGAAATTAGGATTTAGTTCTAGCACAAGTAGAGTTTGCATATAACAATTTAGTAAATAGGAGTATAGGGAAGACACCATTTGAGATATTTACTATTTTTAATCCTAACAGAGTATCAAAGTTGAAGGATTCAATCATGAAATCAGACATATAAGGAGAAAGAAGATATAAAGAGGAGAAATATGTAATTCCAAGTAGGAGCTGATGTAATGGTATATCTGAAGAAGGGAAGATTACTTTTTGCAACATATAACAAGATGAAAATGAGGAAGTTCAAATCATGTAAGATATTGAGGAAATTTGATTCAAGAAATGCATATGAAGTGGAGTTGTTGGATAATATGGATATTTTACCTATATTCAATATTGTAGATTTGTATAAGTATCAAGAACTAGATTTTTTGTAGAAATGATCTAAATTAGATTTTGATAAAAAGTAACCTAAGAAGCATAAGGATGAGATAGCATAGATTTTGGATAGAAGAGTTGGTATAAGTACAAGAGGTAGACAATATAAGGAGTATCTTGTGAAATGGAAAGAAAAACTAGTGGAGGATTATTCATGGATTTCTCAGATTAAGGTTAACCATCTTGGTTTTCCCTTAGTCCCATCAAAGTGAGAGGTTCAATCTTCAAATAACCTCAGGTGTCTGATGTAGGAGAATCTTGGGTTCTTGTCTATCTTGCATCAACCAAAAATATTTGTTTTTTGTTTCCTATTAGTTTAGTCTCCGAGTTTCTTTCAGCATTCACTCAATTTGGATATTTTGCAACTAAAAACCTTATGGCGTGTTCCTGCATACTTTATGAATCTTCTCCTAGGTTTTCATCTCAATTGGTTACTTTTTATATGAGATCTTGTAGATTCTTGGAAGGACTTAATCGTTCTTCATGTTTCACAACTAGTTTGTGGTTTCGAATCTCGTGAAGGCATTTTCTAATTAGAGAAGCTTAATGGTGCATTTCTCAACACTATTGCATTTTTTACCATCCTATTTGAGGGATTGTGATTCATGTTCCATCAATTAGAGGGAGATCCTTAAGATTTGGGTCTTGACCTATATTCGTAATACATTTTCTTCTCATTGGAAAATGTAATCTTTCTTAGGCCGACCTAATGCTTGCAAAGGATTTATAAACTCTTGTAATTGATCCCTTAAGGTATCACAGAGAATACAATAGAAGGGAGCACTTGTAGAGCTCATTATCTTGGCCTAGAATAGATAGTATAAAAAGATAACCTACAAAAAGGTTCATAAAATAGGCGTGTATTCTCTGAATGTATGATTGCATGTAGCGGATCCACTGTATTTGATTATCTGATAATAAGAAGTTTCTCTCAAGCATTTTTCTATTTTGTTTCCATTGTGTGACTCGTGTTGCAAGGATTTGAATAAACTCTTTGAGTTCCCTCCATCCTAGACTACACCATCTTTCCTTGAAACTTTAATTGAGCTAGATAAGTATGCCAATAACTTTTTGTTGCAAGATAATGTCCAATTTTGTACATATTAAAGTTTTGTTTTTTGTAAATTGCCAAAAAAAATTATAAATTCAATTTTGAAGGCTTTAGAGGCTCCAAAATAGCTTGAAAATATGCATAGATATTATCAATTTTTCTAAGGTGGTATAGAACCTCATGGTATTTTTTCACTTCAAATAGTTTGTCAATTGGAAACACATTTCAAAAGTTATTCCCTTTGGAAATTGGGTCTCCTACAATAGAAAATTTAAAAATGTGTTGAACATGTAATAAATGAGATGTAAAAGGAAGTTACACATGTTGGTGTGTGTTTTAACACATTATAAGGCATCTTCAATTGTAGATAAGATGGGCACAATATTATAAGTAGCTTTTTGTCCATGGTTTTGTAATATTGTTTGACATTTCCATGTATTTTATCTCCTATATTAGGTTTTGTAGATGGAGGGTGTATGAAAGAGTCTTATGGCTATTCAATTACCTTCAGATCTTTGTTTAGTGATACTCATAAGAGAAGTTTTATTTGTAGGTATATTATAAATTTTTATTTTTATTTTAAATAGTGTATTTTTTAACACCTTTGGATGCTAAGGAATGGGGTGAATTAACATAAACAAAATTTATAGAAATTCTTCCAAAATCCTTAGTTATTGATTATTAATCCAACTAATTGTTATCATCACATATGATAAAAGCTTAAATACATGAACACTAGATTTATGTGGAAAGTCTAAATGGGACAAACCACAATAAGAATCTTGTTCACTATATGATAAAATCAATTACAATGTTTTAAACCATTATCCAAGGAACTCACTATTCTTGAACGCAAAACAACGCTCACTTTCTTATGAATATACAAGTTATATGTGTTGAAGTTTATATTTTATTTAGGACATAAATATTTTCATCTATTAGCAAGAAGAGTAGTATTTTAACTGATTAAGAATGTATTCTCAAAATGTTCATTATTATTCATGCATTTATCTCTGTTTTCATTCTAAATAGTTTCATTAATCTTCAAAAAATTTCATAGACTTTTCATTATCACTTTATTTTCCTTGTCTTCCTATAGCTTCATATCATTACTTAATATTTGTAGAAAATCCATTATTATAATTTCATCACAAGATCTAAAATTTCAAATGAAGTTGGCCAAGCAAGATGTAGTGTGAAAAGGTGAATCGTTAGCCCAAACACATTATCAAAAGAGTACAAAGAAAAGATGTAACATGTGAATGTTTCTATCAATAAACAATATTCCTCAAGTCATTTAAAATTATTGGCTAGATCTCCGCACACCAACTCCAAAGAATTTTTTTTTATGTTATCTTTAAAGGAATAAAAGTGCTTACCCAAGATGGTCAAACACCCTTGATAAAAAAATGTGAGATATAAAGATAAAGGCAAGGAAATGCACACCATATATAATAATAGAAAAATCATAACAATACATTTCATTAACAAAATGCATTGATACAAAGCATAAATCATTCTTGTCCATCGTTGTACTATTTCAAAATAGTTTGAAACTCAAAATGATATATTTATAATTGTGGCGTAGACCAAACTAGAGACATATTATGTTTTAATTTCCATCTACATCATATCTAAAATGTATATTGATACCCATTCTTATGAATAAATGCAAAGAAAATCACAAGACTTTAGTTAGTCAAATAGTCTGCCAAAATAGTTAAATAATATTAATTTCAATGATTAGAGACTAGAAAATAACCTTAGTTCGCTAAAAAAGAGTTAGAATGGTTGAGAATAACTTAATAATCCCTCTTTAGCAATTTCTAGAAGGAAATTTCAACTTTTTGCTAATGATATAGTATACTTATGATATATCAACATTGTACAATTTATTCTATACACTAGAAAAACCTCTTAAAAATTGTTAAAGCGTCTATTAACACCTTGTATAACATATCCCAATAGTATCTAATCAATTATGTTGATATACAAAAGTGCAACCACCAATGTATTACTCCAAAATGTTGCAATCAACAATTGTACAAAATGTCTATACATATTTGATAGATCAATGACAACAAGACATCCATATGCTCAACACTATCCCTCTTTGCCATAGATAGAAACACTTGTGAATCTATCTATTGCCAAATATTTATCCCCTTTTGACATATAGGAAAAGGGCACCACAAAATAATAAAGACTTCCCAACCTTCCTTTCATAGTATGAAATGTACAAGTACTCTTCCTAACATTACAAACTCTCCTTATCCAAAGGCAACTAAATTTTAAAGTCGTAGAAAACCAAAAATGGGTGATACCAATCTCAAACATTATGTCAATACCTTAGGTAAGATTTACTTAAAATGTACCTTCCGTAAAGAAAAATATGACTCCAATAATAAAATAGTCAAAGATAGATTTTTGTTCTAACACTCAATTCATAATAAAAGATCCTTTGTTAATTTTGTTGGAAACTGCAATTGAAGCAATTGTTGTGTTGTCATCGATGTCAAAACCTTAACTGGTAAGACTATTGCTACTTAGGAAATTACTCTATCTATTTGAGTGTTGCTAAGGGGATAGGAAAGGTTGGTAACAATAGCACCTAAGGAAAGGTTGAGTTATCTTGATACTACAAAGTGTACTTGACTATGTGGTACAATGATGAGATAATGTATTGTTTATCTTAGTAAGATTGAAGACTAAACTGGTAGGCTTGACTGAGCAAAAATGGAGAAATCATGTTCAAGTCGAGTAATGTTAGTGTTGACCGAGTCAGTATATGCTGAGCAAAATTCTAGTGTCGACTGAACATCAATTAATTTCTGAGAAAGATAGTATAAGCCGATGAAACATTTTTTAGTAATGACTAAGCTTTCTACATGAAGATCAAGTAGTTGATCACAGTATTGACTGAGTATCAGTATTTTTATATTTGAAGAGAATTCAGATTTGGAGCCAACATTGTTGAATTCTTGGATTATATAAAATGTGTTGACTTTATTTATTGATTGTTTGAAAGCATTGAATGCACTGAAAAATGTTTTATTGTAAATCTTTAAGAGATTTGGGATGTTTCTAGAAAAGGAGCCGAAGAACATAAAGCAGGTAGATTCAATGAATCTGACCTAACCCTAAGATCTACGAAGGAGATTGAGCGGCAAAAGATGAGTTAACCTAATTGAGGAAGTATTAAGGGAACCTAAGCATTAGGTATGTGTGTGCATGGGTAAAAAGAGGATGTTGGAAGATCAGAAGATGTTATTGACTGTACAAGTAGAAAAGGTTGAAGGAGAAGTGTGGTGATTGCTTGAAGAAAAGTTCTAAGCAGATCAGAGATGGAGATGGAAAAGTTTCAAAGTTAGTAAACTAGCATTTGTGTATGGAATTGGATCTGATATTTGCAAAGTGAATTGTATGTTTTTCAGATCAATACTACTACTACTTTCTAACCATTGTAACATTCAAAATCCTTTTAACAGAGGTTGACCTAACAGTCATATGTTTAAATCCTTTGAACAAGGTTGCATTCTAATGGAATGTATGTAAGCCCTATAACAAGGCTCACTTCTAATAGAGTGATTGAATTCCTTTAACTGGGTCACACCTAACAGTGTGTATTGTAACCTTTGATAGGGTTGCCTTTTAACCAAGCTCACTTCAGAAGAGTGAAAATAATAGTAGCATGTTACAAAGTGGTTTTTCCCAGATTGGGTTTCCACTATAAATCCTAGTGTCAATGCTTGTGTGAATGTTTTGGTTTAAACATTTATGTGTTTTACAATTTAGATACAGCTGGGTAGTGGACTGCAATGTTATATGTTTCTATTATTGAATCAGTGATGACCGAGTTGGTTTTGGTTGTTAGATCTGATTTAAAGAAAAGTTTTTGAAGTTTGTTTTATACATCTGGACCTGAGAACAACTAATTCACCCCCCCTCTCTGTTGTTCTAAATCATATTAACAATTGGTATCAAAGCTATGTTGCTTATTATTGGTTTTTTTTTAAATCAAGTATAAAGGGACTTGAAGCAAATGATCAGGATGTATAAGAAGGAGGTACCGAAGCTGAATAAGGAAAACTTCCCTACATGGAAAAGCTTGATGAAGTTGCATCTGGCTGGTATTGGCGATTCTGCAAAGTACTACATTGAGAATGGCAATGTCTCACCTCTCGCACCTTTGACTGCCGAAGAAATGAGAGCTAAGCAAGAACATAATCAGGCAATGCTAGAAATTGCATTTTCCCTAAGGTATCTAGAATTTGAGGACATTAAGGATTGCACAAGTGCTAAGGAGATGTGGGACACTCTTGCAAAGATCTATGGTGGTGACATAAATGTACTGAAAGCTAAGGCCAAGAGTCTCAGGGGTAAGTTTGATGAAATGAGAATGCAAGAAGGTGAGAACATTGCACAATATTGTGGTAGAATAAAAGAAGTTGTGAATGCTATTAGAGGAGCAAGTGGGACTATTAAGGATGAAACTATAATTGGAAAAGTACTAAGAACTCTGCATCCGATATATGCTATTAAGATCTCAGCTATTCAGGAATCTAGATCATGTAACTCTACAAATGTGCTTACTTTGGAAAGTTTGGTTGGCAAGCTGACTGCTTTTGAACTCTCTAACTATGATAACTTCACTGTTGGTAGTATTGGTAATGTTGAATCTTCTTTTAAGTCACAATTAGTTTTGAACAAGCCAAAGAAAGAAAAAGAAAGATGCATCAGTGAAAGTGAAAGTGACAGTGACACTTCTGATGAAGATCTAGAAGCTCTTATGGCTAGAAGACTGAGAAGGGGAAAAGGAAAATATAAATGTAAACTCCCTATTATATGTTTTGCATGTAATAAAGTTGGTCATATAGCTGCTAGATGTCCTGAAAGGAATGAAAAAGATGAAGAAAGAACAAGCAAACACAAAGATAGAGGAGATGACAGAAGCTACTAAAGGCACAAAGACTACAAAGGAAAAGGTAAGAAATCTTGTTACATTGCTGAAGAAGAAACTGACACTGATAGTGATGATTTTGAAATTGAGGTAGTCTATGTTGCAATGAAAGATGAATCTGACGAGGATGAGAAAATTGCATTGATCTCCTATGTGAACAAGAATGAAAAATGGATTATTGACAGTGGTTTTTCATATCAAATGACTGGTGACAAGATTAAGTTTGAGACCTTACATCATTATAGAGTTAAAAGTGTAAAATTTGGTAATGATGCACCATGTCCTATTAGAGGAAAAGGTTTGATTAAACTAACTGATAAGATCTATTTTGAAGATGCATATTGGGTTGAAGGTCTAAATTATAATCTGCTAAGTGTTGCATAGCCAAACAACACTGGTTACCAAGTGGAATTTCATCACAAGAAAGCTAAAATGTTTGATGCCACTAGTGAATTGATTGGAAGTGGAGAACAAACTAGAGGTAATTTGTTCTATCTTGACCTATCTAAAGAAGCATGTATGGTTGCACAACTTGATGACATTTGGTTATGGCATAAGAGGCTATGTCATGTTAACTTTGATAATCTGGTAGAAATAAGTAAGAAGAAGAAAGTAAGAGGTCTACCTAGATTGAAGAAACCTAAGAATGTGATGTGCAAGGAATGCCAGTTAGGAAAAATGACAAAGTCAAGTTTTAAGAGAAAATCCTTTACTTCTGATAACATTTTAGATTTGGTTCATACTGACCTTTGTGGACCTATGGGTGTACAAAGTTACTATGGTGCTAGATATTTTATCTTGTTTTTTGATGATCATACTAGGATGATGTATGTAATGTTTCTAAAAGAAAAATCTTACACTTTTCAATTCTTTAAGTGGTATTTGGCTAAGGTTGAGAAGGAGACAGGTAAGAACCTAAAATGTCTTAGATCTGACTGAGGTGGAGAATTTACATCAAATGAATTCAATCTATTTTGCAATGAAAGAGGAATCAAAGACAGATGTCTACACCTAGAACACCTCCACATAATGGTATAGCAGAGAGAAGAAATAGATCTATCTTGGATTGTGCAAGGAAATTGTTTATTGAAAAGAATGTGGCACAAAAATACTAGAAATAATTTATAAGTATATCTGTCTACACTCTTAACCGGGTACAAATCAAGAAAGGTACAAATTTGACACCCTATGAATTATGGTATAGGTATGCACTGAGTGTTAAATACTTTATAATCTTTGGAAGCAAGTGCTACATATTAAAAGACAATAGGAATGGAAATTTTGATGCTAAAAGTGATGAAGGCATATTCCTAGGGTATTCCACAAAAAGTAAAGCTTATAAGTGTTTGAACTCTAACACTAACAAAATTGTGGAAAGTGTGAATGTCAAAGTTGATGAGTATGCAGAAAGAAATGAAGTTGATAGCAAAAGAGAACCAGAAGATTATAGATCTTTTGTGTCTATTGAAGAAGAAGAAGAGGCAAGTAATAGACTTGCACTAATACCGAGTCTTGGGTAAGCAATGTCGAGTGACAGGAAGATGTTGCCGAGCATCAAGAAAATAGTGTCGAAAGAGAAAAAGAACATGCCGAGTGACAAGATAATGTTGCCAAGTATCAAGAAGAGGTTGTCGAGCATTCAAAAGTTGAATCTAACAATCTTGTTGAGGAACCTAATGAAATAGAGGAGAGAAGAGCTGAACCTATTTTGGAAAAATATGTAAGAAGACATCACAAGCCTGAACAGATAATTGGAGACAAACATACTAGAATTCTAACCAGAAGTAAGACAAAGGATCCAACATGTTTACTATGTGAATTTGAACCCAAGTCAACTAGAGAGGCATTAGAAAATTAAGACTGGATACAAGCAATGAATGAAGAAATAGACCAGATAGAGAAGAATGATACTTAGACTTTGGTGCCGAGACCTAAAAAAAAAAATGTTATAGGAACAAAGTGGGTGCTCCAGAATAAGTTGAATGAAAAAGGTGAAATAACTAGGAACAAATCTAGGTTGGTATGCAAAGGCTACGCACAAGAAGAAGGAATAGATTATGGGGAGACATTTTCCCCTGTAGCTAGATTGGAAGGAGTAAGAACTCTACTTGCATATGTTGCTTATAAATATTTCAAGGTTTATCAAATGGATGTCAAGTCTGCATTCTTAAATGGTATACTAGAAGAAGAAGTTTGCATAGAATAGCCAGAAGGTTTTATTGATCCAAACATAAGACACATGGTATGCAAACTGAAAAAAGCACTATATGGATTAAAACAAGCTCCCATAGCATGGTATGAGAGCTTGCATAACTACTTGATACAGATTGGATTTTCAAGAACAAATGACACAAGCAATCTGTACATGAAAGATGAAGAAGGTAAAGGTATCCTGTTGGCAAAAAATTTTGTGGATGATATTATTTTTGGTGGACAAGATGCTTTGTGTAAAAGATTTTCAAATGAAATGCAAACTGAATTTGAAATGAGCATGTTTGGTGAGATCAAATTCTTTTTTGGTTTACAAGTATATCAGATGAAGAAAGGAATTTTCATTACATAGTCTAAGTATGTTAATGGAATACTGAAAACTTTTGGGATGGAAGATTCTAGACCAGTGAGTACTCCTATGGTTACTGGACAAAAATTATCTAAGAATGATGATGCTGCAAAAGTGAACCAGATTGTGTACAGATCCATGATTGGAAAATTGCAGTATGTTGTACATAGTAGACCAGATATTGCACTAGCTGTTGGGATTGTGGCAAGATTCTCTACCAATCCTAAGGAAACACACATGATGGCTATGAAAAGAATTATTAGATACTTGAAAGGGAGTACTAACTATGGGCTATATTACAAGAAGGATGAAAGATTTGAACTAAGAGTATATACAGATGTTGATTGGGCAGGAAATGTAGATGACAGAAAGAGTACTAGTGGTGGAGCTTTCTTTCTTGGACAGAGACTAGTCTCCTACATGAGCAAGAAATAAAATTGCATTTCCCAATCTAGTGCTGAAGCTAAGTATGTTGTTGTTGCAGTAAACTGTTCAAATTTGGTATGGATAAAATAATTGTTGGTAGGCATGAAAGAAGAAATCATTGAACCTGTTGTTATTTTCTATGACAACACTAGTGCTATCAATATTTCTAAGAATCCAGTGATGCATACTAAGACCAAGAACATAGCAATCAAGTATCACTACTTGAGAGAATTGGTACAAGATAAAGATGTCCAAATGGAATATGTGAATACAAAGGAACAATTAGCAGACATATTCACTAAAGCTTTAACTAAAGAAGCACATGAGTATTTGAGAAGTCAATTAGGGGTCCGTCCCCTAACTGAGGTTGCCTAGTTAAGCTAGGAGCACTGCATCAAATATGCTACAGTAGAATATTTGACAGATTGATGTAGAAGATTGTCACACTTTAGGACTGGCCTAGAGATGTGAAGAAGAGCCAAAGACAAGGAATCAGTCATAAGCAAGATGACAGAGGGAGAAACACTAAGCTGGATAGATAATATCTACATCTGATGGATGTATGTTTTAGTTGTTGCTTTGGCATTTTTGTCAAAGAGGGAGATGAACTTAGTTAATATAATAACACATGGCACTAAAATGAAAAGTAAGGAGATGATGAACTAAAATAAAGGATCAAGATAGAGGGAGATATGGATATTTTTGATGGTCACAGAAGTGAGGCTAATAGATTTTGAATCAGAATGAAGCTAAGACTATTACAAAAAAATTTTCTAATGGACAGATAAGTTTTTGGATTGGCTGGTAATCCATGTGTTATTTAGGTGATATCATATGGTGTTGCCATCAATGCCAAAGAGGGAGATTGTTGGAAACTGCAATTGAAGAAATTGTTGTGTTGTCATTGATGTCAAAACCTTAACTAGTAAGACTATTGCTACTTAGGAAAGTACTATATCTATTTGAGTATTGGTAAGGGGATAGGCAAGGTTGGTAACAATAGCACCTAAGGAAAGGTTGAGTTATCTTGATACTACAAAGTGTACTTGACTATGTGGTACAATGATGAGATAATGTATTATTTATCTTAGTAAGATTGAAGACTAAACTGGTAGGCTTGATCGAGAAAAAATGGAGAAATCATGTTCAAGCTGAGTAATGTTAGTGTTGACTGAGTCAATACATGAAGACCGAGTAGTTGATCACAGTATTGATCGAGCATCAATATTTTTATATTTGAGGAGAATTCAGATTTGGATCCGACATTGTTGAATTCTTGGATTATGTAAAACGTGTTCTTTATTTATTGATTGTTTGAAAGCATTGAATGCACTGAAAAATGTTTTATTGTAAACCTTTAAGAGATTTGGGATGTTTCTAGAAAAGGAGCCAAAGAACATAAAGTGGGTAGATTCAATGAATCTGACCTAACCCTAAGATCTACGAAGGAGATTGAGTGGCAAAAGATGAGTTAACCTAATTGAGGAAGTATTAAGGGAACCTAAGCATTAGGTATGTGTGTGCATGGGTAAAAAGAGGATGTTGGAAGATCAGTAGATGTTATTGACTGTATAAACAGAAAAGGCTGAAGGAGAAGTGTGGTGATTGCTTGAAGAAAAGTTCTGAGCAGATCAGAGATGGAGATGGCAAAGTTTCAAAGTCAGTAAACTAGCATTTGTGTACGGAATTGGATCTGATATTTGCAAAGTGAGTTGTATGTTTTTTAGATCAATACTGTTGCTACTTCCTAACCATTGTAATAGTCAAAATCCTTTTAACAAAGGTTGACCTAATAGTCATATGTTTAAATCCTTTGAACAAGGTTGCATTCTAATGGAATGTATGTAAGTCCTATAACAAGGCTCACTTCTAACAAAGTGATTAAAATCCTTTAACCAGGTCACACTTAACAGTGTGTATTGTAACCTTTGATAGAGTTGGCTTTTAACCGAGCTCACTTCAGAAGAATGAAAATAATAGTAGCATGTTACAAAGTGGTTTTTCCTAGATTGGGTTTCCACTATAAATCCTAGTGTCAATGCTTGTGTGAATGTTTTGATTTAAACATTTCTGTGTTTTACAAGTTAGATACAGTTGGGTAGTGGACTGTAATGTTATATGTTTCTATTATTGAATCAGTGATGACCAAGTTGGTTTTGGTTGTTAGATCTGATTTAAAGAAAAGTTTTTGAAGTTTGTTTTATTTATCTGGACCTAAGAACAACTGATCCACCCCCCCCTCTATTGTTCTAAATCATATTAACAAACTCACCATTATCTATTTCCTACACCTTTCTTTTAACGTTTTCATCACTAATTAAGATCTTAGATAGAGTTTTCATCTTTGAATCAATTTCTTCTCTTAGTAGGAAAAAAATGTTTCTTAATCTAATTCTTTTGTTCCTATAGTAGATCTAAATGTATGTGAAGCTAAGTAATATGTAGCTAAATAGAGTTATTAGTGTCATTTTTAAGATCATAGTTATTATTATGGTCAAGGTTTTGAAGTTTAATTGAATCCATCTAATCTTTAATTAATTTGGTAGAATCAGACCATTTCAAAATATGAATTTCCTTGAATTTTCTTGCAACTTTATGTGGCCAATCTTGCATAAATTATTTATTTTGATCTTTCTCTTATCACTTAACCTTTCTTCCATTTATTCTTCTAATTTATTTTCCAACCAATTAAAATGAGCTTTGAAAGCATCCACCTAATATTTCAAAAAATTTTAGAATCAAGAGATGTGTCAATAAGAGTATTTGGTAAAATTTCTAAGAGCATTTTTTACTCCATCATCCATCGGAGTTGTCTTATCCAAGTTTTCCTCTTCAAGAAATGATGAGGACGGAACTGTTTTAAATTGTAGTTGAGAAACCAATAATTATTTGAAGGGATCAAAATTACTTGGATAATCCTCCATCTATTGTTCAAGAATGTCCTATATAATGTTTTCTTATAAGTAACCTCTTTCTTCAACATTAGGCAAATCTAATGCGTTATCCTTACCATTATTATCATGAGGCAAGGTCTTTGTTGAAGAGATGTTAACAAAGAGTTTACTGATATCCATATCATTGGTTTCTTTCATCACTAGCTCTCTTCCTTCATGAGTTTCTTTCATCAGGATATTGATCCTCTAATTTGTCTTCAATTATTGGGACAATCCTATCATTACAACATTAATATCTTTTTTAAACAAAATATACTCATTAATAGCCTACCTTCTTATCTTTTCTTTAGGCTTAAATATTTCTTCTCTTCTTTCTATTAGTGCCTCCACAAGATTGTCTATAAGATCTCATATAATGTCATCTAATGTTAAGTTTTTTTTTGACATGTACATGATGATAGCTTGTATAAATTTTTCTTGATTTAATGAAGGTTGAATTGTAAATTATTCAGCAAACTTCTATAGATTACCATGATAAATTAAGGAATTGAAAACATACATGATCTCATAAGGATTTTATTCTTCTTTGGATTTTGAAGGAGATTTATTTGTCTTTTTATATCCTCCTATGATTCTTTTCTCATTTTATTTGCTAGGCACCTTAGCTTCGACATCATCCTCACTTTTTTCAATATGTATAAATTTTGTCTTCTTTTCTAAGCCTTCTCACAAGTCTTTTCCACTCCTTTTTCTATTGGACTAGGAAATAACAGGATATTTAGACATCTTTACAGGAAGTTTAATGTCTAGTAGAATCAACATAATTCTCTTCCTTCCTCTCTTTAGCTTGACCTTTTTTATCATCCTTCCTTTTCTAAGGCCTTTTTGTAATAATTTTTTTATAGGTCCCAAATCTATCCTCATCTAGATCCACTAGTTTATGTAGCAACATATCCACATATCCACTCCAAGTAGCTCTAGAGAGATCATATGGTAACTTGTGGACCCAAAAACTTCTACGAACAACAAATTATATGTAACAATAATATTTATCTAACATGAATGTAATGTATATTTTATAACTTCCTATGGTTCACAAGTTGAGGTAAATTTCATGGTACCAAGGAGAATCAGGACCAACAATATTACACAACATTTCATATTTTGACATGTCATAAGTAGTGACCATAAGGTTCTTGACAAGAAACTCGCACCTGTGACTATTTTCAGGAATAGAGATCAAGGATCTGATTATAGCTATTAAATTAGTAGCTTTGTTATTGGCTCTAGGAATATTTTGGAAATGGATTTTTGAAAAGTATTCTTTTAGATCTTTGATCATTCTACAGTAGGGAAGAAACTTATCATTCTTTTTATGATATTAATTATTAACTTTCCTGATAACCAACTACAAGTCACCAAAGATAAGTAGATTGGTGATTTTCCATTAGAAATCTTGATGAAGTCCTATTACCAAGACCTTCTATTGTACCATGTTGTTTATACATGAAAATGTCAATTCATAGGATTTCAGGAGAAAATCTCCCTATTGTCTCACAAAAAAATTCCTGCCCCCAATTCTTTCTAATGAGGGTAGAACTCGGGAGAACAAAATAACACAATAGGAAAGATACTTTATATCATCAAATAAGGATTCTTATTACATGCACAATACAATCAGAAAGAAAAACTACATGCCTCATAGGCTAGAACACTTTTAGATTATGGAGAAAAACCCTTCTCCCAATACATCCTCTCAAAAATAACCTTCCCACCTTAAAGATGGGTCTTAAATAACCTAATCTTAGTTTCAAATCCAAATTAAAATATACATTTGAAAATTTGGTGTTTGGGCGCCAAAAAAAAGCATTTGAAAGTCAAATTTGCATCAGGTTCTAAAATTGGGCAATTCTCGAAAAGTGGTCCAACTTTCGGGAGGCATAAATTTTGATATATTTTAAAATTTTGTGTTTGGGAGCCAAAACAAAGCATTTGAAATTTAAATTCACATCAGGTTCTAAAACTAGACAGTTCTCAAAAAGTGGTCCAACTTTCAGGAGGCATAACTTTTGATCTGAGACTCTGATTGATGAACTGTTTACACCTTCAGAAACATCTCTGAGCACTCTAAAAATATATGGATAAGTGAATCTCATACCCCAATTTTTAAGGCCATGTGGGACCATTTAGTGCCTCAAACCTGACTCTGAAGATTTTTTCATAGATTTTCAAAAACTCCAAACTGTAATAACTTTCAAATGGTGAATGATATTGACCTGATTCTTTTTCCAAAGTGCTTAGTATTCCATTTACAAGATTCCCTTTCATTCATGTCCTCGTATTCCTTATAATTCATGCTCTCCTATAAAATAGTATATTTTCCCTAAAATGTAGCAATTTCCTAAAAAATAGCAAGTTGACCCAAAAATGTAGCAATGAGATTCTAAGAGTTGGAATCTCTATTTTTCTCAAATGGGTAATCCATAAATACAAAAAACATCAAACATAAAATAGAAAAAAATAATATTTTTGGGTGATGTAGGATTTCCTTGATACCCCTAGATGTTCCTGCATCACTTTTTGTGTAAATGATCGATCAAAATAAAGTCTCCATTGTATGCTCAGGGTTATAGTCATGATGGTTTCATTAGAGAAATATGGAATGATAGGATGGTTACCTAGAATAGGAGATTTTTCTAATTGGTCTATGATCACTTGTCCTTTTATAGCTTTCCTTTCTACATACCTAATGTTGAAATCACTCAAGACCATTGCCCACTTTTTTATACGACTAGTAACAACAACTTTGGACAAGAGGTATTTGAGCGGATCAATCTTTGCAATGAGTTGGGCATGCAATGACAAAGTTTCTGCTTGCAAAATATAATGGCCAACCATATTCTCTCTATAGATATATAATTCAACTCATATCCAAATCATGTTCTACTTAGATAATATATTTTTCATTCCTTTCCATTATCATCTAGTTGTGCTAAGAGAGAACCTAGTGCAACAATAGTAGAACATATGTATAGGATCAACGGTTGGCCCGAGATAGGTAGGACTTGCACTAGTGGGTTAGCTAGATATTGCTCAAGAGTTGTTAAAATATTTCTAGCATAGATAATCCCATAGGAACTTTGCATCATCAAATATGCAAAATAGTAGCCTTAGTAACCTAATCAATTCACTAAACATTCTTCCAACATATCTACAATACTATTACAACAAAGAAATATATTGACATCAATGAAAACATATATCTCAAATATGTGATAGAAATCTCCAAAGCATGTATTTTCATAATATCCCAACAAGGGGAATTACATTATGTAGAACATTTGGAGGTGGAGGAAATAGGGTGAGAGTTACTTGTGTCATATATATAAGAGGAGTGAGATTATGGACGATAGCTATTTTTGGGATATTGCAACTTTGAATTACAAGGATTACTAAGAGAGAGTTTAATTCCTTGTGAGATAATCCAACATGTAGTTGTAACATTTTAATTTCTATCTTGCATTTTTATTTCTTTGAAGAAATAATTGTATTTTTTCCCTCTTGAATTTTTTTCGTGTAAATATTTGTCATTGATTAGTGTATTATTATTGGTTGGATTCACCCTTCATTATATTTGTACCATAATTTAAAGTTGACTTAGAGTTGAGATTAGTTAATAAGAGTTCATTAAACAATCTTTTGAGTTGTAGAATGAATGCATTCTGAAACATGCTCTAGATTATTTCAAATAGGAGTTGAGGGATTCTACACCAAAAAATATTAAAGAGGTTTATGAAGAAATCAACCTCTTACTAACTCATGTTCTCAACTCTCCTTTGTTTCCATGACCTCTAATAGTGAAAATTTTGAATCTCCTAGTTGTGGGTGATCCTTCTCTCTACCCATTTTTAGTAGTATTACAAGGTGAAAATTTGACTCCCAAAAGTTCAATGCATGAATACAATTGCTTTATCAATTGTGTGTATACTTTTTGGTGAAAAATACATTAATACACTTTGGTTAATACTATTGTAAAAATACTCTATCATATTAATATATGTTTATGATGAAAGAGAGATGGATAACTCTAGATAGTAATGCAACTAAAAGTAAACCCTATTTCATAAAATATTGGAATATGAACTACAAGGGGGATTATGCTTCACTAAACCTTACTCAAAGAGATTCAAGCATCCAAGTCTCTATTCCTTTGTTACATGAAAGATTGATTGATTGATTTCTTTAAATGTGGCATAATTAGGATCCAAAGTATACATAAAAGTCAATATAAATTTTTAAAATAGACTGATAAGAAAATAAAAAATCTACAATAATGTACAAAGGTGAAATTTATATAAAGAGGTGAACCTGTGACAAAAATATGGGTGTCAAATATATGAACCAATTTTCTAGGCACCCTAGTATAAACAATTGTCAAGGTACAAATGGGTATTAGATTTAGTTTTAAGAACATCTAAGATACAAACCCATAAAAATTTAGGTCAAATTGGTAGGATTGTGACACTAATTGACATAGTCTAGATATTTTTATGATTTCTCACTATTAATCTATGTTTCAATATGTCTTGTGCTTCTATATATGTAAACTAGATTTGGAACCTACGTTTGAATCTACAAATGCACAAAACAGGGACAAAATGGTACTATGTTTGTATAGGCACTTGCATTATTCAATTCCCCATTTTTTTTATTTCCACCTCCATGGATAACCAATTTGAATCTTAAAAAATGTGGGTGCTCTAAATCTTAAGTGTGTCTATGATTTTGGTAAGCAATAAATAAAAATAAACAAGAGCCCTACTAAAGTATGGTAGAGTTAACCCTAAATAAGACAATCAAAGGTGATGCATATATCAAGTCAACAATAGATGAATCACATAAATGAACATGAATAAAGGATATATATCATATTTGAAGCTACAACTAAGAAATGTAAGAATAACATGAAACCATGTAAGAATAACATGAAACCATACTGAATCCTTAAGGAGATATATAATCCAATCATTATCTAGTGGTTCCCTATTCCCTCCAACATTATTTGAAGCTTCCATCATGATGAATGACAAATTATAAATGATAAACATTTTATGTTATTAATTATTTATCATATTTGCAAAACTCTAGACCAACTTTTAGTAGAAATCTTGCATCATAATGGATATTAGAATCAATGTATATCACAAATGAGGAAAGCAACTTGTTTATAAATTAGTTACAAGCTTATAATTGATAAAAAAATATTGACATAAATGGCCATATTAAAAAATTAAGGCAAAATTCTAAAATGTCACAGCCAACACTAAAATCCCCTAAAACATTTGGGAAATTCTTTTAGAATTAGTGAGTGAAGTGACGTAGTCCTACCAAAATAGGCTTTGAAAAAGAAGAATGTGAGATATGAGAGCCTTAATAATGGATGTGGTCCTAATTTTTGAATTGTCAATAATTAAATGTAAAATAAGATGTATTTAAATTTAAAATAGGATAGGACCCATATTCTTTAGTTGAGAGTTAAACTCAAGGCTAGAAATGATCCTAAAATGCTTAGAGGATGTAAACTAGCATAAGTGATAAGGAGAGTGTGAAATTGGGCTAAAAAGTAAGGAGTAACATTTATGACACTACAATTTATAAGCTATTATTCCACATACCTTGGATTATATCCTATATTTTTTGAATTAGTGTCAACTTCTACTTCTTTTTTCCTCACAAGGTGGCTAATTTTTATTTTAGAAGAAGGAACCAAGTCAAGTGTGCTAAAGTATTCCAAGATATCCCTTAAGATATTTTATGAATTAAAAGCTTGAACCTTGAAGTGTGTTATAGATCTTGAAACTATTATGTGATTGCATTTGTGTATCAATATTTTTTTTTCATTATGTCAGTTTTGTATCATGCACTATGTAAATTATCAAATGTTATCAATTATTGTGTATTTTAATAGGAATTGAGTAATCTTTTAATAATATACACCATTCAATCCTAACTTCTAACTCAAAATATTTTTTAAAAAATCATTAAATACATAATAAATTTTTTTATCTTATTTATAAAATTGACCTAGAAAAATGTTCCAAACAATTTATCTATCTTGTAATAATTTTTTTTGAAAAAGTATAAAAAAGAAAATGATAATATAAATAAATAATTAAAATTTAAAAAAAATCTAGAATATGCCATCAAGGAAAAGTGACTTTATTATCAAAAAAACAAACTTTTAAAATCCTTTCAATATTATAATATCATAAAGAAAACAAATAAACCTCAAAAATAAGAAAATATACCAAAATATCTTCAAATTTCTCCATAATTTATCCATTTCCCCACTTCCATGAGTAGGCCTAAGCAAAACTCTATGACATGAGAAAAAGACTCCTTATAAGCATTTTATTAGTAAATCAAAAATACATATTTTAAGCTCATATGTCTTAGGAATTTTGCAATTCGATTAATGTATTACTCCTTTCTTGCCTTTTGCAATTAAAGAATAGTGAACTTAGTATGATGAGAAAAAAAATGAATAAATGAGGGTGACTTTAAAGGAAATTTTTACCAAGATTTTTTAAATAAACTATATTCACTTGACATATAAACTATATTTACTTGATAGAATATACCAAATGAGTATTTAGTATAATACTCACAAGCATTTTTATACAAACCATATTCACTTGAAGAGATCATAAAGACTATACTAAATGAATATTTATTATATTTAAATATAATAGAGGTGGTATCATATCCTAGAGCCACCAAACTTACACTTTATAGGTGGACCATCCTAGAAGAATATGCTTCTAGAAAGTGCACTCTTAAAACACTTTGCATAATGGATATGAATTGCATACATGGGGTCATGCCTTTGGATAAGGCATCTCACACAATAAAGAGACTTCATTATTTCTTACAAGTTAAAGGTGTAAGAGGGGCCAATTATGGGCATGGCATGATAGCTAAAAATGTGTCATATTTTAAGCTTATTTGGTTAAAGTTTGTAAGATTTTGAGGTTTCTTTCAAGTAGAAACACCACACATGCTTTAAAAGGATAAGGGGAGATTATAAATGTACAAAATATATTTAGGAATATATCTCTATTTAGAATTTTATTGATTTTTTAAAATTGGAATATAAGTTAATAGATTTTTTGTTTTTCATTAAAAGGTTAACTTTAATTGTTTAAACATATAAAATAAGGCTTGTATAAAATTATAAAATGAGTTTCAAATGATTCTAAGAGTGCTCACTTTCTTCTCAAGATGAAATGATACAACTAGAAGGCATATAAATTGATTAAATTGCATAAGAATATCAAAAAAACATTAGCCCAATTATAAGACACATCAACCGTTATATTAGCTTAAGTTTAAATATATAATAAGTATTGAGAGGTACCGAACTTTTGGAAGCATGAGAATTCATATATATTTATGTTTATTTTGATACAAGAACATTTAAAATATAAATAAACTATTATACTAGGAAAGATGATCTAATTGATACATAATATATAATAAATATTATTATTATTTAGTTTTGTGAAGGATATTTTAATTTTTTCTAATATCTGTAAAGTAAAAGATTAGAAATAATTATTTTTTCAATTAGTAAATTCATAAAATTTATTTATTCTCACAATTCATATCAAAGAAATAGTTATTTATATGATGTTACAAAATCTTTTTATGTTGTATGATTTGATGACTATGTTTTAGGGTAAGCTTTTATTTTATATTTTTAGACAACTCAATAAAAATGTAGCTGACGTGCTATAATTAAATGAGTTGAACCAAAGAAAATAACTTAAAACATTTAAATTTGTAATAAATGTGTTGAGGAATTCATTTTGAAAACTTGAATTACCATTTAAGAACTTGAGGGGTGCCTTTATTCTAAAAAGAGGCCATAGTCTACAAGGGATCCTTCTACTAAAGACAATTAAGTCATCTTTGATTTCATGAAGGGTACTTCTCTTACTTGTTAGAAATAAGACATCATACACAACTGAGAGGGGAAGGGGGGTGAATTAGTTATATCCAAAATAATTATGTCAAAACCAAAACTTATTAATACGTAACTTCCTTACTTGGTGTGAGCATTAAAGAACTAAACCACAATTACAAGAACACAAAACACTAGATTTTTGTGTGAAAACCTGGTTAAGGGATAAACCATGGTGGGGATCAAATCCACTAGATGATGTAATAGCATATATAACCATGTTAAAGATACAATAGGGGAATGCACATGCATTCAAGCTCACTGCCTAGAGATCACTACTCAAATACAACTAAGGGTGACAACCCCGAGAGAAAAAAACATGAGATTACAACAAGGGAAATAACCCAAGGTGGACTTCAATCCACTATGGACAAAAATCCATTGATCTATGAAATGAATGATAGCATCTCTGATATGCCAATATAGCTCCAATAAAGTATATCTTTGTTTTGACTTTATTTTAGATTCCACTCATACCTCTTTGCACATTGATGCAGGAGCATCCTAGGATTCTTGGCGATCCTGTATCAACCAAAAATATGTTTATTTTTTATAATAGATTATTGGTTTTGATCTTGGTTTGGTGGAGTTCTTGCTCGATCTGGGAGACTGGTTGCTCAGTTATGTGGTTACCAGGGTGCTTGGTCTCTGAAGAACACTCGGTGACTGAAGGCCTTGGTTCACTGGCACTCGGTAATAACTATGTTTCTCGGTCATGCCTGGCATGGTTGGTCGACTGGTGCTCAATTATTTCCTCTGTTGCTCTGTGTTCTTGCTTACTGACTGGATTATTTGGATGAATCGTCTTGGCCGACTGATGTATTTAATTTGGGTCACACTCCTCAAGTTATGGATTGACCGTTGGACGTGTGGGGACCTAGATCTAGCATGCTGCATTCTTCTTTGTGGATCTGATGACCATTGGGGCCATCTTTTGAAGAGTTTATTTATTTTGTAAGGCTATGTGAGAGCCGACGGATGTTTTAGCATTTAATATTTGTTTATAGAGATTTATTATTTTCATGAGCCAACTTGTGGCTAGGAATCAATATTTATAGAATGCTTGGGTAGTTGTTTAGGGCATCAGATTGTTTGTGGGAAGGTTAGTAGCCTACAAGCTTAGGAGCAGGAAGATTGCTTGGAAGTTGGAGTACAAGTTTAGATCTTTCCTGGGTGCCTACCAGTGTGCTGCCTATTGCAGACTTGGGCTAGCTAGATGCTAATGTTGGGGAAAAGATTTGGATCCTGTGAGATCTTGTAGACTATTACTTTCTTTTTAATTTGATGAAGGGTGCTCCCCTTAATACCACAGACACATAAGAGAAACAGAGAAACAACAACAATTTGCAAGAATAACAAATGGGCTTCTTATTATCTCCACAAATGTGGAATTACAATTTTTTAGAATTAAAATATGCAAAGCCATATGGGCATTCCCCTTACAATATTCTGTAGGACAAAGCCTCAAATTATTACCCAGAACTACTACCCCAAACTTTCCCGAACTGCCTAAGACAACACTACAGACCTTTCTTATATAGGCAATTTCCATCGCCCGAGAAGGTTCCAAAAATTTAGCCCTAAGGGCCAACCAAACTTAGAATTATTTTATTTTTTTCATTTTATTACATCATAGTCGGCTCAAAATAACTTTTGAAACCCGAACATAAATTTTGAAGAAAAATTATTTTTCACCATTTCAGGTGGCCCGACTTCTAGAGACCATAAGTCATCACCTGTTGACCTGATTGACTATTATGACCCCATTTCGAAAAGGGCATGAAGTGCTCTACAACACATGAATCAGGCAAGCTTCATTTAGCTGAAGTTTCAACCTCATTTGGGGCCTCTAAAGCCTTCAAAACTGAGTTTGAAGTTTCTGTACCCTACTGCCAATACTGAAAATCTTCAATATCTTCAAAACTAGACCTGATCTAGCCATGAAACTTTACTGGCAGGCTAATATGACTGAGATGAACGTCCACATGTGAAATCAGAACATTCCAAGATCGTATGGCCAACTTACTAAAAAAATTAAGTTTCCATAAATAGCAACTCTGCACAAGATAGCCCTTATTGAAAAGAAACCAAAAATATTTTTCGGTGATGCAAGATTTCTCTTACACCCAGGATGCTCCTGCATCAGACACCCGGGGTAATTTGAGAAGTGACCCTGTCACGACTTAGGTTTGAAGTGGAAAACCAAGATGGTTAACCTCCTCCTTTGTTAGCCATGATGAAACTTCAACAGGTCATCCTTTCCATTTGACCAAATACTCTTCATATGTCTTGTTCCTTGTGCTTCTGCCAACACGACTATCCAGTATGTCCTCAATCTCCTTTGTAGCTGAACTAGTTGCTGGAATACTCCACTGTGCTGTCGTGACCTCATCTTCAACACCTCCTTCATGATACTCTGTCAAATCTAAAATGTTAAATACTGGTGAAATATTCATCTCAGTAGGAAATTCTACCTCATATGCATTTCTTGAATCATGCTTCTTCAGTATCCTGCATGGCCCAAACTTCTTCATTTTCAACTTGTTATATGTACCAACTGGAAATCTCTCCTTCTACAAATGAACCATGACTTCATCTTGAACTTGAAGTTCCTTATGCCTTCTTTTCTCATTTGCCTTAGCCTTATACTATACATTCATCTTGGTAATGTGCTTCCTCACCTCCTCGTGGATGTTCTTTAAATGTTCTACAAAATCCTCAGCTTTAGCACTACTTATTTCCCCTTTATCTATCTTCCTCAACTCAGATGCATTTCTGGGACTATTTCCATATATAATTTGTGGATGATACGATGAACTAAACTTCAAATCTATCTTCAACTCTTCACTTTCTGCTAGTGTCATTCTGTGTGCTACCTTATTTGGAAAACTAGGTCTTGGAATCAAGTCCATCTGATGACTGATCTTTTTTACTGGTGGTAATCCATCAGGCACATCATCAGATACAATATCTTGAAACTCATTCAATAATTCTACAACTTCTACAGGTACATCTTCTACTTCCTCTTTCCCAACCTTTGGAATTAAGGTAAAACACATATGCTCATGCCACATACCATCGAAGAAATTTCCTCTATCAACAAAAGTTATTCTTGCATTACCACAAACCTTTTCTTCTGTTTCCTTCAATGGTTTTAGTTTATGTCGCACTCTATCCTTTATCAAGGAATAGGTATTCGCATGACCATCATGTACAGCACACCTGTCAAACTGCCCAAGTTTACCCAATAACATATGCCATGTATCCATAGATATGATATCACATAGTACCTCATCATGGTACTCGTCAATCTTGAACTTCACTAGGCACTGTTCACTGACCATGACCTTATGGTCATCTTGCACCCAGGCAACCCGATATGGATGTGGATGTTTTTTCCTCTTGAGCTTCAACTTTGTCACCATCTCTTCTGACACCAAATTATCAGTACTGCCACTATCAATAATCACATCACAACACTTACACTCACACTTGCACCTGGTGTGAAATAGGCTCCTCCTTTGTTCAGGTTCATTCTCACCACTCAACAGGACTCTTCTGTTAATTAGTATTTCTCCTTTTTCAGCATCTTTAGAATGTGATGATCTAGCATCCTCATCAGCATGTGCAACTTTGGCCTGGCCTTCATTCCTCCTATCTGTCCTTCCCTAACATTGAGGAAATTCAAATGCCCTATGACCTTCTTCCCCATAGTGAAAACATGTTCCACAGAAGCCTCCTCTTCCAGATCCTTGTCCTCTTCCTCTTCCTCTCTAATCTCTATTATTCTGATCATGGAAACGATTGAAATTATCTCCTCTCTAATTCTGACTATTACTGGCCTCATCTTGCTTTTTCAAATCTTCATTCTAGTCTCCATATGACCGTCCATCGGATCTTCCATCACAACCTCTTCCGCTTTGTCTTCTCTCAAACTTCTTGTTCAGCTTTTCCTCTACTTTTAGGGAAAATTGGTATGCCTCTTCAATACTATTCATTCAAACCAGATTCAATTCTTCTTGAATGCTCGACCTCAACCCATTAAGGTAACGGGAAACTGTTAGAAAGTAAAGACCACCAAGATAACTGAGAGGGGGGGGTTGAATCAGTTATCTGATAATTAAACGATTTATCAACTTCAACAACTTTAAACCATGTAATCAATGCAATAACCAACCATAGAAATATAATCATACACAATGACACAATAACACAAGATATGTTAACTAGGGAACCTCTTGATCAAAGAGTAAACCCCGGTGGGAATGATGCCCACAAAATGATGCACTAATATGAAAGCTCCTTGTGAAAGGATGGACCCTGTTAGGAGTCTTATGAAATCCATTTAGTACATATGAATCTCTGTTAGGAGATTTTGAATCCCTGTTAAAAGATTATAACCCTATTAGGAGTTATGGAAGACAGAAGGACCCACTGCCCAAACAGCTTCAAGGCAAGATCTTTGAACTCACTGTCCAACAGATCTTAGGATTATTCAATAGAATAATGTGAAATATGTTACCTCCTTCACACTATGCCAAAACTACACTCTCTGCTACACAAGATCACAAATCCAGATCTCTGTACTTCACAAGTCTTCCTTCATCACTGAATTAGCTCTTTTCTTCACTTCATGCATACATTCACATCACAACTTTCACAATTTCATATCACAACTATTACAATCCCCTTTTACAACAAGGAAAACATTCTTTCCTTTATACCACACTCAAATAATTACAAATAAGTCAGCATGCAAATACACAATAATAATTTTAACATGCTACATCAAAATTACATAAAACTGTCGGCTTCCAGATACAATAACTTTCCAATCGTGTGACCTCAAAGTTTTTGCTATGAACCACATTACCACCAATGAGTCTCAAACTTCCCTTTAACTATGCAGAATCAGATTCCATCCCAGTTAGGAGATATCCTCTGATTACCAAAAATTGCTACTCAGGAACATTGCCAGAATACTGCTTCCACCAAAATGCTTATAACTTTCATGAATAAATGAATTTCTTTTTGCATTGTTAGCCATAGGTTAATAACACACCAAAGAACATACCATCAACTGTGCATAACTCAATTTGCAATATAACATGTGCGTAAAACAAAACTGTGTCTGCTTCTCTGCTAAACTCCAGAATAACATTGTGTTGACATCAATGACAATCATAGCCATGAATGCAACAACCACTGCTACAGAATGATTGCCAAAGGCTTTAGCATTCATTCCTAACAAAAACTTTCTCCTTATCAGCTTCTGCATGGCCTATTTTGATGAGGATTCAATAGAAATCCTCTATATACTCCTGAACAGATCTTCCTGCTTGCTTCAAACTTTGCATCTTCTTCAGTAGGTCAAGCTCATAATCAACAGGAATGAACTGTCACTTTAATTTGTCCACCATTTGATCCCATCTTGTAATTTTATCATTTCCTCTTCTATTTCTCTCCAATTGAATCTCTTTCCACTAGATCTTTGCATGACCCTTCAGTCTGGCCTTCACAAACTTGACCCGATCAGGATCCTCAATATCCTCATACTCAAAATATTCTTCACATTCATTGATCCAGTCAATCAATTCCTCTGGGTTAAGATTCCTTGAAAATGTAGGAACCTCAATCTTAGGTCTTTTCCCGATCTTGGAAATGGCTCAGAAAAGCCTATCTTCCTCTTGATTCAAAACTTTGACTTCTACTTCTTGATCATCATTTCCTTCTTCGGCTTCATCCTCACTTTTATCTTTGACATTAAGATTCATTCCTCTGTGAATCTCCTCTTGCAATGCTTGCACTTGTCTCTGGATCTCTCTAACCTCAGGTGTCATAGCACCAGTTCTTCCGCCACGTTCCCTTCATGGAGCCATTTTCACATGTATCACTGAAACCCTAACCACGGTCCTGGTGCAAACTGCCTCACAGTCGGTGATCTGTTTACACAGAAACCCTAACCCATGATCCTAGTGCAAACTACCTCACAGTCAGCGATCTATTTACACACTTAGGAACTCCTGCTCTGATACCACTTGATGAAGGGTGCTCCCCTTAATACCACAAACACATAACAAAAATAGAGAAAAAACAACAATTTGCAAGAACAACAAATGGGCTTCTTATTATCTCCACAAATGTGGAATTACATATTTTTAGAATTACAATATGCAAAGCCACATGGGCATTCCCCTTACAATATTCTATAAGAAAAAGCCTCAAATTATTACTTAGAACTACTACCCCGAATTGTCCCAAACTACCTAAGAAAACACTACAGACCTTTCTTATATAGGCAATTTCCACCGCCTGAGAAGGTTCCAAAAATTTAGCTCTAAGGGCCGACCAAACTTAGAATTATTTTATTTTTTTCATTCTATTACATCATAGTCGGCTGAAAATAACTTTTCAAACCCGAACATAAATTTTGAAGAAAAATTATTTTCTGCCATTTCAGGTGGCCCGACTTCCGGAGACCATAAGTCATCACCCGTTGACCCGATTGACTATTATGACCCCATTTCAGAAAGGGCGTGAAGTGCTCTACAACACATAAATCAAGAAAGCTTCATTTAGCTAAATTTTTGACCTCATTCGGGGCCTCTAAAGCCTTCAAAATTGAGTTTGAAGTTTCTGTACCCTATTGCCAATACCGAAAATCTTCAATATCTTCAAAACTAGACCTGATCTAGCCATGAAACTTTACTGGCAGGCTGATATGAGTGAGATGAACCTCCACATGTGAAATCAGAACATTCTGAGATTGTATGACCAACTTACTAAAAAAAGTAAGTTTCCATAAATAGCAGCTCTGCACAAGATAACCCTTATTGAAAAGAATCTAGAAATATTTTTGGGTAATGCAAGATTGCTCTTACACCTAGGATGCTCCTGCATCATAATTTTTCATAACCGAGAAGGCCTTACAGCCTGGAACATTGCATGCAATCGATGTTTTCATGAATAAAGTCTTATGTTTCATTGTAGACCTGTTATTGTTATTGTGTATTTCCACTGCATATTGGTTTGGTTGCAAGGTCGGTCAGTCCTTAATTGGATCCACCCACCTTGACTGCATTAGGTGGTATCAGAGCAAAGTTTGTTCCTATTTGAGTGAAGTCTGTTCTTGTTGGAGCCGAGTGGATCTTGTGTATCTAGATCTTGATTTGAAGATGCCTCTGAGGAGAAATCGTGAGATCTCTGAAGAAGAAGAAACTACTAGTGAATTATGTGTTATGTATATGGAGCCTAATCGAACTCAAGTTCTTTCAACGCGGTTTCCCCCCTGACTTATTTTTTGCCCTAATTTCATTATGTCAAAAATACTTGTAAAAAGGGCTTAGGGTTCAAAATTTATGTATGAGGGATTTTTGTAGCTTCTTGTGGTGGTATTGAGTTGCAGGCTTCAGATTGTAATCACTGGATAATAATAAAGATATTGGACTCATTGTTGGTGGATGTAGCCTAGGGATTGGGTGAACCACGTTAAATTCAGTGTTATTGTGTTCTCTTTTGTTTGTTAATATTTGCATTTTTTTGCTTATTATTCTAACGTTATGTCTTGATGATTTTAGGGCTTTGCAAAAACAAGTGCAAGACCTACAAGAGGAGTTGAGAAAGAAGAAGCCTACCTTGAAGGAGGATAGTTATGATGAATCTGAGGAAGATCATTTTGAAGAAGCTATCAAAGAAGCTAGAGATTCTAAGGAGAATCAAATTTTGAAAGCTATGTCTAAGATTGGGAAGAGACCTAAGATTGAATTTTTTGCATTTTTTGGAAGCCTTAGGCCTGAAGAATTGATTGATTGGATCAATGAGATTGATGAATACTTTGAGCATGAAGAAATAGAAGATCTTGAGAGGGTTAGATTTGCAAAGACTAAGTTAAAGGGTCATGCAAATATTTGGTGGAGAGAAGTTCAGTTGGAAAGAGGTAGAAGAGGAAAAGAAAAGATCACTAAGTGGAACCGAATGGTTGACAAGTTGAAGAAACAATTCATTCTAGTGGATTATGAATTGAAAATGTTCAAGAAGATGCAAGCTTTGAAGCAGACTAACAAATTGGTATAGGAGTATAGCGAGGAGTTTTATAGAATCCTGATTAGAACTGGTCATTCTGAAGCTAATAAAGAAAAGGTTGCTAGGTATGTCTATGGTTTGATACCTAGTATCCAAGAAGAATTTCTTATTGTGTGGATGACAAAAATTGGTGATGCTTACCAGATGGCATTAAACATTGAAGATAAGCTGAATAGGAAGTATGAAGGAAAATAGAATAGTAGGAACCGAGGTGGTAAGACTGGTGAGACAGTTGCTGAAAGTAATGTGACAAAGAATTCTAAGCCTGATGTTGGATCTAGAAATGGTCAAGTTACTAAGAATCCTGGATAGAGAGGAAGGTGGAAGAATGAATTCACTGGTACTTGTTATAACTATGGTGAAGTTGGTCATAGAAGTTGGCAGTGTCCTAAGAAAAGAGTTGCATTAGTTTATGAAGAAGACATTGAGAATGTTCCAGAGAAAGGTGAATGTCTTGTCACTAGGAGATTGGTTGCATGTGTCTCTAAACTAGTGCAGAGGAGGAATTTGTTCAGAACTAGATGCAAGTGCAAAGATAAGGTATGTAATGTTCTAGTTGATGGTGGCAATACTGAGAACTTTGTTTCAGAATAAATGGTTAGTAAATTGAATTTGGAAAGGAGGAAGCATCCTAATCCTTATCAAATTAGTTGGATACAAGATGTTTCTAAGGTTGGAGTTGAAGAACAATGCTTGGTTAAGTTTCAGATTGGATCTTACCATGATGAGATATTGTGTGATATATTACCAATGGATGCTTGTCATATGTTTCTCGGTAGACCTTGGCAATTTGATAGAAATGTTTTGTTTGATGGTCATGCTAATACTTATGTGGTTAGGCATGAAGGAGCTCAGCATAATTTGATACCTTTACGAGAGACAGGGGTTAAGGGATGTGGAGTTATCAAGTGTTGTCCTTATGAAAAACCTCAGGAGCACAAGGTTAATGGACCTATTCCTATTAAGCCTGATTTGATGGAGAAAGAGAATGGGATATCAAAAGAGTTTGTTGAGATTAAGAAATAGATGATTTTGCTGGCAGAGATGGTTCAAAAAATGGTGACATTTATGACATAGAGGGATACAGATGATACTGAGTTGGTTGAAGAGTCTGAGATGGATGAACCTTACCAAGGCACTGAGGTGGTCGGTAGTGGTCAGAGTCAGTTGCTATCAGTTGTCAACCGGAAAGATAAGAGAAGTGGAAAGCAGAAGAACTTACTACAGGGAGAAATGAATGAAGTGAAGACTACCTAGGATGAAGGACAAGAAGAGATGTGGGTGAAGAATAGATTCGACATACCTATTCTGATTCCCTTGAGGCGTTCCAGATTTCCTTATGAGAAAATATTTCTTACCTAGGGTGTCTGATGCAGGAGCATCCTAGGATTCTTGGTGATCTTGTATCAACAAAAAATATGTTTGTCTTTGATAGTAGATTATTGGTTTTGATCTTGGTTTGGTGGAGTTCTTGCTCGGTCTAGGAGACTGGTTGCTTGGTTATGTGGTTACCAAGGTTCTCGGTCTCTGAAGAATGCTCAGTGATTCAAGGTGTCAGTTCACTGGCACTCGGTAATAATTGTGTTTCTTGGTCATGCCTAGCATGGTCGGTCGACTGGTGCTCGGTTATTTCCTCTGTTGCTTGGTGTTCTTTCTTACCGACTGGATTATTTGGATGAATCGGCTTGGATGACTGATGCATTTAATTTGGGTCATGCTCCTTGAGTTATGGATTGACTGTTGGACGTGTGGGGACCTAGATCTAGCATGTTGCATTCTTCTTTGCAGATTTGATGACCATTGGGGCCATCTTTTGAAGATTTTAATTATTTTGTAAGGCTATGTGAGAGCCGATGGATGTTTTAGCATTTAATATTTGTTTATAGAGATTTATTATTTTCATCAGCCGACTTGTGGCCGGGAATTAGTATTTATAGGATGCTTGGGTAGTTTTTTAGGGCATCAGATTATTGGTGGGAAGGTTAGTAGCCTACGAGCTTAGGAGAAGGAAGATTTCTTGGAAGTTGGAGTACAAGTTTAGATCTTTCCTGGGTGCCTACCAGTGTGCTGCCTATTGTAGATTTGGGCTAGCTGGATGCTAATGTTGGGGAAAAGATTTGGATCCTATGAGATTTTGTAGATTGTTACTTGCTTTGTAATTGGTCATAACCGGGAAGGCCTTACAACCTGGCACATTGCATGTAATCGGTGTTTTCATGAATAAAGACTTTTGTTTCATTGCAGATCTATTATTTTTATTGTGTATTTTCACTGCATATTGGTTTGGCTGCAAGGTCGGTCAGTCCTTAATTGGATCCACCCACCTTGACTACATTACACATCCACTAATATATATCATTCCTCTCTCTCTCTCTCTCTCTCTCTCTCTCTCTTCTACAATAGAAAATTTTACATCTTTAAATACATTACATCAACATATTACAACAAGGTTGGTCAGGGACCTAATTACAAAACATTACAAAGAGTAATACACAATCCTTGATGCGATCCAAGACATGTTGAAAAAGATATAGCTAGGACCCAATCCTTCATCCATGAGCATGCTTCGATCCATAGATCACTTTGCAGATCTTCACAACACACTATCCATAGAGTCGACCAAGAACACCAACACACCATAGACAAATCACTGGATCTGATCACATAACCCAATGTGATCCACCAACATTAATAGGATGCAATCTAGAAACATAAAAAAGGAACATGAATTACCACAACAACAACACAAACATATATGTCTCATAATTGACAACTCTCTATGTATTGTTCATCTGGGACACTAAACATCAACCTCTGTCACTCAAACAAATAGCTTGTCAGTATCCAAATCATGAACCATCTAAGATGAGAACAAAAATCCATGTCCTTAACTCACCACTAGGTTAGCAACCAAAAATATTGCACAACCAATCCTCATCGAATTAGAAACTATAATGTTGTTATCTCTAGAATAACCATAAAAATTTCCTTTGATAAATCACTCATAATGTTCTCAATTCTCAATGTGAACCTCTATAACTTCAACAAGATCAAGTACAGACATTCCACAACACTTCTAAAGCTTCACATCAATTGATCTTCAATATACTATCCATACCATTCAAAACTTCTCATTGAAAAAACTAGGGAATAAAGAAATATGTTCACATTAATGACAAGTCACAAGACATCAATGAGCACATGTATGTATAAAATATCCAGCATTACTCACTCAAACACATACAACACAATAGATAAATAAACATAAAATTACAAGAATATAAATGATTTATTTTTATTATCTTCAATAAAATGACATTACAACATTCTATAAATAACTTACTATAGCCACATAGGTCTTCTTATTACAATAATTTTCAACACAAAGACACAATCTATACTTGTAAAACTATGTCTTATAACCCTCATTCATCCATGTATATGTAGCACCAATAACTACCTTAGAATGTATTAGAAACTGCAACTTTCCTCTTCTAGTGTCTGGTGGTTCATTAGTTCAATTTCTTGCCTAGGTGGATTTATTTTATTGAAACTTGAGTTTTGATGGCACAATTTATAGAAGTCATAACTTTTGAATTGGGCATCCGATTTGATATTATAACATATTGATGGAAATCTTGCAACAAAATCTAAAACAAAAAACAAAAATACATCAAATATCTATTTGTCTAGATTTTGAACCATTATGGGCCCTTGAAGGTCTTCAATCTTGAGTTTTAAGCTTCATTGGATAAATTGGTTAGGCTGAAAACCTTGATATATTGCAAACCATACAAGATATTAAGGTGATTCTTTAACCAATCATCTTATTTTTTAATTTCACTCAATGGGACCAATTTTCATGTTCATACAACCTTGAATGAGAAAAAATCCTAAAAATAGTGCATGACTATTTTTGGCTATATTTATTTTGGGGTGATGCAATATTGCTCCTTCAACCAAGATGCTCATGTATCAAACACTCAGAATAATTTGAGAAGTGACCTCATATCTTAGGTATTTAGAAGAAAACCAAGGCAATCAACCTCTACTTTTGATATCCATGATGAATCTTCAACAGATGATTATTTCTATTTAACTAGGAACTCTTCATATATTGTTTGTTTCTTGTGCTTCTAACCACACAACTATCCAAGATATCCTCTCTCTCCTCCTTACTTGATGTAGGTGCTAAAATATTCTAATATTCCTTTTCTATTTTATCCTCGATACTTCCTTCCCAATACTCTATTAAATCTAAAATATTAAGCACTAGAGATACATTAAGTTCATTTGGCAACTACAATTTTGTTAGAAAGTAAAGTCCACCAAGATAACTGAGAGAGGGGGGGGGTGAATTAGTTATCTGATAATTATAACTTTTATCAACTTCAATAGATTTTAACCATGTAAGCAATATAATTACCAACCATAGAAATATATTCATACACAATAACACAATGACACAAGATATGTTGACTAGGGAACCTTTTGATCAAAGAGTAAACCCCAATGGGAATGATGCCCACAAAAGATGCACTAATATGAATATTCCTTGTGAAAGGATGGACTCTGTTAGGAGTCTTATGAAATACATTCAGCACATATGAATCCCTGTTAGGAGATTTTGAATCCTTGCTAAAAGATTCTAACTCTGTTAGGAGTTATGGAAGACAGAAGGACCCACTGCCCAAACAGCTTCAATGGAAAGATCACTGAACACACTATCCAACTGATCTCTAGATTATTCAATAGAATAATATCAAATCATTACTAATCTCAACAATATGTTACCTCTTCTCTAACTGTGCCAAACTGCACTCACTACTACACCAGATCTCAATTTCAGATCTTTGTACCTCACATGTCTTCCTTCATAAATTTTCTTTCACAATCATTCACTTTATAAATTCCACACACCACATATCCTTAAAAAAAGGAAAAAACATTCCTTCCTTTATACCACACTCAAGTAATTACAAATCATTCGACATCCAATTACAAAATATAAGTTTCCACACGTTACATCAGAAATTACACAAAATTGTCAGCTTCCAATTAGAATAATTCTTCACTCATGCAACCTCAAATTTTGCATTGTCATCCACATCACTATCAACATGTCTTCAACTACTCTTTAACTGTGTAAAACTAGATTCCATCCTGATTAGGAGATATCATCCGATTTCCACAAACCGCTACTCAGGAACACTGCTGAATACTGCTTCCACCAAAATGCTCATAACTTTCATGAATAAATGAATTACTATCTGCACTCTTAACCAAGAACATATAACATATCAAATAGTAAATCCTCAACATCACATAGCTTGATCTACAATATCCCATGTGTGCTAATCAAAACACTGTCTGCTCCTCTGCTAATCTCCAGTAGATCACTATGTTGACATCAATGACAATCATAGTCATGAATGCAACAACAACTGTTATAGAATGGCTACCAATACTCCCATAGGATATGTTTAGCATTCATTCCTAATAATCTCCCCCATTGGCATTGATGGCAACATAGATTGAAAACATCCAATGTTCCATGAATCCAATACTGCAATTCTGCTGCTCTTCAAAAAAATATTTTCAAATCCTCTTCATCAATCAAATCTTGCTTTGTTATCCTATTCAGTTCTCTCCAAGAGATGGTACAAATGGTTTTTCATGTACACTTCTCCCCCATTGACATCAATGACAAAAATTTCATCATTATGTCAACAACAACTCTAATGTCAAAAGACACTGTTCAGAAAATACATTCACTAGAGTCCTTATGACTCAGCTCGGATACACATACTCCCCCATAGAGGAAGTGCCAACATCCAATCCAAAAGAAAGATAAGGCTCATATACCACTAGACAGATGCAACCAATCTGCATCACTTCTCAAAAGTAGGCTGGGGCATAACCCCAAGCATAACTCTCAGATACTCAAATGTATCCTTAAATAAAGGCTTTGTAAATATGTCTGCAATCTACTCCTTTGTGCTTATGTAATCAAGTCTGACTTCTTTCTCAACAACTTTCTCTCTTACTTCATGATACTTTATCTCTATATGTTTTTTCTTAGAATGTAATACAGGGTTCTTAGACATACTAATTGTGCTGGTGTTATCACAATGTATAACAATAGGTTCAACAAACTTTATTCCAATATCCTTCAGCATCTACTTCATCCAAATGATTTGGTTGCAATTGTCTACTACTGCTACATATTCTGCTTCTACTGTGCTCTATGAAATACAATTTTGCTTCTTGCTTAGCCAAGAAACCAATCTTCCTCCAAGGAAAAATGCTCCACCATTGGTGCTCATTTTATCATCAACACTACCTCCCCAATCAGCATATGTATATGCACATAGGGTAAAATCATCATAATTTTCATACCACAATCCATAGTCCATTGTGCCTCTTAAATATCTCAGTATCCTCTTTACTGCTGCATAATGTGATTCTCTAGGTTCAGCTTGAAATCTTGCTACATTTCCAACTGAATGTGCTATATCAGGTCGTGTATGTGTCAAGTACTACAATCCTCCAATCATAGACTTGTACTTCTTCTATTCAACTGTAGGAGTCTCATCTGTGCTAGATAAATTATGTCCAGTTACCATAGGTGTTCCAACTGGTTTACAGTTCTCCATTCCAAATCTCTTTAAAAAATCATTCAAGTACATTGTCTAGCTTACAAAGATACCATCACTATTCTGTGTTATCTATAATCCCAAAAAGTATTTCATTTCACCAATCATACTCATTTAAAATTTAGTTTTCATTTCATCAACAAATTTATCACTAGCTTCATCTTCTCCTCCAAAAATAATGTCATCAACAAAAATAACTATAATTAGAAAACCATTTTCAATTTCTTTTGTGTATAGGTTGCTATCAAATGTTCCTTTTGTAAATCCCAATTTTAATAAATAGTTATCCAATCTTGCATACCAAGTTCTAGGTGCTTGCTTTAGTCTATATAAGGCTTTCTTTAGTTTACATACCATGTCTCCTTCTTGAGTCAAAGGAAAACCTTCAGGCTACTCAATGTAGACTTCTTCTTCCAATTCTCCATTCAAAAATGCTGACTTCACATCCATCTGATATACTTTGAATATCTTAAAAGCTGCATAGGCCATAAACATTCTTACTGCTTCAATTCTTGCTACTGGTGCAAAAGTTTCTTCATAATCAATTCCTTCTTACTATGAGTATCCCTTACATACCAATCTTGCTTTGTTTCTTACTACTTATCCTTGTTCATTCACCTTGTTTTTGAATACCCATTTAGTTCCAATAACATTCTTATCTTTAGGTCTAGGGACCAATTCCCATGTCTTGTTCTTTTCAATTTGATCTAGTTCTTCTTTCATAGCTTTAATCCAATGTTCATCTTCACAAGCTTCACTAGTAGATTTAGGTTCAATTTGAGAAGTCAAACATAACTGTTCTTGTACCTTCTTTCAAGTTAGAACTCCTTTGTCTATGCTTCCAATAATCTACTCAACAAGATGATTCCTTGATAAGTTCCTATTTGGTGTCACTATCTCAGATCTCACTTCAAGTGTTGGTTCTTCAATTATTTCACTGCGGCTTTCATTCAACAAGTCACTGTCAGTTTCATAGAATAATTCAGTAGTTTTAGTGTTAGGTTTAGGATGAGTTCCTTCATCAGATTCATAATCAAGCATTCTTTCCTGAATTTTGAACTTTTCATCAACTTTAACATTTGCACTCTCAACAATAGTCTTAGTTCTCTTGTTATAACATCTATAAGCTTTTCTCTTCAAAGAATATCCAAGAAATATACCTTCATCACTTCTAGGATAAAACTTTCCAATATCATCATCTCTCTTAATATAACATTTTCTTCCAAAAATTCTAAAATACTTAACTGAAGGTGCATGTCCAAACCATAATTCATAGGGTGTCTTGTTTGTGTCTACTCTGATTTGTACTATGTTCATTGTATACACTATTGTGTTCACTACTTCTCTCTAGAATATCTTCGCCAAATCATTCTCAAATAACATAGCTCTTGTTGCTTCAGTCACTAATCTATTTCTTCTTTCTGCAATACCATTTTGTTCAAGTGTTCTAGGGGGTGAAAATTGTCTCTTAATACCATTCACTTCACAAAAGGTGTTAAACTCTCTAGAAGTAAATTCTCCACCTCTATCAGATCTCAAACATTTAATTTTCATTCCAGATTCATTCTCAACTTTATTCTTAATGATCTTAAACTTATCAAATGCTTCAAACTTTTTTTTAAGAAATGCAATCCACATCATTCTTGTAAAAGCATCAACAAGAATCATAAAATACCTTTCTGCATAGAATCCTCTAGTCCTTGTAGGACCACTCAAATCTGTATGAACAATCTCCAACTTCTCTACAAATGTAAACTTCTTACTAGGAAATGAACTTCTCTTCTTTTTTGTCATCACACATTCCTTTCAAATCATGTTAGTAGGCTTCTTAATTTTAGGCAAATCTCTTACTGCAATTGTAGTACTTATTTTTACAATGTTATCAAAATTTATATGACAAAATCTTCTGTGCCATAACCAACTGTTATCAATCTTAGTAATCAAACATGTCATCTCAGTAGGATTCAACTAAAATACATTACCTCTGGTTCTAGATCCAGTTCCAATCAAATTTCCATCTTTACCTTTTATCACACAAGTTTTCTCATTAAACCAAACTTGATGTCCCTTATCAACTAACTATCCAACACTCAAAATATTATGTTTCAAACCATCCACAAAGTAAACATCATCAGTATTAGTCTCCCCATCAAGTGTAATAGATCTATACCTTTAATCAAACAAGATGCATTGTTTCCAACTCTAACGACTCCTCCATCATGATTGTTAAACTTTATGAACTTTTTCATGTCTCCAGTCATATGATGTGAACAACCACTGTCTATAATCCAATCAGCTTTCTTTTCAACTTGAGAAACTAGGGCTTTTTCTTCCTTAACATCTATTTCAGGATTTTATTATTTAATTGCTTAAAATCCTATGTCATCATTATTCTCAGTATCACTTTCACTTAAAGTTCTCTCTATACTAGCTTCAATATCTTCATCATTAGCATAATAACATTCCTTAGATCTTCTAGGCTTAAAATTGTTTCTGTACTTTTTAACTCTCTTAGGATATTTAGATGCAAAATGACCATATTCTTTACAAGTCCAACATTTAAAAATTTCTTACCGTCTGGTTCTCTCTTCACAAGTAAGGCAATAACTTCTTCAATCTTCCTATCTTCCTCATTTCTAGATCTACTGCTGCTAGCATAATCTCTGCTCACATTGATGCTTCTTGACAAAGTAGGGTGAACACTAAGAGCACTGAATGTTGTCTCTATTCTAGGAAAATCTCCTGATAACCTCAGGTTCATTTCTGCTGCTTCCAATCTTCCAAGAAGAGTCTCTCTTGTAAAGTTTGAAGTACAAGGTATAACTTGTTCAATCATCTGTGTTGTTTGCTTAAATGCAGGAGTCAATATCCTCATAATTTTCAATATAACTTTATTTTCTTTCTTTGTTCCTCCACAATATTTTATGCCTACAACAATTTTTGACATTCTACCAATATAGCTTCTAACAAATTCATCTTCCATAATTCTTATATCTTCAAATGCACATATCCAATTATGTAATCTAACTTTATTTTCATGTTCATCACCTTCAAAAGTAGAGTGTAAAGCTTTCCAAATTTCATGAGATGTTTTCAAACATTTTACCTGACTATCCTCATTCTCCGGAAGGGCTGTCAAAAGTGCTTCTCTGGCAAGTGTGTTCCACATGAATAGATCTCTCTCATCATTAGAACATGTTTCAAGATTATCCTCATCAATGATAGTCTTCTCATTCTTTGTATTCAACCAATAACCTAGTCCTAAACACAATAGATGTGTCTTCATCTTTTCTTTCCAGCTGTCAAAATTCACTCCATCAAACTTAGGGCTTTCTTTCCTGAAATTTTCCTTGGATCTCCTTAAGCTGCTAAACTTTTCTTTCAAGGACCTGTCGCTCTAATACCAATTGTTATAAATTAAAGTCCACCAAGATAACTAAGAGGGGGGGTGATTCAGTTATCTAATAATTATAACTTTTATCAACTTCAATAGATTTTAACCATGTAAGCAATATAATTACCAACCATAGAAAGATATTCATAGATAATAACACAATGACACAAGATATGTTGACTAGGGAACCTCTTGATCAAAGAGTAAACCCCAGTGGGAATGATGCCCATAAAAGATGCACTAATATGAATATTCCTTATGAAACGATGGACTCTGTTAGGAGTCTTATGAAATACATTCAGCACATATGAATCCCTGCTAAAAGATTCTAACTCTGTTAGGAGTTATGGAAGACAGAAGGACCCACTGCCCAAACAGCTTCAATGGAAAGATCACTGAACACACTGTCTAACTGATCTCTAGATTATTCAATAGAATAATATCAAATCATTACTGATCTCAACAACATGTTACCTCTTCTCTGACTATGCCAAACCACACTCACTACTACACCGGATCTCAATTTCAGATCTTTGTACCTCGTATGTCTTCCTTCATAAATTTGCTTTCACAATCATTCACTTTATAAATTCCACACACCACATATCCTTACAATAAGGAAAAAACATTCCTTCCTTTATACCACACTCAAGCAATTACAAATGAGTCGGCATGCAATTACAAAATATAAGTTTCCACACGTTACATCAGAAATTACACAAAACTGTCAGCTTCCAATTAGAATAATTCTTCACTCGTGTGACCTCAAAGTTTGCACTATGATCCACATCACTATCAACATTTCTTCAACTTCTCTTTAACTGTGAAAAACTATATTCCGTCATGATTAGGAGATATCATCCAATTTCCACAAACCGCTACTCAGGAACACTGCCTAAATACTACTTCCACCAAAATGCTCATAACTTTCATGAATAAATGAACTACTATATGCGCTCTTAACCAAGAACATATAACATATCAAAGAGTAAATCCTCAACATCGCATAGCTTGATCTACAATATCCCACGTGCGCTAATCAAAACACTGTCTGCTCCTCTACTAGTCTCCAGTAGATCACTGTGTTAACATCAATGATAATCATAGTCGTGAATGCAACAACAACTGCTACAGAATGGCTTCCAATACTCCCATAGGATATATTTAGCATTCATTCCTAGAAAATTCATAAGAATTTCATGAATCATGCTTCTCTATGATTTTTCATGGCCCATATTTATTCATCCTCAACTTATTATAGATTCCCATTGGAAATCTCTCCTTTCTCAAATGAATCATGACTTCATCTCCAATCTGAAATTTCTTATTCTCCTTTTTCTAATATAACCTATTTGTGTACTGAATATTCATCTTATTAATATGGTTTCTTTCCTCTTCATGCAAATTCTTTAGGTGTTCTCCAAAGTCTTCATTTTTTGCACTAGTATTTTCTCCTTTGTCCAAATTCCTTAACTCTAACTCATTTCTAGGAATGCTTCCATATATAATCTAGAATGCTCATTTACCAATTCTTCTATTGAAAAAATGATCATATAAAAATTCTTCCTATGATAAAATTAGATCCCATCCGTTAGGTTTATCTCCTACTAAGTGAATCTCAATAGGTTCCTCAAAACCTCTATTCAACGCCTTTTTTTCCCTTTAATCTTTGGATGGTGTGCTAAACTAAACTTCAGATATATCTTCAACTTTTTCCTCAATTTCCTCCAAAATTACTTCATATTGATTCAACCCCCATGTCTTAGCATCCAAATATGTTCAAAATATTCTTGGTTTCTTCTTCTCAACTATCTTTATCTTCTCTAGTAAAATAATAGCAAGTCTTCTTTTATTGGTGATATTTTTTAGTTCTATAAGTAACAAGAAGTCTGGTAGTATAATTTTCAAACCTTCCTACTATCCTTGATGCTTGAGGAGGATTTGAGGTGTCAATAGCAGATCACTATGCCCCAATAGTAGTTCTAGATGGTACACCTAACTTCTCCTCCAAATAACCTTTCATTTCATAAATTCTTCTTCCACCTTTTTGTTGGAGAGTTGGATTTGTTTTCATTGATGTCATGTCTACTATGATGTTTGGATGTCTAGTGTGTAGTTTAGATGCTTTGATATCTATTATGAATATTGGATGATAGATATGCAGTTTTGCTAGTAACAAAGGATATTCAGATGAATGGAAAAGGAATGTTACTAAAAATTAGGAGTCACACACCTAATGGGATGATGTAGAGGTTTTCAACAAGGTTCATGTCAAGTTTGAGTTTCTCACATGATGATTGGACCAAGTTATGGTGTCACGAATGAAGACTGGTTATTTTTTTTATTGCTCATCTTATAGAGTTGAAAAGATTGGTTCTGTGCACATGCTTCAGATGAGATACTTGGTTGAACAATTAGGAATGTGTTAAGTACATATAAATATGTCTACCATTCAAATGGTTTGTGATTCTAATGATCTTCAAGGCATTTACAAGTACTTTAGTTGAGGATAAAAATGTTCTTGAAGTTTATCATAATATGTTGAAATATTTGATGGGTGTGACATATTTGATTGTTTATTTGAGCTTAATGATGCCTTGGGATGATCTAGGATTATGTATTTGATGATTTTGCATCTTCATTGATTGTGGTGACCAAGTTCAATTGATTTGAATATTTTTTTGATTCCTTAGCCAACATGTTAAGAAAAGTTAGTAAAATGATTTATGTGAGATCGGTAAAACATTTTAGGATTATGTTTATGATCTTGAGGTCTTCTTGATAAATTTAAGGAATGTATTGCAAGTGCATAGTGATCCTGATGCTTAATTTTGGTGCTGAGAGTTGAATGTTTTAGGATTATGTTTTATCAACCTAGTTCTTGATAAATATGTTTAATTAGGGTTTTATTTTTGTTGTCATGTATGTGATCCAGTGTTTAGAAGATTGCAAAAGAAAGAGGTTTCTAGTGAATAACTTTTACATATCTACTAAGATTTGGATTACTCATCTAAAGTGTGATAGAGAGAATTACTATTAGGATTGATTAATAATGAGAGGGGGGTGAATCAGTATTACAACACTTTAAATTGAACTTAAACCAATTCCAAATAAACCATAATATTTTAGAAATGAAAAGTACATAAGAAAATAACACATAATTCATAACACCATTATTTGTTGTCGAGGAAACCCTAGCCAAGGGAAAACCCTGGTGGGGATGGTACCCACAAGCATGCACTAAAGTATAATGTCCCTGTTAGAAGACCTAGCCCTGTTAGGAGTTGAGTATTACATAGTACATTTCCTTATTAAAGGAATATCAACCTTGTTAAAGGTATACAAAACCCTGTTAGGGGTGTATTGAGCTTACATCTCTTACAACCAATAGTTCAGTTACAAAGTATTCTCAATGATGAACATAAAAAAGTTTTCTATGCTTTGATAGTTCCATTTGTAGTTCTCAATAACATCTTTCAACCTATGATCTTGCATCTTCCATCAATAATCTCTAATATCTTTGTCTCGCTATCACTACTTTGCTTTACAAAAAGTTCTTCATATATATATATATATATATATATATATATATATATATATATATATATATATATATATATATATATATATATATATATATATATATACACACACACACACACACACACACACACACACACACACACACACACACACACACACACACACACACATATGTATGTATGTATGTATTCTATCATTCAGTCGACTCTCAAATACAATACAAAATAGAATAAATAATAATGCAAAGAGTAAATACTAAGTTGGCGATCTTGTATTACCAAAGTGTAGGTAATCCAAAATCTTAATCTATCTTAGCATGTTTGGATTCCATCTTATACTCCCTTAATCATCGCAATTGTTCATATACTGTGTTTCATTGTTCCAAAACACAAGCGACCTTAACTGAAGGTCATACATATCCCAAAATGTCTTCATCTAAGCTCTCAAGTCATCATCTATCATATACTATCTTTGATGTCCAAAATAGTACTATTGTACTTTGTACTTTTATTTCTATACTTAGTCATTGTCAAGACTGCATCTCCAAAACTATACTTAACTCCAAGAGATCACCATATCAGATGTGTTTCATAAATTAAAACCCTCAAGTGCTCCATGTCACTCTAAAAACATCACTTGCCAACAATATCTCCCTTTGGCATTGATGGCAACACTTAGCGAAAAATGACTAAGTGTCCCAACAAACACTAACTATACTCTTCTTCTTTTCTCTTCTCTTCTCCCCTATTTTCTTTTTCTTTTTCTTTTCTATATATACATTTTTTTTATTTACAATTTTCTTCTCTCATTTTTCTTCTTCTCTTCTCCTGCTTTGACATCAATGGCAAATGTGTACCCAAAATTGCAAAATTTACAAAAAGTGTAAAACTCAATGCTTGCTCACCTATTTTAGAACATCTTGGAAGGAATCTTCCAAGGTCTTCACTTCATTATCCCATGATTCTATCAACAATTTACTCACATGTATTAGTCCATTCAAAGCATAAGATGAAGTCTATGTTGCTTCCAACTCTGTGGGCATAGAATTGGTCAATGATTCCCCAATCTTCTCCATTTTAGAAAGATGTACCTCAAGAATTGAGAGCTTAGGAGTGATTAGACTCTTCAGTAAACCAAATCTTGTCATTACTACCCCTCTCTCTATATCCAAAACATTCATCTATCAAAGATCTTTTATTTTTATTTGTCCATCTCCAGTAAAGTTTGTGAGGAGGTCTCACAACTATCCATCATGCTATCCAGAATAGCCCTGTCCTTAGCCACAATATATTTAATGTTTTGAATGTATCTGATATGGTTAATAAAATAGTTGTATAACTTCCTTCCATGTGTGATACAACTTTTGGCCTTTGATGTAGTTGATCTCAAAATACCCAAGTCCCATGAAATAGACTAGCATACTTCCTTCAACTTTTTTTCTAGATATCTTTTCTCTACCTTCTCTTCTGTGATCTTCACTAGGGACTCATAGTGACTATCAAAGTTATCTAGTGCCATATTCAAGTTCTCTGCATCATCTTTTCCTTAAAAAACAATAGGTATTGGGAGTATTTTATTCATAGTATCAACTGCCCTAGCAATTACCTTAGCCTTTTTGTCTCCTTTCTGTTCAGATCTTTCTTTTGCCTTTGTGAATGCCATGAAGGATAGTCTCATAAATTCATCCTCATCCATGTTTTCTACATTTGTGCTTACAGGCTTATCCATACTTGCCAACAATAGAGTGGTGGAAGTATTAGTTTCTTGTTTAACTTCATCTCTTGCCTCTTCTCCTTTTGTTGTGTCTATCTTGTCTCTCTATTATGTTTCTTCTTTCTGCTCTTATCTTTCAATCCTTCCTCTTCATGTCTTTCTTCTTCTTCTACCACTGTATTATCCAATTTTCCTCCAAATGGATCATTCTCATCAAGTGAAGTGTCAAGGGTCACATGCACACCAACAACAAAGAAATCTAGTTTCTTGCCAGTACTTACTTCGCTTCTCTCCACATTAGCCTTATCTGACTTAGAGCTCTCTACAATTCCTATAGGTGTGGGCTTGGTAGCCTTAGAAGGTAAATTTTTCTTAGGAATATTTCTCATAAGTATCTGATCTAATGCCTTCTAAGTATCTTCAATAAATTCATTATACTTTCTACCCATAATTTTCACAAGTCTAGGTTTTGTTCTTAGTAAAGGTTTGAGTTCCTCAAGTACTCTCTCTCTCTCTCTCTCTCTCTCATACATAAACTATAGGAAACATGTCCTCAATGAATTGATTCCTAATTGCTTCATCTTCTATTTTTACAAGTTGTTTTCTGGTCTCTAGTTTACCATACAGATCCTTAGGTATACTACTCTCAATATCCAATAGGTTCTTCTTGTAAACAAGTATATATTCAATTACCATATCTTCTATCAATAATTGATTGTCAAAGTCATACCTCTCATAATATTTTCTTAGTGTCTTTAGGTTACCATCTCTTATAATCCTTTTGTGCAATATCTTTATGTTTGGTTTCCAGTGGTATGTGTCCTATGTTTTCTTTTGTTCTATATTATCTTCTTTCTTCTCAGTTACCTTATCCTTATTCTTCTCAGGTTCCTTATCATCTTTCTTCTTAGCTTCCACTTCAACTTTTTTTTTCTTAGGGCTATTTGGTTTGGTTGATCTGGTAGATCTTCTAGGTATGTTCGTAGGTGTATCGTCACGTGTTGTCTTCTCTGGAGTGATAGATAGGTCAATTATAGTAGAAGTGGGACTTACTATGTTTTCTGCTCAGAAGATGGAGGGGCTACGATTCTCATGCTTGTTGATCTAGAAGCTCCCTCAGTCATCTTAGTCCTTACCTCTTTTAACTCTTCCTTTGTTATCTCGGCCTTAGCTTCCATATCACCAACCATTTTATCTATCTTTCTTTTCCTTATACCTTTATCATGTTCTTCTCTAACTTTAGTTGATTTCTCTTCATGTGTGCCCCATCTTTCTTCAAATGTGTCAACTTCAGATGCCAAAACATGTTCTACTTGCATAACAAGAACTTCAGAACTAACTTCATAGCCCATGGGGTAACACCATTTCTTCCTTGGTTAAACTACTTCAAAACACATACAATTAGTTTCAACCATGAAACAGATTGTATCCTTGTATCTCTCAATCAAATCTTCAGGAGTTCTGACTCTTTCTTTCATTTGTCTTTATAGAATCTTAATCATGCCAAATAGTTCACCATCTACCCATGTGTTGTTTTGTCTTTTGTAACTTTCTGATATCTTAATACCGGTGGGTATGTTGTCCTTCCACACTCTAGGGTGCATTCCAGGGAACTTATGCTCAATATGTATAATCATGTGAACTAGAAGTGAGCCAAATCTAAAAGCCTTAGATTTATCCTTCTTGATTATCTTCACATTCTCTAAAAATTGTTGTGCCAGAACCTCACATAGGTTGAATTTTGTATTTTCTTTTACCATCTTGTCCAATCATGTCCTCCATTTCTCTGAATATCTCTATGTCACCTAATGTCTCATATTTGCAATGTATGTATGCCCTAATATCCTCTATGTGTAGGACGTCATATGGTGTTTGGGAAAAGGCTCCTTCAGGGTCATCCTCACAAGATTTAAAGGGATGTTTCTTAAATTTATATCTAGGTATATCCATAACATCATAAATCATTGGTGTATCCATAGCTTCCACTTGAGTAAATGATCTAAATACCTTAAACATGCTAAGTTCAGAACTTCTGCTTTGATCAATCATGCAATGTAGTTTCTTGGTAGTTTGATACGCTATAAACTCTTCTCTCCTTGTTCTTTGCCCATCAAATAGTGAAGAAATAAGTAGCTTTGAGGTCTTTTATTCATCGCTAAGTGATAAAATGCACTTTACTCAATTAACTCAACTTCGCATACTATCTAGTCAATCAAAAATCTCATGCTCATAGGATATGAATCTTCAGATGTTGTGATCATAGATATAGGTTCCATAGTGTTTGTATACACTATAACTAAGCTCACATGAGCTCACTCCTTTGAATTAGGGGCTGGATATAATCTATTGTCTATATCCAATTTTCCCCCTAAGGCCATGCTCATCCTTTTAGGTCAATATAGCAATGTTAGCATCACGAGAAGGCACAAAAGCATCTAGTGTCTCTCCCTGAACCAATACCTCATTAGATTCTTTGACTTTCCATATCTTACCAATGTTCTCATCTATTGATTTCCTAAAATGATTCTTGAATTCATCCATGTACTCACCAAGACTTTTACCATTGTCACCAATATTCTTCTTTATAACCATAGGAGGTGGTGCTCTTCTGTTGTCCATTCCATTATACCTGCAAAAATTTTCTATATGTCCTGGGTTATTGCATTTGTAACATGTAGGTTGTCCTCTATTCTAATTAACTTGTAGTTTAAAAAACCTTGAAATGTGCCAAAGGTTATTACATTTGTAGCATGTGATCTGAGTTGTTGATTCTTCTTTGATGTAATCTTTCATGCTTCCAAACTGATCAGGTTTCGTGCATTTTGCTTTCTTGTTTCCATATGCATAATAGTTATAACGATAACTAGTAAAGGGTCTAAGAGGGCCTTTACCTCTACAATCTCTCTTCATGTGTTTGGGTATGTTACATCCATAACATCTACCTCTGAAAGGTCTGATACGATCTCTAGGTTCTTCAAAAGTAGGTCTTTCTTCAATCTTTGCTTCATGTGATTCTTCATGAGTCTTAGAACATTCTCCTTCATTGTATCCAACTCCAGTCATATCTCCTTTAGGTTTCTATCTTTCTCTTTGTTCATCAATTTTATCACTACTCATATGTAATTTCTCAATGTGTAACTTGGCTTGAATGAGTTCTCCTTTAATGATCTGATTGTATTTCTCTAGTTCCAGGCATTTATCCTTGTAGTGATCAAGTTCAGTCTTCATTTGTCCTATCTATGTCTTTTCTCCTTTTAAAGTCTCTTCAACTTTTTATATTGCATTATTTTCATGTTGGATCTCTTTAGTCATCAAAAGATTAATTTCTTCTTTTTCTTTCTCAAGATTCTTTAACTAGTCTGATGTGTCATTGTCTGAATCCTCATTGATCTTTTCCATAAGGTCTTGTCTCTGATTTCTTGAAAGTTCAAGCTATTCCTTTAGTTTCTTGATAAAACCTTCTACTCTTCTTAATTTGAATTTCAATTCACCATTCTCAGCCTTTTATTTGTCTAGATCATCAAGTGTTTCTTCAAAGTTTTCTTGCAAACTTTCAGAATCCATTTTGATCTCCCTTAAGTTGTTAGACTTTTTCTCCAAGGGCCAATAGCTCTAATACCAATTGTTAGGATTGAGTAATACTGAGAGGGGGGGTGAATCATTATTAAAACAATTTAAATTGAGCTTAAACCAATTCCAAATAAACCATAAGATTGCATAAATGAAAAGTACATAAGCAAATAACGCCATTATTTATTGTCGAGGAAACCCTGGCCAAGGGAAAACCCCAATGGGGATGGTACCCACAAGCATGCACTAAAGTATAATGTCCTTGTTAGAGGACCTAGCCCTATTAGGAGATGAGTATTACATAGTACATCTCCTTATTAAAGGAATATCAACCTTGTTAAAGGTATACAAAACCCTGTTAGGGGTGTTCTGAGCTTACAGATCTTACAACTAATACTTCTATTACAAAGTGTTCTTAGTGATGAACATAAAAAAGTATCTGCTATGCTTTGATAGTTCCAGTTGTAGTTCTCAATAACATCTATCAACCTATGATCTCACATCTTCCATCAATCATCTCTAATATCTCTATCTCATTATCACTACTTTACTTTACAAAATGTTCTTCATATATATATATATATATATATGTACATATATATATATATATATATATATATATATATATATATATATGTACATATATATATATATATATATATATATATATATATATATATATATATATATATATATATATATATATATATATATATATATATATATATGTATGTATGTATGTATGTATGTATGTATGTATGTATGTATGTATGTATGTATGTATGTATGTATGTATGTATGTATTCTATCATTCAGTCAGCTCTCAAATACAATAAAAAATAGAATAAATAATAATGCAAAGAGTAAATACTAAGTCAATGATCTTGTATTACCAAAGTGTAGGTAACCCACAATCTTAATCTATCTTAGCATGTTTGGATTCCATCTTATACTCCCTTTATCATCGTGCCTATTCATATGCTTTGTTTCACTATTCCTCTATCTTCTCATATCTTCAAATCATTGTAACTCACTGATAACAATACCAAAACACAAGTGACCTTAACTGAAGGTCATACATATACCAAAATTTCTTCCTCTAAGCTCGCAAGTTATCATCTATCATATATTATCTTTGATGTCCAAAATAGTATTGTTGTACTCTCTACTTTTATTTCTATACTTAGTCATTTTAAAGACTGTATCTCCAAAACTATACTTAACTCCAAGCGATCACCATATCAAATTTGTTTCCATAAATGAAAACCCTCAAAGTGATCCATATCACTCTACAAACATCACTTACCAACAATTACAACAAGGGATATGACTATGATATAATAGAAATAACCAAGGCATAGTAGATGCTACTATACAGTTCATAAATTCTCATATTTGTGTCTAAAGTGTGACTGTAAGTTAGTGAGACTTCCTTAGGGTTATATCCCAAAGAAAATTTAGTAGTGAACTCTAGGAAGTGTGCCTAAATGCATGTTCATTCCCTATATTGTAATAAGTCTATACTTCTAACAAGGTATTAGTCTTATTGTGGGTTTCAGCCCCACCATGATTTTCACCCTAGTTTGGGTTTCCATGATAATAAAAAATTAGTGTTATGTGGTATTGATGTATCCTAATTTGTGTTTACATTCTTTACATTTTGTAAACTAGTAATAAGGGTTTAAATGATTAAGGGTTTCAAGTTTTAAGGGTTTAAGGGTTTGAATTTGTAAGTGTTTGGGAAGAAATTGATTCACCCTCCCCCTCTCAATTGCTTGCTTCCTATTTCCTACAACAGGTATCAGAACTAGTCCCTTGAAGGAAGCCTAACATCTTGAGGGAGATTTGAAGATAGCAGCATACAAGAAGGACAGTCCAATATTTGATAGAACCAACTATGCATTGTGGAATAAAGGTATGATTATACATCTCAAATGCATTGATGAATATTGTTGGAAGATTATAAAAAATTCATACAACCCTCCTCAAAACCCTACAACTCTTGATGAGATCAATGAGGTCAAGGTGAATATTAGGGAAAAAGAAGTTTTGTTGAATGCATTGACTAATGCAGAGATTACTAATGTCATGGAATTGGAGATAACCAATTGGATATGGGAGAAGTTGGAAATTATTTATGAAGGATACATGACAGTGAAGGTGGAAAAGTTGTAGAGTTTGAAAGGAAAGTATGAAGCCATGATGATCAATAGATATGAGAACACTTCATCCTACATGATAAAGATCAATGAGATGGTGTGTTCTATCAAATGTGATGGAGGTACACTTTATGAGGATGAGATTGTTGCAAAGATTATGAGAAAATTGCCTCCTACCAATGACAATAAGGTTATAGATATTGAATAAATAAGGATAGTGACAAATATGAAAAATGGAAAACCTAGTTGTAAATCTTACAACCTTAGAGTTGAGCACATTAGGTGGTGTACTAACCAAGAATAAGAAATAATTCAAAGCCACAACGAGTGGAAAGGACATGTAGAGATTAGATATGGCTGAGAAACCTACAAGAAGAATGTCAAGATGGGAAAAGGAGCCAAAGGAAATAGAAGAGGAAGACAGGGAATTTGAAGAGTTGGAAGAAAATCTTACAAAGAGAATATGGCATAGAGATCCTACTAGTAGTAAGTATAAAGGAAATATTCCTTTAAAATTATTTTCATGTGGTCAAGTAGGACATTTTGCATCTAGGTTCCCTACTAGAGTTCCTAAGTATAAGTATGAGCCTACGCCTGAGGAAAAAAGGTTTTATTATGCTCTAGATGATGATGATATTACTAATAATGAATTTAAAGAAGTTGAAAAGGATGATGATGAATTCACATTCATTTCTATTAAAGAAGACAATTCCAAATCTGAAGATTATATGCCTTCTAGTGCTACTAATGATGTTGTTGAAGAGAAAGATCTAGCTTCTCAAGTTATCAAGGAAGATAAATGGGTGATTGATAGTGGATTCTCTCATCACATGACTGGTGACAAGAGTAAATTTGTAAGTTATGAGATGTATGATGGTGGAAAACTGAAGTGGGGTGACAACTCTAGTAGTAAGATCAAAGGTAGAGGTTCAATTACTTTGGATGGAAAAAATAACATTGATGATTTATTGTATGTATAAGGTCTGAAACATAATCTTCTTAATGTTGGTCAACTAATGGATAAAGAATATGGATTTCATTTTAAGGATGACGTGTACAATATCTTGAATGACTATGGAAGGGATATTTCTACTAGATCCAATACAAGAGGTAATATATTTCTTTTGAATAGTGATCATAATACTTGTTTGATTGCTCAAATAGATGAAAGTTGGTTATGAAATAAGATATTGTGTCATGTGAACTTTGACAATATTGTTGTTATAAGTTCTACTTTTGTTGTTAGAGATTTTCCTAGAATGAAGAAGCTTGCTAATAGTTTTTGAAAGGAATGTCAATTGGGTAAGTAAATAAGAGCTACTTTTCATTCTAAGAAAGAAAATTCAAATGGTTTTCTTAATCTTCTTCATACTAATTTGTGTGGCCCTACCAAGATAAGAAGCTTGCAAGGTGAAAAATATTTTATGCTACTGATTGATGACTACTAAAAGATGGTATGGATCACTTTCTTGAAGGAGAATTTTGAAGCTTTTGATAAGTTTATGGCTTTCAAGTCAATGGTGGAGAATAAGACAAGTATAAAATTAAAGAGGCTAAGATCAGATAGAGGTGGAGAATTTACATCAAATGAGTTCAACGCATACTGTGAGATGCATGGAATCAAGAGATAGTTGTCTTCTCCTAGGACTCAACAACATAATGTTGTATCAAAGCATAAGAAAAAATTAATTGTAGAGAATGAAATTAATGTGATGCTTGAGAGAAATGTTCCACATACTTTTTGGAGAGAAGTTATGAGCACTATACTATACACTCTTAAATGAGTACAGATCAAAGATGGAACTGGTAAGACACCTTATAAACTTTGGTGTGGTCATGTTCCTACTATTAATTATTTCATAATTTTTAGTAGTAGATGTTGCATAAAGAGAAATGAAGACATAGGAAAGTCTGATGCAAGGAGTTATGAAGGAATATTCCTTGGTTATTCTACCAAGATTAGAGCACATAAATGTTATAATAAAAGGTTGGAAAAGTTTGTGGAAAGAAAAAATGTTAAAGTGGATTGAAGTATTGAGAATTTAGAAAGGACTAGTGAATGTGGATATTAGAGGGATAGTAGTAATCAGATACAACATCAACAAGTACAAAACATAAGTCCAAGTATCACAAAAAGTGAAGAAGATGAAGACTACACAAGTGGAGAAGAATAAATAAAAAATCCAAAGACAAGGAAAAAAATACCAAGATATGTGAGACTGAATCAAAATGAAGGATAGATCATTAATGACAGAAATAAGGGAGTTCAGAAAAAAAAGAAGGATTGTAAAATATTAGATTTGCCTAATATCATAGGTTAAGCCAATTGATGATGAATGGTCTAAGTTTGTTAAGGAAGAGATTACAACTACGAATGACCATATGGAAAAGCTCATGATTAGAGAAGCTAAAATTGAGGCATTTCTTGAAAGAGAGAACAATGGTGTTAGACTTGTGAAAGGAGAATGCTCCAAGTTTGGTCAAGTCAAGCCTAAAGCTAAAAGATAAAGGAACAATACAAAGAACAAGAACAAAGATAAAGATCAGAAAGAAAAAGGTAAGAATAATGATAAGGATAACAAGAAGAAAGGTTAGAAGAAGATAAAGGGCATAAAGAGGAACAAGAACAAGAAGACTTTGGTAAGATGACCTAAACCTCAAAACTTCAATGGTAAATGTTTTGATTGTGGAAATTTTGGACATATAACCTCAGACCGCGGAAGGAAAAATCACCTTCCTAGATGCAAAATAAATAAACATGTCTCAAGTATATTCAATGGTGTGAGAAGGATAAATGACACTATCACAAGGGACTTAGGTAGATGTCCATGTGCTATGATGATGAATGATAACTAAACTAGAAGATTGTCATATGTCTCAAATGTAATATATCTACATAGATTACTAAACACTTCAAAGAAATACAAGTAGATGAGTGTGGTCAAGTGATAATGGATAGGGATATGTAAGAAAATGTTAGAGGTATATAGAAAGAGGACAAATGAAAGGAGAAGGAGAAGAAATCTGGAAAGAGACATAAGAATAGAAACAAGGTCAAGAGAAAGGAAAGAAAGCAATTTGTAATAAAAGAGTCTACTCTTGTAGGAAAGTTAGGGGTCATTATCCCTCTTGATCAGAACTAAGATGCAAGAGATTGCATCAATCTAGTATTCTCTAAAGAAAAATCTTACAATTGTATTGATGTATGGAGGTTGCTACTTAGGGGGAGTAGTAATCATGGTAAGGAATATTTATTTAATCATTGGTTGGATTTGTTTAGTGGCCCAGAGTAGGTGATACACATTTTTCATTGATTTCAAAGAGGAAGAGAAGAGAGGATGTGAAAAATAATCAAGTATGAAGACCAAGTGGAAAAGTGTAAAGCAAGTTTATATATTTGCATATAAGAAAGAGTTTTATTTAATAAAGTAGTGTATATCTAAGGGGGAGAAACTAATGGAGAGAACAAAATATAATAAAATTGGAACCAAGGAGAGCTTGTTCCCAAAGGGAGCATAGATAGAGCAAAGGGGATGAAGTTGAGATCATTTAGAGAGACTCTGAAAGATCATGATGTATTTGTGGATACTACTAATTGTACTGTTGGTTTCTAATTACATTATTATTTTATTTTTTTTACCATGACATGTTACCATAAATTCCAAAGGGAGATATTTTTGGCAATTTGGAATTTTTTTCATTGATGTCAACATGTCTACTATGATGTTTGGATGCCTAGTGTGTAGTTTGGATGTTTTGATATATGTTATGAAGATTGGATGACAGATATGTAGTTTTTCTAGTAATGTAGGATGTTTAGATGAATGGAAAATTTTAATAAAGATTAGGATTCATGTACCTCGTGGGATGATGTAGAGGTTGTCTATATGGTTCATCTAAAGTTTGAGATGCTAACATGATGATTTGATCAAGCTATGGTGTCACAGATGAAGACTGGTTATTTAGTTTGATTGCTAGTGCTACAGTGCTACAGAGTTGTAGAGATTGGTTCCACGCACATGCTCGAGATGATATATTTGGTCATGCAACTGGGAATGTGTTAAGGGAATAGAAATGTGTCTACCATTCAAAGAGTTTATGATTCTAATGTTCCACAAGGAATTTAAAATTATTTCAGTTGAGGATAACAATGTTCTTGAAGTTTACCATAAGATGTTGAAAAATCTAATAGGTAAAAATCTGATAGGTACAATCATAGTAATTTTTGGTGGCTAATATTCGCCTATTGGCTAATTTTGGAAATTTGAGAATCCAAATTTGGCTAATAATTCAAGATTTAAGGAAGCCTAAATCACCACATTTTTACAAAATTTTAATTTAAAAATATTTAAATCGCAAAATAATTTATTTTTAAAAAAAACTTGAACTCGAAAATTCACCACAACATTCGATACATGATTAGATTTGATTCACCATAATTTTATAAGTTATTGTAGAAATTTAAATTAATTCTCCAATAATATATCATGATTATTAGTTACTGTAGGGATCTATCACCAACTTTTAGTTGCCATTACTGACTTAAAGTATAATCTAGTGACCCTCATTATATTCTCTGAGGTAAAAATATTACTATTTTGTTTGCAATGTGTATGGGAGATAAAATTTCTTTCAGATTGCTTATCACAATATAAATCAATGGTCTTGAAGAAATTTGGGGCCCCGTTAGTATTTAAAAATATCAATACATTTGTCTCACACAAGACAATGAGGTTATTAGATTATATTTTAAAAATATGGTAGCAAGTAATTATTATAGAGTCTATTCCTTAAACCCATTAAAGATTTCCATATTAAGCCTAATAATTTTCTATAAGAATTCTATTTTTTTAAATAGAAGTATTCACCATGGTGATTAATTAATTAATTTTTATTGTTTGAGATTCACCAATATTTTGTACAAAAAAATTGTTATTCAAAAATAATTGCCAATAAGAATACTTTTTTTTTTTTTTAAATGAGAGATTTGCCAATAGAAATTAATTTTTTTTTAAAGAAAATGAAAGATTCACCAAGATTTTATATCTTTTTTAAGAGGGGGGTTTCTTAAAGATTACTATGTCGCTCGTGTAGTAGTGCTTATTGAAAAGTAAACAAATCAAAAAAAGCTAACTATTTACAATAATTTATAGCTTAAAATTATAGTAACCCATGTATTGGACTTGAGAAATAGCTACCCTCGTGGCCTAGCTTTTTCTTTGCAATTAATGGCTCTTGAGTATTTTCGAAAAAGAAAGGTAACATGGGTATTACCCTTCTTGGGTGTGATACATCAGAGGCGACAACATTATAAATTGATTTGTGTACTTCCTCTAACATCACAAGAGACAATGTCTCAAGATCTTTGAAAAGACTCTTTTTATGCTCTAATGTGAGCATGACTTCGATGGAATGACAAGTAGATAGTTATGAATAATGCTTGATTGAGCACCCACAAGCCTTCTTTAAATGAGTTGCAGCAAGGGGCACGCCAATGTGCTCTTGGAGCTCGATAACTGGTGGCTCTATTGTCTAATATGCAAGGGAATACTTTTCCCAATTGGTCAAAGTGCACTCATTGATTGATGCATAAAAGGCCTCAAGTTCATCCCAGAATTGCATGTTGTTATCCTCTACTTCTCCTTGCTAGCTGGAAGGGATAGGGAGAAGTTCCTATGGTGGCACCTTTTCTGAAGGAATGTCTAAAACCTCCAAGTATTGCAGAGCAGGGACCTCGTTGTCTTTGACAAAATAGGGGGGCTCAAAAAAGAGAAGACACAAATAATCAACCTTTAGATGTAGCAGGGGAAGGCTTTTTTTCTTTTGGGTATCACTCACTTGTGTCAATTGTGGGTCTTGTTGACTTTGTTCATTTTTATGCTTTGAGTGTCAAACCATCAATCTATCCTCAAACAATGAAACATTATCCAGCATTAGGAACTGAAAAGATAACTTCACAAAGTCAAAACAGTTAGGTTCACCTCCCATCGAATATGAAAATTCAAGAACCTCATCATGTGTGAACTAGTTCTCCATTATAGGCTCTTTCACAAAATATGATTCCTCAAAGGAGACCTCAATCATTTCTAAGGAATGCTAGAGGATAATATTCTTCTTTTCAAGCTCAATAATCCTCAGCTTTCATTGAAGATCAAGAAACATCTCCCATGCACTAGGAACTGGATTCGTGTGATAAGGCTGAGGAGAAACCCAATCAGAAAAATTGTAGTAACTTGGGTCCATACCCTAACTGGACCCCAACTGGTGCTTGTTGTGTGCACTTTCTTTCTTCATTCAAGATGCAAAATCTAAAGTATGCATTGATTTTGGTGACTATGTTTAGCTCTACCCCATCGTGTGTGTTAGGAAAACTGTTGATCCCTTAATTAGGATCACACCTAAATGAAGGGTAGTTCAAAAGTGTTGCAGGAGTGGGATAGGGTGTGTCCTACAACATAACCTCCAAGATTTTAGAAGTTGGCTCTTCACGGTTGGTGCTTGGAGAAAAGGAAGGAGATAACCTTCAGAAAACAAACCTAATCTAAGGGGAGGCAAAGTGAAAAATCAAAGCTTTTTTGAATGAGATAAGAATTTTTCAATTAGTATTAAAAATTTGGACCATTTCTGGTTAGAGATTCAAGCCTTCATATGATCACAATATGGTGCACCACATCCCCTTTATTGTTGGATAGATAACAAGAAGCCAAAGTCATTGGACATAGGGCTCACACATTCATAGCCAGTCATGGAAAGCATCTACAAGGATCCAAATTAAGGCACACCACTCGTAAAGAAAGTACAAGTCTCCTCAACAAAGGACACAATACCCAACACTATTTCTATGTAGACAAAAATAGTTTGAATTTAAGGGTTGAAAGACAAATTGGGCCAAACCTATAAGATTTCAGCACATGACCAAGTGATTAATAAAAAGGAAAAGGCACAAAGTACATAATACACATGATTTATTAAGAGAAAACACACCAAGGCAAGAGAAAATGCCCTAGAAAATCAATGCTATAGTATGTGCCTCTTATTGAATAGCCATAGGGTCTTGTTCTCAGAAATGTAGATCTACAAATAATATAGTGTGTTTCTTCACCTATTGAATATAGTTCAATATTTCCAAATCATTCATTTTGCAAGCCTATGAGTTTTTATAGAACAACCCTCAGTCGACATGATCATAGAATGATTACAATTTTGTTACAATCAATTGGCATGTCAAAAAATCTATAACGGATCATTGAATTCCTTGTGCAATGGAAAAATGTAACCTTTTGATTGGTTAATCATAGCATGTCTTCCAACTGAGCTTGAAAGAAAAATTGTGGCAGCTTGATAGAAGATGCCATGATTTCATGGGAGAATCTGAATGACATGAAGGGAACAACTAACTAGAATATTCTTAGTTGTGGAATTCTTTACAGGAAGAATATTTCCCAAGTATGTATCATTGGACCCTATTAGAGCGTAGGTGTATGGGGAGACATGTGGTGGGATGATAGAACTTTGAGAGGGTGCATCCTCCACGGAGCGGTTAGAAACTCCAACTAGATGACATGTATCAATTGACATTGGGGACCTTGATGTTGTGAGTGCAACCTGTGTGATCATGTGACTGAAGGGTGAGCACGGGTGGTGTTTTAAGGTTGGTGGTGTAGAAGGAATCTACATTATCATTTTTAGATGGTGAGGAAGAAGAAGATTTTTTAAGATCTTGTCTATTTAATATTCTTGGAGAGAAATAATTAATAAAATACTTAACACCAATATTATGAATAATTCTTTGATAAAAGGAAGATTGTTTAAGAATCCAAAGAATTACATAAGATAGCTTCCCTAAGACTATCCATCAAGGTGGGTTGTGTTACAAGTGTGATTGTCGTTGCACCAAAAGATCAACCTGTTAATGCTCGATACAACCACTAGACTTATAAAAGACACATGAGGTGGTTAAGCCATGTCACGAATCCTGAGGGGAGCACTGACCATTTTTCCAACAATCTCCCCCTCAACATTATCTAAGGGGATTCAAATGTGTGAGCAAGCTCTGATACCACTTGTTACAAGTGTGATTGTCATTGCACCAAAAGATCGAGACCTGTTAATGCTCGATACAACCACTAGACTTATAGAAGACATAGGAGGCGGTTAAGCCATGTCACAAATCCTGGGGGGAGCGTTGACCATTTTGCCAACATGTTGATGATGAGAGGATTTAGTTATCACTAAAATAGGATCATTAGGAGCTAGATCTCTATCATCATAAAAAATAGAAACCATAGGAGTGGGATTAGTAAGGTTTATACTATTGTTGTCTTCAGTTTCATTCACAAAGACTCTTATGTAATCAACATACTCCATGTATTTTGTTAAAAATTAAATGAGAAAATGACATGGATATTGATAAAAGTCTTGAAATATACGTTACAAGGAAAACATATATTTGAAAGTCTCATAATGCCATATACAAGAATACCATGAAGGAATATGAACATCACAAAATGCAAGAAATTATGATTCGCTTCATGTGATTGATAAAGAGAAGGAGAAATGTAACAACATAGGTTAGCACACTCCAATCTAACTTAATAAATACCAGGAATGCTAATGAAATTTAACAAGCACACAAACGAGACCAAAAATCAAAAGTATGTAAGAAGAGTTGGGTTCGCCAATATGTACAATATGAAAGGGAAGCAATGCAAAAGGTAGACCATTTCTCCTTTTGAAGGTTACACATTTAGAAGGAAGTTGCCCCAATAGGATAGGAAGGTCCCAAGCACTAAATGGGTCAATGATCCTTTGCTAAATATGTAAAATTAAAATGGGAAATGATAATGAGATAAGAAATGCATATTGAGAAAGATTTATATGAACCTAGAATTGAAATAGGATATATTCTACTTTAGATCTAAATATCAAACAAACCAAATCTAGGAAATACCTATAATTGTTGATCTAGAACTTGAAGGTTGTAACTTGTCTCTTGGTAAAATCTTAGCTAAATTTGGAGGGTATAGGGTGATTGAGATGTTCTGTAACTAGGTATGAATAAATTGAAGCATTATATACCCCAGGTTTCTACCTGAAACTTACATGGATGCTCTGACTATTCCTGATCTACTTGGAAAAGTTTTGGTAGCTTCATAACCTATTCCTACACACAGAAAAATGGGGAAGAAGGTTAGAGAAAATAGGTTTTCCTAAGTCAAACACTTGTTTAGGAATCAACCTTGGAATGAAATGAAATAAAGGAAAGTATTTTGTCATGTAGCAAAGGATAGATCTAATAAATGAAGTATATCATACCTTGGAAATGAAAATGCTTCTTTGAATGTGATAAAATATGTTGATGCAATAGCTTTGACTTAACAAAAAAACCAAAAAGAAAATCATGAAAGATAAAACCTCATGGAAGGGATGTTCTCATTCACCATAATTATAGAGAGAGAGAGAGAGAGAGAGAGAGAGAGAGAGAGAACTTGGATGAATGTAGATGAATGTAGATGAATGTAGATGAATGTGCATCTCCTTCCTTGATAGAAAACCCCTTAGTGTGTCCTCTAATGGAGGAAATAAGCTATGTCTATGGAGAGAAACACCTTGAATGCTTTGAGAATAATGCTAGATCTTGAATACTTGGACTTGTTTTCTCGATAGCTCTTGAGCTTGATATGCTTCCTTACACTTGATACCTTGATTATGAATTCTTGAGAATGCTTATGATATGCAAAATGAGGAGAGATAGAGTGTTTATATTGTAATACCCCAAAAATGGGCTATAAGTTCATTAACCTCTTATATCATCAAATCAAATGAAATTGACATCAAAGTCCTAATCTAAGGCACATCTAAGCATCATCGAATCATAATTGATTATCTTAAATTTTGCATCAGGGAATATTCCTAGCAATATTCTTAATCATCATAATTATCCTTAATTTTATAATTATTTGACAATAAATCACATTTATCCTAAGTTTGATTAATTGAATATTTTCATATTTAATTAATTAGATTTAATATTTGCCACTTAATTGTGTAATTAAATTTAATTATATCTATTATTAATTGTATTATTTAATTTTGACAATAAATCTAATATCATATGAATAATTGATTAAATTCTTATTTAATTAATTAAAGCAATTTGTCATTATTTAATAATATAGTTTTTAATAAAAGTTTGATTAAATAATTGATTAACCCATAAATCAATTGTTTTATTTTTAAAAGCAGTTAAGTTGGAAATAAATCACTTTATTATTAAATTAATTCATAAATAAAACATGCACAATCATAAAAGCAGACAACTATCAATTATCAATTAAAGCTAAACTCTATTTTGAGTTAAAACTTAGCTTTTGCATGTTTTTGTGAGTTAATTATCTTTTATTTAAAAATAACTCAAAAATCAAGTTGAGTTATTTGAGTGATTTATGGCTTTTTCCATGCACCTCCAAAGCCTTGGATTTCTATAAAAATAAGGCTTCAGCTCTTCACAAATCATCTCATATTTTGCACAATCACGCTGGAGAATTGGAATTGAAGAATCAAAGCTCTTGCGAATCGACATCTTTGTGAGATCAATCTTATTTTTGTATTCATATTTCATATCATTTCTAGATTAGCATAGCATATCAATTTTCAATAGCATTCATAGCATATCAATTTCATATTAGCATAGATTCATATCAAGTTTTTATCATTCTTATTGCATATAAAATATCAAAAATATAGATCAAATTGCATTCAAATCCTTCGTTTAGGTGTCGTCTAGGTCACTGATCTCGATTACAGTCTGAGAACATTAATCTCGCACCTATTAGAAGGTAGTAAATCGCTTGGTTAGATAGCTTTCAATTTTGCACAATTTTGATTATCACTAACTTCTAATATTTTACTGAGTGTTGTGTCTACAGATTAGGTACAATTTTCACACACACATTTCTAGCGCCCACCGTGGGGCAACCCACCTTTGCATGCTGGTTTTGATTTTTTTGGGAGCTAAAACCCCAAAGTTTCAAAGATTTAATTTTATCTCCCAAACGGCTTGTAATTTTGGTCTGAAATTTTTTTTGCAGGTTGGTGATATGTCATGAAAGCTACAGTAAAAAATTTAAAATTTTCTAAGATGTTTTGAATTTTTAATAATTTTTTCATGAAATTCCGGAAAAAATTAATATCTGACGCAAATCAGCATATTTTTCGAAAATTTTTATATTTTCGGAAAGCTCTTTAAATTCTACAGGGGGTCCATTCTTTGTGTTTTAAATTTGGACATGATATCATAGCTCAAATAGTCAATTTACAAAAACTGGTCTGTTTTGATAAAATAGGTCTCTAGGGCACAAATGAAGAGATTTTTCTAAAATTTTTGCATTTTTGGAAATCTCTCCATTTTTTAGTAGGGGTCTCTATTCTTAATTTCTATTTTTGTGGCCAAAATCATATTAAAAAAATTGGATCTTGTTGACTAGGTCAAATGCAGCAAAAAAAATAAAGTTTTGTGATGGGTATGCACTTATTTTTTTTACATGGTTCAATGAATGATATGAGTTGTCATTTGGGTTGATTGCTGGTTATTATTACTGATAATAATTGATTTTTAGAGCTAACCCTATGGTTTTCATAAGTTGAATATATTTTGCATATCTTGTTTGCTTGTTTGCTTGTTGGAGAGTTCGTCACTTGCTTGCATGGAAAAGCTCAAAAAAAATTGCTAAAAATCAAGTAAAATCTACTAAGCGCATTGCAAGGATCTCAGGTATTCTCCTTCATCTAATAATATTTTGATTTGGGACTTAAAATAAATTTCTTATGTGTCAAGCTTGTGTGCATCTTTTCATGCTTTTGATCTATTTCTACACACTTGCATAATTGATACTAGGTTGTGAACCCTTAAGGATTCATTAAGTAGTCTTAGAATACTTGTGATTGATCTTGATTGCTATCTTGGGTTATTGGACTCGCTAATCCGCCGGCCCCTCATTTTCGCCCCGTGGTTGCAATCTCAACGCCATAAAGGGGAGGGGTCAACATGACAGAAGCGTTAAATGTTCCACTTGGCAACCCTTTTGTGCTTTTAGGAACTCACTTGTTTTCTAAGTTGGGGACTTGTTTTTAGCTTGTGTGAGGTGTTAAGTGTTCCACCTTATGGACTCATCTCATATTCGCTTTAAGCGTTAAGTGTTCCTCTTTCTACTTTTTGGGTACTTTTGGTAGATTTACTTTCGGGAATATATCTGTGCTCACATAGTAATTAGGCCCTATGAACACTATTCGTGATTCTTGAAAGATTGGATTCCTAGCGAAATCCTTCCTTGACGATGGAATTCTTGTAGGTAGGGAGGATACTTAGTGCGTTTCACATTCATCTTGGTTAGTGCGTCTTCTCTTATTGATCGACACATTCTCTCTCCGGAAAGGTTGATAGATCACGTGGGGTTGATATCACAAGCTTTGGTGAATCAAAATTGGTTAGTGTGTCTTCTCTTATTGATTGATACATTCTCTCCCCGGAGAGGTTGATAGATCACGTGGAGTTGATATCACAGATCTTGGTGGAACAAAAATTTGTCTTAGCGTGTCGGATTAATCTGCTTCCTTTCTTTGGATTAAAAGTGAAGAGGTGTCAAAACCTTGAATCTGGAGCCAAGTCCACTTGTGGTATACTATTGTGAGTCATCTTTAGAGAGGGTTAACCGTAGCGGACAATCCCTTCACAGGGCAAACTGCATTGACGGAACCTCAAGCGGTAATAGCCATTTTCACCGTGGTAGTGACAGCCGCTATATAAATGTCCTTGTGGAAGAAATCTCCACGGGTATGGTTCATTGTTGGGTTGTCAGATCTCCCTAGCAGCTCTTGAAGATTAAGTTCTCAGACTGTGTCAAAACCCTGGTGCATCGGGATTGGAGTTCACCCCTTTGAATCATAAAAGTTGCAGAGTCAAACCATTACTAAAAACCCTAGAGAGGCCAATTTTTCACTTTCAGGTATATGTGCGTTATTGCAAAATTTTTCAGAACATACACAATTAGTACTCTCAGGGATTAGCACAATTTGGTCACTTGATTGTTCATGCGCAAGGTTGCTTTTGCCCTTGTTCATTATTTTCAGACGTGCTTGGAATCACTTGCTTGCTATTTTGCGTGCTTATTTATCTACTTGGCTATTAAAAATGATCAAATCTGGTATAACCTTCAAAATCTGGATAGTACAATTTGCAAACAATCCAAAACTGAAAACCTTAAATTTTGCAAAAATTGACGTAAAGTTCTTTTTGGAGTCAAAAGTCATTTCAAGAAGTCAAAAGTCGTACGAGTTTTGTCAAGTGTCATTTTAGTATTACCCAACTGTCGTATGAGTTTAGCAACTGTCATTTCATAGACTACCCAGTGTCGTACGAGTCTGCAGAGTGTCGTTTGGAAAAATTTGAGAGAGTTGTCAGAAATTGTAAAATTGCAAGATATCCAATGTTTCCAGCCTAGTTCCAGAATCTGTCAAAAATATCATTGTGTCAGGAATAGAGCAATAGCTATTGAGAATCAGTACACATGTCTCAAAGAATTAGTAAACAAGAGGAAGAAGCTCTGATCGCTGCTATAATGAAACAGATACATTCTATGCAAATCCAGCTTGACAAACTTGGGAAAGAAAAGGAACCTCTATACTCTTTTCCATTTGATAAAGACTTGTACATGTCACCATGCCCCCGAAAAAAATTTGAGCAATATGATACCTCTTCCATGGAGAGTGACACATCTAGCTTTGGAGACTATGATGACTATGATGACAGACAATGTAATGATACCTATGACACCTCTATTCCTAAGAGTCCTCCTCATCGTCCATTCCTGCTTACTACAAATGGGCCATCACATTGGATAGATCGTGAGGGTGATCCATATGATTCTGATTATGAAAGAGACTTTGATGATTTCTATGCACAATACCCAGATGATCCATGTGTTTCACTTGAGGAAGAGAAAGTTTACCATGCTGATTATAAACATGCATACTATAAGGATCTCTCCTCTAAGAACTCTCAGGCTGAAAATAAAGATTACACTCTCAAGAAAGATCATGTTAATGTTGGACTTTTGTCTTGTGATGGTTCCCTTCCATCCCCTACTTCCTCCAATACCCATACATTTCCTAAAGCTTCCGGGTCTTTCAAATCTTTCACAGAACCTTCATCTGACACAAGCCCTGATACTTTTCATGTGGTTCCCTATAGTTATCCTCCAGGGCTACCTCTTAAAGAAACTCAAGCTAACCTTCACTTGGCTACAAATACTTTCAATAATGATAAACCTAAAGAGCCTAAGCCTTCATATGCTATAATGCCTACTTCAGCTAGTCCTTCACCATCTCTTCCAAAATCATCCATACAATCCCAACATGCTTCCTTGTCCTTAGAAGTGGCTCCATGTCAAGAGGACTCTAAAAATGATAAAGAAAAGAACATAAGGAAAGATCAAGATCAAGAAGCCTCCATGTCATCCACTCTTTTTCACGATGTCTCTTATCCACCTCAGGGTTCTTTTGATCCTGTACCCCCTTTTTCATGCATTCTACCATGTCTTAAGTCTTCTCCGAAGCAAGATCAAGCTACTACTTACACTGTTGAGCTTATTGACAATCAAAATGACCTTACTACACTTGCGCTTTCCAAAGATGATACTTCCATTAAGGTTGGTAAAAATGGTGTTCCTTCCAATGTTAAGCCTATTGAAAAACAAGAGAAAAATTATGCGCTTGTGCTATCCAAAGATCCTTGTCAAGATCAAAGTCTTCCATCTTCTTATTCTACCACTCCATGTTCACTTCCACTTTCTACTCTTCCTAAGTCTTTGCAAGCTTTGAACAATCCTATCAAAGAAGGTGCTCATATTCAAGATGTCCATGATTCTATTGAAGATCCTAATGCTCACTCTAAAGATGCTGATATCCTTGGTTGTCATATAGATGATGATGAACTTATTGATTATCCTTTTGCATCTTCCACTTCCATCCTTGGACCTCTTCCACCACTACTAAGGGCTTCATGTCTTCCTTCCATCTTGGGTCCTTATGTCCCTTCACTTTCCCCTCCTAACTCTCCTACTTCGCCATCCATCTTGGGTCTTTACATACCTCCATCTCCCATCTTTCCTCAAGATCAACATAGATGCATACCCTTGAATCCTTTTCATCCACCCACCCATCTAAACCAGTCATATCCTCCCTCTTCCACAAATCTCAAGTCTTTTGGAAGTAACTTGAATGTTCAATACAAGAAAAAGAAGCAATACAAGAATCCATCAAAAAAAGAATATCACCATGTCTCCTCTCATAGACATGGAAGCATAAAGTCAAAAGAGATATCTAAGAAAAAAACTACAAGACAAGTATGGGTTCCAAAATCCATCATTCAAGATATTCTCTCTAAGTCATCAAAGGGAAATAAAAAGCCTAAGGCTATATGGATTCCAAAGTCTCTCATAAGAGAGTCTCCTGTTGAACAAAAAGTGAAATTGACATTCAAGCTTCCAAAGGCTTCCACTACATATTCTTCCAAAAATATTCTTCCATTTCATGCGCCCAAACCTCAACCTCTGCTATCCATTCGCCATATTCCTTCACGTATTCCTTCATTCACATTTCCTCCACCCTCTTGCCACCCTCCAAGGTGTGTGTTTACGTTGATCTTGCCTTCCTTTCCACCTACCCTTTCACAATCCTTCCATGCATTATCCTTCTACCTTCTATCATTTTTCCTCATTTGCCTATTCCTCCTATCTTCCAACCTCACTCGCTTTACATAAAACCTTATCCTCCATTTTTCTCTTTCATCTCCCTTTCCCTATCAACATCTTTGAGCGTGTCATTTTGAATCCTTGGCATATCATGGTTTATCCTTTCAAGGAGCATTATCTAAAAAGCTTGCCTTCTTCCAAAAAAAGAAATGAAAAATAAAATAAATTGAAAATGTGCCTTGGTGAAAACCTGGAAACAGGCACCTTGGTAGCAAAAGTAAAGAGAAATAAATTCATCCTATGGTGAAAACCACTCCCTTGTGGCGCCTTGGATAAGTACCATGATGAAAACCTGACAATCAGGCATCATGCATAGTTCTTCTACATATTTCATCCATTTCATCTTCTCTCTTTGATCTTGACAATGTTGATCTATACACAAACATTTGACTATTTTGTGAGCTATCTTACGATGATCTTGCTTTCATTCCTTCCATGTTTAGCCTTCATATCCATCTTCCTCCATTCATTTTCACCTATTGCTATCCTTTTCCCCTTTGGTCTTGATCTAATAAAAAAAAGAAAAAAAAAAGAGTAAAACACGATGCTATGAAGCCTCTTGACATGTCTACTCCTTTGGACTACATCCTGTCCTTCTTTGGCAGTACACTTTTGTGACTTATATCCTATGCTGGCCTTTCATTGCTTGTCCAAATGCACTTTACATGAAAATTTTTCCCTAGCTTGGGTATTCTTGAGGAGTTTCCCCTTGAGGATTTCTTCCCTTCATTCTCTTGTCTTCCATCTCTTCCACCAGCTTGCTAATCCCTCTTGTTCTCCACCTTGCTAGACATTGGGACTGCACGATATGATCTTGCTTGGGAGTTTTCAAATGGAAAAAGATGCTATCAAGTATACCAAGTATTAGAACAATTATCAGAACAAGTATCAAAACTAGTATCAAAACAAGCATCAGAACCAGTATCAGAACAATTAACAGAATCAGTATCAGAACAAGTATCAGAACCAGTATCAAAACAAGTATCAGAATAAGTATCAGAACAAGTATCAGTATCAGAATCAGTATCAGAACAAGTATCAGAATCGGCCTACAAAACAAGTATCAGAACACCTATTGGGGCTACACTTTTCGCTTTAGTTTATGGATCTGAAGTGGTACTACCTATTGAGGTTGAAATCCCATCACTCAGGATCAGAATGCATGGACTTGTCACTGATGAAGACTACAGAGTGTCGAGGTTACAAGAACTTGAACTACTAGATGAGTGCAGACAAGCAGCGTATGATCATCTCAGAGTGTATCAGAAAAGAATGTCTAGAGGCTACAACAAGAAAGTCAGACATAGAGAATTTCAGGTTGGCGATCTAGTGTTGAGAGAAAATCCTAAAAATCAATCACATCGAGAATGCAAGGGGAAGTTTGAACCCAATTGGTTAGGTCCCTTTGTTATCACTGCTACTTTTGGCTCTGGTGCCTATCAACTCTCAACGACTGAAGGAGATCAGCTCCGAGAACCAATCAACGTTCTCCATCTGAAGAAATTCTACGCCTAAGGCATTCAGTGCTTGGTAAATGTTCTGAAAAAATCTTAAAAATCAGAAAAAGTCCTGAAAAAATGAACATCTTGGTGAAAACCTAGTAATAGGCGCCTTGATGATTCACAAAAAAATCAAAAAATATCAAAAGTACAAAAAAATTAAAAAAATGAAAAAAATACAAAAAAAAAAATGAAAAAGAAGAAAAAGTGCCTTGGTGAAAACCTGGAAACAGGCGCCTTGGTAGCAAAAATAGAATCTCTGCCAAGATGGTGAAAACCTGGCAAACAGGTGCCACTTGTTCCAAAATGCTCCATCTATCAGCACAATCTTGGTCTTTCCCAGCTTTCAGTCTTGCTTTAGTTTGTACATATCTCCTGGTTTGTTTCAACATTTCCAGTTTTCAATAAGTCGGTCTATACACCAATCAGCTTGCGCATCTGTATCCTATCAATGTTCAAACTTGGGGGCAATCAATGTCATATCTTATAGTCTCCAATGTATCTTCGACGTGTCATATCTAGCCAGAGTCCTTTGAAGCTTCATTTGAGTCAGTCAGTCAGTCTTGTCTCCAGAAAGGATTTTGCATTTACAACAACGCAATCAAACATCAAACTCAACTGAAAACAATCTGTGCTTTTCATGCTTTTATCTCCTTGTATGCTTACTGATTCGCATTGAGATTTTTGCATATTGTGTCCCTTCGAGCTCTTCGATGATGTCCTTTATAGGATTTAGAGAGTGATGACTGGGGGCATAATCTTTTCTTTGTCTTCTGCTTGTATGTGAAAATCTAACAACTTTGAAAATTCTGGATTGAAATGGTGTCCGACTGTAAGAGCCTCTATCTCGAATTGGATGGCCATGCGTACCTCGACTATTGATACCCAAACAATTCAAGGAAAAATCAAAAAAATATCAAAAGTACAAAAAAATTGAAAAATATCAAAAGTACAAAAAAATTGAAAAAATGAAAAATACAAAAAAATGAAAAAGAAGAAAAAGTGCCTTGGTGAAAACCTGGAAACAGGCACCTCGGTAGCAAAAATAGAATCTCTACCAAGATGGTGAAAACCTGGCAAACAGGCGCCACTTGTTCCAAATGCTCCATCTATCAGCACAATCTTGGTCTTTCCCAGCTTTCAGTCTTGCTTTAGTTTGTACATATCTCCCGGTTTGTTTCTGCATATCCTGGTTTCAATAAGTTGGTCTGTACACCAATCAGCTCAAGCGTCTGTATCCTATCAATGTTCAAATTTGGGGGCAATCAATGTCATATCCTATGGTCTCCCATGTATCTTAGACATTTCCTATCGAGTCAGAGTCCTTTGAAGCTTCCTGTTGAGTCAGTCAGTCAGTCTCGTCTCCAGCAAGGATTTTGCATCAACAACAATCAAACATCAAACTCAAACTGAAAACAATATGTGCTTTTCATGCTTTTATCTCCTTGTATGCTTACTGATTTGCATTGAGATTTTTGCATATTGTGTCCCTTCGAGCTCTTCGATGATGTCCTTTATAGGATTTAGAGAGTGATGACTGGGGGCATAATCTTTTCTTTGTCTTCTGCTTGTATGTGAAAATCTAACATCTTTGGAACTTCTGGATTGAAATGGTGTCCGACTGTAAGAGCCTCTATCTCGAATTGGATGGCCATGCGTACCTCGACCATTGATACTCGAAAAATTCAAGGAAGTTTGATCTAACTATTGTCTTTTTGAGTAAGTTCTTTCTCCTACTGTGGAATGCAATCTTGCCTAAGGATGTGAACGATAAAGGGTCACTACGGGTAATTCACATTGGATTTAGAATGATCTCTTAGCTGTTTGATGTGTTTTTAACGCAAGGCGTACTCAGGTCATCACAACGTGTATGTTTTGATGTTTGTACAAATTGCTATATCAAAATGGACATGATATTCAGGTCATCCTGGCGTTTGTGCCTTGATGCTTATATTTAATCCAACATTTTGAAAATAAAGTCAATATTCATATATCCATGGTTGTTGTCCAGTGGGTGTTGTATTGATTCTTGCGCATACAAATCGATATTCATATGTCTATGGTTTCATGGCTAGTGGGCATTGTATTGATTTATCCGGTTACCTAAAAGTTCAATGATGATAACAAATCGACATATGATCAGTGACTAGGTCCTCGGTCTTAGGTTGCATTTCATTTTGCATGTCTCATTTCATTTTGCATGTTGCATGATCTCACAATGATTAAACGAACTCCAATGCTTAAACGATTCTTCAAATCACATCTTCTAGTCTAACAAGAGCTGAATCTCACACGAAGGTTCCTCCAATGAAATAGCAAGTAGAATCCTTTTTCGGGATCAAAATTCAAATCTGAGATCATTCATATTATTAACTACTTGCATATTCGACCTTCAATCATCACAGAAATCTAGTATTCAACTTAACTGATTATCTTACATCACACTATCAAAATTTCAACTTGGTCAACCATGGTCAACTCATGGTCAAACTTAGTCAAATTCGGTCTCCAGAACCTCCAAACGATGCAGAATGCGTTCTCGGACGTGTTTAACCACTTCTCAAATCAATTAACATGCTTCTAAACTATCAACGCTGACTTTTCTTGTCAGATTTCAATTTTAATCCCGAAGGGGGCATGGTATTGCACATCAATTCAAAGTCTATAAATCAAAATTCTATCGATCAAGTCTATCAATATCTTTCATCAGTAATCAAGACAAACAATCATGTCTAGTCACTGATTCATCAAAAGTCCTCATCGCTCGGGGCAAATCTATCATCACTTGGGGCATATCAGATTCATCGATCCATATCAATTTGGTATTCTCCTAATCTTGTAAACTGTATCAGTTTTTGCAACCATCAGATCATAGTGTTCTTTCCTTGGTTCTTCGACAACTGAAGGGTTTGGATGTGATACTTGCTAGTTCTGCTAAGACAATCGAGTCTAGAACGGGTCACTCACTTCTTATCAATCCTAAGGTTCGGAATCAGGCATTTTGACACTTTTTCGCAATCATAGGTTCATTTGCTGCTACATTGAACATTATCTTTGGTCATTCAAGACCTATTATCTTCATATCAATTCAATATCAATCAACTCCTATCTCAATATCTTTCAATCGGTTTCTATCTTGAGATTGGTTTATCTTTTGAATCAGTTTCATATCTTTATCAAACACAGACTATCTTTGAACCACTGCGCTTCGCATAGTAATTCAAAGAGGGGCAAAATGTAATACCCCAAAAATGGGCTATAAGTTCATTAATCTCCTACATCGACAAATCGAACAAAGTCGACATCAAAGTCCTAACCTAAGGCACATCTAACATCATCGAATCTAATTGATTATCTTAAATTTTGCATCGGGGAATATTCCTAGTAATATTCCTAATTATCTTAATTATCTTTAATTTTATAATTATTTGGCGATAAATCACATTTATCCTAAGTTTGATTAATTGAATATTTTCATATTTAATTAATTAGATTTAATATTTGCCACTTAATTGTGTAATTAAATTTAATTCTATCTATTATTAATTGTATTATTTAATTTTGACAAAAATCAAAATTCCTATCTTTAATTGATTAAATTCTTATTTAATTAATTAAAGCATGTTGTCATTATTTAATAATATAATTTTTAATAAAAGTTTGAATAAATAGTTAATTAACCCATAAATTAATTATTTATTTACAAAAATCAGTTGAGTTGAGGATAAATCACTTTATTTATTTATTTAATTCTTAATTATTATGCATATTCAAAAGAAACAGTTAAACTCCAAATCAGAAAATCAATGCAAGTTATTGACTTTTTTGGAACTCAACATCCTTTTGGAGTTCAAAAAGCTGATCTAAACTCTAATTTGAGTTAAAAAATCTATTTTTGCATGTTTTTGCATGATTTTGAGAATTAACTATCTTTCATGATCAGATAACTCAAAAATCAAGATGAGTTAATTTGAGTGATTTATGGCTTTTCCCATGCACCTCCAAAGCCCTGGATTTCTATAAATTAAGGCTTTAGCTCTTCACAAATCATCTCATATTTTGCACAATCACGCTGGAGAATTGGAATTGAAGAATCAAAGCTCTTGCGAATCGGCATTTTTGTGAGATCAATCTTATTTTTGCATTCATATTTCATATCATTGTTAGATTAGCATTGCATATCAATTTTCAATAGCATTCATAGCATATCAATTTCATATTAGCATTCATATCATATCAATTTATCATTCTTATTGCATCATAAAATATCAAAAATATAGATTAATTGCATTTATTCCATATCTAGAATTGCATTCAAATCCTTCATTTAGGTGTCGTCTAGGTCACTGATCTCGATTACAATCTGAGAACATTAATCTCGCACCTATTAGAAGGCAGTAAATCGCTTGGTTAGATAGCTTTCAATTTTGCACGATTTTGATTATCACTAACCTCTAATGTTTTACTGAGTGTTGTGTCAAAAGTCAAAAGTCAAAAGTCATTTCAGGAAGTCAAAAGTCGTACGAGTTTTGTCAAGTGTCGTTTCAGTATTACCCAACTGTCGTATGAGTTTAGCAACTATCGTTTCATTTCTACCCAACTGTCGTACGAGTCTGCAGAGTGTCGTTTGGAAAAATTTGAGAGAGTTGTCAGAAATTGTCAAATTGCAAGATATCCAATGTTTCCAGCCTAGTTCCAGAATCTGTCAAAAATATCATTGTGTCAGGAATAGAGCAATAGCTATTGAGAATCAGTACACATGTCTCAAAGAATCAGTAAACAAGAGGAAGAAGCTCTGATCACCACTATAATGAAACAGATACATGCTATGCAAGTCCAGCTTGACAAACTTGGGAAAGAAAAGGAACCTCTATACTCTTTTCCATTTGATAAAGACTTGTACATGTCACCATGCCCCCGGAAAAAAATTGAGCAATATGATACCTCTTCCACGGAGAGTGACACATCTAGCTTTGAAGACTATGATGACTATGATGACAGAAAATGTAATGATACCTATGACACCTCTATTCCTAAGAGTCCTCCTCATCGTTCATTCCTGCTTACTACAAATGGGCCGTCACATTGGATAGATCGTGATGGTGATCCATATGATTCTGATTTTGAAAGAGATTTTGATGGCTTTTGTGGACAATACCTTGATGATGATCCATCTACTACTGCTGAGGACTATAAAATACATCGTGCTAGCTTGAAACGTCAATATTATAAGGATCTCTCTTCTAAGAACTCTCAGACTGAAAATAAAGATTACACTCTCAAGCAAGATCATGTTAATGTTGGACCTTTGTCAAGCGATGGTTCCCTTCCATCCCCTACTTCCTCCACTACCCATACATTTCCTAAAGCTTCCGAGTCTTTTAAATCTTTCACAGAACCTTCATCTGACACAAGCCCTGATACTTTTCATGTGGTTCCCTATAGTTATCCCCCAGGGCTACCTCTTAAAGAAACTCAAGCTAACCTTCACTTGGCTGCAAAGACTTTCAATAATGATAAATCTAAAGAGCCTAAGCCTTCATATGCTATAATCCCTACTTCAGCTAGTCCTCCACCATCTCTTCCAAAGTCATCCATACAATCCCAACATGCTTCCTTGTCCTTAGAAGTGGCTCCATGTCAAGAGGACCCTAAAAATGATGAAGAAAAGAACATAAAGAAAGATCAAGATCAAGAACCCTCCATGTCATCCACTCTTTTTCACGATGTCTCTTATCCACCTCAGGGTTCTTTTGATCCTGTACCCCCTTTTTCATGCATTCCACCATGTCTTAAGTCTTCGCCTAAGCAAGATCAAGCTACTACTTACACTGTTGAGCTTATTGACAATCAAAATAACCTTACTATGCTTGCGCTTTCCAAAGATGATACTTCCATTAAGGTTGGTAAAAATGGTGTTCCTTCCAATGTTAAGCCTATTGAAAAACAAGAGAAAAATTATGCGCTTGTGCTATCCAAAGATCCTTGTCAAGATCAAAGTCTTCCAACTTCTTATTCTACCACTCCATGTTCACTTCCACTTTCTACTCTTCCTAAGTCTTCGCAAGTTTTGAATGATCCTATCAAAGAAAATGCTCTTATTCAAGATGTCCATGATTTTATTGAAAATTCTAATGCTCACTCTAAAGATGCTGATATCCTTGGTTGTCATATAGATGATGATGAACTTATTGATTATCCTTTTACATCTTCCACTTCCATCCTTGGACCTCTTCCACCACTACTAAGGGCTTCATGCCTTCCTTCCATCTTGGGTCCTTATGTCCCTTCACTTTCCCCTCCTAGCTCTCCTGATTTGCCATCCATCTTGGGTCCTTACATACCTCCATCTCCCATCTTTCCTCAAGATCAACATAGATGCATACCCTTGAATCCTTTTCATCCACCCACCCATCTAAACCAGTCATATCCTCCTCCTTCTTTCACAAGTCCCAAGTCCTTTGGAAGTAACTTGAATATTCAATACAAGAAAAAGAAGCAATACAAGAATCCATCAAAAAAAGAATATCACCATGTCTCCTCTCATAGACATGGAAGCATAAAGTCAAAAGAGATATCTAAGAAAAAAACTACAAGACAAGTATGGGTTCCAAAATCCATCATTCAAGATATTCTCTCTAAGTCATCAAAGGGAAATAAAAAGCCTAAGGCTATATGGATTCCAAAGTCTCTCTTGAAAGAGTCTGGTGTTGAGAAAAAAGTGAAATTGGCATTCAAGCTTCCAAAGGCTTCTACTTCATCTCCCTCCAAAAATATTCTTCCATTTCATGTGCCTAAACCTCAACCTCTGCTATCCATTCGCCATATTCCTTCACGTATTCCTTCATTCACATTTCCTCCACCCTCTCGCTACCCTTCAAGGTGTGTGTTTACGTTGATCTTGCCTTCCTTTCCATCCACCCTTTTACAATCCTTCCATGCATTATCTTTTCGAGCTAACGTTAAACCGTTCGAGTGTGACCCACATATACCCTCGTGGACTTCCTCTAATGCACGTTGAGACTCTTCTCGTTCTAAACATCTAAGCAGTGTACCATCTAGACCTCGTTTGTACAGATCATTACCAATGATGACATATCGGGATGCGGATCGGATAAGGTTTCGTTTCTCAAAATGGTTAAAGGAGTCAGGGATGATTTGGTCATGGAGATAGGAGAACAAATTTTTGTAGCGAGATGAGTCACTTAAGGATTCATATTTTAATTTGTACCTGATCTGTAGACACAACACTCAGTAAAACATTAGAGGTTAGTGATAATCAAAATCGTGCAAAATTGAAAGCTATCTAACCAAGCGATTTACTGCCTTCTAATAGGTGCGAGATTAATGTTCTCAAACTGTAATCGAGATCAGTGACCTAGACGACACCTAAACGAAGGATTTGAATGCAATTTGATCTATATTTTTGATATTTTATATGCAATAAGAATGATAAAAACTTGATATGAATCTATGCTAATATGAAATTGATATGCTATGAATGCTATTGAAAATTGATATGCTATGCTAATCTAGAAATGATATGAAATATGAATGCAAAAATAAGATTGATCTCACAAAGATGTCGATTCGCAAGAGCTTTGATTCTTCAATTCCAATTCTCCAGCGTGATTGTGCAAAATATGAGATGATTTGTGAAGAGCTAAAGCCTTATTTTTATAGAAATCCAAGGCTTTGGAGGTGCATGGAAAAAGCCATAAATCACTCAAATAACTCAACTTGATTTTTAAGTTATTTTTAAATAAAAGATAATTAACTCACAAAAACAGGCAAAAGCTAAGTTTTAACTCAAAATAGAGTTTAGCTTTAATTGATAATTGATAGTTGTCTGCTTTTATGATTGTGCATGTTTTATTTATGAATTAATTTAATAATAAAGTGATTTATTTCCAACTTAACTGCTTTTAAAAATAAAACAATTGATTTATGGGTTAATCAATTATTTAATCAAACTTTTATTAAAAACTATATTATTAAATAATGACAACTTGCTTTAATTAATTAAATAAAAATTTAATCAATTATTCATATGATATTAGATTTATTGTCAAAATTAAATAATACAATTAATAATAGATATAATTAAATTTAATTACACAATTAAGTGGCAAATATTAAATCTAATTAATTAAATATGAAAATATTCAATTAATCAAACTTAGGATAAATGTGATTTATTGTCAAATAATTATAAAATTAAGGATAATTATGATGATTAAGAATATTGCTAAGAATATTCCCTGATGCAAAATTTAAAATAATCAATTATGATTTGATGATGCTTAGATGTGCCTTAGATTAGGACTTTGATGTCGATTTCATTTGATTTGATGATATAAGAGGTTAATGAACTTATAGCCCATTTTTGGGGTATTACATATATACCTCTCACAATATTTCAAGGGTTAAAATTCAACAAAGCCATTCGTAAGTCCTAATCCTCTACTAAATTGTCGAGATGGAGACCCAATTCAAATTTGGGCTCAATCTTTAGGGTATAGAGTTGCTAAAACACCCTATACACAAATATAGAATGTTTTAGACATTCTATACCCACCAATCAAGGCCCAAATCGGGACCGTGGGTCCTGGGCAATGAGAGGATGTGAGAAAACAAGATATAGCTAGTTTTGAGGTTAGGAGAGAATATAAATGCCATAAATAGTAATATAGGTCTTAGGTGGTGAAATGAATTATGGGATTGGAGGAAAAATAGAGGAGCACACTTAGAAATAAAGACTAACCTTGATTTTAAACAATATTGAAATGAAAGATAACCCATATTTGAATTTAGGAGTCTATTAAGTTCCATATGAGGTCTTGCTATAGAAAACACACTAAGGTGGGTGCAAAATAGTCCTTAAAGTATAAACTAACTAGGTGCTTACAATTTAGGATGGTACAAATACATACCCATTCCATCACAATGATGACTCTACAATATATAGTAACATCTCTATAATGTGTGACATATCTCTAAACAACACATTCCCATTTCCTCACATCCATTAACCCATCATGTATAACATGCCATTAAACAATGCATGATCATTCCTTCATACATATTAGTCCATAATGTGTAACATTTCTTGAAACAATACATGCTTGTACCCCACAACACATTACATACTTGTAAATAATGCATATCTATTCCCTCACACCTATTACCACATAGTGTATAACATGCCTCTAAAAAACATACCCATTCCATCACAACAATGACTCCATAATATATAGTAACATCTCTCTAAATAATTCATGTCCTTTCCCTCACACCCATTACCCCAAAATGTTAACATGCCTATAAAGAATGCATTCCCCTTTCCTCACACCTATTAGTCTATAATTTGTAACATATCTTTAAACAATACATGCCCATACCCCACAACATACTATATACTTGGTAAACAATGCATATACATTCCCTTATACCCATTATTGCATAATGTATACCACAATACATACCCATTCATCACAACAATGACCCCACATTATATAGTAACATCTCTATTTAATGTGTAACATCTTTGTAAACAATACATGTCCATTCTCTCGCATCCATTTCCATATCATGTATAACATGCTTCTAAACAAAGAATGCCCATTCCATTAGACCAACTAGTTCATAATGTGTAACATATCTCTAAACAATACATGACCACAATCAACAATATACTACATACCCATAAATATTGCATATCTATTCCCTCGCACTCATTACCTCATAATGAATATGCCTCTAAAGAATACATACCCATTCCATTACAGTAATAACCCTACAAGATACATTTACATCTCCATATTGTGTAACATCTCTCTAAACAAAACATGCCCATTCCCTCACACCCATTACCCCATTACGTATAACATGCCTCTCAATAACACACACACATTCCTTGACACCTATTAGTCCATATTGTGTAACATCTCTCCAAACAATGTATCTTCATATTACACAATGTACTTCATACCTATAAACAATGCATATCCATTCCCTCACACCCATTATTTCATAATGTATAATATTCCTCTAAACAATACATACCCATTCCCTCACACCATTAACCCATCATGTATAACATACCTCTAAACAATGCATACCTGTTTCCTATACCTATTAATCCATCATGTGTAACATCTCTCTAAAAAATACATTCTCATACCTCACAACATACTACATACCAATAAACAATGCATATCAATTCCTCACATCCATTACCACATAATGTATAACACGTCTCTAAACAATGCATACCAGTTCCATCATGACCATGACACACAATATATAATAACATCTCTATAATGTGAAATATCTCTCTTAACAATGCATGCACATTCCTTCGCACTCATTAACTCATCGTGTATAACATGCCTCTAAACAATGCATGTACACATTTCCTCACATTTATTAATCTATAATGTGTAACATCTCTCTAAACAAATATGTGTCCATACCCCCACAACGTACTACATACCCATAAATAATGCATCCATTCCCTCTCTTCCATTTCCACATGATGTATAACACGCCTCTAAGCAATGCATACCCATTCCATCACAACAATAACCCCGTAATAAATAGTAACAACTCTATAACAAATACATGCTCATTCCCTCACACCCATCACCGCATCATATACAACATGTCTGTAAACAATGCATGTCTATTTTCTCACACCTATTAGTCCATAATGGGTAACATCCATCTAAACAATACATGCCCACACCCCTCAATATATTACATACCCATTACCACATAATGAATACTGCAATACATACCCATTCCACCACAATAATGACTCCACAATATATACTAACATCTCCATCTCTCTAAACAATGCATGCATATTCCCTCACACCCATTAACACAACATGTATAAAATGCCTCTAAACGATGCATACCCATTTCCTCAAACCTATTAGTCCATAATGTACAACATCTCTTTAAACAATACATGCCCATAACCCACATCATACTACACACCCATAAACAATGCACATCCATTCCCTCACAACCATAACCACATAATGTATAACATGCCTCTAAACAATACATACCCATTCCATCACAACAATGACCCCTCAATATATAGTAAAATCTCTCTAAATAATGCATGCCCATTCTTTCACATTCATTACTCCATCATGTACAACATGCCTCGAAACAATGCATACTCATTTCCTCACACCTATTAGTCCAATAAAATCTCTCTAAACAATACATATCCATAGCCCACAATATACTACATATATGTAAACAATGAATGTCCATTTCTTCACACCCATTACCACATAATGCATAACAAGCCTCTAAACTATACATACCCCTTCCATCACAACCATAACCCCACAATATACCAATAGAACATGCATGTTTATTCCCTAAACAATGTGTAATACATTGGGTGTAATACACCAAGGTATCTTGTCCCCATCAAGTTGTTTTACCTATTCATATGAACATCCTATACACTCAATGACACCCCCACTCACGTTGACACGTCCCTTTACTTACTTTGCACGTTTGCACGTCTCCACATTTCCATCCTCCTGTCAGAAATTTTTCAAAAGTTGCTTAAACTTGTACAGAGAAATTATGTACTTCAGAGTACTGCAATTGCTTAAATAAAAGAAAACAATTAATACACATATCTGGATCTTTGTGCATATTCCAAATAAAATCTTTGATTTTGTTGCAGCAGCTTTTACATGTTCTTTCTTTTTCTTTATTGAAAGAAACATGGCTGACATGTAAAACAAACAAAATCATTTTCACAGTCATAAAGTAGGTAAACCCATTAACACTTTCAATGATATTTATGTTTTCGAAAAAGTGAAGGATTCGAATCCCAATCTTCAAATTATGCTTGTTGGGACTCTAAACCCTAGAATGCATATTGTCTTCTAAAAGTAAATACTAACGGAGTTGTTTTACCTATTTATGACAAAATAAATGAAAATTAATAATATTCCTGAACTTACTTTGACTGGTTAAAATTCTAAAAAATAATCTTATGAGTTGGGAAAGTAGAACACGTATAATGTAAATAATAATTAAAATTTTTTTTATCGAGTTAAATGAATATTATTAAATTTGAAAATAGTTTTTTTATTCTATTCCAACTTATCTAAGACTTTATATTATGAAAAACAATTTCATATTCAAATGTTTATAACTATCAAGAATCACGATCCCTTCATTTTTAGCATTTTCAAATATAAAATTATTGTAATAGAAAAAATCTTATGTAGGGGAAGATTACGGGTACCTCCACATCCTAACTTCACGCACTTGTATTACTTAAACTAAATGTCTGATTTCAATGGGGTTTTGTTTTTGTTGTCTCCGTATGCGAGTTAACTATTTAAAGCTAAGCTTTCAACTTCTGGGTATTCACTAATCTCTCTATAGAGATCATCAAACGTTGAGGATCAAAAAGTGGTCATTTCAAAGTGTCGCTTGATACCCACTTAAAATTGTCAATACTTGTGGCCAAATGTCACATTACTCGTACATAAATGTCCCAATAGTGGTACACAAATGGATCAATTACCAACCAAAAAAGTTAAAAAATGATCAATTATTGGTACATGTGTGATCGGCTATTAGTACATGAGTGATTTTTTTTTAGGCTCTTTTCATATTAGTAATTGGGGGTCATCATAACAAAAACATAACAGTTATTGGACCGTGGTGCTCTTCCCCTTATTTATACTTTATTCTTGTGAAAATGATTGATAACTATTTTGTGCCTCTTTCTTTTTTTATAGGTCTTCCTTCTTTTATAAGTCATGGGGATTGTACCTTTGGTGGTGCATTTGAACAAGGAAAGACATGAGGATTGTACTAATTAAAGTAACAGTAGTGAAAACAAATTTGACAATAGTTTTTCAATAAAGTCAAATATATATTATATAATTGAATGACATATTTCAAAGATCTTATAAATCAATTTAATTTGTAAGTTGTTAATATTTTTATCATAATATTAATCTTACTTTTAAAGTTATCTAAATACAAGAATTTTTTTTTTCTCATTAATCAAGATATTGATAGTGGTACTAAAAGCAAGAAATTTTGTTATTATTGATATAATTTAGTCCACATAACACACAAAAAAAATTAAATATTAAATTTTAATTTTGCATTGTTTTCTAAAGTGTAATTTGCAACCAATTTTTGTTGATGTTATTCTCTTAGATTTAGGACTCTTCCAATCAAAACTCCTTTGTAATCCTTAGTCTCTTTCTTATTCAATATCCTCCAAAATCATTTACTTCTTCCTAATAAAGATGCATTCACAATCATGTGGATTTGTCAGATCAAAATTTCTAATAAGAATAAATTAAGATAATTTAAATAATTAAATACATAAAAATGAGGTTTGAACTATTGATAGTAATAAAATGAAAGCAAATTTCACAATATTTTGTTTAACAAAGTCATTTAAAGATATATTATATAGTCAAATGACATATTTTAAAGATCTTCTAAACCAATTTAATTTTAAAGTCATTAATCTTTTTATCATAATATTAATCTTATTTATAAAGTTATCTAAATAATGAAATATCTTTTTTCATGTTAATCAAGATATTGATTATGGTAGAAAAAGCAAAAGTTTTGTCATTATTTAGATAAGTTAGTCTAAAGAAGAGAACAAATTTGTAAATAATGCATTTTAGTTTTGCATTGTTTTTGAAAGTGTGATTTATAATAATTTTTGTTGATGTTATTTTCGTAGATTTTGGACTCTTCTAGCAAAAATTCTTTTGCAATCTTTAGAATCTTCCTAATTAAATATCTTCCATAATCATTTGATCCTTCCTAATTAAGACGTTTTCATAATCATATGAATCTTTTAAATTGAAATTTATAGAAAAAATTAATTTAGATAATTTAGATATTAAAATACATAAAATTATAAATAAATGAATTATATTCTTATGTAGACATTGAAAACACAATTTCTAATGTTTATTTAATTGTGTTGACTTATGAATTTATAAATTAAGTTATGATTCAAAATATTAGTATAAGCATGATTTTAATATGAGAATAGAACAACTTAATTAAATAAAATATAAAACTAAATAAATAATCAACTTACATAAAAAAGTTACGATTCATATCAAATAAATTTAAATTAATCTTAAAAATCAAATAAATTAAATGCAATGATACATAGTTTTGTCTCCAACAAATATTTCACAATATAAACAAGAATTTGTTTATCACGGTATCAAAAAAATAGGGACATGTCAAATAATTATTGCTAGTCTAGAAAATGCACTACAAATTGTTTTGGTTTACTTCCATAGATTTGAGATGATCTCTCAATAAACAAAACTAGACTTTATAACCCTCATACATAATTTGGTAGACTTTTTCTATTTAAAAGTGTTTTGCCTCTATGTGTGCAATCTAAGCCTAGCAAGGAATAGATAATTTCTAGTTCAACATGTTTGAGGGATCTAGTAGGTAATGAGGTCAGTAGAGACCCTTCGATGGACACATTTAACAATAACAAACTAACATGTAAGAAGAAAGCCTATAGTATTATGCTAGTGATGAAGAAATGCATGTATAATCCTTTTTCCATTTAGAATCCAATTCCTAAATGTTCTTCCTAGTTATGTTATTGAAGTATTTTAACTATAGATGCC